>JAQQZT010000007.1:20701210-20731392 GCA_030068275.1 Clarias platycephalus | reverse complement strand
AATGCGCGTGCACTTTGCGAGCTCGTACCCGGCTCGTAACGAGCGCGCGCTGCCCTCAAGGGCGAGCATTGGTTAATGGCAGTCATGTGACTGATGCAAGCCAGATTCTTTTATTTAGCAAAATTGAGATTAATAGTTACATTTTATTGTTGAGGGGCAAAGACAGGGCTCCATACGCACATACTCATTTAAAAAATAAAAAAAATAAAAAAAAGGGCATCCTGGAGGAAAGGGGCGGTGCTCAAGCACCCTCCGCCCCCCCTCCCCCCCTCCCCCCCTCTGCACGTGCCTGGATTTAAGTATCGACAAACTGTATTCTTTATCAATCTGGCTTTTGACCTATGGCAAGATGCATCATCACCAAGCATCCTTTAAATTTATGAAATAAGAAAAGTGTCCAAAATCTCAATATGAACTTTCAATGCATTCAATAAATATGTAATGACTGTCATCAGCCCTGTACCTTTACCTGACATGCAACCCCATATCATCAAGGCATGTATAAATTTACATGTTTTTGAAGGCACTTGTCGTTATACATTTCATTGGAACTGCAAAAAGTTTTATAATTCTCTCTTTTGCTTCAACTAACATCTCTCGGGTTGAAACCATGTTCTATGTCAAACCACTCTTTTTTAACTTCAGACTTATTAGCATGTAATCTTATGCAGCTGTTTGTTTTAGAACTGCGAAGTACATTGTGAATTTATAATATTTTACTTATATATTTTATTTAGGGACTCTATTTTTTCCCTTTGCTTAATCTGTAAAAACAGTTTTAAAATATTTCTTAAAGCCAGTATGTTGGAATGTTAAATGAAAATAATTCTATGGCATGTATGTGATTAGTTTTTTCTACACAGTTAAACAATTGAATGAACATTTTCCAAGAGTGGTGATTCAAGGGGATGTAATTACGATATAATAAACATGTAGCTTACTACAGTAAACCAGAGATATGATCATATATTTGTATATATTGTATATGTAAATTTTTGTTTATTATTTTAAAAACATTGTATATATAACCTTTTTTCTGATTTTATTTTTTTTCAGAGGAAAGGTAGGCAAAGGAGCTTCTCTAACTAGGGCCCAAGCGCTATGACATCAGCTCTATGAGCTCATAGTGTGTGAAGGGCCCTCTTATTATTTTTAGTCTACTTAGAAAGTTAGGTGTTCACAAAACATTCATTATTATTATTTTTTATTTGCTATAAAATTATTACAACAAAATTGTATTGAATGAAATTGAAATTAAATTCAGTTTTAGCAGTACGACCTGGCAGGACGTCAGAATATCAACATCCATATCAAATTAGGAATAATAATACATGCAAACTTTACACTATATTTTTAATGATCTGTTTAATTAACAGTGTTATCTTTAATGAAGTAATTATTTGTACTTTTAAAAACTTTTGTTGTTCGTCATCTGCCTGTTAAATCACCTCATCAACCACGCCTTGATAAATATTATTCTGTAACTTCTATACAAATGTTCTTAGTCTTTCGGCTGTTCCCAATGAGGGGTCGCCACAGTGGACCATCCAATCCACACAACAACTTGGCACAGGTTTTATGCCGGATGACCTTCCTGGTGCAACTCTTCTATTTTATCTGGGCTTGCGACCGGCACTGCATCCAGTGGCTGGGGCTTGGGCATTATTAAAAAAATATTGTGAGAGATATAAAAACTGACTGGACTTGTACATTACAGTTATTATTATTATTATTATTATTATTATTACTCCTAGTAGTAGTAGTAATAGTAAGAGTAGTAGTAATTTACACATGTATTTACACATAAATGAGGACTAACTTGAACTTTAAAACATGGACAATTTAAGAATTTCACTGCTTATCATACTGCGTATTTTTTTGGATACAAAATTAAAATTTGATTTGATAGTAGTAGGCGGAGGAGGAGGAGAGGAGGTCACTCGGACGCCCTCTAGTGGTTATATATAGTACAACTTTGACCGAACTACATACAGCCACTAGGAGGCGTTTGAGACATTAAACTTTATTACATACTGCTTTCAGGGCCATTTGGAATTTTAAACCCCAGTAATATTTATACAACTATCTCGCATTTAACTACTTTTAAAATTAGAACCCCATCAGAATGATAGAAAAATATTTTTTCTTTTGCCCAGCTGGTATGGCAATGAGTGTCCTTTACACTTTTAAAAAATCTTTTCGTTTCGCATTCGTTGCTAATGTAGCCCTACCATTCTTTCCAGCAGGGTTACTGAGCCTTAACTAATCAGCAAATTAAATTCTTGATTTGTCTGTGTTAGCGATGCATTAAACAAACGAATGCATGAATAAACAAATGACTGAAAGAATTAAAAATTTATGTCTGGATTTTTTTAATCAATAAAAATTATTTAACCAGTGAAATATTCGTGTGTTACTTAATATAATGTATTAATCATTTAGATAGAGCTCCTTTGTATGTTTTAATATTTTTGTCTTATTCACTTTGTCCTTGGGGTATGCAAACTTTCAACAATCATCCATACCAACGGCTTTTCCCCCCTCCCAGTCCAACTTCCGCTTTTCACATTCACGAGGACCGGAAGTCGTCATCGCGTCAGCAAATAGGGAAATGGAGAGGAAAAGGGGCCTTAGCGACACCTTAGCGTACTGCAGTTATTAGCGCTCAACTGCCGAATGGACGTTTTTATGGTGGACTAACTGCTCGTTTCCAGACGTCATGGAGACCCATGAGGAAAAGCCCATCATTTACACGATGGAGAATAAACCCATAGTGACATGTGAGTGTCGGCTTTCTCGCTTGTTGTTAGCTCATTAGCTTTGACCAGTTAGCTTATTCCTTCTCCTGCCGCCGCTGCTGTGCGCGAGCGTTGCAGTGTCCACTGCAGAACTAGCCTTCAGTCCGTTTAGCGGCGGATTCACATCATGAACAACTTCACCACAGCGGATTATAATCACCCGGGGACGAATGTTCAACTCGCACACGTACAAGCAGTGTTGTCAAATGAATTAAAATCGAACGATAACATGTTAAAGATATAGAACGGGGTGTACATGATCGATTAGTCATGTTATCGTTATGTTTACACATTAATGTTTATTCTGATTAGTATTATCAGTAAAAACCCTTTCACTTTTTAACCAGACACTTCAGGAATGCCAGTGGCAGGAGATTTCCCTAAAGACTGCACTGACCTCTAATGTACTGTATTAGCCGTATCATATATTTTATCTGCCACCTTATATTAATTAGTTAAACCTCTTTTTTTTTTTTTTTTTTTTTTAAAGAAAAAAGGAAGCAGAAGGAGAAGAGGAATTGAATATATTAGTCTGCAGTTGCAAATGAATAGCTTGTATGCACTGCGCATGCACTGTGTGTTACACAAGATACTGTATATGCTTTGAAAAAGAAAAAAAACACTCCATCCCTGTTGACGTGGTGAACATGCTAATGTGGCACCGACACGGGAAAATCCCAGTTTATTTCTGAGTGCAAAGCTCGAAGCTGAGGTTTAAAGAGTGTAGCAAGGCCTGGTAGGCTTGTGTTGCATTCCATTTCACAGGTTTATCAGATTTTTATTGTTCATATCAAGTTCAAATGAGTTATTCATACAACATCTGAAGTATATCTGATATCTGGTCACCTGACTCGCGTCTAACCACTCCCACCCAATTTTCCAGTTAATTCTGAAATCATTGCAAAGCGGCGATAAATCGATGTTTGTAAGTACACATCAGTGATATTCAGATCAATTAGAGTTTAATCCATTTCGAAATGAATGCAATTATTAAAAAAAAAGAAAAAACAAAAACTCACCGGGCTTTCTAAGTTAAAGACCTCAAAGAAAAATGGAAACAATCTAAATACTACGATAAACTCGGCGCAAGCAATATAATCATTTGTCCTTTCCACTACAGTGATACTAAAAAAAAAAAAAAAAAAGCACGTTTCGACAAGGAATGATGCAATCACAGGAATCAGGTATGGGTCAGGACTTGCGTATAGACAGACAGAACAGAAATTGAATTAATGATCGACCTGATGATACACTGTGTTCTTGCGCACATGCTGGTTAAATCCTATATCACAACAACCTTTTACTGCGTCCCACAGCACTGTGTAGTCGAAGAATTGCTTTTCTTGCACACATGCAGGGCTGTCTAAAATAAGAAATCTTAGATGGCAGCTGTCCTTATGCTGCCTCCCAAATGGGACAGATTTTATCTAATGAGCAGAAACCCTGCCAAACAATGTGGCCTACCTAGGCAACTGTCTTCTGAGTGGACTGCAGGGATAGTGAGGAGGATAAATCTTTTCTGTCTTAAGTGTCACAGTATTGAATAACTAAATATCAGGAATATACATTTCTTCATATTGTACAGTGCAAACCTCAGTGCTTGTGTGTTAAAGGTGTGGCATTCACCATTCATACTGAGGTGTGCGCATTCATAGGATGACAGTCATTCAGTTTCATTTCTTATACGACTGTACATTTTAAAGCATTTTTGTTGCATGTTTGAGTGGTTAAGTTTAGAAAGATGTATAGTCATACAGAAACATCAGTTCTTGCTGCAGTAAGTGCAGGTGTGAAATCGCTCTGTGTGTGTGTATGTGTGTAAGATGTAAAATGTTAATGACTGTTTTAATATTACCAGGGACTGGATTAGAAAAATACAACTGTTTATGTGCAGAGTAATGAATGATCTGTGTTCTTGCATGATCTATAGGTGCTGGGGACCAAAACCTCTTAACTGCTCTTTATACTCTGCTGGCGCAGCAGCTTCCCCGGGAGCCTATGGAGTGGAGAAGGTGAGGCTGTTCATTATTCATCTGTATTGAACGGTATAATAACAACATAATCATTAACAAGTGTTTGCCTCAAAATGTTAAATTTTTCCCTTATCAGTTTGTTGAGATAGGAAAAATTGATTCCGTTACGCATCACTGATCCTTTTGTGTGGCATTTCACGTATCGCCACACTAACTCCAAAATCGATTAAATATTTTAAATTATTATTTATATATATTTGCATTTAAGGAGGTAAAACATTGCCATTTTTCTATAATCCTACTGGTACATTCTAATCTTGTTCATACTTTAGCATGCAGCCCACTGTGTGGTAGGAATGATTTTGTTTTAGAATTGTACCAAAATCTACAAAAAAAATAATAAATCGATCGTGATATCGTATTGAGTGGTCCTTGGTGATTCCCATCCCTGTTACTTTCTATACGTATTTACACGTTAGCGGGTACTGCTGTTTTGCTGACATTTGGTTAGTAAATCACATCTGCAATATATCTTTGAAATATCACTTCAAATGATCAAAAATTTATTCACCTCTCAATAACTGTGTTACTTGCACAACTTAATTGTGTAAGTATTTACCAGGCCCAAAGTTGAAACTCAATTCAACAAAAGTGAGTACAACTGCGGTCACCACAGTTTTTTTTTGGTGGACACTTTTTAAATTTTGATCCTATGGGCTCTGGCTGTCTGTAAGTCTGTATCATTGCTGCACATGGGAAATGAAGAATTGGCAGAGGAATAAAAAAAAAATGATTGTGACTTCACCAAGATTGAAAATTATACAGGAGGAGCAATCAGCAACAAAATATCAGTAGAAATACAGCTGCTACAGTTATCAGGAGGTATAGAATGAGTTATAGTACCACTAATCAGAGCCACGGAGATTGTACTTTGACAGTTGTGCACAATCTACCCCTGAAAACCAGGCAAGTGCTTCAGAATCGGCCAAGGGGTTATCAGTGGAAATCTGAGTTCCTGTGACAGTCAGTGTGAAGGACATTGCAAAACATCAAACAATCTCTACGGACGGCGTCCAAGGACAAAAAAAAAACATTGCTTGTTCATCGGCACGAAACTATAAGAATAAATTTAAAGAATGTGAAAAGAAGCCTGATGCATATTCGCTCACATGGAGTGAGCCTGGGCAGTACCAATACAGTGAATGCATAGTATGGAGATGGAAGTGTGATGATATGGTGCTGCAAGAGTGCACAAGGGGTTGGGGAGATTTAATTTATCAATTGCACCATAAAATACCTGTGTACAGTATATACTAGAATACTGGCTGACAAGAAGACTCCCAGTCTCCAGATGCTTGGCAGGAGAGAAATAACCCAGCAGCATAACAACGATTCAAAGCATACTGACAAAATCACACAAAAGTTTCAAATGAAGAAAGAACTGAGAACTCTGACCTAGCCAAGTATGTCGCCTGACTTGAATGCCGCAGAACACTCTAAAAGAGACACTTTTAAAGAGACAGGTGGAGCAACAAAACCCCTCCAGCAACATGCAGCTGAAAAAAAAAGTCACTGTAGAATGTCATAACATCTGTATAAAGTTTTGTAAAACTAAAAAATCTGAACCTCTGTAACTAAAGGTGTTTTGACTTTTGTGGCGATCCTATTTACTCCTGATTTTGTCCCGCTTTGGTTTCATATCATCATTTAACATCCGGTCTTCTACAAAGCCTCTCTACTTGATTTTGGAGCATAGCTGTATGGATTTGTGATCATTCAGCCACAAGAGCATTACTGAAATTAGGCGACTTTCCAACTCATCCCAAATGTGTGCACATCAGTGGGTTTAAGGTTAGGGTTCTGTGCAGTTCTTCCTCTTCTTCCTAACCTTGGCAAAAAAATGTATTCATTGAGCTTCTTCATTTCATTAAAGTGAAAACCTAATTCTTGAGCATACAAAGATATTCTACATGATTGTGTGCTTGAAACATATGAAACAAGTTATGAATTATGACTTTGGACCTTATTAGTCCTCGATCCTTTTTTTTTCCTCGATTGAAGAAAGACAAAACATGAGGTTATGTTACAAAAAAGCAAGACTTTTATTTCAATAAGAAAATGTAATGGGAACAGCTTTACCACTGACACAGGAGACTCCTTCCAAAAATAATGAAACAGAACCTGCTTACAGAAATTGTCACCATTTCATCTGCTGTATGCATGCATGTTTGTATGTGTATACTGTATGTTGGGGGGAGAGTATCTGTATGTTAATATAGCGTTACAGAAAATGATTCAACACTCTTATACCAGCTAGAGTTAAGAATTCCATGCTATTTTAGAAAAGTGACACAATTTGGATGAACTCAGTACTGCATCATCATAAAACCTTAACTGCAAGAAACCCAAAGAATGGATTGAGTGGTAGCTAAAGTGCATGCTGCAGAACAACTGAAGCTATTCTCCAGGTTTCATGTTATTTTTTTGTCAGAGTATGATCTCTGTGATATAAACAGCCAGTGACCTTGCACTTCCTTTGTGAAGAAAGTAATTATGAAGCGTTAGAGTGTGGTTGTTTAGTTCTCTCTTTTAGAGAGTATTCCGGGTACGAATAAAGCGTGATAGTTAATGGTTAGTCAAGGACACATCTGGCTCAGAAAATAACTACTTGCTCATGTTCAGAACTCACTCATCCAAGCTGTTCACACAATGTGCTGACACACATTAGAAAATTATGCTCCGGGTGGAAGTTACCTTTAAAGCATGCTGAAGCCTTGGTATAAAAAAACAAAACAAAAACAACTCCTATTACTTAAGTGTAATGAGCATCAGAGATTAGCTCTTTGAGCATAAACCTTAAGTGCGTTGTACTTCTTCCACGACACTCCCTTCTTTTTTGATGCTAAGTAACTCTAACCTTCTTATATAACCTTTCTGTTTTGCCTCAAAGGCAAGTCATTGCTGATTTCAAGGCTCTGTTAAGCGTAGAGTAGCGCAAACATGCCAGAGCAGCTACATGCCATTTCGGCTTCACCTCCTTGGAAAGAATAGTAACCTATCCACTGTAACACTAGAAACATCATAGGAAAGGTCACTCGAGCCATGCACATTAGATGCATGCTTGTGTATAGAGAACTAGTAGTCTGAACTGATATTGGTGCTGTGGTTTGACTCGTCACTGTTCCATTTTCGTTTCCCCCCAGGGCTTACGGCCGGGCACCAAAGATGATCCACCTAGAAGCCAACTTTGTCCAGTTCAAAGAGGAGCTGCTTCCTAAAGAGGGAAATAAAGCTCTCCTCACGTTCCCCTTTCTGCACATCTACTGGACTGACTGTTGTGTAAGTTCTCATCTTGTGTAGGATTGTCTGATATTTCTGAAGAACACTGTAAGACAAATGTATTTTAATAAATTAATAATGCATAAATGGAAATTTATTTAAGGCAATCTGTATCCAGTGGGAAATCTCAGAAATAAACCTGACCTTTATAAAAAAAATAAAATAAAAAAAAAAGCACCTTGAACACTCTGATAGTCCTGATACACAGTAAGAGCTGATGAAAATGTGATGAAAGTTTGTGTCCTTCAGGGCAGTGATCTGTGAAACAAAGCAGATTAGGAAACTAACTTAAATTGCTCTTCACTTTTCTAATCATACTGCTATAGACTTTAGACTGTAGAGATTCCATTTAGATATATTTCACATTATCAGTATTGTATAATAAAATGGTTGACTAATCATCTGTGATTGTAAAACAACACCATATTTCATTAGTAATAATCCTTATACTGTATGGCTATGTCTATTATTGAATATCAAATGGATGGTTGAATAGCTAATTTTTTTCAAGAGGAAAATGCATCAACCTTATTGGCATCTCTAGAAATTCTTATAAAATGTAGATAATTAATGTTCCCATTTATATTTTACCTACATTTTTATAGCTCTGATTTATACCACCCCCCCTTTTTATTGCCTAATTTATGGAGACCTCCATTAATATCTTACTTATGTTGAAGGGAGTTTGGCCATTGCATCACACATTTAAATTTAAGTCAAACAGGAAGTCACAGATGATGGTTTTAAGACTGTTTTTAACACATGGGTCATTTAAAAAAAGGAAAAAATGTAAATGGTAAAATGCTCAGTTAAATATTATTGACAGCCATTTATAGCAGTGGTCCCCAACCACCGGGGGCCATGGATGATTTGGTACTGGGCCGCACAGAAAGAATAAAAAATATATTTTTAAATTTTATTTCCATTTTATTTACTATCGGAGTCTGCAGAGTGTTTTATTTTGAAAAATGATCAGATTGTCTCCCTCTCGCTCCCAGATGCATATCGCAACATGTGATTCACATGCTCACAGCCCGCTCTGTATAAGGGATGCAGCCTTAAAAGTGTGTTTGAAGCAACTTGAACTCTGCTGATATTCTAGATTAATATTAAGGAGTAATATCCTGAAATCACCACAAAAGCTTAGTCTCTCCACGGGGAAGCTCATAGCTGACACTGATTCTTTATGGTATGTTGTATATACAGCTCTGGAAAAAAATAAGAGACCACTGCAATTTGCTCCAGAAAACTTCTGGAATGTCATCAAGAGAAAGATGGATGGTCACAAACCATCAAGCAAAGCTGAGTTTCCCAAGAGCAATGTGAAAAACTTGTGGAGAGAATGCCAAAATGCATGAATGCTTTAAATCCAAATCAGGGTTATTCCACCAAATACTGATTTCTTAATGTTATTTAGCCAAAGCATTAACACAATTTGTTTACAAATTATTTACATTTTATTTGAGTTGTTAAAGCTCTGCAAATACTGCATGATCTTGGGTTATTTTGATATGTTGTGAAGTTTAAATTTAAATTTATTTAAGTTTATTTCATTTAAATTTATACTCTAAATAACAATAGCTATATTTTGATAGAAGAAAGCTTGTCAATAGTTCACAAAAAATTAAACAAAATGTTAATTTAACCAATACATCCCCCAGTGAGAAAAAAAACAACATAAGAAGTGGATTATTTTGTATTTAGTTCCCCCCCCCCCCTTTTTTTTCTTCTTTTTTTTCCAGAGCTGTATTATGCACATACTGTACATACATAAAACTAGTCCGTGGTACAAAAAAGGTTGGAGACCACTGATTTTTATAGTTCCAATAATTGTCACATAGTTTTGATAAAGGGTTTTTACAGACTTCGAATATATTTAATAGAATTTAAGCTTTCCGTATTTTCAGTGTGAGATTAAGCTAATGATTAATAGAGAAATGTTCTCCTAAGCTTTTTGTCCCTTCTTGTTTAGGACACAGAGACATATAAGGCCTCGGTAAAGGAGGACATGCAGCGGTGGCAGAGTGTACTGAAGCTGCACAGCTCAGCAGACTGGCTGATCGTGGTCGTGGAAAGCGACAGCAAGAAGAAGAACAAGACCAACATCCTGCCACGCACCTCCATCATGGACAAGATCCGCAACGATTTCTGCAACAAGCAGAGCGACAGGTGAGAACAGCTCAGCAGCAGCCCAGTCCAGTCCAGACCCCCTGTTCTATCAAAGTTGCGGGTCAGACTGTCAGCCTTGTTTTTTATTATTATTATTATTTTTTTTTTTATATAAAGACAGGTGTAAATGAGTGCTGCTGTGATGGGATTTCATTTGTGCTATCTGATATTCAGCCCTGTTGATTATGTGTCCTGTGCTAATTTAGAAAGGCTTTGCTGGCAGGCCCTATTTCTGGCCTGTGACTCCACAGTAGAGCTTCTCTATAAAGACATGACTCATGCATGGTTTTTGTACTGGAGAAGTTCTTAGGCTGTTGGTTAGAAGTAACAGTAGGCGGTGCAGACTACTGCATAATTATGTCTTTTATAAATGACACACGGTGTTGTATTAGAAAGATGTGCGGTGTACAATTATGTTCTCATACGTGGACCGGTTTTGCTTGTTTTGTTATTGAGTTGCTTTGATGATTATTATAATTTCTCTTTCTTCCTCTTAATGTGCAATTGAGCTACATGGTGCAACATGTTTTAGCTATGTGTCATTGCGGTGACTAACATACCTCAGAGGATTGTAATCAAGCATGGATTATTCTTTAATGTTAATGTTCTTTAACTTGAATGAACAAGAAGGCTTATTAATTATCACACGTAACCAAACCTCCAGTAGGTGTAAATAGCATAATAACGTTTAGTCTAGTTAAAAAGTTAAATAGTAAATTGACAGTGTACATAATTTAGTTTTTTACGAGAACATAGGCGGGCTGCAGTATAACTCGTAGCACTGTAAAGTCTTTCAGATGTGACACACTCAGCAGTTTTACCATGATGGGAAATGCTTTCCTCAGTGTTTTGCTCTAGAAAAGTGGATTTTCTTTCCTCTCCATTACTCACAGTTCATCCTGTTATTACTACAGTTCATCATAATGAGCATGGCATGCTGCTTTATTTTAAAATATAATACAATATAAATATAATAAACTTTCCTTTCATACGAAAGAGAAAAATATGAAAAGATTCAAATATATTACCACATTTTCAACAATCATAAAATGAAACTGCATTTTGATTTGATGCATTTTGATTTGTAGACAAACATGATTAAGTGCAGTATGACTAGAGCAATGTAATATATCATAGATAAGATCGAACTGCTGTTGAATTATGAGGACACCCTGGAGCTCCTTTGTTCATTATTCATTTTAACATTTCTTCCTCTCTCGCTCAGGTGTGTTGCTCTGTCGGATCCTCTGAAGGAATCCTCTCGCTCTCAGGAGTCGTGGAATGCGTTCCTGACAAAGCTGCGCACTCTGCTTCTCATGTCCTTCACCAAGAACTTGGGCCGATTTGAGGACGACATGCGCACGCTGCGGGAGAAACGCACTGAGCCTGGCTGGAGCTTCTGCGACTACTTCATGGTCCAGGTACATCCTTACTACAGCTGTTCATTTTCACGGTTAAATACAATTTTTAAATTGGCAAAAGGGTCTAAGGTTTAAATTCATGACATTGTTTAGCCTAAATTACATTGTACAAATCATTAGGTCCCCAAACAAACAAACAAAAAAATCCTCCTTTTTCTCTGCTTGTTCTGACCTCTGTGGACGTAATTAATCCTCTTAGGTCTGGATTTGTCATACTCCTGAGAATACAAATGCTGGTCTATGGTCAGTTTTTTGTTTTTTTTTATCCCTCAAACATCATGGATATAAACATGAGTCATCTTTAATGCTGTGGCTTTGTCTATGTGTAGGAAGAGCTGGCATTTGTGTTTGAGATGCTACAGCAGTATGAGGACGCACTGGTCCAGTATGACGAGTTGGACGCCCTCTTCACCCAGTATGTGCTTAACTTTGGCGCTGGAGGTAAAGTCCATTCTGTATACCCACTGTACATGTATTTAAAATGCATTAGTAAGAAGTGTGGTATGTACTTGCAAAGTCTGAGTGCTACTGAAAACAGAGATCATCAAATAATAGAGAAAATAAATAGTTTAACAACTGTATTTTTTATTTATCCTGTTATAAACATTTGTCCTGGATTTTAGTGTACAGTATGTTAACATAATATTTTGTTTAATATCGGTTCATAAGCTGAATTAAATATTATCTTATGACGTGGCGATTAGATGGAGCCAACTGGCTAGGCTCGTTTTGCCAGCCTGTGCGGAACTGGAATGGACTCCTCCTGCGCAGACCGATCGATATGGAGAAGAGGGAGCTGATCCAACGTAGCGAGGCTAGCCTGCTAGACCTGCGCAGCTACCTATTCTCTCGCCAGTGCACGCTACTTATCTTTCTGCAGAGGCCCTGGGAGGTCACGCAGAGAGCCCTGGAGCTTCTTCACAACTGTGTGCAAGAGCTCCGTCTGCTTGAGGTCAGTGTGTCTGTGTCTCCGCATGTATAGTCCTGTACACTTATTGGTAATTTTATCTGATATGCCTACAACTTGTTAACTGTAACAAATATCATTACCGCTGGATGACCTCTAGCCTGGGTTGAGAACAGTCAGCCAATTATAAAGTATCCACCCAATAGTGATGTTATATATCCTGTGTCGATGTGCTGAGAATAATCCACCCGAATAAAATCTGATTCACTTGAATTAATGAATGAAATGCAGTTGGATAACAATTGCCAGATAAATGTACATAATAAACTGGCAAATCAGTGTATGTCATACACTTCGTATTATGAACCTGTGCAGTATTTGTGTCTGCGCACAACTCTGATTACTATCACTGCTTTCATTCATCAGGTCTCGGTTCTCCAAGGGGCTCTGGACTGCTGGGTCTTCCTGAGTTGTCTGGAGGTGCTGCACAGAATTGAGGGCTGTTGTGATCGCACCCAGCTGGAGGCCAACTTCTCCCATACTGTGGGCCTCTGGTCTTACGCTACTGAGAAGGTATGACATTTTGTGTGTCAAGCTCTGGCACATACACACTGTGCAAAAAAATAATAAAAATGTGGCTCTGACTTTCTTGAGAGAATTAATGAAAAGATACTGCTGTGTATACACATCGGTGGTCTGTCTTAGCACTTCATATCTAAAATGGACCGATAAAAGGAAACGGTGGTTTAAAAAAAGTTCCAGACCAGCAGCTGCAGCTAATTTGCTTGTTATGAGGAAGCACATAATTTCGTTTCTCTTTGCAAGTGATTGACTAACTACTAATATGTTTCTGGCATTGTGTATGTTTGACTGCTTATTAAAATGTGAAATGCAAATGAAATATGTTTTGCTAAGGCTAATAGAAGAGCTAAGTGTGTAAAAAGCAAACGTGAAGTAGAACAATACTGCACAATCAATCCTTGCACGGGATGACCTCTAGTTTTAAACAGCGTTGCCATAAAATATATAAAATGGACACATTTGTTCCCGGTCAGTACATTTAAAAGACTGGTTTAGACCAGTTTTATGTTAGCACTAAAATGTTTTCATTAGCCCCATTAGCTACAGTATGTTAGCTTAAGTATAAAGGTGTTTAGCTTTTATTGAATGACCGATCTAGCCTCCTTGTTTAGTTCAAGGTAGCTATATGTTAATTTCTTCTCTTTTTTTTTTTTTTTTTGGTTCACTCCATCTGCTCCATTATTGTTTATTCATGTTTGTTTGTTTTTCCTGGCATGTACTCTCTCTCCAAATGGTGCATTTTTTGGCAGTAGAAATGGATAGTGGTGAATTGGTTTGATGGGAAAAACATACAGCTGAGAGTTTTATTTTGTATTTGTTGTATGGTGTGTAATTGAGCTGGCAGGCTGAGTAGTCTAAGTCCGTGTCATGTATTTTTGTTTAATTTATTTCAGCTGAAGTCTCTAGGCTGTTGGTGCGGTTTAGTGTCAGAGAATGGGCCCAACTCCGAGGAGCTGAACCGGACTGTCGACCTGCTCGCAGGCCTCGGCACAGAGAGACCAGAGACAGGTCTGTCATACAGAATAGCTTGGGCAATTTGTATTGTTCACATTGAATGGTACATTCCTGACTACATACAATTACAGTGCTCAGCATAAATGAGTACACCCTCTTTAAAAATTATGAATTTAATCAGTAGCTCAATGAACAAAAGAACAATTTCCAAAATTTTCACAAGGCTGAGTTTTATTAAACACTTGTTTAACTCCATAACATGAAATTAAGGTTAATAATATAACTTGGATCACAAAATCTTCAGTTTTACTCAAATTGGTTGAAGCAAAAATGAATACACCCCGCAACAAAAACTACTACATCTAGTATTTTGTATGACCACCGTGATTTTTAAGGACAGCACCAAGTCTTCTAGGCATGGAATGAACAAGTTGGCGACATATTGCAACATCTATCTTTTTCCATTCTTCAAGAATAACCTCTTTTAGAGCCTGGATGCTGGATGGAGAGTGATGCTCAGCTTGTCGCTTCAGAATTCCCCACAAGTGTTCAATTGGGTTCAGATCAGGTGACATACTTGGCCATTCAATCACCATTACCTTGTTCTTCTTCAGAAATGCAACAGTAGCTTTAGATGTGTGTTTTGGATCATTGTCATGTTGGAAACGTGCACAACGACCAAGTGCACGGAGTGATGGCAGCATCTTCTCCTTCAGTATAGAGAAGTACATTGATGAGTTTCATGATGCCATCAATGAAATGCAGCTTCCCAACACCAGCAGCACTCATGCAGCCCCACATAAGGACACTGCCACCACCATGTTTCACTGTAGGCACCATGCATTTTTATTTGAAATCCTCACCTTTATGATGCCATAAAGTTTTAAAACCATTAGTTTCAAAAACAGTGATCTTCGTCTCATCACTCCAGAGTATAGAGTCCCAGTAGCCTTCATTTTTTTCAGCATGGACCCCAGCAAATTCTAGGCGTGTTTTTTTGTATGCCTTCGTGGACAATACCCATGCGTGCCATTCCTCTGCAGTGTGCGCCGTATGGTGTCACGGGAAACAGTCACTCCAGTTTGGCTTTCTACTGCTTTAGCTAACTGCAGTGAACTTGCATGGCGATTTTCTTCAACCCTTCTCATCAGAAGGCGCTCCTGTCAAGATGTTAACTTCCGTGGACGGCCTGAACGTCTCTGTAAGATGGTTGCACTTCCATCTTTCTTAAATTTTTGGATCACTTTTGCTACAGAATTTTGACTGATATGTAAAGCTTTGCTGATCTTCTTGTAGCCCTCACCTTTTTTGTGTAAAGAAATGATTTCCTTTCTCAGATTTTGTGACATTTCTCTTCCATGTGGAGCCATTGCTGACAGCATGAAATTGGAAGGGCTTTTCTTTGTTAAGTAAAGCCCTTTTATAGTCACCTGTCTGCTGGACACCTCGTAAATGAATCATTAGACTCGCCTGTGGTTGAATTTGAATTTTGTAGTCTTAAGTGTGGCTTTTCTCCTAAGACTATAATTGGGGTGTACTCATTTTTGCAACATGGGCTTGAATGAATTTGTTAGGAAAATCACTTTTTTGTGTGTTCAACTTAAAAAATCTTGTTTGCAATCAATGGCCCACATTTGTGGGAGTATTTTGTAGTATAGTATCTCATAGAAAATGTTGATTCTGAAAGGAAACTAAAGGTTTTCTGACAAATGTAGTGGGGTGTACTCATTTATGCTGAGCACTGTATACCAATATGCACTTCGGAGTCTGTCAAAAATAAATGTTACACAATTTTACCCTTATTTTTCAGCCAAGACAAGTTTCCTGTCTCGTTATTCTTGTTTAATTTTGCTACAGGGTTAACGTTGCTTAAAAAAAATGTAAGCGGAGCGTTTAACTACCCGTTGAATTTAGGTTCACAGTGCGTCAAACTGTTAAAAAAATTTCTATTCCACATTACTAATTGCTGCTCTTTATTCGCATATTTATTCCTTCCTCTGATCTTAAGAGAGAGAAAATACGAAGTTTCATTGTACCAAACAAAATAATAAAGATGTTCTTATTCTCTTCTCTCAACCATTTGGCTTTTATTATCAAACTCAAATATATAGCATTGGCCAAAAGTCTGCAAACCGAAGGCCCCAGACTTGGGCTTTTCTTTTGTTGGTTTCAAAGCCATCTTAAGTAATAAGAAGAATATTGTATAGGAAAATGCTTATGGGTCCATACTTTTTGGCTACCCTGTATGATGTGTAAAGTTGTGTAAAAAAAAATTATATTTTTTGTTTAAACTATTACTTTTAAGGCTAGGAGAGTTTAATAGTCTAATAATTATCTAACTTTTTATCATGGTCTTTCAGCCAACAGTCTTCAGAGCCCATATAAAAAACTTAAAGAAGCCTTATCATCGGTGGAAACTTTTGAGAAACACTATCTGGTAAGACCTGATCTCTTGTTAATGGTGATGTCTTTTACATTGGAATAACATGTTGGCCAACTATATGGAAATCCTAAATCAGAATATGAGGTCTTAAAGTGTATAATACACTGCCTGGACAAAAACGTTACACACTCCAGGATTTAATTCAGTCATCTTTATCTTTGATTTGAAACAACCCCAGATCATAACACTGCCTCCAGAGGTTTGAACAGCAACCACTGTACATGAGTGCATCACTTCATGCGCTTACCTTCTTGCACTGACACACACTGGAATAGGGTAAAAATGAACTCATCAGACCACAAAACATTATTTAATTGATCCAAAGTCCAATCTTTATGCGCTGTAGCAAGCTGAAGTCTTTTTTCCTGATTAGTCCCAATCCTGTGAGTTCTCTTCACATTGTGTGTATGGAAATGCTCTTATGCACTATACACTCAGGTTTTGATAATGTGTTAAAGGGTTCTGAACCCAGTTCCATTAATTTATATTTTCTTACGTTTCTTGATGCATCAATAATTTGATCCTTCTGAAATGGTAACTTTTTTTGGACCGGCAGTGTATTCTTTATTCTATTTAGCCTTTTTTAACTCGAACAATTGGTCTGATTCATTCTCTCTCGCAGTTCTTTTAGTCTTCTCTCTTTAGACGGCTTATTTATACACTCTCTATATCTGCCCGGGTAGGAGTTGTCTCATGCTGCTCTCGAGATGTACAGAGCCATTGGGAGGATGCGTTCAGCTCGACTGGTGGGGAAGAGCCTGGCTGAGTTCTACATGTGAGTCTTTTTGAGACAATTTGTCATCATGTGTGTAAAATTATAAATGCAACAGAATATGTTTCATATATATTTTACTTCATGTATTTTAGCAACAAATACTTGAATAGTCTCACTTATCAAGTTATGATGTTCCTTTTGCCTATAAATGTAAAATTTTAGGGGAAGAAAACACCACATCATATTTGGTCTTAAATTTCATTAGAAAGGTTATTAAAATGTAACTTTAAGGAGCTCTAGTATCTCATTCCAATATCATTGTTTAAGTACATATTTACACAGGTATATTACTACTGTAATTAAAATCCTACACCATCCTCATTTAATGATGAATTATTAGCTCCGATTAGAACTCCTGAAAGCTTATGTGTGTGTCTCTGTGTGTGTAGGAGGAAAGGTGATGCCCAGACAGCAAAGACGTTCCTGCAGGACTCGTTGAAGTCATTCACGTTGGAAGGCTGGAGCCTGCCGCTCACACATACTCGCAAGCAAATCGCTGAGTGTCAGAAACAGCTGCAGCAGACTGAGGAGTATCCTTAACTGAACCCATCCTACCCTTCATTATTATTAAAAAAAAAAAGAAAGGAAAAAAAAGTAAACTTTTTGTATCAGCAGGTCTGTCCAGTTTTTTCACAGATGGGGTAGCCAGACTTTCAAGATGTAGTATTCAAATACTGGATAACTTCGATAAGACTTGTCTACTTTTAAGATTTTTGCATACAATTTATTTATTACTGTGGTATATATAGGGTTGAGTACCGAAACCCATATGTACTACAACCGAATCAGAACGCAGATTTCGGTGCCACTTAAATGCCTGAGTGATTGATTGAAATATTTGTGCGGTGGTTCTCTGAAACTGACACAAGAAGCATCATTACTTTGCACATAAGACAAATCCAACTAATCTTGGTAGTAACGCGAGTGTCCATCTTGTTTTAACATTCTGATTCGATTCACAACTCGGGTAAATTAGACCATCCGACGAGCATGTGGATTCAGTAATTACACACCAGGTAGCGTTAGCTCGCTAAGCTAAACACACTTAAACTAAAATGCCTAAAGCTAAATGTTCTAAAGTGTGGCTGTATTTCACAACAAAGCATTCCGACACCGCGACATGCACCCAATGTCTTTCAACATTTGCCTGCAAAGGGGGAAACACATCAAACCTAATGAAACATGTGAGGACACAGAATAAAGTTAAAAGCAAAGGGATGCCGGTGTTTAACACATGTTTAACCGAGTCAGGTCCGTGACTCCTAGCAGAACCCTAGCAAAGTCAGGAGAGGTGTCGTATTTCCCAGATAAGGCAAATATGGTCATATTTCTGCAAAAGAATTGCTGAAATTTGAAGCTGGGTTGTTGCATACCAAGAATACCAACTACTTTTCTGTTTTTGGTAAATTAGTTTTACATACCATTAGTTTTTACATCTAACTATTAAAATGTTTTGTAGTTACTTATATTTATGTCCACATTTTTGGCTTTTTATTTAAAAATTTCAAATATTGGTTCAGGCATCATTTAGGCAGTGGTACTGTTTTAAAAGCATCGATTTGACATCTGTATTATAAAAAAGGCAATTTTTTAACTTATTATTATTATTATTATTTAAGGCTTCTTAAACTGTCGAATAAAATTTTCTTCAAACTAAAAGTAGTAATGGAGGCATACTCCAATACCACCTTTTCTCAGTACAAGCATTTTCTTTTGGGTAATTGATCAAATGTATCTGTATACATACACCTGTATAAGCACTTTTGGATCCAGAGTGTTGACCGTATGTTCATGTAAATTAAAAAAGAATTATGTTAGCTATAACAGTGTATAGATTTGGATTGTTTTTGCTCCTTCACTTTCTGTACCAGCTACTTGCAGACAAGCGCTCTGCTGGCCAGTGATACGAACCTGACGGAGGAGGAGAGAAAACACTTCTGCCAGGAGATCCTCACTTTTGCTAACAAGGCTCCAGAGTGCAAAGGTCAGGAGTCTGGCATGGGATCACATTGGCTACTAATGCAAATCTTGTAGTTGCTCACATTAGCTGCTTTGCCTTGTTTTCCCCTCTCCTTAATGACTTTCTTGCTCCTTTTCTCTCTCTTTCATTAGACCAACGGGTGGCCCTGACTATGACTGCCTTTGCTCAGCTGCGAGAGCTGCAGTTTCAGCCAGCATCCGCAACAGTACACGTTGGTGCTACCCTGCAATTGGAGCTACGTTTGTGCAGTCTGATGCCTGTTCCTATGCAGCTGGAGCAGCTGGCAGCCAGCGTCCACTTTTTAGAGGAGCAGCCAGGCACGCGTTCCGGCCCTGCAGGCAGCCAGCGGCGGCCTGGTCTCAGTCCAGACGGCACCATCTCCTTCCCTGCCATGAGTCCCTCTGGTGGTGCTTTTCCCGGAACAGGCATGCCTGCTCTGGAGCTTTATGAAATACAGGACCGCAGTCCCTCTGACAACATGCTGACCAGCACTAGCGTTGTCTGTAAGAACGCGCACATGGTGCTACGTACCAATGATGGCTTCTCCCTCTTGGACATGCATAGTGCTGTAGGCTCCGCCTTTACTATAGAGGACGGAACACGGCTGCTGAAAACCAACAACGTGACTTTGTTGCCAGGCAACAACAGCATCATCTTTACAGCGCTGGTGAGGGAGGCTGTGCATGTTTACACAAAAAATTATACTTGCTTATTAGTAATTACTTTTTCGCCATTTAAACCTGGTTAACAGTGCCATAACAAATAGGATAAACAGTAGCCACACTACAAACTTACCAAAACAACAAATACAACATTATTCCAACACCTGCACATAAACAAATGCAAACCTGACAGAACTATAAAATCACATCAACCTTTTGTAAAGCCACAACAGAAATATTTCCCCAGGAGATATTTGTCTTAAAACTGCAACCGAGTAAATAATTTTTTTTAATAAGTATTAGTTCCATGCATGACTTGAGTGAAGAGAAGTGTGGAAACTAAATAAAATTGTGTTTAGGCTTAATGTGCGGATGATTGCTTTCCATTCGGTTAGCTTAATAGGGATCATGATTAACAGTGGTGTTGTTATAGGCACTTCAGTGAGCTTTAAATTATGCAGCATGTCTCACTTTTAAACATCATGGAAAGCGTTCTTGCATGCTTTAAGCAGTTTAATTCATCTTTAACAGAGATGATGCGTTATTAATGCTTTGGCAGTCTCAAACAGACATTAGTACCGTAGTTTGTTAAATGAAGCACATCATTTAGTTCTGCACTTCTCTGACTTCTCTGGAGTTTTGTCCAATCTAAATAATGAACACCTCTCTGACCACACAGTGAGATAAGCGTTCAGTCACTGTTAACAACAGCTTTAAAATTTACCCTGAAAGTCATAAGTGACTCAAATTACAGTCAGACATATGCTGCAGAGATTACTGAACAGTCAGCATGTATACCACACTGTATGCGGCAGTATTCCCCCTGAATATTTTTAACGTCTGAGCACACGCTCACAAGATAATCTTTCACATTCTCTCCTTCTCACTCAGAGTACAAAGCCAGGCACCTACACTTTGCGACAGCTGTGTGCTACAGTGGGCCGTGTGCAGTTTGTGCTGCCTCACATTTACCCCATAGTAAAATATGAGGTATATTCCCAGGAGCCTCAGCTGACCATCGAACCCCTCACAGGTCAGCCTGCTTTCTGTTCCTTAAGTAGGGATTTATATATTTATGAGCTCCCCATGCCTTACTATCGAAGTGTTTGTTTTTCAGAGAGCCTGCTGGCTGGGCTTCCTCAGAGGGTGAAGTTTACCATTCTAACAGGCCACTACGAAGTTAAGAAGGGTGACGCTCTGCAGCTAAGTAACACAGACTCCATGCCCATCCTGCACTCCTCCTCCTGCTCGGCCCGTATTCTTTCTGGCACTGGAGGTGAGAGGGCAACGGTCACACAGCGGTCAGAGTCTTCTGTGCTCTCTATCTTGCTGTTATTTATTTATCTCTTTTCTTTTCTTCAGAGCTGGTGGGAGAGCCTGCTCTGTCCATCCAGGCTTCAGAGAAGGTGACGAGCATTTCCCTACCTCTAACTCCACCGTATCACACACTTGAGTTCCAGCTAGAAGTGCTGTGTCATATCCCATTATCACCAGCACGGTTCGAAAGCGAACGCCTTACCAACGGTGAAATCCGCCACCGGCCAAGGAGCCGCACGCGCTTCAACAGCGGCATGGCCTGCATCGACCAGAAGGTCTGGTGTCTCAGCAAATACATACAGTACTGTGCAAATGTCTTTAGCCACGCCGTGTTTCTTTATATTTTGCTTTGAAATTAAGCCAAACTTTCATGTGTTTTTTTTTTTTTTATGTAGTATTGAGAAATAGATCTTAAGGCTAAATTACTTTTTTGGCTCTTGTTTTTGGCAAGTTTTTGACTCTCATTTTCAGTTGTTAAGCCACATAGTGACAAAAAAAAATTATAATCTAAATTAAGGCATGAACCTGTGAGAAACAGGTGCAGATGATGACAGATAATCAGGCCGTGATTAGTATACTGTTGATGCTGAATGCTGAGTGGTTGGAATAGATGAGAAGGAAAAAGAGGTTACTGCTGAGGCTGTTACATAAACAATCAATTTTTAAATTCTATCTTTAAGCAATTTGCAAACCTGTAAAAGAGTAAAATATTTGTTCCCATTTCTTTAGTTTACTCCAGATAATTTAAATTAACATGAGGAAATCAGTTGCTCAAGGCTTTTGCCCATGTTACTGTATGTGAGATTGTATTTTAAGCATTTGAGATTTTGAGTTGGGTAATGACTCATTTTGTAAATAACGTAAGATCTTTGTTTTGCCAGGTGTCCATTGACTGTCCCTGGTCTATATACTCCACCCTCATATCCCTCACCTTTTATACACCCTTCAGAGCCAAACACTCACTACTGTCCGCAGGGAAAAGGTTTGTTAAATAGCCTGTTTGTTTTAACATTGTTTGTTAGTCACATTAGAGCCTAATGTACAAGTACACGCTGATTGAAGTTCCCCAGAAAATCCAGGTCTCTCTATAACGATTCTTCGGTTAGATACTTCAAATAGCTTTAAATAAGTGCAAATTATTGCAAACTAATTAAGTGCATAAGTACAAACACACTAATGATTAGGTATAACATTGTAACCTGTTTCTGACCTAAATATAACAATTTCACTTTTTACTTTGAGAAAGCAATTCCAATATAAATGAGAAATGTCCCTTATTATATTTAGAAACTTCTATTCCTACTGTCCATTAAATCATAGCTGTAATAAAAGTAAAACTTATGCAGCACAACCCATTTTTATCAAACTTTTTTTTTAATGGCAGTTGTGTAATCATCTTTTGCCCCCACAGGAAGTACATCCAGGTGTGCCTCGAAAACGTTTCAAGCACAAACTTCCGTCTTGTCAATCAGACTCTGTCAGAGTGTTCACACACACCTTCACTCCAGCTCCTCTCTCTCAATACTAAAACAGACCAGGTAAGTGGAGACGTTCACACTCACTCTCACTGTATCTCTTTCATCTGAGTAAGTCACTAAAGTTGGCGTGATGTCATTTCCTGCATGTGAAGGTGGTTTACAGTAAGCAGTGTGTGTACGGTCTGTGGGAGGTGAATTGGACCACAGAGCCACTGCCGTGTCTGCAGTGTGTTTTTTCTGCCAGCTTTTCTCCTGTCGACGCTCCAGACACGGCGCTCAAACCCTACAGCTACGAGTTCCAGTTGGAAAGAGTCTCGGTGAGGAGACACTCATGTACACACGATAAAACAATAAAGGGGTATTTTTGGAGGTTGTACTTCAGATGACTTTTGAAAAACACATTGTACCATGTAGACTCAACTTTATTAACATCTCCACAGAGAGATCATATACAGGAATCGTACACAAAATATTCCTACTTGTGGCTTTTTATTTCGAGGAATAGTCAGGATTGTTAGCATTAGCATGTGACATCGCTGCTTTTTTTTTTTTTTTTAATATATATATAAATAATTTGTCCATAGACCTGAGTTTTCAGTACTGATCACTTTTCATCTTATTTTATTAGTGGTCAGGTAAATAACCTGATGCTTGTAGTTTCACTGTCACAAAACCGGTACATTCCCAAACCCTTGACATCACCATTAGCTGTGCTCAGATTATTTAATGCCAGTCACACGTTTTTTGGATTGATGTGATGTAAAAATGTGTTGTTTCACACTACAGACATTGTACAGTGTAAAGGCAGACATCCAGCCTGCGGTGGGGGAGGAACAGTGTCGCGCCGGCACACTCTGTCAACTAGAAGTGTCGGTCACACGTCTGATTGAGCCGACTGAAGCAGACGGAGAGGATGAGGAGCTAACTGAGAACGAAGGCCTCCGTACAACCAAGCTCATGTATGAGGGTAAGACCTGAAATCGTACAAGACTAAAATAAGCCTGTACACGGAAAGTTTTTGGAATTACTTAATGCAGTGTGTGTGTGTATTTCAGTGGTGGATAACAGCAGTAACTGGGCTGTGTGTGGGAAGAGTTCAGGGTTGGTGTCTATGCCCGTGGCTGTCATGGCAACGCACAAAGTACAGATGGAGGTCATGCCTCTATTTGCAGGCAAGCTGCCTTTCCCCAGCATCAGAGTATTCAAGTACCTGCCCCACAGCACACAACCTACAAGTCAGCCTGACACAGGTAACACACTAGCACCATTTTTGTCTCTTTCCTACTACCTCCCTCCGTGTAGGTCTAGACACAGTAGCAAAATGTAATCAACAATTTACTGTGGTGTACATTGGCACTGAATGGCATTATTCAACCCTGTCTTGCATTATTTACCCATATTAGCACGTTACATCAATTTCATCCTAACTTAAACACTACAGGATGAGTGATTTTGGAATTTTGCCCTATCTGGAAGATGATTTGCACCAATATGCAGGACCTTTTGCAGCACGTGTTGTCCTTTGTTAGCCATGGGTACACACATTCAGAGAGATTAGAGCTGTGTCTGAAACTTCTTAACATGCACCATGTAGTAATAACTTCAACAGCAGTGACACCAGTGATGTACAGTATATGAACTGACTAAATTATTCATGTTAAACTTTGTATTTTTCTTTCCTCCCAGATTCGTGCCTGGAAAACGACAACCTGTCTCTTCTGGATAAGGGTCTGGAGGAGCAGGGAGACACAGCCAGTCTGCGCAGTCGGGGAAGCATCCACTCCGTGGGCAGTAACGATCAGCAGCAGAGGGCTCTTCCCATGCCCCGACTCGAGCCCTTCAGCGAGGGCCAAGTGTTCAACTCCAGCCAGACGCAACAGGTCCTGGTGCTTCCTAGCACAGACGACCATGTGCTTGAGGTCAATGTCACATGACACCCATGGAACGCCCCGCCCCGCCTGGTCCTGGACCCTGCTTTTTGTAATCTCATTGGACAGGAGACGAGGGACAGGGGGGGCTCTAGTGCGGGGCGGTGGAGCGTCCCAATCTCTGGACTCAGCGGGCGGGCAATGGGCGTCGGCCTGGCCTGCATACAGAAACACTAACCAATGGCTGGAGCCTGGGAATCCATCTACGGTCTAATGGTTTCTGTTCCATTTCTTTATTGCTTACTCATCTACAGAGTGAAGTGTGAGACAGGGAAGTGTGACGGGGACAGAAGTGTGTCTTCTGTCACTTTCTCTCTGACTCAGTGAGCAGCCGCGGATCACGCGTCATCCGTTTCTGCCTCCCTAGTTCATCTTCCTGATATATATACATACACACAGTGACCTCTCTGGAAAGGTTGGCAGGTATTGTGGTTATTAATTTGGGAATATGTGTGTGTGTGTGTGTGTGTGTGTGTGTGTATGCGTCGAAAGATTTAATTTGATTAATTTTTGTTGTTTACTTTGTCTGACCCCAGGCTCACATGCATGTATTTGCTAAACATGATCATGGCACCTGACAGAGGAGGTGATGGAGGGAGGAAACAAGTCCTGCTGATTTATTGCTTAAGATCGCTCTGCTAGTTTAGGCTGCTTCTTCAAGCTTGATGTTCAGTGTATGTTTGTGAGTCAGTGTATGCGTGTGTCCTGAGAAACAGTTTTTAAAGTGCAGTCCTATTTGCCCTGTTTGTACTGTTGGTCATCCATATTACTGTCAGATGGATAATGCACCAGATCTGTTCAGAGAAGAAGCTCAAGTCACTAATTCTATCCGAAATACCTTTTTTGCGGATTTTTTTTTTTTAAAGCATTTTTGTCTATTTTTAAGGTGAACGTTGCTAACCTTAGAAGGATTAGGATGACACCTCAAAAGAAACAGACTGTATTTTCTTTGCACTGCATTTATGTTTGCAAAAAGAAAAATCAGATAGCAAGTTAGCTAGGATGCAGTAAAGTAGCAACTGGAGGTCAATGACCCAGTAAATACTTTTTAAACAGTCTGTTTGATGCCCCCATTAAAAGACACATTGTTAATGATTTGCACAATGTATAAAGGCATTATTTTGCATCCTACAGTTTGTTGCTGTGCCAATCCAATATAATTAGTTGCACATTTAAACAGGCATATTGCGGCACTGGTGTATTACACGCACCATGATCAGCCCTTTCATGAATGAGTTTTTCTCCCTGACTTTTTGACATAGTTACAGATGACACTACTACGCCTGATCAAGCTTTAGTTTACATGACATTCCAGTAGCATGTGTGAGGGCAAAAACTCCTGTAATTGGTTGAGCACTTACAGCCAGTTATACACTCAGAATTTCTAAATTCTCTGCACAGAATGATGGTGACTAAATACTGGAGGACAAGTGAGGATTAAAAAGAATTCCTTCATGGAGTTCCATATAACTTATTTTCTGACAGGGACATAAAAGTTATAACTTGTATAGTTGTAACACTGAGGGTTTGTGGTTTCTTTTGGGGTTTTGTGCACTAATGGTAACGAAAGGCCTGTGACGGCTGAAGGCCTGAGGTTGTATTCGTGGAATCTGGACGCACTTTGTCATGCACTAATGCGGACTAGGTCAGATAATTATCACCAGCTAGTCATATGGGGGGGGGGGAGATGATTAGCACTTGTTTGTGAGCAGCCAAATGTGTTTGAATGAGTTTGTGTTTGTGCTTTCTGGATGATGTATTTGGTTCTGTTGCTGTAAGCAAATGTTTAGGAAAGTACAAATTAAAAAGCAGCAGACTTGTCATATCTTTGCTTGTATGTGTATGTTGCAGATCCTCTGGTTTTCATGGCTAGCACAGTATTTATTCTGTGAATAAATCTTTTCCTCTGGCTCGGATGAATTGAATTGATCAGGGGTCACATGTTAAACGGTAACAGAGTGAGTGATCAGTTGTCCTCTTTCCCATCATTACATGATCAGGAAGCTGATCTGAGCACCCATTACTCTTACACACTTCATACACACAGGGGCCTGCTGGTCTCCCACTTCAGCAGATGGACTGTGGGATTACATCATGTGAATCAGTGGGTCAGCCAACAATGTCACATTTTCACAGGCTGTTTGTAAATTATTCCATCAGTTGAGCACCACAGATTGTATTTAGATTAATTATTTAAATGAAGAAAATATACACATACAGTTATAAAAAATATATATGTTTTAAAAAATATTTGGTGTTCTTGTTTTTTCTTCCTATTTATCAATTTGCAACAAATTAATAATTACAGTAATGCTTAAGAACTGCACAGGAACCTGTTAGAACAGTCATTTATTAGAAAGTGGATGGATGCAAATACAAAATAAGTTAAGTAGTAAGCGAACATATAGCTGAGAGTAAAAAAAAATACATTAACTATCAACAATCTGTCAATTTGCAAGCATATTTTCCTACATTTCACAATAAACTTGGCAAGATGAATAATTTGAAAACTTTTCCAAATTTTGACACCTAACGTAAAAAAAGAAATAAATAAAGGCATTGTGTCATTAAACATGACATGGTGATATTCTAGCAAGGCCCCGTGCTGTGTTGGCGTCTGTGTGTGCAGCAGAAGTGTAAGCTCTTCACCTGCGCCGTAATGGAGTAGTCTTCTTTGGAACTCTGCGTGGGTTTGGCACAAACGTCCATCTTTCCTCTGCACCCACTGCCGGCTTTGTCCTTTCTGCCGCTTTCTTCTGTAACCTGACAACAGCAACACCAGCGAAGGAGTTACATCAGCTTCCCTCAGGAGAAATTGGCCTGAGGGCCTGGAGAAACTAAGGAGACTTATAAGAACTTGTTGTATTTGGTCTATAAAACTGGGATCCTTGCCCAGTGTCCCTTGTGCTGTCCTTTCAAAGATTTCTTAAAAACAAATCGTTCTGCTGGAGAGAAAATGCTTAGATCAGTGATTCTCCAGCAACAGGACCCTGGGTACAGACCCAAGAATTTAAACCAAAAGTGAAATATACCTTTAAGTTATGCCACATTCGTGTGAGCTAGTTCCTGGGACCACAGTGCTATTCTCATTAGATCCTCAATGGCTGCTTCTACAGACTTTCAGTTGTTTGAATGAAACATGATGAAAGCAGTAAATCTACAGAAAAGCACTCACATTATTTTCCTCTTCCTCTCCAGGGCTTTTCTGGTGGCAGCAGACAGAGAGCATTTCCCTCTGCCTTGCAGCTCTGTACTCTCCTGAAAAAGGAAACACATTCTTTTTATTTTACACTGTGTAACATTAAGTCCCTACACAAAAGGTTCACTAATTCAACAACATCTGTGCATGCATTCCTTTCTCTTTCAATTAATAAGCGGGTGGGGGTAAATTCCAGGAACGTGTCCTGACTTTTTGCCATTAATGTAATGTTAAGGAGGTTGCAGAATTCTGCTGATCCTTTAACCTATCTCTACAAGCCTCTTTACCATAGCAAGTCTTATGCAATGTCACACTGTGATTGTATTACCATGCACACACACTCCGACATCTGTTAAGCCCTTTTCAGCCTGGATTCGTTTAGTCAGTAATACATTTTTGCACTACTTCATAGTGATAGAAATTTCACATCCCAGACAGCAGGAGGAAATCACATGAGCACCAAACATCTTTTTTTTTTCTTTTCTTTTCTTCAAATGAGGCAACATCTGAATAGAAAATCATGTCCCTGCACATCCAGGCAGGACTAAAATTCTGAGAACTGTTGATCTTGACAGACAGTAAAAACAGCAGGTTAAAAACAGTAGGTTATTCAGCCTATAATTTTCTCAGAGGAGACCAGAAAAAAACATCAGCATGGCCAAGCCAATGGAAATGAAGGCACAGAGGTGCACCAGTAAACTAGAAAACCACCCCAGGAATCCATGTCAAGTTAATCTTATCATGATAGAAGTTTACTTGGCTGTCTAATGTTCAGCTTAAACCACTGGAGTGGATAAAGTAGCAGGTAAGGAATAAAATATGAGAGAGCTATTACAAAATAATGCACCTCGTCATGTCAACCATAAGACTTTACTGTATTTGAAAACTTACTACTACAAAACATTAACACTGGAGACTCCTTCCCAAAGGTTAAATAAATCTATACTTGCAGAAAGCTTCACCATATCAATAATTATAGATTGTTTTTTGTTAAATAACACACAGATTTATTATTAACCTTAGATTATATAAAGCCTGTCATGCAAGTCTCGAACATGCTGTTGCTTGAACGTGCATTTAGAATCAAGCACTGTGGTATAAAAATAGAAAATCATGTTTAGTTTTTTTTTTTATGATACGTCTATTGAAGTATTTAATCTTTTTTTTATGATACGTCTATTGAAGATTTACAAATATATTATTATAAAGTTAACTACTATGCAGTGTCTGCATAATATCTTCTTCTAATATCTGCATCTAATCTTACCTACAATATGCTTCGAGTTTACTGTGCCAGTTTATCTCATTAACAATATTATACGGTCACATCGTATGACAGTGTGATCAATATCACAAAATTATTACCTTAACTAGACATCAACCTCTAATTATTAATTCTGATGATTTTAGGTAAAAATAAATAAATAAATAAAAACATGCAAAGTCAATCAAAACCTTATAAAATGCCAGCAGGCATACAGTCGATAACTGTGATTGTCCTGAGGCTTTCTGTCAGCTTTTAAACAATATTGGCATGCAGCACTTCAACAATCAATACAGCAAAATACACCTGAGCAAAGCCAGTGATCAGAGAGTGACTGACTGACTCAGAATGAGGAGACTGTTAGACTGATTCTAAGCTATTCTGTAGTCCAGACTCAAGCCATTTGCAACGACATTTACTAATATAAAATGTCTGCTATGTTCAGTTCACTGTTTTTAAACTTGCATGCAGTTTTGAAGCCAAGATTGTGATGCTAGCGTTACCTTATGTCTGAGCTCTCTCTCTCTGGTCAGCTGCCGGTCCCAGCTGATTACCTGCATGCGCTCTGCAGGCCTCACTCTGAAGAAGAGGTTGTGCAACTCATAACGTGCTGAGCGCAACTGTCATAGAGAGACGGGAGAGGTTATTAAAAATTTACTTTTTTTGTCCATTAAAAAATAGGTTTAGAGTATCACTAATTCAGATATAATTTGCGTTAGAAAGATAATGCTATTCACAATTAAATGCAATTAAAAGAAATAAACACTTGAAACACATTAGTCTGTGTATAATGAATCTATATCGTTTGAGTTTCACTTTTTGAACTGAATTATTAAAATAAATCAACTTTCCCATGATATTCTAATTCATTGAGATGCACATGTACTTGTTTTTGATTAAATGTAATGTACAGTAAAACCTCGGATTACGAGTAACGCGGTTTGCGAGTGTTCCGCAAGACGAGCAAAGATTTTTAATAAATTTTGACTTGA
>JAQQZT010000007.1:20676618-20691070 GCA_030068275.1 Clarias platycephalus | reverse complement strand
GAGAGAGAGAGAGAGAGATAGATAGATAGATAGATAGATAGATAGATAGATAGATAGATAGATAGATAGATAGATTTATACATACATACTCGGATTATTTCCATGGATAGAGTTACATACATACATACATACATACATACATGCATACTTATAGATAGATGATATCCATCATGTTTCCGTACATCCATTACTGTAATCAAGAAAAACAAGATAAATGGCGATTGCTTAAAATGACAAAGAAATACAAAGCCCCGGGCTCGGTTTTGTTTATTTGTTTGTGTGTTTGTTTGTAATTGGTACGACACGTGCATAATGACTGTGCGCTGAGTGCGCGGTTGCATCACTAAGTAATAGTAAAGATATTAGCAGCTGTGGATAGTGAAACCTCAGTGCAATACTGCAGCTCCAGCAGTGCTGTGACTCATTATAAAGTCTTACTGCTGTGGGTAGGAACCTGATTTTCCTGAGTGCAGTGCGGCTGTGACAGGGTTATGCTTCAGATGGGAGTTCTTTATAGCTAAGTATTTATATATGCTTACTGTCCTGTACCATGGGATTTATTAAGTGGAACCATTCGATTTTTAATTCTGAACGTGTTACCCGGAAATTGTTAAGTGACTAACCTTTAAAGTACAAACAGAGCAACTTTTGAAAGTGGTATCATATTAAACCACCCACAGGAAAGAGACCAGTCGATTCACATTCACTCTGAGAATTCAGTAATAACAGTAACAGTAGTTTTTAGAGTATTGATCTCCAAAATTTGTCATTAAAAATATAAGGCAAAAGAAAAGATTGTTTCAGACGCTATTTACTGCAAACAGGGAGATTATTTGTGATTCAGTCATAACACCGTGTTATCAGTCTACAGTCAATAAGAATATATAGAGGGGTGGGTTATCTTAAAAAAAGGCATATTAACCTCGACAGGCACATTCCCTTACAGTAACTTACGGCTAAGGACAGACATGTGATTTGTCATTTTCCAGTCCAGCTGTCCGTGCTGTTGAGTAGCGGGAACGCGCGCTCAGGAACGTGCCAAAACACCTGCGCGCCCACGTGAAGCGGCGTGGGGCGTTCACGCGGATCTGTCATGACAGTCATGTTTTTAACTGATGTCGAGCCAAAAATATGTCCGCCGAGAGGTTCTTCCAACTGGGTCACTCTCTGCTGCTGCATTTCAAAAGCTCATTGGAAAAATAAAATGAAATGTGGCAGAGCTATTAATGAAAAAAAATGGGGAAAAAGGTGGGGGGGATCAACATGTGGTTTGTTGAGGAGATTCTCAATATAAACACATTAGAAATTAGGCTACACGTTCAGGTCCAATAGATTTTATATATAATATTATATACTTTATATATTAATATAATTTTAATAATATTATCACACTATATTAGAAACATTATCTGAATATAATATATATAACATATATTACTATTTCGCTTGTGTATATTTCGCTGAGCTGTTTGCTTTTTTGCAAAAAAAAAAAAAAAAAAAAAGGTATAAAGTTACCCAACAGCAGTGTGAAAATCTGGTGGAGATCATGACATGAAAGCTGTGATTGCAAATCAGGGTTATTCCACCAAATACTGATTTCTTAATGTTATTTCTAACATTTATAATATTTAGCTAAAGCATGAACACAATTTCTTTACAAATTATTTTCATTTTGTTTTATTTGAGTTATTAAAGCTCTGCAAATACTGCATGATCTCTTGGGTTATTTTGATGTGTTGTGATGATGTAATTTCATTTTAATATACACTCTAAATAACAATAGTTATGTTTTGAATTTAGGAGAAATCTTGTCAATAGTTCACCAATACATGCACCTTGTAAGAAAAAAAAAGCATAAGAAACTGATTATTTTGCAGTGGCTCCTTTTTTTCCATATATATATATATGTAGATATGCGTGTGTGTCTGTACACAATGTATAGCTTGAAACAATGTAATGTTTCCTGAAGTGTATACATTTTTTCTACATATACTGTATACATACACATACACACACACACATTATTTATATGCACACACACACACACAACAGTGTTTTTTAAAATGTATTTATTGGTCATATACAAAATAAAGTAAGCTGTATATCAACAAACATACAGTATATACATCGATAAATTAAAAGACGCCCCGGACTGACTGATACAGTTAATTTCATCATTAATATACCAATACATTATATTACTTATCTACAAATTCCAAAAAGTACAATAACTTAGTTGATAAATACTTACAATTAAATGGACTTTTACTGTATGTATAATTCCCATACAAAGTACTGTGACAGAATTCATTACACCCCATACAGAAAAACAGAATAGATTCTTTTTATAGATAAAAAAAAAAAAGATGATACTTTCCATGTTCATTACCTCTCAATTTATAGCTCAAGTACTTTGAAAAACAAAAAAAAAACACAAATATCACTCCTATGATGAGGAGCATCTGTGTGTCATGTGGCTGTAGCAGTTTAGTGATGGAGAGAACAACAGAGAAGACAATTGGGGTGAAAGAGGAAAAGAACAATTAAAAAGAAACAAATTGGTCTATGAACAGGGACCCCCCCGCCCCCCCAAAAAAAACTCTGAATTGCTGCATACAAATTGATTTTGCATTAAATGATACATTTCTTTTTTGCTTCACATAGAGGAGTGAAAAAAGTCAACAAGCACCAAAAGCTTTAAGAAGCACAACAAGCGTGCCATCAATACAAATGTACAAAATGTCCGACAGTATGCGGGGATCCTCGTTTTATTGATTTATGGGTCATGAATCTGGCAGAGAAGTCACGCGGCATGATAAGCAAGTCCCAAAAAACCAATGGCAACCATGTTAACAGTTGCAATAGCAGTGCGATAAGAGGTTAATGATTTAAACTGCCCACGGCGGTCAAACGGAGGGGGAAATCTGGGTTTCTTGATTAAACCTTAACAAGGGACAAGCGATGTGAAGAATTTGAGACTCATTTGTCTTTGAGAAGAAATGAAACCTTTCAATGCTTCTCCCAAGAGGCATAAAGTAAAAGGCAACTGGGAACGCAACAGTGCAGGCAAGAGCGAATAGAAGTCATCGGGTACGACGTATTAACGTAGCTTGGCGTGGTTAATGCGCTACACTTTCACTCTGCAGGAAGAGAACTAGGACAAAGTGTTGCATTTTTGCACAGCAACAGAAGCAGACACCTGAGACCAGAGCGAGCTCTCAGTCAGCCTGCTGCTTCCTACTGATCTGACAAAAGAGCCGGTTGTGGCTCGGGGTCAAACGGGTGCGAGTTGGTGGTTACACACACATTGTTCTCAGCAAGGTCATCTCAAGCGAGTGTCTGAGCCAATTCTGGAAGCTGTTCCCAGGATTGTCTCAGTTTGCTTTTAATATCCTCTGTGTTCGGCTCCTGGGAGGTAGCACTATTTTCGAAAGGGGAAAAACGAATCGTAAGTCTATTTTCTATAAATAAATAAAAAACAGAAGCTGTATTACTGTATCAGAGGATGGTCCAGAAACTGTCTTGAGGTAAATGTTAATTGTTGCATTGTTTAATGTTAATTGTTGCATTAGCTTAGTCGATTAATCCCAATCGCTGCTGAAAAGAAATCCAGCTTGGTCTGACCAGCTATGAACATACAAACTGACCTGGTCAAGCTTGTACACCTTCTTTGCCAGACATTAAGTTATTTTCCATCTTCCTTATTACATGAATATGTTGACCAATAAATATTTGAGATTTTCTAACCGGCTTAGTGTCTATTTTCTTAAAAAATAACTTGTCTATGATGTAGTATTAATGGCAGGAATTCAGAAACGGCTTCCTTCTACCAGCTGGCAAAGACGGTCTACCAGCTTGTGCAGCTCGGTCTGTATTTTGGCATCTGGTAGCTGGGTATTTCAGCAGGAATGTGATATTTATACATGCAAATAAAGCGCCTTGAGAAAAATAAGACAAGCTGTAGCATTTAAACAAATGGAAAAATGGAAACAGTGTCTCACTGTTTGTGGTTACTGAAAAAAAAAAAAAAAAAACAGAAACCCTATCTTCCCTACCGCCCACATTTGCATATAATTCATATGTTCACTTCTACACCAAGTCACCACGACGACGACAACAATGACGTACGTGAACGAGCTGAGCCACCCCGTCCTCTCCCCGCCGCACGACAGGAAGAGGAGGAGTACAAGTCTAAAAGTATTAGGCAGTGGCGCTACCTGGAGCACAAGCACTTCCATAAGGAGCACGGCACTGTTTCGCTAGTAAGCTATTAGTAGCATTTGTTTAACCCTTAAAAAAACACACACACATTGCTCACATAAACGGCGCACAGAACTGCCACAGCCGATAGGAGAAACGCCACCACTGGTTACAAAAGCAACGCCAAAAATGGACCAAAGACTCCATTACAGAACAAATTCACAGATTAACCAGTCAGAGGAAGTTCATTTTCTTCATTTACACTGATTTCTAATTTAAAAAGAAAAATAAAAGATAAATAGACCTACAATATTAATTCGGACCTAAATGCCAGATAAGTGCAGCTCTATATGTTTAAAGCCCCATTGTCACGTACAGCAAACCTGATTTGGACTGAGAAAAAAAAAAGAAAGAAAAAAAAAACAAACAAAAACAGCAGCGACAGCGTGACAACGTGATATGACGTAGCCAAGCATCCAACAAAACACTTCTGTGGATTTAAACTACAGTCAGTGCATTTAGCAATAAATTTATCTTACACTGAATAGACCCAGTTAATATCAGGATTATGGCAGCATTGCTCAGTAGATGTACAGGTTTTTTTGTTTGTTTGTTTGTTTTTTTATTTATCTTTTTTAAGATGCAGGTTACTCATAGTAGCTGTAAAGATGGGAGCAGTCACGTGCTGTCTGTATCTGCGGATTGTCACTCAGCTCTGCTTAAACCAGGGTCCATAAAACTCTGGAGAGCCACGACACTGCTCACACCCCATTTAATTCATGTGCTGAACATCAAGCCCTTTCTGAGATGAATCAGGTGTAATGGAGCTCAGAACCCCGACCCCGATCTCTGGAGAGAGTGTACCATGACACACATACTCAGGGCTGGAAAAACTAAACAAGGAATGAAACAATTTTGGCTGGTGTAAAGTTTTTAAGGCCTAATTGAGCTTTTTTTTTGCATTGAACCTACTAACATTTGTTATGAAAAGGAAACTTAGAGGAATATGAATAGAAAAAAAAAATCAGTACCATTACTGCATACAGTGCTTGTAGAATACTGTATCTTCTCAGCATAATTTGAAAGGTTTTACCTTTCACTAAATGGTTTACATTTGTATTTATTCTCTAGTGCTCTTTCAACCTACAGTTCCACAATAAGCAAAAGGCTTTTGCTTAAAAAGAAAAAAAAAAAAAAAAGAGAGAGAGAGAGAGAGAGAGAGCGCAAGCACATTGCTTCGTCTGTTTTGTTTTGCTCATTGAAAATCAGTGCAGTGTCACTTCCCTGGCATTTAAAATGAAAATAATAATAACAGAATACATTAAATAGAATCTACCATAAAAACAGTTTACACCGAAAATATAAAAATCACACATCACAAAAAAAAGGGCTTTCTCAACCAGAGGTGATGAGACCACAGGATCTTTAACACGCATCCCACAACCCCTCGCTGTACATCCACTTTCCTGAGAATTTCTTAACTCGCTTTACTTTATGATGAATAAAAGGACTTAAAATAGTTGTTACTAAATAGGGACAAAGACCCAGTGTTGCTGATGTCAAGGAAACCGTGTCCGGTCCCTTCGGCATTTGAGAGTAAAAGCAAGCAACACTGCTGCTACACTTTAAGCCGCCCGGGACCGCTTTCACACACGAACACTTGCTGTTGTTCCTGACAGGATAAGCCAACCATCAAAAACGCAGTCTAAACCATTTTATAAAAAATGCACAAAAGATCTTGCACATTTTAACTCCGTACAGGCTGTGTCAAGATCAGCTGCACTGGGGAGGAAAAAAAAAAAAAAAACCTAAAGGATTGTGGGTAACGTGTCCATCACCTGGGTTTGGGCAAAAATAACAAAAGAGCATCACATCCAAAAATAGTGAACAGTACCATCACCTTATCACTTACACATCACACCACACGCGCTAGTCCACAGTTTTACGCGCCTAGTCACTAGAAAAAGCTATCGACTTCAATAGTTAAGCCACTTTTGGTACAATTGCAAAAAGAGAGATATCAAACAACTTTATAGTTCATTTTTTTAAATGTTTTATAAATAATGCAAGATACTCTATGTGTGATTTTTTTTATATAAAATTCAAGACTCCACCATATAGACAAAGTATCTTAGAATACGTTACACAACGTCACAGCGACAGATTTTATGGTAAAGCTTGTGAGAGATTGCCGGTTTATGCAACCGGATAGTCCCCTTTTCAAGTGCCTTTTTTTTTTTTTTTTTTTTTAAGAGCAATATATTTTTTTTCTGATTTTGTCTGTATTGGTAAAGAGGACAAAATAAGAAGAGAATGAGTCTTCCTGGAGTTATTGGGAAGCATAGGATGGGAAAAAACACACATAATAATAATAATAATAATAATAATAATAATAATAATAAAAGGATATCACTTTGTAATGAACAAATATATAAAGAAAGTATAGGATTGCCAGCATAAAAACACATGACAATATTTCACGAGCTCCACAAAGGAAACTAAATCAGCAGTTTGACTTTCCACAACATAAAGATCTTATTGCCTTGTCAATAAGCTTCTGTTATAAAAAGCAATAAATCCTTTTTTAAAAGTTTCTTATGAAAAAAAGGACTACCCAATCACATAAACTGGTCTCAATTATCCTGATAGCTACCATACGAATATCATCAGCCGATTCCTCTTATCTTGTCTCATTAGGCTTTTCAGCAGTGGCTGGTCAGTGCACGACATTAGGCGACGGTGAAGGGACGCAAAAAGCATGAAGAGTAGAGCGTATTCAGGACTGGAGGCATCTCAAAGTAGGAGATACGCCAGAGCAGGGTCAGTATAAACACAGGAAGAACACTAATACTACACAAGACATCAGACGTGCGTGTGTCCTGGACAAGCTCTTCTTCCTAACTAACCCAGCTTTATAGGATTTCTTGTAAAAATAAAAAATAGCCTCGCCTTTATTCCACATCCTTGTGTTTATAAGCACAAGGTAGAGATTGAATGTGTACAAAGTGTACGTCTGCTTTGTGCCCAAGTTCTTTGACACAGAAAAAGGATGGAAGTACAAAACACAGCAACACAACGAATTTCAAATATTGCATAAAAATCTTGGAAAACAAAAAAAACTTGGGCTGTAAAGCCCAAAAACAACATACAAAAAAAACCTCCAACAAAATATAAAGACAACAATAATAAAAATCCAGCACTCATTGCAGTCATGAAGGACAGAAAGTTTTGCTGCTTTTTTTTTTTTTTTTTAATTCTCGTAATTTCTTTGAAATGTGGAGATATTTCTGGAAGCTCAGGTGTCCTAATTGTCCTTGATGGTAGTTTTGGTTTGGAAGTGTTTGTACAGAAATATACTGTACTGACCAATTTCAGTGGAAGTATCAGGATGAGTTGAGGACTCTTTTTAGACAGCAGTCCTCCATATCAGGTTCCATCTCACAGAAATCTGGAACCATTTGCAGCAATTTGCACCTCTTACTGAATCTGTCCCGTGCCTAAATCGTGATGCACTGACCAAGCCCCTTTCTATCTCTCTCACTCCTCCTCCTCTCTCTCCTCACTGGCCTATACTAAGACCTAGCATCTGTTTTGGACTTGACTATCGTGATGACGCTGGTGGCGCCCACCTTCCCCGGTACAAGCGGCCCGATGACGGAGGCCAGAGACCCGCGGGCGGAGACAGGAACGGGTGCGTTGGTAATGGGCACCGCAGGTGCACGAGCCACAGTCCTGGCGAAGCTCTGTAGTGCCTCGTATTTGGAGCGCAGGGCATCGAGCTCCACCTTCATGCTGGCATTCTCTGAAGCAAGTTTCTCCACCTCCTGTTGGAGCTCGGCCTTCTGCCGCTCCAGCTCCTCCTTCTGAGTGACACGCTTGACTCGGCAGCTGGCGGCATAGCCGCGGTTCTTGAGCGTGCGCCGCCGCTGCTTCAGCTGTACGATCTCCTCTTTGGAGAGGCCGCGAAGGTGCTGGTTGAGCTCGCGCACCGACATCGACACCAGCTCGTCGTCTGTGAGGCTTGTGCCATTCTCACCTGGCTCCCGCTTCACCTAAAACACAGAAGGGGAAAGTCAGGGGTGATATGGGACATGGTGGAGGGAGATTTTTAAAAAGACTACATAAGAAAAGGTGACACACCTTCAAGGCTTTGTTTCCCTTGTTAGTGGTCGTCATGCCACGAGAGCCGCTTGTAAACCACACAGATCTGCGAGACAGGAAACAGATACGTTATAAAAGCTTTTAATCCTTCAGTTCTATAAATCATACAGTACTGCCTTTACAAACTCGCCCCCCTTCCCCATTAAATGAGGCCTAGATTAAATCATTTTTATATTTAGCTGCAACTGATATGATTTTAAAATACACTGCACACTGAAGTATTCTCAGTTCCTCCTGCCACGTGTACCATGAACTAGTTACCTTTCTCTAAAGAGAAACCTGGAATAGTGAAAGTGGCAGCATGTAACCACCGGCTTCCTGTCTCCAACTTCCTGTGTGGCTCTAGTGGTTGGAAACCTTCACTCAAGTTCGAGAACACCTTTTTGATGAGAGCTCTGCTCATTGCTGATAGGCTGTTGAACAGTCAACAGGAGGAGGAGCCAAATTGACTGGGAGGAAGTGGTAGCATGGGTAGCAGGCCAGGGGATTACCAGAAAGTAATAGGCTAATTAGACTGTGCTCACTCATTTTCAAGTAGATTCAGGAGGGGCTTTTAATTTTATTGTTTAAAAAATAAACAGTGTTAAAAGCATAAAGACGTTAGCTACCTTCAGAGATTGGGGGTTCCTTTGACCTTAATGCTTTTGACAGAAATAGTTTTCCCGTTTTTAAACAGTTTTATCCGCTTAAAATATTCACTTTACAACAGGCTTTTTCATTCGCCATGGCTACTGCTCAATATAATCCAACTCAGCTGTGACAGCTGACTGAACACTTATAACTGCTCAGCCGTTTTCATTAAAGTGACAACTAGAAAAACCCAAAGCTGGTATCTTAGTTCTCCTTTTTCTGATTAAATTAGAGGAAACGGGCACCTATTACAGGAAACAAAGAAAGGGAAAGTAATATGTAAGATGTAAATGAGTTCAGTACACACACCCACACACACACATCTCTACAACGATCCTCATTGAGGTGGGGACTGGGATGACACCCCTGCGGCCCCGGGGTGTTCCCATGAAGGGCAGTCATTGTTCCAGCTGCCATCATGGGATCGAGCGAGAATGATTCTGCACATTCCTTCGCATCCCTCAGCCGGCACTCTGCCTCAAACAAACATCGGAGTGCAGCACTACTAACAGCCTCACAAATCAGCTAAACAGAAGAAATAAACAAGACAAAGCTGTGACTTAAAGGGATAGTTTGGATTTTTTAAAGTCTGTCTTAAATCAAAACTGAGGTGGATATAAGTACATTACCACAGGTCTTGGTTGTTGTTAATTTTCCTGCTCTGCAGTTTGTCACAAGGAATGTGAGTAAAATGTACAGTACCAGTCAAAAGTTTGGATTTATTTCCTTAATTCCAAAACTATACTGATTTTTCCCCCCGAAAAAATATGAAACAACACATATGGCATTAGGTAATTAAGTAACAATAACAACAGAAGCAAGCAGTTATTATTTTAAGACATGAAGGTCAGCAGTTCTGGAATACTTCTTGCAAGAACAGTATTTTAACAGCGTTTACAAACCTTTTAAGCACCATGATGAAACTGGCTCTCATGAAGACCATCCCAGGAAAGCAAGACCAAAACTTACCTCTGCTCCAGAGGAGAAGTTCATTTAGAGTTACCAGCCTCAGAAATCACCAATTAGATGAAATAATCACCTCAGATTAGAGCCGTTATGAAGGCTTTACAAGCATGATACATCACAAGATCACCTGTTCAAAGGAGATTATTATATATTTTGGATTCCTTCAGCCTTGTTGAAAGAAAATCAGGAACGACGATGAAATTAGAAGGCATGTCCAAACTTTTGACTGGTGACCTAAGAAATCAGGACCAAATTCCACAACCTTGTTCTCTGCAAAAATACATTCCAAAGTGCAGTTGAGAGTCATATGAATCTTCTGCAATCACACTGAGATAAATCGAGTTGGTTTATTCTTAAAAGTTTATTTATTAATTTACTAGTATTTAGTACAAACTATTTTCTTTCCACATAAGTTACAATTAGCCATACACCAATGCTCTGGCGAAAGAAAAGCACTAAATACACCATACCTTTGAAATAAAGAGTGACAAACTTTACTTTCGGTGAGCAACGCAGTAAAATTCATAACGATCGAGACCTATTATAATAAACTTACATGCACCTCACCTCGATTTAGATTAAAGCATGAGCTGTGTCTCAAATTGCAGAAAATGTTATAATATTTTAAAATATATAAAGTGTACAAATTTGTATGAGAATCCAGACTAATTAAACCCCTTAAACTACAAAGATGAAGGACTGTAGTCTTAGGCGTTCTTATCCTTATAATATTCCTTTCCAACTAGTTTCGTATTTATAACACAACAATAAACAAAAGCCTCAACAAGCACAGAAAGAAAATATCCTAAAAAAAAAAAAAAAAGTTTTCATGTAGTATGCATATTTGATGTCGTAACTACCTCACACTCTGATTGTACCAAATCCCACCTTCCACACACATCACCGGAGGTGTGAGCTGGTTGACGGCAGAACTATTTTTACTAGGGTGGATTAATTACCACGCGCAAATGACGAACTCTCTCTCTCTCTCTCCGAATCAGGAACACGCTGGGATGGAGAAACAGAGACGAAACCGAGCGGGACGAAGTGCAGCACCGAGCAGTCATTTCACCCTCCTGCATCATCTCTTGTTAAATATTTTGAGAGAAAATAAAGATGCTAGCCAGACTCAGACATTTTCACTTCCAAAAGACTGTGATGAGAGGAAACACCACAGCTTACAAGTATCACTGTGTAGTACAGGTTTATCAACATCAGATTTAAAAGCCTGGGATTTGCATTTCATGCGAACCAGCTTTTCAAAGGAGCCTTTTCATTTATTTAAAGCCGTCATTCATTGGGAGGACACGAGTGAAGTCAGACGCCGGTGACCTTCGCCTCAGTAGTAAACATACCCGGTGCATATTATGAGATTAAGGGCCCGGTGTGTGTTTGAGTGCGTGTTGAAGGGAGTCGTTTCCTGGCAGAAGCTCTCAAGAAGCGTCAGCATAAGTAAGTCCTGCCACCAACTACACCCATTTCCAGCACCGGATCGCAGACGGACGACTCCAGCTCCGAGTAATGAGAACCTACTAATCCCAGAAGGCCCTATACAAGAGCGCGAGCAAGAGAGATAGACAAGGGTGTGTTTTATCCTGCAAAGGCTGGCTGAAATCCCTCCGTATGGAGCGGCGCACAGGGCCACAGGCTCAGGATTAGACTGATTAACCTGTCCGTCTCCGTCTCAGCCTCGAAACACAGAGGACAGGAAACCGCTAAAGCAACAAACAGTGACACAGCACTGCAAAATAGCCTTTTTATTACAAGACTGTAAAAAAATATATATAATAATTCACTCTTGCTTTTGTTTGGTGAAGTCAGTCTATTATATTCATACACTCAGTGGGCACTTTAATAGGAACACCCGTATACCTGCCCATTCGTTCAAAATGATACACGTACAGTACCGCGCGAAGGACGCCATCACAAAGCGGCTTCATAGAAACGTAACGTAATGTAAGATTTTAATGTAAGGTCATGCAATTATTCAATCAGCCAATCACATGGCAGTCACACAACGCATACAATCATGCAGAAATAGGTCAAGCATTTCAGTTCATGTTCACATCAAACATCAATATGGAGAAGAAAAAAAAAGAAGAAGAAAAGACGTAGAAAATGTAATTTCAGAGGCTTTGACCGTGGCATCACTGCTGTATATAGTATTTCAGAAACTGCTATAAAGTATAATCTCCTAGGAATTTTCATGAACAACAGTATGTAAAATATTCCAAATATAATGGTGTAAAAACAAACAAACAAAAACACCCAGTTTGTGGCAGTAATGTGGGTAGTGACTGCATGCTGAGATCAGTTCACAGCTCACTGTAACTCTAACAACCACTCTTTATAACCGTAGCGAGCTGAAAAGCATCTCCGAGGCGCAATGAAATTGGACAAAAGATCAGCGATCGTTTTTATTTCTTTATTTTTTTAAATATATCTTTCTAGTTTCAGTCTCTGAATAAAATACACAGATGTGCAGGTGTACAGCTGTATATAATAAAGTGGATGGAGATGTGATTATTCAGATCAGCAGGTTATTATAAAAGAACAAAACACTAAGCTGTCAATCCCAAAGGGGTTTGCTTTACATAATTTTATATATAAAATGCATGAACTAAATCGTGCACAATTATGTAATATTTTCCAACAGGTCAAAATCAGTTTAGAATGCATCAAAAAATAAATGAATAAATAAAAAACAAACAAATAAATAAAAGACCGTTCATAATGTGTGTGCGACAGATTTAAAAGAAAATGGGAGCGAAAAAAAATGACCCAAATCTAATCCGACTGCAATACCAAAGCAGCGAGTAAACACACACATAGAGGCAGTTCCAGCCCTGCATTCTTCCACGCCGCTTTTGTGCAAACGTGCCGCTACACAATAGACCGGATTAACACGCACCAACCTGAGGGGGAGGGACTTCATCTTTATCGAGCCCCGTTTTATTTCCCCAGTGCCCGACCCCCATCCCCCATCAGCCCCTGCTCTGTTAGTGCCGCCAGCCAAAGACCCACCCCCCTGTACCATGCACCAGCCTGCCACACACACACACACACACACACACACACACACACACACAGAGCTATGCCTCACACACACACTCCTTATTCCACCGGCAAGTCCACTGAGAACACCAAAAAGGTTATGATGATTTAGGACAACATGCGTAGACGAATGTGAGAGGGGGGGAAAAAAATGAAAAAGGGACACGTCCATATGGTGCACACAGCGGGCAGCGTCTAGCCTAAATTTCAACCCACGTGGACTAAATAGTGCAGCGCGCAGCGATTGGGCGCTACGTTCGAGCAGCTGTTCAGTGCCAGATCAGACTGGCGTCTTCAGTGCGAGACTGAAAGAGAGGATAATAAAGAGACTGTAGGATAACACACACGCACACACAAAGATGAATATATAGCGGGAATTGACTTTGAAAATGCATGAGAGAGATCACACAAGAAGGACAGAAGGGCAACATCATAACTCCTTGCTTTCATCATACCACCTACACACACACACACACACACACACACACACACACACATCTACCCACCCACTCATCCACAAACACAAAACACACCCCCCCCACACACCACTTATGGCGTTTCTCTTTAATATTCCTTAGTGAGCAGAGGTCACCGACAAGAAACAGACGTCTTCCCGCTGCACCAGCACACCTCATTACCTCTGATAAAGGACTTACACTCCTGCAAGAGTGTGTGTTTAGCAGCACATGCTATTACGGAATTATTCTGTGGACAAGTGCATCATAATGGCTGGAATTAATACCGAAGTCATGATTTCGAAAGGCAGCGTTAATGTTCATGATACTGTTTAAGTCGAAAGGCTTTTATTAGTCTCACTGATTTAAAGGAAAAAACATACGGTTTATATTTAAAATAAATATTTAGAATAAATATAAATCACTTAAAAAGTTAAGTAATATCTGTCAATATTAGCACCGTAGAAGTAAATAATGTTAACTAAATTTATTAAATACACAAATCTGTAGTTATGTACTTGTCTTGTGCATGTGTGCATGCGTCTCTCATAGAAGGAGACATCATAATTTGTGGGGACGATGAAGATGAGGAAGAGCGCGCTGAGGTGGTCATGGCAGGCTTTTGCAGATGTGCGCTAAATTCTTCTCCGTCAGACTTCACGCTGCTGACTTCTCTAGAGTTAAGTCTCACACACACACTTACACACGCCAAGAGGATGAGGGACAGAAAGCGCTGAGCATGAGAGAGCGGGTAAGAAAGAAAAGTGCCACCGAACAAAAAAAACAGGTCTATAGAAGCACACGGAGAGACCGAGAGAGAGACAAAGGGAGGAAGACAAAAGGAAAAGTTAAAGCCAGGAGCTGTAAAGAAGAAGTGAGAGATAGTTCACATAAGAACCGGTGTGATGAGGGAGTGTATGTGTGTTTGTATATGTGTGTGTTGGAGGGGAGGCGGGCGGTGTGGGGGGGGGGGGGGGGGGGGGGTT
>JAQQZT010000007.1:20651036-20674143 GCA_030068275.1 Clarias platycephalus | reverse complement strand
AAACCCACACACACACACACACACACACACACACACACACACACACACACACACACACACACACACACACACAGTAAAGGGATTTGGCTCACTGGAGAGTCACAGCCGTATCATTTCCATTATAACGAATGAATCAGAGGGATGAATTGTAAGGACTGACAGGTTGTAATAAACAATAATAAAACTCAGGTGCTTGTTTATCCTCCGAATACAGCTCAACTCTGATCTTCAGACAAAAGCACATCTGCGAATCTCCATTTTTAAGAAGAGAGAGGACTGACAGAAGCTTTTTCATTTTCAGGGGTCTTCCCTCTCACCCACGTTTCTAAAAGCAGTCAGGATATCGATTGGAGACAGACTCTCTGCTCGAATGAGAAGTGAATAATTGAAGAAGAACGAGCGAGACAGAAAGACAGAAAAAGAGAATATGAGACTAGCTGGTGGATGACAAGGAACACAGAAGTATAAAGAAATCGTAGCAAAAGACAAAAAAAAAAAAGAAAGATAGTAAAACAAGACAAGTGATATTAGGGGTAGAAAACTGTGCAGGATTTAAGGTTGGGTGGAGAAGAAAAGCCTTTCTATCTACACACTTCCTCATCTCAGGTATAAGTGTGATGGGAAAATATCCTAACTCAAGCAGAAAAAAGTGCCAAGTCAGGACGCGGGTGTGTGCATTTTTTTTTATTTAGTAAGGGCTTTTTCCAGTAGTGAAGCTCGTAGGTTAATTTGCCCGCCCCACCCTCCCCAACCTCTCTTTATAGGCAGACTGAGATAAAGTTAACTAAATCTTATTTTTTCCTCTGATCCTTCAGGTCAGCACAAAAAACGGCAACCGACGAAAGAAATAAACAAGCCTGAAGATGGATTTTGCGTGTGCGTGTGTGTGTGTGTGTGAGAGAGAGAGAGAGAGAGTTAAACTCATGGAGTAGTTTCTCAGATTTGTCTACACACCAAATACAAGAGGTGGACTGATAATTAAGGAATTAAACACTTGGGGGCACTTGGTTACGGATAACAATCAAAGACAGAGTGGTACGATGCAGACAGGTGCAAAACATTCAGCATTCTTACAAACCTGATGTGGATTATTTTCCAGAAAACAGAATCGTTGGAATTGTTTCAAATCTAGACAAAAAGCTGATTTAATCATTTCTCAAAGATGATGCACGATAAAAAAGAAATTATTAAAATTATTGAGATTAATTAAGAAGAATAGTTGCAAGCATGGAGGTTTACATTCATAACCCAATAATACAGATAAGATTCATGCGTATTAAAACTAGGTTTTGGGTTCTTCTTATGCTACTGGGGTGGCTCTGGCCCCTTTGGGGTGTGTCTCCGCAGGGACTCTGGGGGTGTTCTGTGGTGTCTGGCACCAGGACGTTGGCAGCAGATATTTCTGGTGCTGTGGGTTGTACTTGTTAGTCCGATGTATCCCATGACTGCTCGATCAGACTGGGATCTGGGAAATCTGAAGGCCAGGTCGAGGGCTTTGCTGCTCTGATGCCTTTCTGCTCTGATGACTGTGATTTGTGCTGCATTGGCTTTTCTGGGGGATCGGACCTGGATGGGTGAGAATTAGGTGCCCGGGTCCCGTCACCAGTCAATCAGTCAATGTTATTCACTATATAATATATCTGGCTGTGGTGTTGATGTTATTGCTAATTATATATATTATATTCAATTCTAAACAAACAACACACGCATTAAGTTAAGTTTTCTCCATTGTGGGGACTCTCATTCAATAAATCTTAAATAAATGGCTCCCTACAGAAAGCTTTAACAGGTCAACAATTATACACGTTTTTTTTTTCCCTTTAATAACGTGGCTTTTGATCCCTTTATTGTTGGCCATCCATTATGTGTTGTGCTGTGCAGGACCCTGTGAGTGAATTGTTACTACAGAAACCATAACATTTCCAAATAAGAGCATCAACATAAACCTGTGATTCGCAGTGGAGCCGACCGTTATAGAAAACATGGATGTACACTTTCTGAACAGCGCTGTTAGTATAATGGTTAGTTATAAACTAAGAGCAATTATTCATTATTCTGTATTCTATTTATAACGACTATAACATATGTATGCGTGTATGTGATCTTAAACTTGTTGCTATTATCATGTAATTATTGTCTACTATAACTTTATAACGACTATAACATATAACAGCACATATAACAATACATTCTTTCCTTTTAGGGCATTTAAAAGAATGATCAAAAGTGAAAGTGCAAAAGTTTACACACTCTATGCTTTCTGAATGTTTTTTTTCCCCCCAACGAGTTGACAGATAATAAAAACGCACTGAAGGAAGCGGCTTAAAACATGACAACAATCCAAAACATTAGGCCAGCAAGTTTGAAGGTTTTGGCTTGGCCCTGTTAGTCTCCAGACATGATCTAAAAAAAGACAGCATGAGTCTTAACAGGCATGTCAAAGAGAAACATGACAAATGAGAAGATCCAGACGCTGCTCATGCGTTATGGAAGAGTTTTAAAAGCAAATATGGACATTTAGAAAATATTTTGTAACTATGCTAAAATGTTACACTTTGGTAAATACTGTTAAAGCATTTTTATTTTTAATTTCTGAAACCCAATACATTGAATATCTTATGAATATAAACTTCAAAATTTTGTCACAATGGTGCATAAACTTTTGCACCCTTTAATGGCAGTTATTCATTGCTTATCTTGTTTAGAACTCGTATCACCACAGAAACTGATTTGTCTGACATTTACCTGAAATGTGATTCCAGGGCGTTCAGACTTTAAAATCACCTCCTTCATCTTTAATGTAGTATCTGTACTGCGGCTACGATTTGGTACACAGCTGCTCAGAAAGACTCATTTCTCTGCTCTGCCATGTTTCCACATTTCAACCCAGTGTCCAGACCGTGACACTAAAAGTCAGCATGAGTCAGCAGGAGCTCAGTTACGGACAGCGATACGTAACAGTTTTACAGGATGGCCTGCAGAGTCTATTTGATTGTGCACACAGATGAATGTTCAGACTGGGAGTGAATTTGATCGTAATAGATAGCGTTGCTCGAGGTTCGTCTACTCGTAACACGGCTAGCATTGACTTTTCCCCGTACTCGACTGGCCCCATTAACCTGCGTCCCAGCATCACAACCATCACCACCTCACATGCTCTGCTCTCCTCTCCTTCTTTCACTACTCCATCTTTTGTCTCACTCTTCTTTTCACCTCATCTTATTTCTCCTTTCACTTTCCTCTCCAGCCACCACGCCTTCCTAGAAACTTCTTTAAGAGCTGAATATGGGTTGCTTGGTAGGAAGCGATTCCATAATTATAACCGCTCCTTTTTAGAGACGTGTCCATTTTGACTTACGGACACCTGCTCGTCCTTGACAGGACTAATAACCGCAAACAAACATGGACTCTCTCTTTCTCTCGTTCTCCATCTGTGTGTTTTCCAAGGAGTTTTGGCCGCCCTGTTTTCTCTTTTTCGCAGTGTTTCGCAGCTGGAGCATGGCAGGAGCAGCGTGCCACTGCGGGTAAAAACTGCGGCATATTGCTGGTGAGATGATGCAACTCGGAGACATTCAGCCCAGCCCGGCAGTCCAAGAAAGCCTTCAATGCCACGAAAAAAACAAGACCTTATGAATATCCACATTTCACTGTGCAACCCAACTGGGTCAAACAAGATGCCGTGACTGAAATTCTCTCTCTGTTTATTGTATATTCGCGGAGGAGCTAGCACTGTACAAAACTTTTCTGCTTGTGAACAGCTATTAATAATATTCTTTGATTGAAAGATAATGATGCAAAGCTTTTCAAGAGCTACACATTCATGCCTTTCTCTCAGAAAACTAGACAGAAAGCTAATTTAATCCTCTCAAAGATGTCCTCTTTATATACACGATAAAAAGAAAGCATTGAGATTAATTAAGAAGAATAGTTGTAAGCAAGGAGGTTTACGTTCATATCCTTTTTTAAGCATTAAAGTTTTAACCCTGCACCGATTCGTTTTTCCCCTAAATGACCTTTATTGCGCAACTTTACCAGACCACAGCAAGAAATCCCTCAAACAGCAGTTTGTGACAAATGAGCATTGTGAAATGTGCAAGATTCCCCCCACAGAAACCATCGTTAAATCCTGCACAGCTCTTTCTTCTATTTCCTTTATGAAACAGGAGAGAGAAATGCGATAGATATTCTGCTGCAGAGGAGAGATTACGCGTCTTACAACCTATTTCATCTTCTTACAACCTATTTCATCATTACTGTGAGCGCGCCAGAGCAAGAGTGAGAGAGACAGAGTGGAAAAAATAGACTCTCCTGATTCCCCCCTTCTCCTTCCTCACTGCCACCCCAAAGTCCTCTTCCCTCCCTCCTTTGTCTGTCGTTCCCTCTCTCGAGACCTTCGGTCCCTTTATCTTGTGGAAGCTTTCAAACTTGTCCCTCCGGATCCCTGGCGCGTGCCTACACACGGTCAGCCACCGAGCTCCGCACTCGCTGCGAAGAAGAAAACTCAACACCGATGGGTTCAACGTGTAAATATTAGGCTCTTATTTGTCAATAAAAAGGTAATTAACCCTGGCTGGGAACAACAAAAAAAAGGATGTTCAGGTTGGACACTGTTGCCACATGCACAGCTAAACAGAAATATACACACATACGCGCACGCACACACACACAAGTTAATGATCACCTTGAGCATGTATTTACTTGAAGCCACCTGACACATAGCAGAGGAAAGCCTATAAAGATGTAGTTCATTAAACTTCCTGATAGCATGCGGGTGTGAAAGTCTAGGTTACATGACAGGTGCTACACACACAAGCATAAAACAACTTCTGACGCACAAGTGTGTTATTGTGTGTAAACCAGGCGTGATGAGGCAGGGAGCTCTGGCAATTCTTTCTTTCAATGGTGATAAATCTGAGGCTCGCCTGCACCTAACTCACTAAACGTCGCGCGCCATTCCTTCCTCCTCATAACTGCAACCACTAAACATATATTTATTAAACGGGACGCAGACAGACAGAGAGCAGCGCCGAGACAGGAGGAGAAAAGGAAGGAGGGTGGCACATCACTCATTCTGAGAATTTTACGGTGAAAAAAATAAATAATAAAAAATATGCCGCTGAACCTCATTAATAAATTAAGGTTGCTCTTCCAAAAAAAGACAGATGACACATTTTTCAGCGCCTCGCCAAGTTCCAAATCTGCTTGCCTCCCTCTTACTACACCTGGTGTGAACAGAAAATAAAGGAACAATGCTTCTTCGCTTCTTTCTGGTGCGCTATTACAAGCCAACATAAATACATGACCCAGGATCTCTAGAGAATGTAACTTAACATAAATCAGCAGTGACTTCAGGCTAGACGGTCATTTTATTCGCTGTCATCATCTTTGCTCTGGATGTGAAAAAGCAGAAGAAGAGTAGTAAAAAAAAGGAGGTTAGACTACCTGTTAGCAGAAAGAGGAAGCACAAAAACTGCCATCTGTTGCAAAACTCGTACTGTAAATGCAAACTATCACATTTCTTTTTTTTTGTGCAGCAGTGATGCAAGGGTCGCATTTTTTCCTCCGAAAGTTGCATGTGCAGCATTCAGTGCTGGGAAGTAAGCAAAAACACAGACAAGAGAAGAAAAAAAAAACGAGAAAAAAAAAACACTTGATTTAAGCTAACACACGTTCTAACGAGTGGTTGAAATGCCAGATGAGCCAATTTGTTATCCTAAATATTCTACTTCGAAATCTGGTCTTTTTGAGACAAAAAGGAAGTCAACCTCCATCAGACACTACGCCTAACAGACGTCATACAAGCCTACAAGAACTTTATGAATGGAATGAGAGAAGGAATTTAAATGTGCTTGAAAGTTAAATAACATGAATGATATGAATGATTGATAAAACTTCTCTAAAATGTGGACTTTTACACGCATGCGCTATAAACCTACTGCATACGTTTAACACCCCAGTCTAATCAAAGTCATAAAATAGCAAGCTAAGTAACAAGTGAAAACGCCATCTGTCAAGCGAGGAAGCGTTTTGGTTACTTCAGCATTTTTTTTCTTGAGAGAGAGAGAGAGAGAGATAGAAAAGAAAGAGAAAGAGAGAAAGCCTTGAAGACAAAACCGTTCTTGTTCTCCTTCGTCTCGGGCCAGCCCCGTCTCACATTCTTAATCTTATCTCTTTCTCTCCTCTGTTGGCTTTTCTGTTCAGCCATCAGCACATTCTGCCCATCAGCATCGGTCAGTGCTCAATTAAGCTGGAGAAAGTGAATGTAGAGCAAAAATTGCACTGCCTAAAGTGCAGCCTAAGTACTCGGCTGATCAAATTACACTTGTTCCTCCGCCTCTCAACCGGACCATTTGTGCTGCTAATTGCAGCACCACCACAAATTACAATTCAAATTTTATCAGACGATTTGGGGATAATATGCTGGATGTGGCTCTTAAAAGGAAGGATGTCTCTCTGCAGCCCCCTTTACATGTTACTCCTGTAAATCAATCGGCTAATTGATTTGTAGGAGCCAAAACAAAACAACAAATTGAGCATCATGGCAATTAGTTTAGTCTCCGGGAATTTCCAGTTCCCATCATAAGGAGCATGGCTCTCCGTAAACCATGACAGACACTGATTTATCTTTTAACCTATAACCATCTATTGAGACTTCATACCAGGAAATACAACCGTCCTAAAAATAGATTGAGTGCTAAAAATGGATTCAGTGCCTAGTGGTCTATTAGAGTTTTCACTCTTGCCATAAAAGGATCTACAAAACAAACCAGCACTAAAGTATCACACAATGCACAACTGGTCATTTTTGCATGGTCCTCCTCCAGAAGTCCAAACGATCTACGCAGAGGCATCTGAGTGCCTCCGTGTCACCACCACCACCACCACCACCAGGGTCTCAGACATGGTGACTGATGAATCAGCATCTCAACCACAAGCAAAAACTGCCTACATACGCAAGTCATAATCTCTCAATTATAGGAACAAATTATCCAGCACAGGAATTCTCTGATCACATCATATCACATGCCTTCAGTCTGGTTCAGCATTCGACACGACAGAGCTCTAACTGTGTAGAATCACACAGGGTGAAGTGTGAATTTATATCCCTGCTGCTCCTCCTGCTGCTATAATGAGCGACCTCACGCAAAAAAAACAACAGGCATCATCATGACCACGGGCTACAACCTTGTGGAAATAGTAAGCTTTAACATCAGCGTGCTATTATTAGCTGCCCGGTTACTACTACGTTGACAAACAGGGTGGCATCCTGCCTGTCATTTTCAGTTCCTGGAGGGAAAAGAACAAGCTAGCAAAGTCCAAAAACCTGCTCCATGATGCCTCCTGCCTTGGTGTTACCTACGATCTGGGAGATGAGGATGTGAGATGAGGTGAGATTAGATCAGATGAAATCATGTAAGAACCTGTAATACAAACACCCTTAACATTAACTGACCAGGTCTAGATCTGTGAATCTATTCATCTATTATTTATTAATATAGACAGACAGACAGACAGATAGATAGATAGATAGATAGATAGATAGATAGATAGATAGATAGATAGATAGATAGATATGGAGAACTGGTTGTTTTTTTCTGGCTAACGCACATAAATAATAACAACGCGCGCGCACACACACACTATATATATATACATACATATGTATTATAGAAATATATAAGACGTTGCCTCAAAGCGATCGCATTCCATTCTTCTAGAGAACATCCAAACATACACACATCTGCACACACCTGGACAAACTGTTCCGGAAACTGTTCCTTTGTGTTGCGGGTACAGGGGCTCCTTAGGGTGGATGTCCAGCCGACATAAACACGGCGCGGCTCGGTCTGACCCCGGGATGATGATCGTGATGAATCAGCACGGCTTTAGAGCGCCTTGAAATAAGCGAAGCCGTTCGGTTGTCGCTTTCGTAACACACTGACACACACGCACGCTCGCTCGCTCGCTCACGGTGACACTGACATATACACATACACACACACACGCGCGCGCGAGCGAGCGCTGAGAGCGTGCGCACTCAGCAAAACAGATCCGCGAGCCAGCGACTCTGACACGACGCGCGCGCGCCTGCCGCCCGCGAGTCCCCCAGCTAACTCAGGTCCTCTCTCCTCGCGCTAAAAACAAAACGAAAAAAAAAAATACCAAAACAACACAAACAGCGCCGTTTACTCACCGAATGAGAACAGGAAGCGTCTCCGGCACTGGCACGGATTCAAAACTAGAAGTTTGAAACGTCGGAGGTGAAGTTTTTTTTTTTTTTACCGACGCTGCTTCGGAAATTGTTGTAACACTCCCACCTTCTCCTTGTTGATCCGCTTTCTCTTGTGCCGAGGAGGCCAGACGTCATATGATGTTTGGTCACGTGGTTTCATTCATGAAGGATCTACGCAACTTGGAGAGGAAGTCTTAAAGGAACAGGTGCACCTAAAAATCGCCACCTGTTAGCTTATGTGAAATATAGGGTGAATTGAGAAAGCTTGTTTGTTTCTTTGTTTTTTTCCGCCTTGTCTAAGATTTCCTGTACTGTATTTATGCTGTTTATATAGTAATAATCATAAGGTCAACGGTTCAAGCCTTCACAATGACCGAACTGTTGGGCCCTTGAGCAAGGCCCTTAACTCTATTTGTTTCAGAATTGCAGGATATGCAAAGAAAATAATTTCCCCATACATAGGAGAATTTTTTAGCTAGAAGTCTTTCAAAATGGTTCATACTTCAATTCTACTGCTCTATACGGTGGTACCTCATCATGCGACCGCCCACCTTGTGAATTTTCACCCTAACAACTGAAATTTTTGCAAGAAATTAGCCTCGGCATCCAAAGTATTTTCGGCATACAAGTGACCAAACCGAACAGAATCGAACGCCAGTAATGATTTTTCTTGAGTTTAGAGTGATCTTATACATGCAATGTGAGCAGGAAGTAAATTTACACATAGCAGTGCAAAGAAGACAAAGCAGCAAAATATTTATGCAATATAAATTAACAAAGTGTTAACAGTATTGTAGTTGTTGATACTGTTAAAGAAATTAATCCCATCCTGTTACTGAACGCGATTGTATTTACATAATCGAGCGTAGGGAAAGGAAATCCATTAACACATTTGAAGGTTTTTGGTTTTTTTTTGCATTTTGCAAGATTTAGTAAAAACCATGGGCCCAACAATGTTAGCAAGGATGGTAGCAAGAAGAAAACGGAGCCACTATTTTGTGCTTTGTTTTTAAAGCAGCCAGTGCTAAGAGGAATCATAAATGGAGGTTAAGTGTGGTTTAATGTCTATTTATTTTATATTTTACTATTTATTTTATATTTACTTCATTTACATGTCTTTTCTAAATGTTTTAATTGTTTTTATATGAAAAAACTGTGATTATAGTGTCGGAAATTGGTAATATTGGTAATATTTTTGGGTGACTTGAACGGATTATCTGCATTTACATTATTTTCTATGGAAAAATGCATTCCGCAATGCGAAATTTCACCTTAAAAACTCGCCTCCCAGACGGATTAAATTCATATGTCGGGGTACCGTTGTATTTTCCTTTTAGTGGCAAGGTAGCTTAGTGGTTAGCACTGTCGCCTCGCACCTCCAGGGTCTGGGTTCAATTCCTGCTTCGGGCACTGGGTGTAAGGACATTGCATATTCTCCCCATGCTTGACATATTTCCTCCGGGTACTCAGGTTTCCCACAGTCCAAAGACATGCAGATTTGGTTAACTGGCATCCCCAAATTGCCTGCAGTGTGTGAATGCGCATGTGAATGTTGACCAGAGGTCCTACCATGGTCGTAAAACAGGAATAAATAGAGTGGTAATTACTATTGGCTTCCACGTTTCCTAGTTGGACTGTAGTTGAACTACTACTTCCTAGATGAATGGATGGATATTTTTCTTTAAGAATGTCATTGCCAAAAGAAGAACATATTAAAAATCATTCTTATGGCTGTATCAGGAAGCTGTCACAAGTGTTAATCTCCCTTATGTATGGAGACATTTGGGACACTGTATATATGACATTTTTGTCAGATTCAAAAGAAGAATAGTTTAGCTTTTTGTCAAGACTGACTGAAAACCATTAAAAAAATATGTTTGGTCATTTGGAACATATGCTTTCATTGATTTCGTGGCATTTTAAAAACTTATTTGTAGCATTATTATGTCCGTGCCAATAACAAAACAAGCTCAGCAGTTAGCATGGTTGTCTCTTATCTCCAGGTTTACAGGTTAAAATCTCACCTCCGTCCTGGGTGCGTGATGTTTGCATGTTCTCCTCATGATTTCTTCCAGCATGTCCTCTGCCTTGTTCCCCAGGCTCCATGGGATACACTGCAGGCACATCCATGACCCAATACAGATATGGACAGGTATGGAAAAAAAATAATGAATAAATGTTTCTAATTAAACATCAGCATATTGTAACACTGTATCAACACAGTAGGCTATTTACATTTCTAATTCACATTTCAAGATTATACATGAAGTGGAAACCAAGCCATTTTTAAAACATTTGGAACACAAATATTTTGAAATGATTACAATTTAAAACAAGGTTTTATTCAGTTTTTTTCTTAATTTTATTTCCACATAATGCTTCTGCATCTAGACCTGATGAACTGAAACAACCCCAGATCATATGCTGACAGATCACTGCTTGTACAGTGAGCATTATGCATGATGCATAGTGAACGCTTCATGCGCTTCCCTTCTTCCACTGACGCTCTGGAATAGGGTCAATCTAAACTCATCTGACCTCAGGACCTTTTTCCATTGCTCCAATGTCCAATCTTTATGCTCCCAAGCTAATTCAAGACTTTTTTCTGAAAATTAGTCTCACTAACAAGTGTTTTTTCTTATGGCCACACAACTGTTTCTCATGCAGAGTGTTTGAATTCTCATCATATTGTGCGTGTATGGAAATGCTTTTACTTTCACTATTAAACATAGCTATGTTTCTAACTGTTGATTGTTTTTACCATGCAACTTCACCAACTGTTTAAGTGATTTCCATTCATGATTTTTCTCACCATGTTTCTTCCACAAAGGTGATGGTTCAGCACTATGATCCCAGGTTCTTATAATCTGCTTAACACAGCCCCAGTAATTTCAATTTTGACCCATCTGAAATGGCGACATTTTTTTCAATTTTTTTTTTTTTTTGGCCAAGCAGTGTATGAACATGATTTTACCTATGTATGTTTACTGTATGTGTACTTGATATATGATATATGATATATATATATGATATACAGTATATGTGTGTCATAAATATGTGAAATACATTAGTTGTTACAGTTGCATAACATTTTTCATGGTGGAGGCGTTGATACTGGACATGTCATTTTTTCACTTCCTGTTTGATGCTGTTCATACTCCCTTAAATGATGATGCAAGTATTTAGTCATGTTATTTCTATCGAGAAGTAAATGATATTTCATTATACCAGAATTCACCCAAATTATGAATTTGATTTATTGCCTAATTTTAAATGTAATCTTAAGGTTTTATGAGTTTTGATTATTGTTTTTTTTTTTTTATATTGTTAGTATTATTAGTAATTTTGTAGATTAATAAAGTTAATTAAATTATTTTTTATTGTTTGTCTGAAACATTATCGTTGCCTGTTTTGGACTGTAGTTTTTTTTTTTATCTCAGTGTGAAATTTCCTGGTTAAATAAAGGTTAAATTCTAAGGTTAAAAATCTAAATAAATTGAATTGTTTGTTTCAACAAAGGAGTGAAATAATATCTGATAAATCTTAGTTTCCTTGACATGCAATCAATAAAATAATGTATATTAGTGCATATTAAGTATATATAGTTAATATGCACACTCTGCAGCAATATTAGAATAAATGGTAACGTTAATAATAATATTAATTCATACAGACTGTGTAACGACTCTTGTCAATGTGAAAAACAGAATTTTCAGAATTTGTTTTAGGATTTACAGCATCAAGAGAAACTATATACAGTACAATAAATTCATGGTCATGGTTCTCTTTCAAAAGTCTATCCAATAATTTGAGGTCATTGTCTACAGTCTATGTAGATCATCAACTGCTCTAATTAAAAGCACAAAAACTATAACAATTTTTGACCAGGCATTTGAAACTATAACTACATGCCAAAGGCATTAACCACAATAATTGAGATAAATGTATTGCATTCCAGCTTGTATAAGCAGTGTATACTGTATATACAATTTATGTGACTGATACTGATACATGTTTTTTTCCATCCCTTAATTCTTTGTATTTCTTTAAAGCAAAGCCCTACACATCTACTCTGTGTACAGATAACAACTTTTTACTTACGTATATGTGTCTCTCTACACTTTACCTGGTTTGGTAAAACTCAATAAAATATATATTTTAGATATAACCTATGTTAATTCCATTTCAACTTCTCCATCACTGCTTACATTGGACACTGCAAGCATTGCATAATTCCTTAACAAAATATTGAAAGAATTGCAGCCATTTAGGGACCCTATTGTGCAAACAATCATATTCCCAGAACTTGTGCTCAAGTCACAATAGTTCATAAATCAGGTTAGATCTGTACACTATTTATCTTAGTACACAATAATACACAATAGTAGAGCTTGCTCCTTCCCTGATTTTGTCCTTGGCTTCTCAGACCAGGAGTTGTTGCAAGCAGAGTTCCTCTTTAAATGTAATAGAAATTCCACAGGCTCACTCAGCACGCCTTTACAGTATCTAACAATACAAATACTACACTAACTTTTTCAATCTGCACAATAATGTTTTTGATTATTTATTTGAGACATAGCGTTTACAGACATAAAGTATTTTTAGCTTTAGTTAATTTTCCATATTTTACTGTTTCTATAACAAGTTAACACAGGTCTTAGAGCTCCCCCAAAGTGTGTGTGTGTGTGTGTGTGTGTGTGTGAGTGTGTGTGTGTGCGCGTGTGTTAATGCTTCAGCCGAAATACCCCTCAGATAATGCATTTTCATTCCTCTTCTAAACATAGCAACATTTCAGTCTTTATGTTAATGAGCTACTGCTGAACCACGCCCCTCCAGAGAACAGCAGATCTGAGCAACAAGATGGAAAGGGCATCTTCTTATATGAGGTCATGTTAAGTGGAAATATCCAACACTCATGTTTAAGCCTCAGTCAATACAAAAATGGATAAAGGGTAAAAAGCAAGCAATATTTTTTTCTCACTGGAGACCCATTTGAATGTTTAAAAAGTAAATTTCAACATTAAAAAGGAAATTTTGTGGGTGGCACAGTGGCTTAGGGTTTAGTACTGTTGTCTTGCACCTCCAGGGTGCGGGTTCTCTTCTTCTGTGTGTATGGAGTTTGACATGCAGATTTGGCTAATTGGCGTTTCCAAATTGCTGGTAGTCTGTGAATGAGCATGTGATTGTGTGTGTCCTGCGATGGATTGGCACCATGTCTGGGGTGTACCCTGAGGCAAGATTTTAGGAATGACAGTAGGGACTTGTAGGACTAGGGAATGTTGGGACTAGGACAGGGGAGGCAAGAGAGTTGGTTGACATGATGCAGATAAGGAAGGTGGATATACTGTGTGTCCAGGAGACCAGGGGGAAAGGTGAGGTAGCAAGCCTAGAAGCTTATGAGTAGGGTTCAAGTTGTTTGAGATTAAAGTCAGAGAGGCCAGATTGAGATTAGTTGGACATGTTCTGTACGGAGAAGGGATTGCGAATATATTGGTAGAAGGATGCTGAGGTTAAAACTTCCAGGCAAAGAGGAGATTTATGGATGCAGTGAGAGAGGACACGAAGTTAGTTGGTGTGAGAGAAGAAAATGCAGAGGATAGGGTTAGATGGAGGCAGATGATTCACTGTGGTGACCCCTGAAAGGGAACATCTGAAAGAAAAAGGAGAAGAAAAAGATTTTAGACGCCAGACAGGCTGGTTTGTGTATTTCAAAAAATTTCGGTCTCAAGGGTTTACTCAGTATGGTCTATAAAATGTATAAATATTCAGTGATTGACACAAGTCTTGTTGATGAGAAAGGAAAGAGAAAGAGAATGCCAAGACTGGGTTTAGCAGTCAGGAATTTTACAATAAGCCAAAAAACTACTCTTTACAACTGCGGTGAGCAGAAAAGCTTTGTCAAAGCACTTTTGTAAATTGCTCTGGATAAGAGCGTCTGCCAAATGCGTAAATGTAAATGTAAAAGCATCTCAGAAGTAATTCAGAACCTTGAGGTAGGTAGGTTGCAATAGCTGAAGACCCCATCATACGTACCAAGACCAAAAACACTACAGTGTGCGTAGGCTCCGGAGAACTGATGACTAGAAAAATATTACATGTTTAGATGTCCCAATGGTAGACTCAGATTCCCGCTCTTGACTGACAGAAGGGAAACCTGAAACATCCCAGAGACACTTCCCAAACCCCATTTTGAAAACTTCAGTTAGAGCTTTCCCAGTTCTAAACATCTAAGCTTCTCAGGCTTTCCCAATTCTATTACCCAATTTTGGTGGTGTTCAGAGCTGATTGGTAGTTTCCTGGCATGTTATAAACCTTACTCACTTACTTACTCATCTTTTATACCACTTTATCCTGCACTCAGGGTCGCGGGGACCTGGAGCCTATCCCAGGAGGCTTAGAGCAGGGTACACCCTGGACAGGGTGTCAATCCATCGCAGGGCACACACATACACACACTCACACACTCAATCACACACTACGGGCAATTTGGGAACGCCAATTAGCCTAACCTGCCTGTCTTTGGACTGTGGCAGGAAAACGGAGTTGTTATAAACCTGATAAATTAAATACAATTAAAAGGGAAAGGAGTGTTTTAGTGTTTTAGTTTGTGTTTGTTTGTTCTGTACCGAACTGGAGTAGCGGATTGATCTTCAGGACGGAATCCCAGTTCAGCAAACACACTTTTTAAGAGTTTGTGGACGAGTCAACACCTATGTGTGGACGCGTATCTGTGGCAGGGCTTGTTCAGTAGGTCTTTTGTGAGTGATATAGAATGAATGCTGGATTTACTCGTAGCACTGACTTCTTCCAGCCTAATTATATCTGAGCAGAGCTCTGTTTGCTCTCTGTGTGTGAGCTCAGTGCTCAGCCCGGCTGGAGCAGCCAGCTCCAGGAAAGGAAGCCAAAGTGATGATTCACTGTGGCTGCAAGCAAGCAGTCTTACCCAGTATCAGACCTGCCCTTCGTTTCCTTTTCTCCCCTCCTAGCCACCAGCTGCACGGCAATGATAAAATTTTACTTCACAGACCCATTTCTCTTTTTTCTTCCCTCACCTTCCTGGTACCTTATTTCTGAGTACATTGATGCTGATGTGGTTTTTGCAGAGACACGAAGGGTGGACAGGGTGATAAGGTGCCTAGAAAGGAGAAAGTACAGGTTCTTGAACAAATGGAGCGGTTTCTTGTGGTTGACAAAGCAAGGTGGCTGTGAAGAATGATTAAAGCCAATGACATGGCAGTTATGTTTTTTTTTTTTTTTTTTAAATAATAAGACAAGACAGCCAGGGAAGGGGTGCCAAGGACGACATGTTTTAAGGAAATAGCGTCTTAATAGAAGCTGTTTGAGTGAGGAGTTATCAGTGTTTTAGACTGATGAGGCAGACAGGGTGTAACCTCAGGAATAAAGGAGGGATTAGCTGCACACTTTAGTGCCTACTTGACTTCACATCATGCACGCAAATAAACAGTGGCCTTCGGAAAGCGCTACACCAGGCCAGCATTTCTAATCGCCACGCTGACACTGGAACTAATCCTGCCGCCGCTTGTCATTCAGCATACTTGAGGGATATGAAAACATCTCCCTCAAGAAGAGACAGGCACTTCCCATGTTTCTCATTATCACACTTTTTTATGGTGAGGAGGGTTAATCGGTTCTGCACATTTGCCAGCAAACTGTGTGTGGAATTGTTTGCAAATGAACTGCATTTATCACAGGTGCAAAAACATAAATGGACCTAATAGAGTACCAGGAGGAATGCCTGTGCCCTTGGGCGGCTTTTGGAGAAACTACTATAACGTACTTAGAACTGTAAAACTGTGCCTATAAGGAATGGCATGCTAGAGTGATGTCATTGTTCACTTCCACTGATGTTCCAGAGTGCTCTCTCTTTCCAAAATTGTGCTGTTGGTTCATGGCTTCCTCAGTGTGCGGTCTGACATGTGGGTCATCCCCAAGGTGTCCCGTTGCAAATGACGCTGACAGTGGAGTTCTAAAACAGGCAGCTCGTCTCTCCAGGTGGCGAATCGTGCCTTCTCTCCATGTCAACCGGTCAGGAAAAAAATCTATACAAAATTCTGTTCTATAAATAACAGAGACTTCTGGCTGTCTCAGGTACTACCAGTACCAACAGAGTTGGCAGCACACCTTCTTTACCACAGAAGAAATTTCATGCTCTAGCAACACACACTCATACACAGAATACAGTCATTTATTAAGGTACAAAATGTAGGTGCAACATTTATTTTTCTTTGATGTAACTTGCTGTAACTTCCATCTTGGTAAACAATTTGTGATGTTAAAGGGGAAATTTATGAGAGTTAATGCAATATGGTTTTATTATGCAGTCGTGTGAGGTTCATTTGACAGTAAAATGCAACAAGGATGGAAAAATGAAGGTCTTTGCTCAAGATATTACAGGTAGAAAGAGCATTTTTGGTGATTTTTCAGACTTTTAGATAAACTGCATGTTTGTTACATTAAAGTGTTGCAATTAAACTATAAACACAAAAGTGTGTATTTTATGAATTTTGTCCTCTTACTTATTAAAAAGCTTTTTATGTGGCTTTATGATATACACAAAAGTTCTCTTTTTAAACCCTATAAACCGATTACAATAGGAACTCGTGAAAACAGTATTTACATTTTTTTTTATGAATTTATAATTTTAGCATGATTTATTTTACTTTATTTGCCATCACTATTTGCACTTTGTATTGTATTTGCATTGTTTTTACATATTTTCCAACCAACATCTTTATTTCTCTTGAGAGCATTTTCACTGTGAAATAAACTTAACATATTAGGATAAATATGAAAACTTAATTAGAAAATGCTCATTTTGCATGAATAGATGTAAATTCTAAAAAACGTCCAGTAAAAAAAAACTTATAAAAACATAACTGATCAGCTACTGAATACTGATTTGTTTTTAAATGATCCTTTTCATGTTTAGTGTCTTGCTTTAATTTGAAGAGTATGAATTCCATCTTGTTAAAAGATGTTACTTTAAAGGAAAATTGAGGTAATGTGATGTGAGTATCAAGTGGAATGAAATCCTATTATGCAATCCTGTAAGTTGAGTTTTACAGTAAAATGCAACAAGGAAGGAAAAACGAGGCTCATGGCTCTCTTGCACAACTTTTTTTTTTCTGATGCACACTGATAATAATTTTTCCTGCAATACCAGTTGAACAAGCATGCATGACTTCTTTTTGCATATTTATGTCTGCATTATGTAGTTCAGAACTATATATAAATATTGCAATGATGTGTTTATAATAAATGGTATCACACAGTTTTTCAGTGTTAAAATAACTCCAAGCAGAAACCCATTGGCAATCTCACAACCCTTAATTTTTAAAGAGCCCCCTAAAGAACTGTTTTAACTGTTTTAAAAATTTTTCAAAAGTTTGATGAACCAAATAAAAAATACATTTAATTTAAATTTTATTTGTCACATACATAGTGTGATATGAAGTGAAATGCTTGTACAACCGCTGATGAACTAAAAATTAAGAATAGGCTTTTCAAATAAAAAATGTAAAGTATGAAATAAGAGACAAAAATATTACAAATATGGAATAACTTTTAGCAGTAAAAATTCAATATGTAAAATAATAAAATAAAATAGAACAGAATTGAAATGACAATTGGATATAAAAAACCATGTCCAGTCATGAGCAAGACAATTTGCAGAATAATGTTCAGAAAAAAGTACAGATTTGCATTAACGTGCAGTTCAAAGTTCAAATGAAGAAAAATATATTGAATTTTATGTCGGGTACACAAAAAGAAATCACACTCATATTTTTTGGAATACCTTTTGCCCTCGTTATGTCTTTGACATTGTTTTGATAAGCTTCTGATCTTGTATTAATGATGAAAGAGTCAGACTGCTGCATAAAGTACTCTCCATCACATCCCAAAGATTCTCAGTGGGGTTAAGGTCTGGATTCTGTGATGGCAATATATGTGTGAAAATAATGTCTCATGCTCCTTGAACCACACTTTCACAATTTCAAGATGAGGAATCCCTTCATTGTCATCTTGGAATATGCACATGCCATTAGGGGGGGAAAAAATCCATTGATTAAAAAAAACTGATCATTCAGTACATTCAGATTTAATTTTTGGACCAACATGGGCTTATTCCAATGCCAATCATTTGTCCCTTCTAAAACAAAGTAACATTGTTGCCACATTCTCAGGATGGTCTTCTCACATGGTGGTTTAAGAAATGACAAAGCTACTCTCTGTACCAGTTAGGGTTAAATAACTTGTTGCCACCTAAACCATATTAATCACTTTACTAATTATCCAATAGAAGGCTCTTAACTATTAGCTTAGTTAAATCTGAGCTAATCTGAGGTGGTGAGTTTTTTTTGGCCAGCAGTGTACATTTCTTTATTAATAGAAATAGCAGTATGGTCTGTGCCGTCTGTACAGTATCACGCACAGGGGCACTCAGATGGCTATCAGACGTCTGAAGATGTGCCACTGCCTGTCTAAGGATTGTGTTAAGCAGACATGACCCTTATGTGTGTTGGAACCTGGAAAGTGTCACATGGAAGGTCCAACAACAACAACAAACCTGACCCTTAGACACAGTGTAGATTTAAATGCATTAAATGATGACGTCTCCAGCAAAACAATTGTCCCATATCATGGCCTAGATATCTCAAAACTAGAAATGAGTTGCAAGTTATCCCCTTATAGAAGGATCAACTTCTGGGATTGGAAGGATTGCTACAACCCCAGCAGTAAAATGTCTGACATACTGCCTTTATGCATAATACATTTCTATTTAATTATACTGAAAAAAATTTAGAATACCTTGTAAGCCATTCATGTATCATGCCATTGATCCTCAAAACGTAAAATCCCTGGCTTGCAGTTGTTGGTCTTAAATGTGTATTCTCCTTTAAGTCTTGCATAGTTTTAGAATAAAACAAGGTAAAAACAACTACAGATGTAATTAAAGACATGGAGGAAAACTCTTAGAGTTTATAGTATTTGTGATAATTCTGTGGTTAAGGCTTTTGCATTAACTGTACAAAATTTGTGAATTCAAATCCCAGACCTGGACCCAATAAGGCCCTGAACTCTCATTTACTCATCATTATAGTTTACTCGTAAGATGCCTTTGGGGAAAATACACCACACATAAATAAATATTAATATGATAAAGGCCATCGTGAAGCAATAAAATGCATTAAACACCTTTTTCCAATACCTGAAGAACTTTTTAAACAGTATACTACTTGCAAGAGTCAATAATTGAATAGCTGGGGCTGAACTGAACAAAAGAACTTGTAAACATCTATAGATCAGGCTTTTAGTTAAACCATGTAAATCTGTGGTTCGCAACCTTACTCTTAGAGAACCTGCCATGCATATTTTAGTGTTTTCCCTCCTCTATCCACTTCAGTGAAGAAAAGCCTGTTACTTAGTTGATTGGATAAATCAAGTGTGCTGGGAGCCGAGAAAACACTAATATGTGCAGGCTAGTGGTCCTCCAGGACCAGAGTTCAGAACCAATGAGGTACAGTAACAGAAATCATGATGAGCACTAACAAAATGTTCAAGAAATCTCAGCTGAATATTGAACCTGTTGCACATAAATAAATTAGCAGTGACTTGTAGAGCTGGCATTTAAATTCAACATTGCTTAAAAGGTCCTATATTTTACTACTCCTAAGTTAATAGGGGCCTCAGAGCACCTCAAAGTGCGTCTGTTAATGCTGCAGCTGAAACAGTGTCATTTCTTCACCCCTCACACTCCCTTTATTTCACTCCTCCTTGAAAAGTGCTGTTTAAGTATCTGTATACATGAACTACAGCTGAGTCACACGCTGCAGGGAAAAGCAGAGGTAAGCAACAAAGGATCTTCCTTTATGATGTCACAATAGAGGGAAAATCTCATTTCATTGTGTAAGACATGGTCAAAGCAAAAATAGAGAGACAAAAAAGGGCAAAAAGCATGTGTGAGCACACACACCGAAGACCAATTAAAATGTCTAAAAATACATAACAGGTCCAATTTAATTTTCACCGTTCACAAAGCAAAGCTTACATTTTAACTGGGTTTATAACCGATCGGCTCAAAATCTCATATCTTATGATCAGCCGAATATCTACAAGGTAGTATTGCTTCTTAAATACAAACAGATACGATCAGAAGTGACAAGAGCTAGGGAGGTGAAAACACATGGTGAGTAGAAACAGCAGATTGTAGTTGAATAATTTTGGATCTTATAAGTTTTAAGATTTGTGCTTGGCACTGCAAATAAATGACAGAGCACACAGGTTATTAAAGAGGTCCTGTAAGGTTGACTAATGGACTTCAGGGAAAGGTTTCCAGTTAATTCAATTACTGAACCATTAATTATGCATACTATCCTCTTGCTATAATTACACACAGGGAACAAATAAATGGAATTTCTTCCTTATCTGAAACTCATTTAGTCTGTGATGTCTCCTAAGTCAAAATGCTTTTTTTTTTCCTCTTTTTTTTTTCTTTTTCTTGTGGGTCAGCAAAAAAAAAAAAAAAAAAACTCCACTCCAAATAAAAAGTGTTTCTTTATTAGAATCAGCATATTTTAATTCAAGCCTGCAGGAAGCCAAACCAGTTTTCATTCATTATCACATAGTTGAAATTCTTATGATATAACACACGTAGATTTTTCTTTCACTTTCAAAAGAAAATTCACATACAATGCAAATATTTTTCAAGGGAAAATGCTAATGCTTTTTTATTTATTTATTTTTTTAAATACTTAATTTCAATGCTTTACAAAGGGCCTTAACAAAACTAGACACAAGAGCAGACAAGGCATTGCAAAAAAAAAAAAGAAAAAGAAAAAAAAAAAAAAAAAAAACACGACCACCACAGATGACTTTTGCACCTCCACTTCCTTCTACAGATGAAGAAATTTAAGGTCTTTTTGCGCTTCTGGAATCTTGAAGGGTAGGCGGAGTGAGTCACTACAGTGATTCACCATGTAGCACAAATAAATATATAAGATACATACTGTATATAATTATTATGTGCTAAAGAAGAGCACTAAGAAAAGAACAAACATACTTACAGTGATTTAGTCCCAAATGTTAGACGTGAATACTTCAAAAATTAAATATTACAAATATATAGATTACAAAACTAAATTTGACATTGTTGATTTTTTTTAAAGGACAGGAAGGTACTTAAGAAAAAAAAAAAAAAAAAAAAAGAAAAATTTGATAACGTCACATAGCATCTGCTGCCTGTAACTCCTGATGCTGCTCCCGAGGGAGCGAACAAACTGTCTGCTGCTGCAGGGAGGCACAAGGCGATAGACAGCATGCTGGAAATGCACTTCTGTTCATTTCAATCTGAGATTCTGTAGAAAAGTGTGTGTGTGTGTGTGTGTATATATACAGTTATGCCAAACCATTCTGTTTACAATTCATCAGAATAGTTGGAGTAACATCTGTCTGTGTCCAAACAAGGGAATAAAGTGAAAAAGTGTGTGTGTGTTTATGTGTGTGTGTATTACGTCTCTTAGACTTTCTTAATTCCGCTCCTGTTGTTGAACATGTTGACTCTGCTTTTGGTTCCCACTGTGTTAGCAGAGACACCAGGCTGCTGCAACACCTTGTCCAGTGTAGTCTTCTTAATAGCAGCGGGAGAGATTTTCTCCTGATCAGCAAGAAACTGCAGTTCCCTGGAAGGAAAAGGAAAACCAAAACACTATTAGTTGTCATCTCTAAAACCATCTGTCCACATCTCCAAAAGCAAGACAAAAGGCAAAGTCGACGTACTTGGTCCTTATACACGAAGCCTCGACGGCATTGATGAGAAGGCTCCGGAAGCCACCACTCTCCAGGAAGTGCAGGGCGTGGATGGTGGCGCCCCCTGGTGAGCACACGTTGTCTTTCAACTGGCCTGGGTGCTGCTCTGAATCCAGGAGCATTTTAGCAGCGCCCTGAAATTGGAATTAAAGCAAGATGTGTTAGATCAGATACAGAATACAGTTCTTTCTAATGACATTATAATGATTCTAATCTAAAAGATACTTTTTCTGAATCATCCTCATTACATCTACAATAACTACTTGGGTAAACTGCAGATTAGAAAACGACCAGATAAAGTTTTCAATCTTCAACCGTCTGGTTTGGCCAAACTCGCTACAATGTAGCCTCAGATTCCTGTTCTTGCTTGATAAGCAACTTGCACTATGCTGAAACTTTGTCTACCATGGTTACACAGAGTGGTGTGCATTATTGTAGCCTTCATGTCATAAAGACTGAAATAGCAACATGGACCTGTCCAATTATTTAATCGATTATTCTAATATATTTGTATATCTAATATTACTTGCATGAGTAAGGAGGTGTACATGTTTTTGTTAAAATCTAAAAATAACTTGCAATTTTGTGAATACTAAATGTCAGTACGTTCTAATAAATAATGCTGAGCATCATTAAAAGTGATGATGTAAGCTAATGAGCTTAGTATAGTTAAGAGGAGAGCCTTTGCAGACAGAATGCAGGTTGCAGGCAGAGTGCAAGTTCTTATATTTCCCCATTAATGCACAAACATTTCAGTGCTATTTTTGTCTCTATAACATTTTATCATATGAAGTTCTCTAATGATTGGCCTATAACAAGATTGAAGGGAGGACTTGGGGAATTTTTAGCCATTGATCGATATGGCAATGTATACAATACAAAAATAAATAAATAAATAATTACATAAATAAATAAAGACTCATGCTCTCTTCTTCATCTCCTCTTTCACTAAATATCGTAAATGTGAATTAGGGGTAACTATAAATACAAGGTGTAACAAAAAGAAAAAACACCCACAAAATAAACAGTTAAAATAAAAAAAATAAA
>JAQQZT010000007.1:20613403-20648717 GCA_030068275.1 Clarias platycephalus | reverse complement strand
CTCAGGGAGTTTTTCCTTGCCACTGTCGCCCTCGGCTTCCTCATCAGGGACTATCTGACCATTTTGATTCATACACACTCACATTCCATACAAACTTAAATAATTATTTTGATTGTGTAAAACTGCATTGCGACAATGACAATTGTTAAAAGCGCTACACAAATAAAATTTAATGGAATTGAATGTAGCTTTTCTACTTTTTAAACTCAAACTTAAATTTCTGTCTAATGTATTTGGACAACGAAAGCCACAATGTCCTTATTAATCCTTTGTAGATAAAGATGTTTTAGGTTTTAATCAAATAACATTATAACAGAAAATTAGCATTGTTCTTATCCCATACTTTCTCAATGGAACTAATGGTGACCCCAGCAGCACAGGACACGATGAGATGCCGGTCTTCAATATCAGGTCCGATTTCATCCAGGACAAAAGGAATAATATGAGGCTTGACGGCCAAAAAGAGGACGTCACTTTTATGTGCTGCTTCCTTGTTGCTGGTTGTTAAGCTCACGCCCATTTTCTAAAGTGTATTTAAAATAAAAATAAAAAATAAAAAATACATAAATGACATGACACAACTCAGACAACAAAATAGGCACAGTCTATAGGAAAGCCACTCAATTCTCACACACACACACACACACAGCTGCTGAAGCTAGAACACACTGACCCTGAGCCCGGCCACTGTCGGCAGATCTGTATCTGGAGAACTGGCCGTGATCCGGTGAGCTGCAATTACACCTGAGAGAGATAGCCAGGAGCAACAACAGGAACAAAAAGAAGAACAGCGAGTGTGTGAACTTGTGTGAGAGCACATAAGACACCCAGAATGCTCATTACAGAGACCACAGAAAAGCTCAACTCAATCAAATCAAATTTGTGGAGCACAAGCAAGGCCTGCTGGTTATTTCACTGCTCTTAATAATTAAGCTCAGGCATAAACAAGCAATTGAAGCTCTCTGGATACCGAATAACAGTTCAGGTCACACAGTCACAATTATCAGTGAGGTCTCACCTGCCGCAGTGAACCCCTTTACCAAGGCATGGGCCAGCTGACCCGCTCCAATGAAGCCTACACTCATCCTGTTTACTCTGGCAGACCTGCAGATTACAACAGACATACTATTTAAACCAGGGTTGCATAACGTATTGCTCATTTATTAACCGCTGCAATACTGGATGTCACATTACTCATAGTGCAGAAACCTGAAATTTAGAAATGAACGCTGATTTATTCAGATTTTTAGGCTGAAAAACATCTCAGCAAAAGCAAGGCATGTTCAAACACGTTAACCTAGCCTGGATCCTGTAGACTCGCACCATGAACATCCTTTCATCTCACTCCATACTGTCTGACTTAACATTCAACCGAGTACAGATGGTTCTGAGTGTCACCCAAAAGTGGATTTATAATCTGGTTTCTCTTAAGGTTTCTTCATGTTATATCAGGGTTGTTCCTCCTCAGTGTTGCCTCTAGTTTGATAATTAAAGACTTCTGTAAAGTAGATGTGTAACAATGTTTAATTTTTTAAATTGCTTTCCAAATAAACTGGAATAAATAAAAAAAAAAACTCCTTATGTCCTTATGGCTGTAGAGTTTCTGAACAGTTTGAGTCATGCAAGTTGGCCATCTTATGAGCAGTGACTCACTTGTTAGTTAATAGAATATTGGATCAGCATCAACTCATGCAAAATGTTTCAGTAAACAGGAACAATAGAATTATAATATACAGACTGGCTTAAAACTCTGGATCCCACTGGAATTTTCCTTATATGAAATGTGACATTTTTCTTTCTAGAGAAGTTGCTGCCGAATTTCACTGTAAAATCTTCCTATCTGCTTGCATACGAACCTCAGGTTTTTGACCATGTCATCTCCTGGCGGTTTGTAGCAAATTTTTTTCTATATTGTGCAGACCATTTTCTTATAATTAAGCAAACAAGCAAACAAAAACAAAATATTTCAAATAGATCAAGTGCATATTATGATATTTGGATGAAATTCAGACCCAAAGAATAAAAAATATATATATACCTTTTTAAATTAAATTTTCATTCATACCGTATCCTGTATACAGGGTCGCGGGGACCTGGAGCTTATCCCAGGTGACTTTGGGTACGACGAGGCACAGTACACCCAAGGTGCCAATCCATCGGAGGACATGGACACACACTCACGATCACCAATTAGCCTAATATGTATGTCTTTGCACAGTGAGAGGAAACCGGAACACGAAGAGGAAACCCAGCAAACATGGGAAGTACATGAAAACGCCACATACACAAACCCTAGACGAGACTCGAACCCTTTAGCACTGTTGCATTTCACCTCCAGGGTAACCACTATACCTTAATGCTGCCTTAATTTATTATTATTACTACTACTGCTATAAAGATGCAACCAGGTTTAAGTTTTTTACTTATTGGATTTTTTTAGACAGGGGTAAAAACATATGCACATAACCATTAATTATTATTTGTTTTAATATATATATATAATTTTTTTTAAATAGCATTTTATAGCATATATATAATGCTATAATTGTCTACATTTCACATCTTTCAACATAAACAACAAATACTAAACAAACATTTAAAATAAGTAAATAGTAATTAAAAAGCAAATCTTGGAGGGAAAAAAACAAGAAAAAAAAGACAGGCAGATAAATAGATATTATTTTGCAAACAGTTGCTGGCTAGTTTGCATTCTCGGGATGTTTCAGGATTAAAACTTTAAATGTTTAAGAACATTTAAAGAACACTAGGAGGGTTTAATACCATCTTTTTACACTTTAATGTCGCACCTGTCACCATAAACCTGAGCTCATCTCTGTAGATAAACACTCTCGTGTGGCTTTTACTTTGTAGCATCATTAGCGACATTAGCATTCTAACTGCAACAGCCAGCACGAGTTTCCTCGTGAACATTATTCCTGTATCAGCGTTCATGTCTTACCTTTACACCTCTAAGTCTTTTACAGCAAACTCTGCTCTGCGCTTATAAAAGCTGTTTTTTTTTAAAGCTTGCTAAATAAAAATCACCGCTTCTGTGTCAACGTGGCTACCTCCAGCACACAATCCGCCAAGAAAACGATACAAGACAGGCAACCAATCAGAGTGGAACTTCTTACATCTTTTAACCAATCAGCGCTGATATTTGGATGTGGGCGGGGCTTGAAAGATGAAGATCTAGTTGCATCATTTCCTCCCCCACATTTGGGGCTCTGATAAAAATAATGGTTCACGAAGTTCACAGCCATGTAGTGAGGAGGGTGCAGGAGCTGTGCAGAATAGACGACATGTTAGTGTGTGAATTCTCTGATTATGTGCTTTATTATTAAAAATAGGACAAAAGAAAATGCCACGAGATAAGAGACAATAAGATTCTAGGACTTCACTTATCCTAAAGCAAATTTCTACTAACTTGCTCATGAAAACACAAACACACTCACTCACTGGGTTGTAGGCAGATTGGTGTGTCCAAATTCCCAGTAGTATATGATCGGGTGTGAGTGAGCATGTGTAAGTGTGTGTCTATGCTCTGTGATGTGTTGGCATCTACTGTTACTCTCCTTCGATACCCCCTATTAGATTACTCATACTGATTATTAATGCTTTTCCTATAACTAAAATTGATGAACCTATAATTAGAAATTCATTCATTCATTCATTCATTCATTTTCTATACCGCTTTATCCTATCTTCAGGGTCGCGGGGGACCTGGAGCCTATCCCAGGAGACTTCGGGCACGAGGCAGGGTACACCCTGGACAGGGTATTAGAAATTCATTTCAAAATTAAATTTATCTCATATTATTCCTTTTGTGGGGCGGCACAGTGCCGTGGTGTAGTGCACCTCCAGGGTCCGGATTCGATTTCCGGCCAGGTTCGATTTCCGTCTCTGTGTGCATGGAGTTTGCATGTTCTTCCTGTGCTTGGTGGGTTTCCTCCGGGTTCTCCGGTTTCCTCCCACTGTCCAAAGATATGCAGGTTAGGTTAATTGGCGTTCCCAAATTGCCCGTAGTGTGTGAGTGTGTGTGTCCTGCGATGGATTGGCACCCTGTCCGGGGTGTACCCTGCCTCATGCCCTAAGCCTCCTGGGATAGGCTCCAGGTTCCCGCGACCCTGAATACAGGATAAAGCGGTATAGAAGATGAGTGAGAGTGAGTGAGTATTCCTTTTGTCCTGGATGAAATCGGACCTGATATTGAGGATAGGCCTATTATCGTGTCCTGTGACCCTGTGCTGCTGGGGTCACCATTCTTAATCAAAAATTTAGATTGAGAAGATTTCACTGAAAACCTTATATTTCTGTTTCAGTCTGTCATTCTGCAGTTAATGCACAATCGATCAACTAAAATTATAATTACTCACTTCTTACAATTATGATTTATGCTTAATTAATTATTTTAATTATACATTTATAAACCACTGTTGAGAATGGGTGATGGACTAAAGATGGGTAACACTAAATCCCATATATTCATAGCAAGTTATGTTGAATAAAGGAACATGTGTGTAATATTTCTCATTATAAGATTGTTGAAAAATATATGACCATTAATTCTATCCATAGACACATTTATCAATTATTATTGGTTCATTTAGCTTCTTTCAAGAAATAAAAGCTTAAAATAATAAGAATATTATCTCTCAATACACTATAATATGACTACTTCAAGCTTTAAATTAGTAGAATATCCTGAAATAAGTGTAATACTTTGTACTTTGTATTAAAACAATTTAAAAATGTTTAAATGTTTAAAATGTTTTTTAAAAATGTTAATTTGAATGTGCTTATAAAAAAGATATATTTAATTGCTAGAAGATATTCTTTTGCAGTGTTAACATCAGTAGTCTGCATAAAAAAAATATTTTATTAATCATACTTGTTCCTAATATACAGTAACTCAATATTAGGCACTCTTAGAGCCAAGTGGTGGAGAGAAGAATGCTACACAAACTAGTAGCCATCATGGAGAACACCTCACATCCCCTCCACTACCTACAGGCTAAACAGAGGAGCACTTTCAGCAAAAGAATACTTCAGCTCCACTGTGACAAAGGAATTTTTTTTTCTGCCAGCTGCAATTAGACTTTACAATAGCTCTGCTCAGTGTGAGAGGGATCTCCTTCTCTGACATCACTATAAAAAGGCTCATATACATTCTGTTTGACTGCATGAATATGATCATGTCTTTTCATTCTCTATTTTATTAATATTACAATCTATGTAATATTAATATTACTGACTTAATTACATAATTTACATTATAATTTGGATCTTCAAGGTGCTTCTTTCTAAATCTTATGACTGAACCCTCATATAACACGACTGGACTTGGTTTAGCATCCAGTAAAGTTGATTAATGCAGAAAACTAAACTCAAATAGAATTAAATAAAAAATAATAATTTAACGAGATAACTCAATTTTTGCATTTTTGAGAAAAAAATATTTTCAATAAAAGAAAGAAATATTGCAAAATATAAATATTTTGTAGATGTTTTTTTTTTAAAATCAGAATGGAGTTTAAAGAACACAAATGCCACGAATGGTAACTTAGTGTGAATTTTGCGTGATTTTGCGAAACATTGCAATTCCACCTCCCACAGTTTTGTCACAATGGATAAATCAGCCTGCAGTTGTGCTTGTAAATGAATGTAATGAATGTTGTGATTATTTAAGTATGCAATTTAGTATCAATAATAGAGATGGATCAATTTTTATGTAAAATATAGCAAACCAATGATTTGATTGTGTTTTTGAATTGAACCACAGGCAGCAAATTAGAACAAGGAATGAAGGGTTGATTTTTGGTGCACACACTACAGTATCCCACGCAGCTTTTGTTAAATAAATAATATGGTTTCCTATTTTGCAGAATGTATTGTGAACATTAAGCTTTGCGTACCTGTTATGTATTGCAATGGCAGTGACTGATTGCAATGGCAGTGAAAGAGTGTTAACGTCCTTTTTCTCTGGTTCAACATTGTCCAAAAATCCATCAAACACATTTAGTTCCCTCACAGCAACCGGATGGTCCACTGTGGAAGCCCCCCAACAGGAGAGGCCGAAAGGCTAACAACAACAACAACAACAACAACAACAGCAGCCACTGTTTTGCCCAGTAGTTTTCACGTAGTCGTCACGTGACAGAAAAAAAGAGGTTATTGGCATTTCAGGATGTGTTGCGCCCTGCTGTGAAATGCAGCCACTACTTGTCATGGTTTGCCTAAATGTGGAAGTTCAAACCCTCTAAAAAAGGATATGTAGGTTTTCAATTGAAATGTTTTGTATGTCAGATGAAACTAATTTACAAAAGTGAGTTGTTGTTGCTGTTTGTCATTCGGCTGGGTCATCACAGGAGACCACCCGATCCTCACACAACTTGGCACAGGTTTTACGCTGGATGCCCTTTCTGACACAACACTCACATTTTTATCTGGGGCTGGGGATTTTGGGCCTTGGCTGAGAATTGAACCCCGGCCTTCTACATGGCGGCCGAGACACCTACCACTGAAGTTGCCAAATTAGTAAAAGTTCAAAATGGCATTTATCTCATTTTGCTGTCAAACTGGTCATATTTATTTAGGAAGATTTAATGAGGAAAAATTATGTCAGCTGATAATTTCAGGTAATTTTCACCAGTTAATAATTTGCTTTGCAAAATTTGTATGCACACTCACTCATTCTCTATTTCGCTTATCCTCTACAGGGTCATGGAAGGCCATGAGCCTATCCAAGGGCACTCTGGGCACTAGGCAGGGAACACCCTAGACAGGGAGCCAATTGTCCTTAGGGCACAAGCATACACACACACTTCAGGCAAGTTGGAAGCACCAACTAGCTTTGGGAGGAAATCAAAATACCCGGAGGAAATATGCAAACTCCACACACACAGACCTGAGGCAATACTCAAACCCTCGAGTCTGGAGATGCGAGGCCACGATGCTAACCACTACACCTATACACTAATACTATAAAACTTAATGCATTTTTAATGCTTGAGTTCATTTCAAAATAGCACTTTTTACATCTTCTGGCTATTTTTTTTTTTTTCGATGAACACTTTCTATAATTTACTTGATTCAAATCTTGACACGATATCAAATATATATCTCCTGTATTCTATTAGACCCCTTCATATGACTAGAGTGACAAACTAAAACTGTCTCAGGAGTGTTCGAGCACGTGTGCACCCTTCCTACATGTGTTTGCCACAGGGATCAGGACACACACTGCTCCTGAGAATCTGCCGTCAACTTAAGTTGGATAAATCTGGAATGCAGACAATGCCGTCTCCAGGCTGTCGGCATGCTTTCAATGCTTTCATTTTCATGCATCGACGATCTAAAACATTTCTCATGATTCACAATGAAAGACCTGCAAACACAAATCAGCCTTAGTTACAGATCGAACCGAAGTGAAACCAATTTCATTGCTCTCGGTTCGCAAATCATTACACAACTAATAGCATGAAACGCTGGACAGCTGGACTGTTCCAGATCATCATTGTGATACAGTCAGGTTGTTTTGATAAGCCATGTGCAAATGTAATGATCAGTGTGGAGAGTTATGCCGTCTGTGGAATAGCAGTCATGCCTTGCTGCTATGTATACAGCAGAAGGTAAAGATAGGTTTCAGAGTGTAGCAGCTGTTTCATGCTGTCAGCTGGGCAGCATTAGAGCTATGGTTATTTGGACCCTGGGGCAGTCCAAATTTACACATGCGCGATATCCAGGTCATGCGGTGTGTGCAATGTACTGATTACAGGATATGCTGTATACAGAGGAGCATTTTTTAAAAATAGTTTTATATACAGTACATATGTTCATGGCTTGCTGTGGCACTGTAACAGTAAGTCAGGTGCATAGTTGCACCCAATGCAGCACATATTTTTTTTTTCATTCTACATTTGAATGATTTCACCATTTTTTTTTTTTTTTACAGACTTTTCTCGCATTTTTCCAACACATGAAAGATTCCCTGATTAGATGATGAAATGTGTTGCAGTGAGTTAAATAAGCGAGGTGGTAAAAAAGATCAATTAAAATGAGAAAGCACTGCTGTAAATGATTGTGAATGGTTTCTATTAGCATTATTTAAAAGAAATGCAAACAAATTGCTATCACTTAATTGCTTCTCTCAGCTCCCAGACAACAAATCTACAGTACATTGCATTAAAATGAAGCCCAAATGTAGCACTGCATCCATTCTGGATCTGCAATAGCACGACAGTCCAATACCAGAACTGAGCTGTTTTATGCATACGCGTCAAAACTGCTTGAGAACAAAGACAAGCTTTTAATCCTACTGTAAAACATGGTGGTGGATCGTTGTTGCCTTTGTTTCAGTTGATTCAGGAGCTGTTGTGACGATTGATGCCATTTGTTAGAAAGTCTGGTTGCAGGTAGGTTAAGACTTGGTCATTGATACTGTAGTTCTTTTAAACAAAATAATGACCATGGACGTTCATCCACGTCAACACAGAAATGTTTTCCAGGACACAAAAATTTACATTTGCACTGACGATCTCTAGATATGACCCTAAAACAAAAACAAAAACCCCTCACATTTAGGTTATGTACAGGAAACAGAAATGAGTCGTTACCTCTCAAGTCTTTTGGTCCGAATTATTCAATCTTTTGTCAAGTAAGTCCCATAGACGCTAGGTAGTGCAATAGATTCAAAAGAATCGGACTAGAAAAACTCGTACTAGAAGACTCATGAGAAGAACCGCTCAATTCTGTTTCTTGTATAGACTGCATAGCGTCTATACTGTAGCAGTCATGTGACAAAATAACAAACAATTTGGACCAGAAGATATGAGAGGTGGGCTGCTCATTCTGTTTATCATAATATGTCCTTAGCAGCAATGTACTATTTTAATTACTGGAACTATAGCCAAAATTATTATGTGTATGTAGACGTGCAGGGGGTCTGTTTTTTGTTAAATGGAACATTTTATTGTTATTTCTGATCAAAAGAACAAAATGAAGGCGGCATGGTGGTGTAGTGGTTAGCACTGTCGCCTTGCACCTCCAGGGTCCAGGTTTGATTCCCGTCTCTGTGTGCATGGAATTTGCATGTTCTCCCCATGCTTTGTGGGTTTTCTCTGGTTTCCTCCCTCCGTCCAAAGATATGCAGGTTAGGCAAATTTTTGTTCCTAAACTGCCCGTAGTGTGTGAATGAGTGTGTGTATGTGTGTGTGCCCTGCAATGGATTGGCACAGGGTGTACCCTGTTCGTGCTCTAAGTCTCCTGGGATAGGCTCCAGGTCCAGGTCCCCCTGCAACCCTGAATACAGGATAAAGCGATATAGAGAATGAGTGAGTGGGAATGAAATGAACTAAATGACTCAAAAAAGATTCGTTAATTTTGATGAACAAGATTCAAAGAACCGAGTCACTAAAATGATCCAAATGATCCCATCACTACCTCTAAGACTAACATGCTGCCCTAATTGAAAAATGTTTTCTGGATTATGCACAAACATTTAATTTTCAAAACCAGAAAAAATCATTAATTGATTCATCCTTAATAATCACTTTATCCTGGTGAATCTAGAGTCTCGGCATCTCAGGAAGGCAGGACGTCACCCTGCATGGGACATTTCTACAGAACCTAGCGTTGCATGTCTTAAGTGGGAGAAGTGGGAGGAAACAGGAAACTAGATAGACGTAATGAGAACTCCATGCAAACAGTAACCCAAGCTCAGAATCATACCAATGAAGCTATGAAGTGGCAATGGTACCCTACCACTGTGCCAGCGCCATTAAACATTAAAACAAATAAACAGCATTTCAGTAGTGTTGATGCTCAAAATACCACAAATTGTATGTTTAATATAAAGGGTCATCTTTATGAAGGATGCCAATAGTAATAATCGTAGTGAGTGTAAGACTATTTCCTCCTAATGCATGTATTATTGGGTGTTGCTCAAGAGCCCAAGCATGTATTGAGTATCCCTATGGCTGCAGACTCACTCCCATTACCCTGGCTCTGATGAGACTTGAACCTCATGATGATGAACACAGGTCCTTAAACGTGGAGCTTCCACAGACCTGTTGTTGCTATTTCGTGTAAGCACGAGATAAGACGAGCGTTTCTTTTATTGCCTAACAAAGAGTTAGAAGAAACCAACTTTGCTATGGGAGGCCTTACAGAATTTGTGAAAAACTCAATTAAATCCTCCCCGCGTGGGCACAATATGCCTCTCTGTGGCCGCCGGAGCGTGCCGACACTCATTCGATGCCACCCTCAAATCCCTTCAGATTTATTAAAAAATACAGAATCTGCTCAGTCTAAAAGGGAATTCAGGCGAAACACGGATGACAATTTTATGTCACCGTGATTAGGCGGAGTTGGCATGTAGAAGGAGACGCACGAATCCAAATCCACAGACTGACAGTTTTTCTTCAGGGGCTCATTTTGATCCAAAAAAAAAAAAAAAAAGTAGAGAGAGCGACAAGAGGGTGAGTTAAAGAGACAGAAGGTATAAAGAGAAATACAAGGTGTTCCGCTGAATTTCTATTCATGGGTCATATCTCTGAAATTACCACACCGTCCACTGGATTAAAACCACAACATAAAATAAGGCGGACGAGGCCGGGGGAGCCGTGAAAGCGTCTCCTTTCAGACGGCCTTTGCTTTTCCCCTAGGTGGGTTTATTTCTCGGTGTGAGGGGCTCTTTGATGTTCCAGCCTTCATGGTAATAAACCGTCAGGTCGAAGAGTGCTGCTAAATCTCTCATAACGCCAGCAGCCGTGGCGCACTCAGTCAGGTGCGAGGAGCCTTCGGTGCATACAAATGAGTTTGCGCTTAGGATCGCTCCATGGGTTCGTCATTAAAAGTCCACCCACATTTGCATAGTCGACACCAAACAATGCCGCTGATTTATTAAAGGCAGGCGTCTAATTACTTTTAATTAATGTTGATTTATTGATTGACATGCGAGAAACACAGCAAGAGCCCAGCTGAGTTGGATCGCTTGTTCCCAGGAGTGCAGACTTGGTTACACTATATTCAGTGCACAGACATCATGACCAGCACATGTGGCATGTATGAGTGATGTGCCATGACAGGCGGCTGCTATTCATGCTCTTACCCGGAAGCCCTGAGTTGTGGAGGTCTCTGGCTGCTGACGGACAGCTGTCTGGGATGATCTCGCTCAGACGGCGCGGTTACCCGCTGCAGTGATTTGGGCACCGAGCATACCGAGATCACAGACAGAGGCCAGTGCTACAGAGAGTGAGATGCCACCGGCACTTCACTCCACTGATTCTGAAGAGCCCCATGAGCTTCCTGTTGGTGCCTGAGCTACACACTCAAACACACACACACACACACATACAATGATGAGAGACCTGCCAGACTGCCGATGTCGCTGTTAAACCGAACGGATGATTTGGAGTTGTCACAGCCCTTGAGCAGCCCTGGGGGTTGATGGGAAATCGGCAAGGCATTGTGGCACGCGCTGGCTCAGCGAGGAAGGATTGAGCTGATCTGTGCGGACTGCCACCTGAGGGGGCCACACACACACACACACACACACACACACATATATATCCACTTCTATTTTCAACCTATGCTCTCTACCATCTGTCTATTGCTGCATCCCTGAACCCCTTAATTCTTGTAGTGGGGGTTCATAAGGGATGGAGTGAAAAGAGAATGAGAGAGAGAGGGGAGAAAAAAAAAGAGAGTAGAGTGAGAGAGAGACAGAGATGGCAGAGAAAGCAAAGCAAAGCAGAAACATCAGCGACAGCTTTAAAAAAAAAAATGAGAGCGATTATCTACATCAGCAAGTCAGCACTCTTATCCTCCGCTTGTGTTATCAGTAAGCACCTTTTGAAGGGGATGTGCTGCCACTCGGGTAGCCACACACACACACACACACACACACACACACACACTCATGTGTGTGCTCATTCTCTAATTATAACCATGTAGACTTTATAATACATTCCAAAACACACTCCAGGGGTGTGTGCTCTTATTTTATTGCCACTTTATTTTACAACAGCATCACTTCTAATTTTTTATTCCCTAGTGTGTGAAAAATATCAGGACCACAATGTTTAAAACCATAAATAAAATACAAACAGGAAAAATGATCAAATAAAATACAAACTGTAAAAATAGAACCTTTTTCTGTAAAACATCCTATTTTGTACAAAGAGGTGGGACTTCTTTTTCAGAAGGAACAATGTGTAGTTACTTGATGGTGAACAAACTGCACAAAACTTTATGAAATTGATTTTGTTGGAGAATCGGTGAGGCTATCATCCTAAGATGATACATTTCGAATTCTTGACCATGTTATATGGTCAATTTCCTATTGGAATGGTGTTCTGAATTTCTACAGCTTTTCTCTTTTTTGAAATTCTTCTCCTCCTCATATGATGCAATGGATAGAGATTAGGTGCAAAAAAATGCCTTTGAATGAGTCTTTTGTGGATTCTCTTTTATGGCCAGCTACAAGAAGTAAAAGAGAAGTGAAAAAAAAAGAAAAAAAAAACCCAGAAGAACAAAAGAAAAAAGGGAATGGATAACAAATAGCCATGTCCGGATGACAAAAGAGAAAAAAAGCAGCCGTGGATGAACAGATCAGCAATATGAGATATAAGAGAGAGCGTGATTGATAGAGAGCGCTAGAGCACTGGCTGGAGAAAATGAAAAGTTGAGTGAAAAATCTGCCGACCCTAATGGCGTGATGCTGAGCTGGCTGGATTGGTCACCGTGTCATCCAGGAGAGCAGAACATGCTGACAGAGAGAAAGAGAGAGAGAGAGAGAGAGAGAGAGAGAGACTAACCAGCTGGCTGAGGAAGGAGAAGACCCTCGGGACTATGAGGAGGATTACAGCACTCATGCTACAGTTGGCTTTGTGCTACAGGACTAAAGGTGCTTGTTTAAGTGTAAGTGTGTGTAATGGAGTGTGTGCGGTTCAGTTTATTTCAGGTCATAAAGAAAGAGACGGATCAACACTTTCGATAATATTACTAGTAGAACTGGGTCACGTCTAATAGCCTGTGTAGCACATTAACTCAGATTTCCAAGTATTTAATAATGTAGAATTTAATATTCAAAGCATTTCTTGTAAATAATGCAAAAGATTTGTTAAATTTAGTTGCTAACAATTGTGTCCTGAAGAGAAATCATGTAATTAAAATAAAAGGTTCTTAAATGTTTTTGTAAAACTTTACTGTTGCATTAAAAACAAAAAAGTTTACAAAAAGTAAAACTTCTCTATTAAAAAAACAAAATGGTAAAAATTATCTATTGTATAAAAAACTTCTTTTTATTATGAATTTCTAGTCGATCATATAAACAATAAAAAACAAATTGTCTTTTATTCTCTACTATTAAAAAACCTTTTTGTAAAACTTATCTATTGTAAAACAAATAAAAAGTCAAACATTTCGATAGTAAAAAAAACTTTTTTATGTAAAAAATTTCTATTGGGTAAAAAAGTAATACTTTTTATCATAAAAAATCGTAATGAAAAACTGTTTTATAGAAAAAAAAATCTACATAAAAAAGCAAAAAGTAAAACTTGATGAAAAAGCATTGTTAAAAGAAAAACATCACATTACTTCACTATTGTAAGTGCATCATAGGTCTCATAGGTATTTTGTTTTGTAAATTACAAAATGCAATTTTATATTTTATCCATTGAATGTGAATTTTGGCTATATCTATGTGAATATCTATCTATCTATCTATCTCTCTCTCTATCTATAAAAGTTGTTTATTTTAACAAAACATTTTTGTATTGTCTATTGTCATTTTTGTAAAAAAAAAAATTGACTACATAAAAACAAGAACACAATGTCACATATACAAGAAAGGCAAACAAAAACAAGCAACAACAAATAAAAATTTTTTTTTAAAGCAATTCCAAAAATATTTTAAGAAATAATAATCTTAATTAGAATATTAAAATGCTTGTATGTTTATACAATATATTGGCTATTTACTGAAGGTTTTAATTCCTGAACTTTCCACACACAGCACAAGTTTATAAAAATGATCATCCAATTTGAGATTACTGTAGGTCTACTAGTTAAATCCAATTCAAGAGATATCTAAAGGAGTCAAAAAAACAATATCTATAATAACTTAATCATTATAAAAACACTAATTGTAGTGGATTGTGATTTTTCACCACAGTAATTAAAATAAGAATAATAATAAAAAATAATAATAATAAATAATAATAATAATAATAATAATAATAATAATAATAATAATAATTAAAAAAAAATAAAAAAAAAAATATATATATATAAAATAATAATAATAATAATAAAAAAAACACAGGCCATGCTTCATCGAGCCCTGGAAATCCCGGACCCCATTTTGAGAACCTGTAATCCAGACTGTTACATAATAAATAGAAACAGTTCAGTGAAACAATATTTTTCTTTATTCTTTCCCCAAGACTTACTGTAATCTATAAAGTCTTTTTTGGCAATCTGGTGCTGTAATGTTGTGAAGGCACCATTTTAGACAACCAGATAATATGTGATGGGGGTAAGAGTCCATGCATCGAGAACATCGGGCGATGAATACTCCCCACCCCGGGAGAAGTATCTGTCGCTCCAGTGGCAGTTTCTTACACGGTCCTGTTTGATGGTAAAGTAATTTTAACTTCTATAATTCTATAACTGGAATCACTTCTATTCATAGATTTTCTATTTAAAATGAAATTATGTAGCTTAAACATGGACATCCATTAAGCAAGTATCGGATATCAAACATCTCTTAGCTGATTGATTTACGGAAGTGAAAAGTAGAAGTGGAAAGATGTTTAAAATAGATTTTTTTTTTTTTAACCTAAATATGTCTTTAAGCAAGCATTTGCTATCCTAAAGTTTTTAGATTTAATGATCAATGCCCTAAAAGTGGTCCTTGTCCTGCCTGAATGAGGAGCTCATTTTGCAGTGTGAACAGTCGAACAGTTTATAAGCATTATAAGCACTCATGCCTCATGCGTCGGTGTCACACACGTGGCTGCCGGGTCACAAATCGTGCTCTCTGGGAACAGCAGAGATCTGTTATATAAAATGCCAGGTTGAGAAAGCAGAACACGGTCACAACAAGCTGGCTGTCCCATGCACACCTTCCCCCAGGACAGCCCTGAGGTCTGAGCGGTGAGCCGTATTTCCTGTCGAAGCAGAACACAGGCCAGGTCACAGCAGCACTCACGTACAACAGCACTGCAGCAAACGTGTAGAGTACTACAAACCGGTCGAGAGGCAGATTCAGGAAAGTTGTGCGTCCGAGGACTCTCAGTGCCACCACCAGCACTGTCACAGCAAAACAGAACACAAACACTGCCACGCAGTACACAGTCGCCGGGTGACGCCAAAACTCAGTCCCATTAGCAAGAGTGATGAAAATGACACATCCGACGTAAGCCTGCACCACCTTTAGGAGGCCAGATGGAGTGGACATGTAGCTGGCTGCTCGGGTTGGTTTGGCTCGGGACAAGGAAAGTTCAGTGATGTACGCCACAAACGCTGCCCAGGAACACACAGTAACAGCTATCCGGAAATTTCTTACCTCACAATCATTATACGGGCACTCATTGCGCAAAAAGTAAACTGGGTACACAATAGAAGCTGTGAAGTAGAGCAGAGCCGACAATGCAGCCAGGGTCACGGTCAGGTTCTCCCAGGACACAGGAAGACATGAGTGTAGACGCGTCACATCCAGAGCAAAGATGGCTGCCGAGAAGGCAAAACAAGTGCACCATGCTGCCATGCAGAAGATCCCGTAGACAGCACTGTATCCTGCACCGTGGACCACTAAAGAGATCACGGTACAGCCGAGAGCAAGCTCTGTCAAATGGACAGCGCCGAGAGGGGACAGCACAGCTGTCTTGTTTAAATAATGGCCACCCTGGGGGGTCATACTGGAGTTATTCTTTCCTCAGCTACGACTTGGATTGTGTAGATTTCAAACTGCTGTGACTCTGATTGTTTTAGACCACTACATACAACTTATGTCAGGTTGTCCAGGTGATGGTGGACACTTACGGTGATGGTGACCCCTGGCTTCCTGTTGTCCGTTGCAGTCAGTGGGCGTTTCTATAAATCTTGCTCCCTTCAGGTGGTTTGACGTCTTAGCTCGTCCTCGCAGGCATTTAAAGTACTTCAGTCTTTATTTTTGGAGAATGTGACTCACAAAATGTCACAAACAAAATCCTTCAAGACGGACGGCTGAGCGGTGTGCCTCTAATCGTAGCTGATTCAGACCGTTGTCGACATCACAGTCCACTACATCGACTGGCTCAGTTCAAACCATGCAGAAGCATATGGAATATTTACCACACGGAATTACTTCAGAGGGTATAAGGTCTGTAGGGAGCTGGTTCCAATAGTCTCTCCCTCTTCCATACATTTCATGATTTTCAAAATCTCTGGTAAATCAGCATACGAATAACCCCAAGAGAAGCGCGTCTTCGTCCGACAACAGCGCAATAGAAACAAGACGAGTCATACTAAGCTGTATAACTCCGTACCCAAGTGGCCACGTGCTGGACAGCACCGAAACTGAAGATACATAGAAGGCAGGAGAAAGTTATTTAAGCTGGGGTGCGGCAGGGTGTGGATGCCTGAGGGTTGGTATGTGTGTCTGGACAGCAGGATGAGGGCAACAGGCACCTGACCCCGACATTGTTGGGGGGAGAAATGACCAGAGTTCATCTATAAATAGCAGTGGTTGTCTCCACAAATGATCAGGATGTAAAGATATGGGAAGTTATGTAGTTGCACTCGGTACCCTTTGACACAACTGTCTGCGGATAATCTCGAGTCCAAACAGGTGGCTGTTGATAAGCCAAAAATAGCAAATAGGAAGATATTTCATTTTCGTCAATATATATTGGCTGAAATTCAATAAATCTTTATGAATTAATAAACTATTTTTTAATATACAGTATGCTGTTTTCTCCTTACCCCTCCACAAATACATTTTATATTCAGTCATCTGGTTTATATAACATAATGGTGTTGGTGTTAAGGTGAGTTTTAAGGCAGGTTTTGGAACCAGATTTGTTTAAGCAGATTTTACAAACGAGGAGAGGAGAGAGTTGGAACAGACTAAAGCTCTGCTGCATCGCTCTCTTTAGGTACAAATAAAGTGATGGCTTAATCACACTTACTGTACACCTTATGCCACTGTGTGTAAAAGGCATTACGGGTAAATAAAATAGGCACAGAATTTTATTACGAAATGAATCTGGGACACCAGATTTCAAGTCATTCAAGGTGGATTTTTCATTTGTGTTCAAGTCAGGTGATGTTATAGAAAGTTCATTTAACATACATTCTGGGGTCTGCTGCCATCTTGTGGACAAACACATTCAATGCCACAGATGTAACAGGTCTTGAGATCCTGTCAGCACCTGTAGCGTGCAACATATACATACATATCTGCATTTTCCAAGTCTTTTATGTACAGACTTTCCTGGTTCACCTTCCAGATATTATTATTTTTTAACTCAAGGACTTATAATGTCCTGAATAATTATTGGCAAAAAATCATAAGCCCTTGTAAAACAAAAGCCCTTGTAAAATATGCCACCAAATCATTGACGTTTTACACCTGTTTTGTGACTAGGTGGTGCCATGAGTCCTGCTGCATGCCAGAACATTTCAGCCCCAAATCTGTTTGCTTCTGGCACGAAGTTAAACCTGACCTGACTGCAAATTAAGTTATGCCTTTATTTCAGTCAGGTCAGAGCGCAGAATCAGCCATGACACGTCACCCCTGGAGCAGATAGTATTAGTGGGCCTTGGTCAAGGGACCAACAGTGGCAGTTTCGTGAACCGCTGACCTTCTGATAACCATCTTAGAGGCTTAACTTGCTGAGCTACCAAGACCCGTTACTGCTGATGTGAAATTATTAACAAGATACTGGGGAAAAAACATGCTCCCAAGTTGATCAGCATTGTGCATCTACATTTCTGGATTTGAACCTGATTAAAATCCTGTAATGATGTGCACATGTGCAAACCTAGGAACATAAAAATGTAAAATTTTGCTTTGAGCATGGAGGAGTGGACTCCACTATGCATTAATTACAAGGGTGCTGACAAATTGTGCATGAATTAGAAGTACTCGTGTTTTGTGTATCTGTATGTCTGGACTGAAACGATCACATATTGCACATGTAATACTTTTTACATACTCATTTTTGCACATTTTAGTTTCAGAAGATTCTCATTTAGTTACTTCTTAATATTTGACCGATGTTTAATTTATTTACTATAGCATTAGAAATAATTATAAAAATATACACATTTTGCATATGCCTTCATTTGGTTCCACTCTTGGCTCTTTATGCTGGAGGTCAGACAGCATATTTTGCACACGCACACACAAACACCATTGAAGCACTCCATTAAAGTCACCTGAAACTTTTTGGAGTGAGGTTGAATCTGCAAGTAGAGTTAGAGCAGGGATCTAATCATCGAAAAATTATTTTAGTAGTCCAAACCAAACTCTTCCAAAAAAATACTGTACAATTTTTAGTTATCTAAATATTAAACAGATTGATTTCTGTAGCAGATCCTCTTAGGCCAATCTCATGCATTTATCTAAATTATTTAGTTTCTCATTCAGCTCATCAGACCAGAGACTAGTTACGATTTAAAAACATTTTGACAGACTTTCATGGATTTTTAATCGTATATACATTATATTTAAAGATGACTGGACAGAGATGCAAGTTTGTTCTCCTAAAATCAAACCAAACAACCATTTGCATAACCATTAAGCTAATCATTAATGGTCACACATGAAAACTTACTGCTACTCAGTTATGGTCTTTGTACTTGAACTAAATTATAACGTATCTGTCTTGTTCTCACTGAAATGGAAAAAAAAAAAAAAAAACTCCATGCAGTTTTACAGTCTGTTACTTATTTAGGCCACCTTCTCTCTACGCTCTCTCTCTCTCTCTCTCTCCTGGCGCTTGTTCTCTCACAGCTGAACGTCTGGCTGCCATCCAAAAGACCTCTGTTCCTATCAGACAGAAACAAATGAGAGCATTCCTATGCATGACAGGATTTTATGAGCAGTGGGTTCCCTCCTTCTACGTCCTCCCCTGCATCTCTCGAGCGTAACACTCACTCAGCAACCCTAAGCCTATTTTCCCCTCTGCCCTCAGAAACACTCTCTTCCATGAACTACCTAATACAGGGTCTGCTCGAGGTCTCACAGGCTACGATGGAAATTTTAACCTTTGCTACTGAAGTAAATTATACCCAGGAGCATTTTTTCTCTCTCCGTCCTTCTCTGCATATACTGTACGAGTTAGCTTCCAATTTCTCTGCTGAAACTTATCACTCTTTAAGAAGCAGCGTTCCCCCTGTGGTTGTCGAGATTCTGATTGCCGAACAGAGAACCCAGCTAATTACTTCCTCCAGAATGACTCACTGGGAAAGGATGCTCATGTCTGAAGGCATTTCAATCACTCGCTGAACCCTGCCAACCTTCTTCCCTTCCTACTGAAGAAGATGGCATTCCCCACCGCTGTTAAGATTAACCTTTACCCAAATTCCCCATGTTGGTCTTTCTCCTGGTCTATTTCGAAACTGAGAGGTCATTCTCTACACTGACGGTTCATCATTCTCATGCAGCAGCACACACAGCTGCATTAAACTGTCTGTTTCAGACAATAACAATGTGACACTTTATACGACAATGCTATATTGAATTCTGATTTTTATTTGGACTTTCTGAATCCTTCATAAGGTGATAAACTGCATTTGAAAAGAGGCTAATGATGGAATAACACTTAATAGCTAAGAAACAAACTTGTTTTGTGGAGGATCCACAACATGAAATGTCACTAGGATATTATTATAAGAAAAATTATGACTTGTTACATCCTTAATTTAAACACCTGTTTTTTTGTATCCCTTATATAATAATTAAGAGTGTGATAAATTACCCCACTATACACTTGTCTGATATATTATCATTCATCTTTTTTTAGAACATTTAATTTTCCAAAAAAGAAAATAATTTCTTTGGATATCCACCAATCAAGGCAGCACTGTGAAGCTGAGACGGTGACATAATTTTTTTTTAATCTCCTACAGTATGTACCATTAGTTTAGTTAATGTATACATGTGCTTCTACTTAATGAATTCTACTTAAAAAACTCTACATAATACTGATGTCTTCCTTTAAGGTGTCCCTTCTGTCTTGGTCACATTCACAGTTTGTACAAATGTATGTATGACAGGCCACAATCCACATCAGTTATAAAAAAAAAAAATAATAATGACCTTTAGACTCTATTTTACATTCATAGAAAAAGAAGAAGAAAAAACTTTTTTCATTAATTCCAACAAATGCACACAGTTTTTTGAAGAGAAACAAAGGGATAGTTCAAGGTATTAAAAATTGTATTGTAAAGGTATTGTATTATTTTATGCAGGACTATTCTGCTGCATGATTTGTAGATTGGGTGAGTGCACGAATAAGCATGTGTACAGGTGTTCCTAATAAAGTGACAATGTACAGTCACTGTACAAAAGTCTTAGGCACCCTGTGTTTGTTATATATTATTCATGTTTATCTTATGACTTCATTATTAAAAAATTCTGATTTCCAAACATTAGTATTCCAGGGGGAAAAAAATCATCTTACAGGAAAATATCTGCAGGCCAGAGAAGAAATCAGCATATTATGTAAAAGACAACGTTTTATGAAAAAGAAAAAGAAAAAAAGAAAGCTTCGGAGGTTTGCATGCCTGAAAAACAGAAAAAGCAGATGGGACAAAGTTCTCAGAAGGACTGTGGCTGGTTCTGCAGGATGCTCAGTAAAACTAAGCAGCTGATTTCCTTATAAAACTGCACAAATTTTTCCAAATAATTCTTAATATTGAAGTGGCAAGGGAAAAAAAAAACAAGTTTCCGATATTATTTTCAAATAAAAATGTATTTTATATATAAACATTTGTAATTGCCCAGGCACTAATCTCCATTGATGTAACATCTCTAAATTAGTTCTTCGGAAAGAGGCGTCACAGGTCAAACATTTTGTTTTCTAATGAAGTTAGGTGAATTGCTGGAGTTAGGTATTTTGCCCCCTAGTGGAATAATAGTAACCCTTTTTAATCTCTGATTTTAATTACAGTCTACAGAATGATTTTAATTTAAAACACATTTATGTAATGGGCTAGACTTGAATCTTTATTGAGCCTGTCCTGACCTATTTGTTTGATCCACCTAGTTGAAGGTCTTATCTAGAGGATGAAAAAGCCAGCAGATGAGCTATTCAAGCATATGTATTATTATTATTATTTTATAACCATTAAAATAACTAAAGTCGAACGGAAACGGAAAGTAAATATCGCAGTTATTAGTTAATTTCATACTGAACGAAAGCAGATGCAGTAGTCGTACGCCTTACGTTTTAACGTCCGTTTAAGCAAAATGAACCGCCAAACTGGCCTTTAAGGGTTTGTCACAGTTCCAAATACTTCTTACTTTTAACATCATGAACACCAATAACAAAACGATGCTAAAAAAAATATTTTTCCTGTTTGGCAGAGGCAATGACCACTTTTTTTGGGGGGGGGACAGAACTTAATCACATTGTGGTATCTTATTTTATTTGCTGCTATAATAAAAGTGTCCTGCTGAGTAACAAGTCAATTTTTAAAAATTCTCCAGTGCTTAGCCACAGCTTCTTTAGAAAGGAATCCTGCTGACGTTCTCTGCCAAGAACAAACATGTTAAGTATCTAAGCTCTCTTCACTCAACATCAGCTAGGTGTCAGTGCTGTTGTGCATGAGCATTCGATGGAACTAGAAATGCATTTAATGATTCATGGAGTCATGGAAACAAGACTATATGTCTGAGTAGTATTGTATTATGTGCTGTTTTTATACCTTTTTTTCATTTAAAATTGAAGGCATGTGTGCTTCGGTTTTGACACCTGTGTAACATTAGCCTACATGATCCACCTTCCCCTTAGAACTCCAGTGATCATTATTAACTGACTGAGAACAGGTGATGCTTATTTTTTTTCCTGTTATGACAAGCATAATCAGCTCTCTGATGCTTTTGCGTAATAAAGCCCTTACTAAGTGTCACTAAAACTTTCTGCCTGGAGTTGAGCATGGTTAAATAACAATGATTATTATATTAAGTCTGTCTGGGTAAGATGCTTTGAGAAGCTAAAATAAGCAAATAATGGTTTTTCAGGGGTTTTATCAAGAGCGCTCATCCGTAACCTCTTCCACGGTCACCTGCACATGGGCCTCGAGTTCACCCAGCAGGTGCGTGCAGCATGTGCCCTTTCTCTACCACTCCCACCGGCTCTTCAAAGAGCTGAGCACAGCTGGAAGTAATTAGGGGGCTGGATGGGGAAGGAGGGTGGGAAGAGTAGGGCATGAAAGGGGCGGTCAGCTAGTTAAGGAATGACAAGTGCCAGGAGCACCAGGCTACCCCCTCTGGACACTTTGAAGTTCTCTCAGATGGGCAGCAGAGTAGTTTGGTTTCTAAAAAAGAAAGAAGAGAGCGAGAGTTTGTGTGCATATGTGTGCGCTTTTAGAAGCAGTAGGGCTGTGAACATCAAAGCTACCTGAATAACAAGTTTAAAGAGCGGAGTGGCCAAAAGGGAACATCTCTGAAGAACAGCATCCATCTCATCTGGCATTTTCAGCACCCTGTATTTTTCTTATTACATTTCTTCCTTGAATAGATATAAAAAAAAAAAATAAAAAAAAAGTGAAATATGAAACATCAATATTGATATGAGAATACTCAAGTGTTCTCAGTGCAGCCTAAAATACAAGCTACCACAGTTAGTGTGTATACTAGGCTTGCATGATATAAATATTTCCCTGTTCATAACTTATCAGAGTAAATGATTTTTATGTCCGTAGGAATGATGAAATGTTCATCTTTTCAGATTTTAGCAAAGGGTAGCATATAAAAGGATATAAAAGCTGTAAAAGGATATAAATAGTTGTGAAAACTTAAAACTGCAGAGTGTACAGTGCGAGATGATGGTGGGGGGGGGAGGGGGGGGGGATGGTGGGGGGGTGAGGCGGTGCTTCCAGGTTGTCTCAGTTATAATCTAGGGTTCAAACACCTGCTTAAATCATTCCAGATTCATGTGTGGATCGTGTTGCTCACCTTCCTATATTAATGGAGAACAAAATAACTCCTCTTTTGGCATTCATATGTGTGATCATTCGTATTAGTGTACTCCAATTAATTAAATTAAACCTCTACAATATAATCAGCATTAATGTCACTAGATTTTATGACAGTACAGAAACTATAATCGCATAAGCCTAGTGTAAACAGACAGATACACGTTTATAATACTGCAGTATCCAGTTCTGCATGTCACCCCATGCTAAATCCATGCAAAACTGAAATAATACCAACTGACAAAGTTAAGCGTATTGGAAAACTTCTGTCACAAGAAATTCAACTTTTCAAAGTGAATAAGGTTGGAGCCACAGCTCACCTGCTGGAACAATCACAGATACCATGCAGACCAAGAAAATGTAATAAAATAAGACTCGTACTCTAAACAGTGCACTGTGTACAGGAAACAAACTGTTCTATCTGTTCTGTACGTAATTGATCCCGATATATTTGGGAAAACTGCTTTCAAGAATGGAAACAACACTGGTGTAATCATTGGCAACTGTCATTTCAGTTTTAATGGACAAAGCATCTCATTAATCACCACAAAACTATAGGGTTGGCTCTATTTGCATTGGCAGCTATGTGCTTTCAACATCTTGATTTTGTTATTGACAGCACTATGGGCCCTCAGAGAATTTGACTACTGAGGAAGCCAGTCTCCAGTCCTCTTCTTGAACATCTAGTCACTCCATGGTCTTTACTTCTTTCCTAAAGAATTCAGAGATAAATATATTAGTAGACAAATCAACAATCTGTAAAGCCAATTTTTTAATATTTATGAAACTTGTAAATGGTAAATTAAGCCTGTTTCTTAAAATAATATTCTATTCACAATGAATAAAAGATACTTTAAAGTACCAGTTGTCAATTCATACACAGGTCACCACCAAATAAATGCAAAACTGTTTAAAAAAAATAAAATAAAAAATCACTTTGAGACAATCCACTACGGTTTCCACATTTAGATTTTGCATTGAAAATTTTCAAGACAACGTTCAACAGCGCAATAAACTTCTAGTCGGACTCATCCACTCCACTGGGACAGACACCCAAATAACTTCTAATAAAACCTGGTGCCGGTGCATAGTGTTTGAAAACATGTGGTGAAATGGTTATGCCAATACAACTGTTACACATTCTGAACTTCCAAGACATTCTTCCTTCTCTTTGTGTTTTTTTTTTTCCATCCCTGAAGACAAAAGGGCTGGACTGCGTGTGAGAATCATCCAGAAAAACACAATAAAGGACAATAAAAGACACAAGAACACAAAACGGATCATTGACGGAGCGCCACCGTGACTACAGCATAGCACACAACAGATGGGGAGGAGGCCCTGAGTTGCTTCATGTGGCCCAGACTCTCGCGGACTGTGCAGAGATGTGGTGGTGGTGGAAGATCCGAGCGGGAGGGAGGGAGGGAGCAACAGAGCAAGAGCGGGAGGGAGGGAGAGAGAGAGAGATGGAAGGAAGGAAGGAACTGTACTGTGACAGTCTTATCTCAGGCAGTAAAGTGGGCAGTTTGGTCAAGGAGGAATTCTGTCGGTCTGGTATAGATTACCACTGCAGGACAATTTGAGCTTTCTTGAACGATCTGTTTTCAGGTTATAAAAAAACTAACAAAAGAGAATTATTACAACTCCGCCCCCTGCACATTTAACTATCTTGGATGTAATATCTGGCATTTATGAATTTTGGTCAGCTATATGCTGTATTCATTTTCGTCTATCCAGCAACACACACAGTTAGTCTAACCGAGTAGAGGGTGGGATGTCAGGCAGATGATGTAATGGCAGAAGGTGATTATTATTATTGTCCATTTTAGTTTAGTTTGCTGAGAATTTTGAAGAATTTTAAGAAAGGTATGTTGGAACCATATTTAGCAGTCATCTGTGCAGTCCAACCATCACCAAGGTCACAAAATTCAAGATGAAGACGAGGAAAGAATTTCTGGAAGAATGTACAGTATATTATTTTCTGACATTACATGTAACATGTTACCAGATCCTGCAAATTGGGGAAGAAAACTACAAAACACAATACAGAATAATGTCCTTATTAATAAATGTCCTTACTAATATTTGGTTAATAAAAGAAGAAGACATATTTACAAATAGTCTATGTATTATTGTCTTGAAGCAAAAACAATTAAAATATATTTCTACAGAAATGTTTTTTTATTTTCTTCTGTTTATGTCTCCCTGAATAGAGATATATAAAAGGACATAACTCCAGAATGACATGAAATTGATCAGCACAAATAACTGAGAATAGGACATGTGATCATGTTCCAGACTGAGCCATCACTTAGGAGTATTCATGCTCCTCTCTAGTTTACACCTGCCCAAGATCCTATCACAGTGTGACTCAGAGATGATTTCCGGAGTCGCCGTGCATGATGTAATCGGATTCCGATCGTATTACACGCTGTCCGCAATTAAAACGCCATCCGGTCATGGCCGGGTCACCTCAAATGCATGTTAACACAAGTTTTAAATTAGATACCACCGCATACACAGTAACAATGAGCAGTTTCAGTAGTTTACTGCTTCCTGGTGTGCGTTATCACAGTGCACCTAAAAGTGTTAAGTAAACTTGGACACACCTGGCAGCTTTAGCCACTTGGGCACCTTTGCAGGGGCTGTGCAAATGGGTCTGGACGTTTGAATTTGCTCATCACTGGGGTCCTCCGAGTTCTTCTGGCTTCTGGAAGCTTCATTAGACTCAGGGTGCAGAGGAAGAGTGTTCTGAGGGGGGACTGAACTGGAGGATGGAGCTGGAGCTGGAGACCTGGGCATACAGCTGAGAAGGAGGGGAGGGGGGATAATGGGAAGAACAGAGATTAAATAAGAGGGGGGACAAAGAGATTAAAGGGGAGGATATCAAACATTTGGAGAGCAATAGGAAGGAAAAGAGGGAAGAAAAAGAAAGGGGCTTAACGAGATAAGTTCCGATTCTTTGCTTCCTAAAAAAAAGGGCTTTTAGGCTGAAGGATGCATTTAGGTTGGTGTGTCCATGTGTTTGTGTGTGTGTTGAAAGGTTAACCCTGTCTCGTTGACTGCTTTCATGTGAAGGTGAAGAGAGTAAAGAGGTTAAAGGGCATGACCTCCTGAGAGGGTGCTGTTATTAGAAGCTTCCTGTGTAGAGCCACTTCAGCGCAAACATCTTAATCTTTCCGGCTACAAGTATTTCCGCAGAGTGGGACACCAGCCACCTGCTGCTCCTGTACCAACATCCATAACCTCCTACAGGGAGAAGGCTCATGCTGTACTGAACGCCTTAAATGGACTAATAACCATGCATATCTCTTAAGTGCAGGCTGACAGGAACAGTTGATACTGTTTAAAAAGAATGGTAAAAGAATCATTTTCCACACCGATCCATATCTGGGGCAATCTAGCATGCTCTTGGACTGTGTATATCAAATGATAATCAAATACAAGAGTGAGTTAAATAAAAACATGATGTGTGCATCATTTTATTTATAGAATTAGTCAAATTTTGTCTTTATTAACCTCAGAAAAAATGCTTTCAATTATACACTTCAGAGGTTTTTATTCAACTCATATAAAACACCAAAATAAATCAAATAGCTTAAATAGTTTTTTTTGTGTAAAAAAAAATCTACATTTTCATTTTAATCCCATACATGATGAATTTGTGTTTAATCTTGTGTTACAAACTGCAACATTTTCGTAAGTAAAAAAGAATAAATTTTCATACATTTTAAGCATAAAATATAAATTTTATCCTAAACATCAGTTTGTTTACTGATACACAGTAACATTTTCTATTCTGCTACATTTCCTCCTGTATGGAAAAAAAAAAAAAGCTGGAAAAATTATCTAGTTATTAGCTAAAAAAAATAGCTAACTATTAGGCTGAATTCGAAATACACTGCAAAAAACATTATCTTAGCACGTGAAAATAGCTTAAATCCAGTTACATTTATGTACTCTGCCGTAAAATAAATATAACAAAATTCAAAAATATATTAAGCTTTAATCAAAATTTACAGAAATTATAAGCATAAATTTCTTTAGTAGATCATTCAAAAAAAAAGTCAAACATAAAAGTTTTACTAATTTATTTCTAGAAAAAAGCAAAATAAGAATAAGACAATACAACCAATTTTTTTTTTTTCGCTTACAATTTTATTGACTAGAAATAAGTTTAATAATCTTATATTTGGTTTGTTGTAAACTGATTTTAAGAAATTGAAGATTTCTTCAATAGAGTAGAAAATTATTTTATGGTAAATTTTACATCCAGTATAAAAGAAAAACAAGTTATAATGGTGTTTTGGATGATTAAGGAAATTTCTTAAGGTGGTTTTAGTTTTCAGAAAGGTTCTTTTAAGAGCACCCGCAGAAGCAAAAACCAAAGAACCCAAGTCTTCTTTATCTCTGTTAGAGCTGTTTACTACAAGTACTTTCAAAATGAGAAAAATTAGAAGAGTCATTATTTCAAATCCTCTTCCTAACATAATGCAATAAGTGTCAATTAGGCCAAAAGATAACGAACTGGAATTGTTTTCCCCTCCTCTTATGTAAAGTTAATTATGATTACACAAATTAAAAATAAAACATATTGGGGCATGCAATTATAAGAACTTAATCAGTACTATTATGTTTTTTTATTTTTGTTTTTTTATTAAAGAGCAACACACTGTACTTTTTATACAGTATTTACATTTTAAATCTTGACCAGCTATAAACAGAGCTTCTCATCGGCTTCTCTCCAAGTTAATAAAACAAAATATGTCTTAATTCGGGGTTTGTCATGCTACAGAATAACCACGAAGCCCTCTGTCCTAATGGCTTAGAAAACATTTGCCTGACTATGTTTATGCTGGATACTTATCCCAAACAAAAGTTGCAGAGAACTTCGCTGTATCAACACAACTACAACTATGCGCTTTTACACACAACCGTCGACCATACAGGTTCCTCCGAATGTGATGTTATTATAGAAACAAGCTATTGTCAGACCCACTGGAATGAAAAATTTATCAACATGTTCTGTCCAATCAGATTCCAAAATTTGCGATACAAATGCTAATTAAATCTAAATCATATTCCAACGATGCGATATATTTACATACAAGTAAATATGGGACTGGGAGTATGTCTGATAGACTAAGATGTTACATTAAGTCATCATATGGACATGACATGCCAGACGGCAGCAGGAAATGGCATCCTCTTTGAAGTGAATCCAAGAGAAGGGTGTGCGTGTGTTTGTGTGTCCCGATGAAGGAGTGAATGAGACAGGTGGGAGAGAATCATGCTTGTGTATGCGATAGAGCAATGATACTAGGAAATGAGCTTCTATCTTTAGACAGAATAGAGCAGGGGGAAATGTATTTGTATGAGAGGTGGTTGGGGGAGAAGTGTTCGAGGAAATGAGGGCGGAATGGGGGTCATGAAGGTGTGCGTGAGGAAGGGGGGCAACCTGTGGTTTCAGTGTAACACTCCCGTTTGGAACGAACCTCAAAGGCATTCCAGCCAGGCCAATGACTATCCTTGCAGAAAAAAAAAAAAAAAAAAAAGTCATCGTACAGTGACGGGGAGAGAGAGTCACTGAAGCGATTTCACAAGTTCATTCTGAAACTGTAGCGACTAAGGCTGGCCTGTGTGCATGTGTGGGTGTTCGAAAGTGGATAATCAACTGGGCTAGGTCCGTGGTTTCACTTCTTGTGCCATTTTCACCCATAGCGGTATAGTTGATTGTGTGGGTTGTAACCATCCTTTATTAAAAAAAATAGTTTGGGCAATTTTTTTTTCTTTCCTTACATTAGTTCTTGACAGTGCACTTAATCTTTGAGGCCAATGTTGTTTACAAGCAATGGAAACTTCCAGTTTATCATTGTGCAAACTGGCTGTTCAAACCCACTGTTCTCAAACTCAGTCCGTCAGAGGTCCAGGATTTTTAAATTTGCTAGATAAAGGTCACTGCGGCCAAATTTCAAAATCCTGGACCTCTGACGGAGGTTTAAATTATTTTAATAATTTGTTTGTCAAACAGCCTAATGAATATAAAAAGATTGGCTACAGTGTCAATGACCTTTATCTAGCAATCTTTTTTATATTCATTTGGCTGTTTGACAAACTTTCAATAATTTAAACCAAAACAAGCTTTAAATCATCTAGAATCTAAGATCATAGGAATATGTTATGTGAATGGAAAGCTCAGGAGAAAAAAAAAAGCTCAAAACATTGCATGATATGTATTAAATATCTATATCTATAAAATAAAAAGAGGCATATTGAGTATTAACCTTTTTCTTCCTCAGTATGAAGTTTGGCATCAATATGTACAAGAATCGGTTTAGTGGAGTAGGCCAAAGTTTGATGGTAGAATTGTGTGTTAGAGAAGACTTGTATAATAATACGGTACCAATTTGTGGAAATGTATTTTTAGGCATGCCAGCCTAGTTACCAGCCTCAGCTTCATCGCGTTGGTAGAAAACTAAAAATGTGAATATTGGATGCCTGACTGACAACAGTTGGATTGAAGAGGAGAAGTCAGGCACATTTTTGGCATCTAGACAGTTATAATACTTAAGCATGACGCATGTTGCTGCTGGTACACATTTAGTTTAATACACTGATGATTAATTTACAGGGAAATTACTGCCTATTAAAGTTATAAAATGTAAGGAATTGTGAAGGATATCATACCCAGCAATGATCTCATCAGCCTGCAGGGCAGAAACACTGCTGTCCACAAGATCACTGCGCAAATAGCACTCTGTCAAACACACACGCACACACAATCCATTACATGCTTTTCAGTGACCTTGGCTTTCATTCTTCTGCATAAATGACAAGAATGTCATTACTGACTAACTGCTTCAATCACAGCAGACTAAAGCGACCACTACATTACGCTGTATCCGGTGTCGGCTCTTCGGTTACCCAGGATGCCCTCTGGTTAAAGGGTGCTTTCAGTAAACAGGATTAATTTGAGGTCATTGCTTTGGACGGAAGATAAAAGGGACAAACAAAAATGGAAGTTGTTGTGAACAAACCTGTCTTCACGTCTGAGCCAAAGTACACTAGAGCAGCAGGGAAGAGGCTGGCCTGGGAGAGGAGAGGGACGACAGGAGACACAACAATGTCACTATAAACAGGTATGATCTGGGCACAGACTTAAACAAAGGAAGTTAGCAGACGTACAGTAAAACGCATGTGAAACAGCATTACATAAACTCTTTACTTGAAAACTTAACATCTGGGTATCAATCTCCAGTTAATAATAATTTTTTAAATAAATAAAATAATAAAGTGCTTTGCAAATCTACAATTAAAAAAAGTAAGCCGATACATACACCACAACATGTATTGTTGGTTTTATGAATATACAAATATAAAATGTCCCCAACACAACACACTCCCGCTCCTTTTCCCATTTAGTGCCCTAATGCAGGCGGCGATGGCTGAATTGCATATCGGAACAAGAGTGGCTTTTCCATGTTACGACACAGTAACACATGCCTGTCCCATGATCAGTCCTACAGTACAGCTGGTGAAATTTGCAGGTGAATCTGTTCATTCTTGCAAACAGAACTGAAGCATCTGTTATCACATTGAAATTTCTTTGTGAAACTAAACATCTGTCAAGTGAAAAAGGATTACCCAAGCATTTGTGCTTGGGCTGCCACTCAAACCCATGCGCGGTCACTTACAGCTCTTTTAAAAAGCCACACAGAGAAGTATATCATCATACTTTAATGTTACCTGGATTTAAAGGGAGCACATGGTGGCAATAAGCTAATTAGGTGCACATTTAAATACTGCAATTATATTAAAAAGCTGTTTTTAAAATAAAAATGCAAGATGGAGTTTTGTTTGTGGTCTCTCATGAGAAAAAAAAATGGGATGACTAAACAAGAAAGAAGTAAATTAGCTAATCATACTTGGTACACGCCAGGCTATTCCTAATATAAATCAGTAAATCTTTAACCTAGCATAAAGACAATATAACTCTCGCAAGTGAAACCATTGTTATTTTGCACTTGATAGTATTTTCTGTAGCAAATTTGCTAACTAAAAGGCTTTAATCATGAAAAATCTTTTTCTAGACTTTAAGGCGGCTTGAATCCACTCAAAATGTCTCTCACACACGGGAGCAAGGATGAAGGCTGTAGCCCTCTGCACCCTGCACTGGCACTATAATGGGCAGAGCTGTGTCCTAATTGCTATTATTAGGGCTCTTTGAGGGGGAAAACAATGTGTTTAAATGGGCTACCAAGCATTCTGTCCCCACAAAGAGACGAATGCCTCCCGTTTGAGCGGTGGAGGGGAGAGAGGGGCTGGTGTGTGTGTGTGGGGGGTTGTATCAAAGGCTGCCTGTGATGGGAAACATTCCTTCCGTGACATGACACAGAGTGATTAAAGATTCTGTTGTGTGCCTTTAATGCTTTTAAGTCCTAATAGAGGGTGACAGAGATAGAGACAAGAAAAAGAGACAAAGAATTGAGAGAGGGGCACAGAGTATTGTGGAGGGAGAGGGAGAGCAACAAGTAGGTAAAGGAGGCAAGACAAAAACGGGAGCAAGTGAGAATTAAGAAAGATAAACTGTTTAAGGTGTTCATGCGTAAAGAGATGTACTGTACGTATACGTGCGCAGACAAAGCCAATCAAATGTTTTGGGATACTACAAAAGGAGGTCCTGCTCGTTCGGTAGACAAAAACAAGACATCGAAAATACACAATAAAGGCAAAAATTTCCTTCCCTATGCCCTGTAATTAAACAAGAAGTCTATATACCATCTGGATACACAAAGAAAAACAGAAAGGAAAAAGAGGGAATGCGAAATGTCCTGTGGTTGCTGCGATTTCTCGTGCCATGGCTGTTTTGGTTCTCAGCTTGGTTTTGATGGTTCTCCGAGTGCACGTGTTTGTGGGGGAAGCTCTGTGGGACACACTTGTAGCGGTCAAAAACGGAGGGAGTAAGTGGCTCCTGGGGCAATACTTAGATTCCGGATGTTATTCAAAAACGGAAAAAAGATTCTACATTAGGCGTGCTTGTGTATTTATAGCTGTGTGTAGAGATGGAGTGAAGTGGCGAGTCCTGATCACTGCTGGGTCTCAAAAGCCATCACAGTGCTGGAATCGGGGAAGAAGCCACAGAGTCATGGACAGGTTTGCAAGAGTAAAAGACTTATTTTAGGAAAGTTTAGGAAAACTGAATATTTGAGCTTATCACAAGGTCCTTAAAAGGAATACACATAAAAACAAGAAAAAGATTTGTCTGGCATGGTACTGGTACATGGACTGGAGAATTAACCAGAGACAGAGACGATACTGGACAATAGAGGAATGGCACCTCTGAATGGCACAACTACTAAAAGAGAGATAACTAGAACCGTTCTTTGCATCAGGATTTCCAGGCAGCTACTTTATATACAACTGTCCCAAAACCAGACTCCAGAAAAGAGAGAGGTTGAAAAAGAGGAGGGTTGGGATCAAAGCACCCCCCATATGCCAGTTTCCACCTGGCTAAATGAAAGCCAGCTGAGGTCAGGGCAAACACAGAGAACATTCCGGCCCTTTCCCTTTGAACAGAGAAGAGAGGTGCCTCAAGCCAGCCTGTCCTCTTCCATACTTTTTTCCTTTTCTTTTCTTTTTTTTTTTTTTTACCATATCCACTGCTCCCTCATTCCTGGTGCACTAAGCCTCTGATGCTAACCTAATCCATAAGTCCACTGAAAGCCTGGCTTTGACTCACAGTCTACAGCAGAGCATGAGAGAGAAAAGCAGTAGGCATACCCTGATCTAATACAGAGCATCAACACTGAGGCCAAGGGCAGGTCCCTAAATGCTGGTTTGTATCAGATTTACCAGGAAGATCCCATCGCTAATGTATTTTACATTCTGTGAATTTGTGTGATGTTGAATGACAATTGGTTTGTGTCTCTGTGTGTTTATGCACCAGATCTGTGTTTTTAAAGTCTGTCGCCATCGCCTCTTTGAAGTTTCGCGTAACTTGGCAACGGCTTGCAGAATGTTGGCTCGGTCAGAAAGGATGAAACCCAGAGCTCTTGGGGTTGCATTAAAAAAAAGAAAAGAAAAAACATAATGATGCATCCCAGGATAAAGAGGAAAAAAAAAGGTTTGTGAGCAATAACTGAACCTAAATTGCGAGTCATCACATAACATGGTGAAGAAGAACCCTTTCTCAACATCTAGCCAAGAACACTCTAGAGGAGGTATCGTCATTGTCAAAGTCTGTAGTCAAGACTTTTTTTATGAAGTAAATAAAAACTTTGCCAGATCCTTTGGACTTATGAAACAAACATTTACTTGTAACCAGTATGATGGGAAGAGAAATGTATGGGAAAAGAAAGGAACAGCTCATGATCCAAAGCATACCACATCATCTGTCTAACATGGTGGAGACACTGTTATGGCATAAGCATGTATGGCTGCCAATCGAACCGGGTTACTGGTGTTTATTGATGACTTGGCTGCTGATAAAAGTAGCAGGATGAATTCAGAAGTGCATAGGGTTATACACTTTGCTCAGAGTAAGCCAAATGCTGCAAAACTGACAGGACGCCGCTTCATATTGCAGATGGACAATGACCCAAAACATACAGTGAAAGCTACCCAAGGCATGTCAAACGGGCTATTCTTCAACCCGACAGGGCATGCTTTTCACCTACTGGAGATATGACTAAAGGCGGTTAAACCCACAAACAAGCAGTAGCTGAGGGCAGCTGCAGTTAAGGCCTGGGAAAACATCTCGAGGGAGGAAACTCAGCATGTTGTCCATGTCCATATGCTCCAAACTTCATGCAGTCGTTGATATCCAAGTCATCCAAGTATTAAAGGCAATCCATAAATTTGTAATTATGCTAGTTTGTTCCATTATTTATGAGCTCACCAAATTGTATGGTTGCATGAATATAGCTGTAGTTCCTTAAATGCCACACTTTTGTCAAACTCATTGAATGAATCGCCGTCCCGTGCATGTGTGTGTGTGTGTGTGTGTGTGTCAGTCAGTCAGTCACCTCCCGCATGGTATTGCATGATGGATAGTTATCTGGCTGTATTTCACAGCATTGAGGACACCATTAATCCTGACTTAATCTCCAATCCCATCTGTAGAAATGCAGCCCCAAACTTGCAAGGAACCATAACCATGCTTCACTGTTGCCTTCAGACACTTATCAGAAAAAACTTTTTAGTCCTTTGGCAAACAACCCACCTAGTGCTACAGAGAACCTGCTGCCTTTTTCCTGCACCCCAGTACCTATGGTTTTGTGAAGTTAAGTCACTTAACCACTTAAGACTTCTGGCCAGACTTCTCCAGATAGGAGAAGGGTGTACCTGGGTCTTGCCAGAAGTGGTCTTCATGGAAGAATAGTGCCCAAAAGCCATACTTTTGATGTGGAAACACAGCTAAGCGGTTAAGTGACTCAACTGCACAGAACCATTTCCGGTTTAAGGCCAAAAGGGCAGTCACACCAAATATTGATACAAACAATTAAAAATGACCTATTTTACCTTTTTATCTTATTTTTAACTAAATTATCTGTTCTTACTGTTCTAAAAGTACTGTGTACACACACACATGAGCACACACACACATACGCACAACCAGTCAAAAGTGACACACCATGTAATTCCATAGTCTTTCCTGATTTTTATTTTATTATACGTTGAAAGAGCCAGTTTCATCATAGCATTGGATGGTTTTGGCGATTACACTTCCGCGACTACACATTCAATGTTCTTAAGACTTTTCGGATTGATTGACCTTCATTTCTTGGAGAAAGTGTGGTGCAGAACAGAATCCACTGACCTTGCTTAAAGGTCAGAGTGAAGTTTCCACAGTGGGTGACGATTTGGGATGCCAGGTCATCTGCTGGTGTTGGTTGACTACTTTATGAACCCCAAAGTGAATGCAGCTGTCTACCAGAAGACTTCAGAGAACTTCATGCTTCCATGTACCGACAGGCTTTATGGAGATGCCAAAATTCCTTTTCCAGCAGGACTTAGCACCTGGCCACAGTGCCAAATCTACCACTAACCCAGTGGTTCTCAAAGTGTGGGGCGCGCCCCACTAGTGGGGAATACAGACATGACAGGTGGGGCGCAATGAACGGGA
>JAQQZT010000007.1:20600360-20613303 GCA_030068275.1 Clarias platycephalus | reverse complement strand
TTGACAAGTGGGGCTTGAAAATTCGCTCACCCCCTTAAGTGGGGAATGACAGAAAAAGTTTGAGAACCACTGCACTAACCGGTGTGCTGACCATGATAATACTGTGCTTGACTGGCCTGCCAGCTCACCCAACCTGAACCCCATGAGAGACTCTTGTCTGTATTGTTTGTTTGGGTTTTTCTCATCTTCCTCTTGACAATACAGCAGAGTTGAAGGCTCCTATCAAAGCAATCTGGTCATCAATAACACCTCAGCAGTGATCACCTCCACCACCATGCCACATTAAGGCATTTAGCAGATGCTCTTATCCCGAGCAAGTTACAAAATTGCTTTGTATTTTCCATCATTAGATAGATCCGTACACTGGGTTACCAGGTAACTAAGTACTATCAATCAGTGTTGAGAAGGTTTTTTTTAATTAATAAATTTTTTTATGGGCTGGAGATTAGTACAGAAGAAACAGATATGTCTGAAGTCATCGTTTAAAGATTGCCAGAGACTCAGCTATACAGACATCTAGAGGAAGTTTATTCCACCACTTAGGTGCCAGAACAGAAAAGAGTCTAGATGCACATCTTCCTAGAGTCCTGAGAGATGGTGGGATCAGCTGAGCAGTGCTGGAGTATCGGAGGGAACGTGGTGTAGTGGGTGGTGTCACTAAAGCTGAGAGGTAGATGGGTGCTGGGCAGTTTTTGGCTTTGTGGGCAAGCATCAGGGTTTTGAATTTGATGCCAGCAGCCACAGGAAGCCAGTGGAGGGAGCGGAGAAGTGGGGCGGTGTGAGAGAACTAGTGGAGGTTAAAAATCAGACTTGCAGCTGCACTGTGGATCAGCTGCAGAAAACGAATAGTGGACAGAGGCAGAGGCAGCAACCTGACAGGAGTGAGTTGCAGGAGACTGAACAAGCACCTGAGTAGCCTGGGAAGAAAGAAATAGGTGATTTCTTCTGATGTTGTAAAGAAGAAGTCAACAGGAGCGAGTGAGTTTAGCAAGGTGTGGGGTAAATGACAGCTGATCATCCAGAGTTACCCCAAGATTGCAGGCAGTTGCTAAATGAGTGATCTGATTGGTGTCCAGGGAGACCACAAGGTTTTGACTGGGGGATGAATCACCAAGGTTGAACAGCAGTTCGGTTTTACCACCATGCCACATTGATGCAATGATTTGTCTAAGGTTATCTGTGTGTGTGTGTGTGTGTGTGTGTGTGTGTGTGTGTGTATATATGTGTGTACATGTATGTATGTGTAAGTAAATGTTTAAGCTTTGGTTTTGCATATTTAAAAAAAAAAAAAAAAAAAACAGTACACCCAAATTCACTAAAGTCTAAAGTGCACAAGCCCCTTAAACCAGAATTACATGATGTTAAAAAAAAAAAAAAAAGTAGTAGTCCAGTGTGAAAGTGCTAGACATATAGAACATATGGGTGCTAAGTATAAAATAGTTAACGGTTGACACTAAGAACAGTCGTCTCATGACCACTTAAACAGGTTTAGCCGTCTTTTAGGTGGACAATGTAATACCAGTTACAGAAGAAGCAAGACAAAGCCCTTAGGAATATTTACACAAGCCTTGAATGTGATCCAAAACTACTTGATAGTCACACTTTAATTACACACTGAACGTAAAACAAGCTTTAGCTGATATGCCGATGCTTAGGAATAGTGCCAAAAAGCCTCAGACTTGTAAAATGTCTGATTGCCCAGAGGTCACAAGCAGGTGAAAATCCAACCTAAAATTTGTTAAAGACATAAGATCTGAACCCGAAGTGAACTCTAGCATGCATGGTAGGAGATGCTTAGCGGGCATGGGAGTCCAATTTTTTATTCATAATGGAAACCAAACCCTTCACACGCAAACATTAATACACGCAAACAGATGTGGTAGGTCTGCATTACAGCACTAAACAAAGTTCAGCACATATTCACTCACAAACACACAATATTCTGCGTCTCACCTGAAATAGAGAAGCGCTGGAGTCATGCAGCAAGGTTTTAGGAGGTGCAGTAACTGGTAAGACAAGAGAACAGAGCCATCTCAGTTGACACAGACAGCACCAGAAATACTCTAAGATGTAATGATGGCCTCAATTTTGTGCATAACAATGTGTTTATACTCACATAGATAGAACGGGAGACTGGGATCCTGTAGATGTGTCCTTACAAACTGCTTCAGAGCAGCGACTACAAAAAGAAATCTGTTCTAATTTCACATCACAAGATGAACTTTTACAAGACATCACTACCAGTCAAAAGTCTGGACACACTAGACAGCATATACATAGTAGTTTTCATTTAGAGTTTAGGACACATGGTGAGAAGCTTGGCCTGCCTGGGAACCTTAAAAACCTTTAATAATTTGACACGGGTCTCAAAGCTCCCCCAAAGTGTGTCTGTAAATGCTCCTGCTGAAATACCCGCAGATAATGATTTTTTTTCATACTACAAACGCTCTTTATTTCACTCCTTGGGGAAGCATGATTTTTTTTGTACACACACTGGAGACATATCTGAATGTCTAAAAATGACTAAAAAGTGAATTTTGCAAAATATGTTCTCTTTAAATAAATTGTGTATGCTCTTTCAGAAAGAAGATCCAACCTGTTTCTAGTGGTCTAAAAAAGCCCTGGAGGACTTGTCTGTCAGGAAACTGAACTCTCAGGACCACCTGTAATAAAGGAAGATATGCATGAAGTAGCTGAAAAAAGTTAAGTGTTCATTAGATTTAAATTTAATAAAATGAAATGTTTAACGTAGCCGCTATAACAGCGAACACATACGGACACGTGCATCTTACAAAAATGTGATCTACTAATCCAGGCTTATCAGGTGATCTACTAATCCAGGCTTACCTAAGTCAATTAGGGTTAAGTGGAGTTCGCTGCTCGTAGTTGAAGAGCCATTAAGCAACAAATTTACAGAGCCGCATGATGAGCAAGCTAAATGTCTAAGAGACCCGGGCTCAGAGTTTTGGCATGGAGGCTCACCTTAGGATACCTATCCATCTTCTCTTTCTCCTGAGCTTCCCTCAAAGACTGAGTCATCAGAGGGGCCTCCTCCAACACCCTCCTGAGAGACACAGACAGCAAAAAAACACCGAAATTAAAAAATGCACGTGCTGCAAAGACAGAGAAGAAAACGTAAAAACAATTACAAAGAAATGCATCGGATTACTGATCCAGAGATTGTTAATAATATTCTGAGAATTACAGACCGGCATGTGGGCAGACATGAAAGGGAGACCGCGACAGACAGAACCTTGTGGTTCCTTAATTTTATGGTTTATAATTAGAGTCAATTAAATGGCAGAAACCATGTCATCAGTGCATCCAATGGAGCAACAGCTAACGTGGCACAGATTAAGCAAAGTGGGTGGAACACCTCGGGGCACCTAGATCCTACCCAGAACGAATATAATTGCAAATAAGTCAATTAGGGTTAAGTGGAGTTCGCTGCTCGTAGTTGAAGAGCCGCACTCGAATGTGCGAGTATAAATAAAACAAAACAAAAAAAGTATGTACGTGTGTATAAGAGTGTATTATATGCTAGTTACTCTGGGGCATGACTATGTTCTGTAGATGATGTAAACTTTCACTTTGAGTTGGACCATTTCGGTTATTTTAATTTACATGATTTATTGATAATTCATATCAAATAGCTCAGAGATATGCACATAAAAGTTAAGGCATGTACTTAAAAGCAACATTTGGAGCAAGCTACAGTAGCACCAGCGCAAAACTCAAGATCCAAATGTCATGACACCAGACAATTGTGGTCAATGAAAACTGGGGTCTAATAAAATGTTTTTTTTTTTGCCAGACTGTTTCTTTATGAAGTCACATACCGTCTTAATAAATAAAAACAAAATCTAAACTTTAATTAGTACAAGAATGACCATCAAAATACATACACACAGGGATACCATCTAATGCAGAACAACAAATACCACCGCAAAAACACAGAGCAGACACAGACATGCACTACACAAAGACAGACAAACAAACACACACACTGAGCAGATCAAAGGGCCGAGACAAAGATGAGGTCTTTGGTCACAGAAGCATGTCTGCTGCGGTAACACTCAAATGGTATTATGCACGCATAGCAAACAAAAAACATGCAACACACACACACACACACAAACAAACACAGACATACACATATCTCTGATAGTCTCCCCACGCAGCCGGCATGGAGACAAGCTCATTTAAAAAAAAAAAAAAAAAAAAAAAAAAAACCCTAAAGGATAAGGAAGGGACGGAGAGAGATGTTTTTGTAGCGTACCGCTGTCTGTGTATGAGTGGGGTTGGAAGGCAGTAATTTGGAGCCAGAATAACTCTCCTGTTTCCAAATGAAAGCCTGCCTGAAGAGTACAGTATGCATGGGTGAGAGGGCAAAGGTCACCAAACCACGAGAGCGTACACCTCTCTCTGCCCTCGTCTCCTGAGTTTGTGCATCTCTCAAACGCAACAATCAATCATGTTCAAAGCATTTATAGTATTATCATCATGAAACTAATAGGATATCATGAGGTGGCAGAGAAAAATAAAGCTTAAAAAACAAAATGCCTTCTGTGACTATAGCGCACAACATTCTGATCTACTCTAATCTCATTGTTCTGATTAACTGCTTGAATTAACCAGTAAGTGCTACAAGTCAAACCAAGGGATGCTCAAGTTAAACTGGGCCTTTTGATTGTGCAGAATAACAGAATAAAAAATACCCATTATATTTTTCTATATAATCCTCTGCTACACTAATGCACTTATCCCAGTGCTTCACTAGTGCTTGGATACCATCGAGGTAGAACAAGGTAGTTTGATTATACTGCCTGCTTCATGTCTGAAACGCTGGCCTACCCCAGGAACTCCTTTATTAGCCAGTAAATGTGAAAATGGCTTGTGTTGTTTGTGAGTGATTGCATGTAATGTTCCCACAGACAGACACGTCTCTTCCGCAAGCTGACAATCTATCCATCGATTTTCAAGTTGTTCTATTTCTTGAATATTCATAGGAACGACTGCATTGTGCTCTGAGCCACCTCGGCTGGGATCGTCATTCACAGACGTACGGCCTTCTTTAAAATATGTGGACCGTTCACATGTTTTACTGTACTATAGATGTCCAAAAATGTAAATGTAAATGGTTTATGCCATCATTCATGAAAACATTCATCACAAACACACTTGCTTGAACACCCCTCATATGTCACTCTTGAACGTACTACACACAGTTTAGTCAAGATGAAATGAACCAGCTAGTCAGACTTGAATAATATCTTGAAAGTGATATATGAATAGAAAGAAAAAAAAAAAAGAAAAAAAAAAGATACATAACTGATTGTCAAACACAAGCCTTGCTGACTTTTTGTCCAGGGTGCAAACATCATGTTCCGCATCACGTTCTTACACGTTCTTAACTATTAATGACTGAGCTATCCAGGAATTTGTTTGGGTCTCTATTAGTGAATTTAACTAGCTTTCACACAACATCATACTTTCTTGAAGTAGCTTTTTTAGCGTAAATAGTTAGGTTTCCAGGGAACCAAAATTGGAACTGCACAGCACATAAAAGCTTTATTTGCATCTTGGGTGGGCTAATGAATGTATGATTTGTATGATTTGTCCACACACAGAAAGGTGTACATATATGGAATCTTTGCTTAATGCTTATTATAATGCATCATTTTGATATTTTGAATTCGACTAGCAAAAGACTTTAACTCTTTAAAAGCTTGATTTGATAAAGTATGATGCAGTCTTTCTGCTTTCTTTAAAAAAATAAATAAATAAAATAATAAATAAAAAAAAAACACATTTTCTACCACCGGAAAATTCATGGAAATGTAGTTCAGCATTGAATGTGTACCACAAAGAGGACAATAATACAATTCTGCTCACTTTGACTTTCAAAATGACAATTAAAATGTGCACGTCAATATTCCGAATACTTGATAATGTGATAAAATGTGGGCCGTTTACCAACTCCTCATCTCAATGAACACACACCTCTCACTCTTCAGCTGAGCGAACCTCTTCCTGACATCGTCCACCGTCACCTCAAAGAACTCGTCTGGCAGCTCCTTCTCATCATGCTGCCGCTGCGTTGCTGAGTCCAGGTCGAAGACAAGTGGTTCCCTGTCCACAGGCTGCAGTATTAAATAGGTAGACGGTAAGCAGACTTAATTATCCGTTCAACAAGAATTCATTAAAATCACCCTAAAAACGCATCAAATGTGTCTTTTTTATATTAAATTCTATCAGCGGCAGCTAAAAGGTTATTAGAAAATATTGGTGTTGAATATGTGACGAGAAAATTATGATGTCATGCTGTTATTGTGTCATAAAATCAGGTTGAAAAATACTCGAATGAAGACCATGCAGGAACAGAACTTTGGAATGTACAGCACTGTGCAAAAGTCTTGAGCCCCCTCTTATTTCTTCATATTTTGCAGAAATAAATAAGCTGGAGTTTCATGTGTTTCTTTCTAAATGACTTTTCAGCTCTTATTTGGAATTTCAATCCAGTCCCTGTACCTAAGCAGTTTCAGAGGAATGTTTTTTGTTTGTTAACCCACACATTGACCTATGAATTACTTAAGCATTAAAAAACATTTAACTTAAGGCATGAATCAGTGAGAAACAGCTGCAGATGATGACAGATGATCAGGCCGGTGATTAGTATATTGGTGATAGTGGTTGGAACAAACGAGAGGAGAAATGAGGTTGCTGTTCAACCTGTTACATAAACAACCAATTTTTAAACTGTATCTTTATGCACTTTGCAGCCTGGCATAGTAACATTTCAAAATTTGTTTACATCTCTTTACCTTACTCTACATAAACTTTTGCACAGTAGACTTTTGTACAGACATTTGCACAGTAGTCGAAGTGCTGCGTTAACAGGAGTTCTGGTATGAAAGTGTGTATGTGTGTTTAACAGCATGAACACTCCTGATAACTGCATTTTCACAAGGTTCGAAGCTGTTATGCCTGCCAAATATCCCTGTTTTACCTCTAGATATTCCTCTGCCTCCTCTGAATCCTTTGCTTTGCATGTGGCACTAGAAGATCGCTGCAAATCAAAGAGAGAGAGAGAGAGAGAGAGAGAGAAAAGATCAAAGACCAGCATAAAACAGTGGATGAGAAACACTGAAATGTCCAACACTGGACCACATCCTTCTGTTCTGGACAGAGAAGTGACAGTACCACTATTTACTATAGGTTTAACTGGGTGAAAAGAGAAAGAAAGAAGGAAAGAAAGAGATACAAATGCCCCATGTGACTGGAAGAGTCAGATTGTTCGTAAAGATTTGCCTCGATGCCCGTGCGTGTAGAATCATGTGCATGTTTGCTTATGTATGACGATATCTTCCTTTTTCTATGGCATGTGTGAATAGACACAACAGGCACAAATGGAGCTTCCATCTGAGATCTACTTCAAAGTCATCACAAGCGCAGGAGTTTTAAAGTGGAGAGGGGAAAGAAAAAAAATGAAGTGGGAAAAAAAAACACATACATTAGCAATCAAGCAAAAAAAAAAAAAAAAAAACAGCGAATAGAATGAGGATATGAAATAATAATTATTCTGACAATACAATCTGAAAGAAATCAATCTATTCTATAAAAAGGGAGTCTAATTTTGCAGACAGGCATCAGTTAAAGGAAGTAGTGGTTAAGTTTTCTAAACAAGATAAAGCTTTTAGTTGCAAATAGGGGTGAGTGATGTGACAACATGATAATGTTATCTAAATAACATTCTTTTCTAAGAGTATTGTGCATAAACAAAAGAAGTTAGACCAACTAGTTTTAAATCTATTTTATGAATAATAAGACAATGCAACCCCCTATCTTAAGGAGATCACGCGTTATCAAACTCTGATGATGACAAAGCTATCATATAGTAGAATTGAGTAAAAGGCATGATGTTACTCCGTTCCCTGTTCAAGAAAAAAACCTCACAAATCCCTAAAAGGGAGTTTTGTGCTCTTTGCCCGTTTGCATCTCACCTGGACTTCATGGCTCGGTTTGGCCTTCTTGGCTTTTGGAGGCCCGCTGGAGAGCGGTGAGGAAGAATGCAACGCTGGTGAAGGCCACTCTCTCTGTTCATCACCTCCAGAACTACCAAGCCTCTGGCCACCACCACAGAAAGGCACAAAGTTGCTGGGTGTGGCTGAATCGGAATGATATTTGTGGGAAGGCCCTGCTTGCTCTTCATCCACCTGTGGCAAGGAACTGGCCTCCTGAGGCATCTGAGTACCATCTTGCCTGATTTTGGGCCTCACACCTACTTGCTGTTGGTCTTGAGACAGCACTGCCTGTTCCTGTTGTACAGGAAGTGCTTGGCACGTTCGGGCAGAAGCTTTAGGGGTCTGAGAGGGTGCACTAGGGGTTTCTGTGGGCACTGGGGCAGGTGTGGGCTCATCTGGGAGATGAGAGGGCGTGGGGTTAACAGTAGGAGAAGGCTGGGATGCGGGGACAGCTGTGTCAGTTGGTGTAGCAGCTGTCTCCATGGGCTCGGTGTTCCCTGAAGTGTTACTAGCTTTCAGTACATACCTAAGAGAAGAAAGAAGTTTCAATTTCAGCAATCCAAAGATGACAACCTCACCTGGCCACCCTGAAATTTCTTCTAGGTACAAGATGTTAGCAACATCTCGCACCCAAGCATTCTGCTGGTACTGTTCTACTAGGTGAATTTTCAATCCAGAAAACAGCTATTATGCACAATGTATTCTTGCCCCCATTTATATAGCCAAACCCCTGGCCAGGAATATAATCAATTATAACAATGAGGCCCTAAAGTTGATTATATTTAAATAACAGCCATGTTGTGGTGATCTATTGTTCTTATACTGAATCTTATATTGATGAATGACATGAACACAATGACAGATTGTACTTTTTAACCATTTTTAGCTCTCCTTTCATAAACTTCCTCCACTCATTATGTACCCTAATCTACGTTGACTTTCATGATCTCAGTCTTGCATCACACTTTTTGCACTGCTGTCACATTTAATTGTTATGTCTCAGTTTTTATACACCTCAATTTGCACTAATTTATTATGGATCATCATTCGCCTATATTTTGCTCATAATCATCTTATTCTTTTTACATACTTATGTTTGTATACTAGATTATACTTTACTTTTCTTTTAGTCAATTCAGTTGAAGTATGGTTTGACGATCTTGCTAGTGCAACTCATGTCTATTATATTACTATCCTTGCTACTGGGATCAATAAAGTATCTATTTAATATTTAAACATTTTATTTCAGACCAACTGTGAAACAAGCAAGTTTCTGTTATAAATTATAACAGCTACAAATAGCCATGCTCATACACTAATTAAAACCAATGTATTTAACTACTATTATAAGATCTGGGTTCATTAAAAATTTCAACACCTTATGACCACTTATAATCGGCCCTGTGGTCTTAAATCACTGCTGGGTTTACAGATGGATGAGCGATCTAAAATGGCAAGGCCTGCTAAAACAGCCAACTGCCAACATTTCCAATTAACATTACACTAATAACCTCATTCTAATCATCTTGTTGGCTCTGACCTCAGTATGGCATTGCCTCCAGTCAAGCCCAGAGACCTCAGAGTGGTCCTCTTAAGCGCCTCCTCTCCACTGACCTGCAAATGACCACACACACAAATATCTCATCACATACTAATAAAATCCATCAGACTAAAAAAAAAAAAAAAAACAAGGATTAAAAAAAGATAAAAGACAAAGTAAATGATCGTACCTCATCTCTCATGTAAACACAGACTGGTGTGGCTCCTTGCACTTCCAGTTCTGATATTCTGTTAGGTATAGAGACACATAAAGATGCATAACAATATCAGATTTACAAACCATCATCTATAAATTAGAAAGAAAAAGTTAATCTCGTGTCACACTGTAGCCTATTTTTGATTTAGAGTAAAGCATCAAACAGCTCGTGCATGACTGAGAATACATGTTCAAGTCCCCTGGGACATTACTTTTTTGATGAAAGAAAAAAAAAAAAAAAAAAAAAAAAACCAGCAAAAGAAACACTCAATTTGTTCCCCTTTCATTGCCGTCCTCTAAATTCCAAGACTGGAAGCTTCAGTGGAAAAAAAAAAGGAGAGAATTAAGTTGTAATGATGTCAGTGATGAAAAGCAGGCAGACAGACGAGAGAACACACTGGCTGGCAGCCAGTCCACTACAGCCAAACAAGAGCGAGACTTCAGAACAGGTGCCAAGCAACCTAGCGGCGTGGGTGAGGTCTGCTGAGAAAGGGGGTGTGGCCTGAGATCAATGGCAGGGGTTTCGACTGCTGTTGGAGAAGAAACGTATGCGGTATTCACAGTTCACACAACATGGCACAAATCAAAAAACCACAGTAAAGGCACATCAAGGTTGCTGTTGATGCTGCTGATGACAAGGTCGTTCCCCACGGCCTTTGAAAATATAGACAGAAAAAAAAGTCACTAAAAATTATGATTTACATGGAGTTTCCAGTTTATTAGTTATGAAATCGGATCACCTAATAAACTGGTAACTTACAAATACACTGTTTCCAGGTTATAAGGTTTACTGGTCTACTGCTTTGGAAAGCATTTTGCTGGTAAAACAAAGAAAAAAAAATTGGGTTGAATTGTTTCCCGAGAGCAGGGGAAAAGTTTATATGCACCTTATTTAACTCCAGGAAAAAAAAAAGTTACCTACACCAATTTATCAAAAAAGTGTGCATGTAATATTTTCTGTTGAACACATCTGATCAGAATAAATTTTTTTGGAATGATTTTGACTTAGATCTTTGCTTTACCCTGATAAACACAGTTAACTAGTGGCCTGAGATCAATGATAAGTTAAGTTATACTGTATAGTCATTGAAAAAGTCAAACATACCCTGCCTAATGAACTTAAAACATTTTTCAGTTCCCGTGACAAGAACGTCACAACTTGCAAGTAAGGAAAATCTAGTTGCAATGAAAGCACCAACTAAATAATAGCTAATATCAAAGTAATAACATGGGGCTTAAGGAGGGAGGTTAATATCAGAGAGTTAAAAACACTGGCACAATGTTCAATTAGTCTAGAGTAAAATGTTGATTGGCTCAACTGCCATTTTTACTGTGTGAGAGAACGGAAACTGCTCTTTTGGCCTGTTTTTGAGTAACAACCCAGATGTTGAAATGAACAGCACCTACACAAAACACAAGAAAACTTCAAAAGGTATGCTTAAAGTTCTTTTTGTAACTTCCACCGCTATTAAAAAAAAAAGCTTTAAAATTCTGCACCAGAGCTCACTTTAAGAATCACTGCATTAGAGGAAGCATTCAACAGAAATATAAAGTTTATGTGACTAATAAACCCATCCTGATGGCAGTGGTACCTTCCAGGATAACCCAGCCCCACATCCACATGACACACTAAATGGATACGGTAATATTTTTTTTTAATCATACAATATGGTCATCAATGGACCCAATTCAACATCTATGAGAAATTTAGAAGTTTTTATTTATTTATTTTTTAATATAACCATCATAAAAACACCCACTGAGAAAAACATATTTTTGGCAGAATAGTGTACATCAATTTATCAGACTCATAAAATCTGTGCCAGGGAACACTGTAGGTGTTCTGATGGCTCATGGTGGTCTAACATCTTACAAACTTTATATACACACAGGTCACAAATTAAATGTTGATTTTCCTTTAATCCGTAATCCTAAAATCACACACCTGGTTTTGGGGAAGTGGTTGAGCAGATCCCATAAGTTTTGGCTGCTAGGGAAAGATCCCTGTAGACGAGATCCATCCTCTAATTGGAGTGCAATCCGGACCTGTGTACAAAAATCATAAACAAATCAGGTAATCATCTGAACAAAGGAAGGTGTTATGTATGAATCATACGGAAAACATATATTGCAATTCTTAAATTGTGAAATTTTGTTTTTGTACAGCGCAAATACTTTTTAACTTAATATACATACACACAGATCAGAAGTAACTTTAACAACACATATGACTTAAGAAGTTAACAACATTGATTATCTCATCACACTCATGCACATGAAAGTCCAGTGCAAGCACCTACATAAACAGTGCTGCGGACACCCTGAAAGAAGCAAGGGATTCTCTCAGGGTGAATGATGCGCCATGCCACACTGCAAAAAAAAATCTTCAAGGAATGATTTGAGGAGCACAACAATGAGGTTTTAATAGAACCAGAGGTGTTGACTTGGGCGATCGAGCATTTGTGTTGTGCACTAGACAGAAAAAAAATAATAATAAATAAATAAATCTGATGAATAGATGCCCCACCTCCTAACTACTGCCGCCTTGGTTCCAGATACCACAGCAAACCTTTAAAAAGGTCTTATAGAGTCCATGCCTCCATGGATCAGAACTGTTCTGGCGGCACAAGAGGATCCAACTCTCATCAAATTTTTCCTTGAAATCAGTAATCTATCAGACTTTTTGGGGATTTTTCCCTGATTTTCTCCATAATTTAGTCGTGTCCAATTCCTCCCCGTCACTAGAGGGCTCCCACATTAAGCTACTACTACCACTCAGTCGGGAGGGCCGAAGACTATCACGCGTTTCCTCCGGACCACATGACGCCAGCCGACCGCATCTTTTCGAACTGCTCGCTCACGCACCGTTGGGGGCGGAGCAACACACTCGGAGGACAGTGCTATCCACTCCTTCCGCTTGCGTGAGCTCACAGACGCCCCTGATTAGCTGTAGAGCCGTGATTATTGTGCGAACACTAAGTACTCCTCATCCCTCCCCTCTGAGAGAGCTCGGCCAATCAGCTCACACTAGACCTCCGGCTTCGAGAGGTTACAGCATCACCCTGGAATCGAACTCGCGATCTACAGATGATGGGGTGAGTGCTTTCAGATTCAGTTCTGACGTAAAGCCAACATCACATCACATCACATCACATCATATATA
>JAQQZT010000007.1:20563840-20587222 GCA_030068275.1 Clarias platycephalus | reverse complement strand
GCTGCGGTGATATGCAAATTCCTTGTTGCATAGCTTGCACACAACCATGCTCTTATCGACGCTTCCATCCATTCTTTGTCCATGTTCACTGTGGTTTGTTTTTGTCTGAACGCTAGTTGGTGTTCCAGTATAATCGGTCCGCCGAAACTCCAGTGAGAAACGTTCCGCGGTGCAAAAATAAGTTCGATTAAAATGCGTTAAAAAAAATTTACGCGTTATTTTTGTGTCATTAATCTAAATTTACGCGTTAAAGTCCCAGCCCTAGTTAATATTTTATTTATATCAATTAACTAAATGGATAGTAAACGAACAGAAGAGAAATCCAAATCAATCAGTATTTGGTGTGACCATCCAAAACAACATCAATTCCTCTAGGTACACTTACACACAGTTTTTAAGAGAAACTCTGCAGGTAAGTTGTACCATTTTGGAATACTAACCAAAACTCTCCTGTGGCTGTAGTCTGCCTCGAATTCTTCTCTTTCTTCGCATAATCTCAGACGATCCCAGTGACGTTGAGATCGGGGCTTTGTAGGGACCTAACCATCACTTCTAGGACTCCTTGTTCTTCTCTACACTTAAGATCGTTCTTAATGAACCTGGCTGACACTCATTATTGTACCGCTCTCCAGCCCTTTGGCAAACAAGCTGCCTCCTGCTACAGACGTACATTTCATTTTGATTCAGCGGTCCAGTGCATCTGCTGCCTTTTTTCTGCACTCCAGTTCCCATGTTTTCATGTAGAGTTGCCTTGTTTCCATGTTGGAGGTAGAGTTTCTGGGCAGCAATTCTTCCCTGAAGACCACTTCTGGCCAGACTTCTTAGGACAGTAGATGGGTGTACCCAGGTACCACTATATTCCACCAGTTCTTTGCTGGACATCTTCTGATGTCAAAGGGAATTAATTATGATGTGTCTTTCATCTGCTGCAACCACTGTGTCTACAGTCGTCAAACTTTTATTTGTGCTTCTTCAAAATAGCTTGAACAGCATCTTGAAAACCCAACATCTTGAAAAACTCAGCCTTCTTTGAAATCGATGCCTAGTAGAGACCTTGCTGATTCCACCACATCTTTTAAATTTAAAAGTACGATCGCTTATGATGTTGCATTGGAGTTTGAATCCTCTGAAACTGTGCAAGAGAACAAGACACTGCATCAGCAAATTTATGCCCAAAGTTATTCAAGTGACTACTCTGACTATTCTGAGGAAACAGTGCTTTCATTCCCCGTATCCTGCTCATACCCAGCAACATGCCACTTGACTTTAAACGCCTTCAATTTCCAGTTTGCCTCGCCTTTGCCATGACTGTTAATAAAGGTGAAGGAATCTCTTAATGTTGTCGGCATCAACTTTGAAACCCCATGCTTCACCCATGATCAGTTTGTATGTCACATGTTCAAGAATGAGTACACCAAAAAATCTTTACGTATATAAAAGTGCCGAATGGCCGCGAGAAAATTTTAGTTTATCCCAAGTAGCTAACCTCATATATACTACATATATACTTAGTTGGCATTGTATTATTTCAGTGTCTTTCTCTTGCACGCAAACCAGAGATGTCACAGGTAGTTTTCTAGTAACTACCTTGGACTGTATCTTGTTGCTGTGCTCAGTTTTGCTGTAGTGTATGGCCTGTGACATGACATTGTCTTCCACAACCTTGCCTTGGTAGTAGAATTTGCCTGTTCCTCACCCAGTTTTAAGGTGTTTTGGTTAATGACTGTAATTCAAGCTATAAATAAAATTGATGATCATTAGCAGCTGGTTAATCATACACCTGACTCAAGTGTAACAATTGATGCTGGTTTGAAGCCAATAGGGAGACACACCAAATATAGATTTTCATTTATATTTATCTTCTATTTGTTCACTTTGCATTCGTAAGTGTATTTAAATGAATGAATAAATAAATAAATGTTTTTTTTTGTTGAAAGCATTCATACTTTACAGCAATTCTTCACACCTGCCTAAAACCTTTGCACAATACTATTAGAGAGAGTGTGTATGTGTGTATAACAATTTTCTGCACTTACTTCAGTCCGTATTCATCCGAATTAAAACCATGTTTCTTGCACACTTCCTCAAGAACCTGCAGGTGTAAAACAGCGCGAGTCGAAATCGCAAAAAATATATACAAATAAATTTTGCAAACTCATCATGCCAATACAGCTAAACGCTAACTCTATGGATGAGTCCCAAATTGCTCGCCGCTACCTACACCTGAGCACTTCACACACTGTGCACTGAGAGGCTGCTGCGCCCTTTGTAGCTGACTACAGAGCCAGCGGAAGCTGCTTTGGGACTCGACCATTGTCCGTAACAACAAAATTTCCCGAAAAAAAACAACAGCTCCTATTACAATTAAAACACAACCATAATATTTTATAGTTCACGACTTCCGGTGATCATATTTACCTGAAGCAGCGGGGTGTTTTGGGAGACTTTTACGGTTTGCCTTCTTCCATTAGGAGCAAGAACAGACACTGCTAAGCTGCTGGCTGCCATGGCAAACTGACGTCAGCGTGTTTGTTTGAAACAACTTTATTGCAATTCGCAACAAGGACAAAAAAGGGCCCAGAAATGTGTGTGTGTGTGTGTGTCAGGTGGTTCAAAACAGGAAAAAAAAAAAAAAGATCAACGTGGTGATTTAAAATAGGTGGTTTTACTTGACTGAGTGAGTAGATAGATAGAAAGATAGACAGACTGACAATATGGGCAAAGTATGTGGCCAAACCTGCAATGACTTTGTATCCAAATACATATACTTCAATATGGAGTTGGTCCCCCTTTTGCAACTATATTTTGTAGTGTTTCTGTGGGAATTTGCATTCATTCCTGTAGAGCATTTATGAGGTCAGGCACCGATGTTGGACGAGAAGGCTTGGCTCGCAATCTTCATTCCAGTTCTTCCCAAAGGTGCTCGATGGTAGTCAAGTTCTTCCACACCAAACTCATCAAACCATGTCTTTATAGTCCTTGCTTTATGCACAGGGGCAAAGTCATGTTGGGATAGAAAAGGGCCTTCCCCAAACTGTTGCCACAAAGTTGGAAGCACAGCATTGTCCAAGATGTCTTGGTATCCTGAAGCATTCACTGGGGATGAGGGGCCAAACACTTGAAATCAATAATTAACAGGTTTGATCAAATTATTTTTTTTCCATATGGTGCAGATAGATAAATAGAAGGAGAACCTATGTAGTAACTACTGTGTACTTAAGTATTTACTTTGGATGGGGTAAAAGTTAACTGATGTGCATACAGTGCTTTAGAGTCTTTAGGAGGTGAAACCAGAGGAAATTCAAGGCCATTCAGATCTTACCACACATACAGTAGATAGATGGCGGGATGGATGGATTGATACAAATATGAATCAAGGGAGTAACTGCAGTGTGCTTATGTAATTATTGTAGGTATAAAAGTTAAATGTACACAGCTTCTTCTAAGGCTGTAGACAGTGTAAGTAGACTTCTTAATTTAAATTTATCTAGTTAAACAAATAAATAAATAGTTCTGGTATATGCTGCAAAATATATCATTGTGCAAATCAAAACATATTGCCATTGGTTGGGGAGATTTCAAGTAACAATCATGGTGAAGGTGAAGGAGCTTTCAAAGATCTCAGGGATAACACTACTGAACAACATTTGCATAGAAAAACATCTACTGAATCATAGAAAAGACTAAACATGCCTGTCAGTATATCTGTTTCAATTATATGCAGGTGTAAACTTTATGGAACCACAACTAATCACCTTTGATCAGAGGTATAACACACAGGATTTCACAAAGGATGCACTCTCAGGTAATAATGATAAGGGTAGTGTAAGTGAAGTCAGCAGTCACATGAAAGGAGTTGCAGTAGCAGTAAACAGGTCTCTGAATATCTCTATCTCCACACGCTGCACACAAGCCATCTGCCTAAAAAAAGACAGCAAAAATATTACATAAATCAGTTCGGAAATATATATAGTGGAACCTCGGATTGCGAGTAACGCGGTTTGCGAGTGTTCCGTAAGACGAGCAAAGATTTGTAATAAATTTTGACTTGGAAAACTAACAAGTCTTGGTTTTCAAGTAACCAGTATCATGTATCACGCATGCATTTCTTGTTTTGACACCAAACGTCACGTGATAACAGCTGAGCCAATGGTTTATCTCTCTTTTGCGCTGCAGAATTGTAGGTAATTGTCTCACCTGCTCACTCTGCGCATCTCTCCCTGGTGTAATCAACATCCGTGTGCACGTGTACTACTTACTATAACACTATGACCATGTGACCATGCCTAAAACATATTTTGTTTTGTGTTTGTATGTGTGTGTACAGTACGCTTGTACTGTTTATTATAACACACATGTGTGTGTCTGTAAAGCAAAATAAATCTCGTTAGAGAGGTTAAAGATCCATTTTCTCTCTCCCTCTCAGAGCCTGCACTCTGTCATTGGACACTGTGCCCCTTCACACACACACACATACACACACACACACTCTCTCTCTCTCTCTCTCTCTCTCTAATGGAAACACTGCTCTGTCCTGAGCCCGTTTCCATAACGAATTATGCTCGAAATACAAGATTCCACTGTACATATATGTGTGTATTTATACTGTATATGGTCAGGCTAAATGAAATTAATACTCTTTGACAATAATTCTGCATGTCTCTTTTGGAGAAAGAATGTTTACAAATACAGAATCAGACGAAAAAATTTATACACACTTCAGGAAAAGAAAAACAGTATGATATATAAATATACCATTCATAATATTATCATATTATTATCATATATATTAATATATAATGTATACCAATACATTTAGTATTAAAATATACAAGCTTTTCTTTTCTTGAAGTGTGTATAATTTTTTTTGGCTGACTCTGTATAATCCCACACCCCACGATACCCACAGTGAAGTTCAAAGGTGGAAGCAGCATGACATGATTCTCTGTAAACGATACCAGGGTGCATTAGATTTATTTCTTGGGACAAAGCAGAGAGAATACTTTACATACTCTTAGGTTGAAGTCATTAAAACAGATTTTTAAACACTTCACAGATTTTATGTTAGGGCAACATAATTTTGGCAAGTCAATTTGGACATCTTCTTTGTGCATGACAAGTAATTTTTCCAGCAATTGTATGCAGATATATTATTTAACCTATAATTCACTATATCACAATACCAGTGGGTCACAAATGTATATACAGTCAGTTGTCTGTGCCTTTAGTCAGCTTGGAACGTTCCAGAAGTTTCTGATAGGCTAATTGACATCAATTAACTGAATTGGTGGTTTATCTCTGGATGTATTTTAAGGACTGCCTTCAAACTCAATGCTTCCTTGTTTGAGATCATGGGAAAATGAAAAGCAATCAGCCAAGACCTTAGAAAAGAATTGTGGACCTCCACAAGTTTCATCCTTAGGAACAATTTCCAAATGCCGGAACAACAAAGGACCTTGCAAAGACAGAGGAGGAAACATGTACAAAAGTATCTATATCAACAATAAAACGAGACCGATATCCATGAAAAGCCAGGCTACAGTTTGCAGCTTACATGGGGATAAAGATCTTACTTTTTAGAGAAATGTCCATTGGTCTAATGAAATTAAATTGTGAAAAAGTGAAAGGCCACAATGACCATCGTTGCCTGGAGGAAAAAGAGGAGGATTGCAAGCTGTAGAAGACCAACCCAAACATGAATTGCACACCTGGCAGCATTATGTTGTAGGGGTGCCCTGCTCTAGGAGGCATTTGCATTCATAAAATAGGTAGCAAGATTATGTGGATATATTGAAGCAGCATCTTTAGGTGACATTAAAGCTTGGTCACAAATGTATCTTCCAAATGAACAATGACTCCAAGCATACTTTACTTACAAAGTTGTGGTTTAATGGCTTAAAGACAAAAAAGACGAGGTGTTGGAGTGGCCCTGTCCTCAATCCAATAGACTTTTTTGGTGCAGAACTTAAAAACTGAGTGCATGCAAGGAGGCTTACAAACCTGCCTTAATTCAGTTCAATTCAGTTGTATTTATCGAGCACTTTTAACAAAAAACCTTGAGAGGATCCAGACTCAACAGGGAACTCATCCTCGTTTGGATGATAACAGATTGCCAGGTTTGATTTGCAGTCATACTGTGTGTTAGGAGCCTGGAAGTTCAGTATACTCAAGTTAATATGGAGTCAACTCAATTACATCAGTTCTGTCAGAAGGATTGGGATAAAATTCCAGCAACTTATTGGAAGAAGTTTACAACATTTTACCCAAGTTAAACAATTTAAAGGCAACATTACCAAATACTAATTAAGTGGATGTACATTTCTGACCCACTGGAAATGTAATTAAAGCAATGAAAAACTGAAATAAATCTTTCTCTCTGCTATTATTCTGAAAATGAAGTGATGATCCTAATTGCCCTCAGACAGAGAATGTTTTACATGCCATGAATTGTGAAAAACTGAGTTAAAAATATATATTTGGCTAAGGTATATATAAACTTAAAACAGGTTTTAACTGTCATCTCATGGGTCAAGAAAATGAATCTGGGAAGAAGATGGGCATTTCAATAAGGCAACGTCCCAAACATGCAGCCAAAATAAACTGAAGATAGGCTTGCATTGCCTAGCCAATTTCCTGACTTGAATCCTATTGAAAATTTATGGAGGATTTATAAATTGTGAGTCCATCAGAGGGATCTTCATGACCTTAGGCAATTGAACACAATTTTCCAAGAGGAATGGGCCAAAACTCAGCAATTTTGCATAAAATTTCTAATATCTTATATCTTTGTTTATGCTATAAATTATGCATAAGTGGAAGGTTAAAAAACATGGTGGTTAAAAAAAATGGAGGGGATATATGCATGGGAATTATATAAATCAGAGTGGCTCAAAACTTATTTTGCCTAACTGTACATAGATCCTTTAATTTCTAACCTACACCTTGCTTACTACACAGCAAGTTGTTTAGTGAGTTTTGCCAACTTATAACCCTGTACAAAAGCAAAGTGTAAGCTATAGCAGATGCTAAGCACCTATAATACTTTGTGTACCTTGCAGAAAATATAGAATGGTATATCACACAGCATTTAGCATATTTTCCTCCTGTGATCTCTTCAAACAGGAACTGTTGACTGGATAAAAAGGAAGTCCACTTCCTCCTATCACCGAGATTGGCTGAGAAGATGGTGATGCTACTTTGACAGATGTTTTTAAAAAGCATCGAAGTAGGCTAATTGTTTTAACCCTCTGACTGATCATAGGTGCTCTGCCCCTTTGCCTGTTTCTAATGATTGGATCATTGCTTCTCTGTCTCTTTGGTGAAAGTGATCCTTCACTAAATCTCTTTGATGTGACGAGATCAAAAGGCTCCAGATAAGTGGATTGTGAGCATGCACTAATCAAAAGGAACACAGAGGGGGATGAAGGGAAATGCATGGGGATCTTACCATCAACCATGCCAAAGCCCAGCTATTAATTGCTGACAAGTATGGCACATCAATCAAACTTTATTACCCAAAAGGGGAAAATTAGGTTCGCAACAGAGAGTGCAAACAGAATGGGTGAAAACATCATTACAACATGAAAATAAAACATAGTGAGATCATGTACTAGAGCTAATAAACTTCATTTAATCCCTAATGAGCAAGTTATATACTAACAGATAACTTTAGTGCCAAAATATTTGACTGCTACATTATATACAATTACCATACACCATCAGACTACAAAGATCACGCACACTTATGAATTAACCGGCTCTTGCACGATCACTGAGAAGACGTTTTTGTGTCCTCTCTGTGAAGTTCCCACAGATTTCAGCTAAATAGAACTCATGAAGTTGAAGTCTATAATATAAGCTAGCTTAGTTTTTGGATTCATTCCCCTGGTGTTTTTCGTCTTGTGTCGCACTGCTGTGGCTCCATATGCGAGTGATTTAAGTGGCATGTTTTCCCCTTTAACTGAAAGAATTGCGACAGAAAGAAAGACATAAGTCAAAGAGGCTGGATGGATATCAGTGACAGATCCATTTCTCTGCCATGAGGGCAAGAGGGGTTTTGTGAGTGTTGGGGAGGGTATGGGGGCGGCTACAAACACATACAATATGCTCACACCCAGGCACATGCATGACTTTAAAGAGCTCTGGAATGAATTGCTTGATCACAAGGCTGTTCCTAAGCTTCAAGCTGGAACACAGCATAGTGACCATACTGGCTGGCTTACCTGCACATCCCCAGGATTCCTGGCTCTGAATAAGGCAGGGCTCATTCCAAGAAGTGCTAGATACAAACTGAAAAGCTGTACACATTAATCTGACACTGCTGGTGTTAAATAAACATTATACTGTCAAACATGATAATCTAAGAATATGTTAGTGTACTATACTGACACAGTAAGTTGATGCACTATACTAACACAACAGGGTGCTGTACTATGCTGTTGCAATAAGGTACTGTACTATACTTACACAAAAAGATACTGTACTATAATAACACTATAAGAACTGTAACTTAGTCTGTATTTTGAAAGACTAGGATACTGTACTGTACTTACATAATAGGGTTCTGTACTATACATATATACATGATGTTGTACTATAATGACATAATATGGTACTGTCAGAATAAGGTGTTGTGAAGCACTATAATGGACTGCAGTATACTGCCAGAATATAAAATGCTTATCCTGTACAGGATCGTGGGGGGGATTCAGGGAAACGTTGGGCACGAGGGAGGGTACACTCTGAACAGAATGCCAACTTATCAAAGGGCACACATACTACAGGCAATTAACCAGATGGAAACCAGAGGAAAGCCACCAAGCATGGGGAGAACATGCACACAATCCCGAAGTGGGAATCAAACCCTTGAGATGTGAAGCCACAGTGTTACGCACTATGCCACCGTGCCCATACTATACTTACACAATTAGGTAGTGTACTATGTTGTTGCAATAAGGTGTTGTCTTATTTTGACAGACTAAGGTACTGTAAGCATTTAACTGCATATCACACCGTGTATGATTGTGTACATGACAAGTTAAATGTTAATATGTACATTTAGCATGTTACATACAGACACAATAGATAGACTGAATTATGATATAGCTGCCAGAATAAGGCAATGTACTATATTGTTGGAAAACAATAACGTTCTATACTGACACAATATGGTACTGTGGTACACTATACAATAAGGTACTATACTATACTATACTATACTATACTATATATACGGTCAGAATAGGCTACAGTGTTAAATCAGTACTATTCTTTCAGAATAACTATAATCACCAACAACGTACAAACAATAGAAATGTACGTTTTAATGTACTTAAGGTATGTTAATGATGAATCGTGAGCTTTACTCACGTACCTGGATTTATAAAATCCTACCGCCAGCCCTAGGGCGCTAAACTGCCTCTATGGCTCGTGCGCGTTTGGTTAACAAGAGCACCGCGCGCTCGGACAGGTGTGAATTTGTCGGAAATCGCGCGACACGTTAGGCTCGCGAGGGGATCTCCATCCCAATTGACCTGAATTAAAGGGGCGTGACTTTAGAATAAAAAGAGAAATTATAAAGAATCAAAGAACGTTGACTACTCGATCAACTAGTCACAGTTGGGGGCTATAATATGACAATGGTTAAATGTGTATATATTTCAGTAAATAATTAATAAACACCAAAAACACGTTTCCTTTACAGCATATCATTCTGCTGAGGCTTCCTAAATATGCATTTATCTTATAAGTAGATATAATCCTGGAGGTAAGTCAGAGGGAATTACTGAAGTGTTGTTCATGCTGTATAAAATGAGGACATTTAAAGAAAAATAATATTCCAATTACCAAAAAAAATGACCAAACTTATTTTATATAACTTACAGGCGACGTTTTACTGTTAATACGCCTCGAAAAACTCTATTCTTGTAGGATACACACAGGTTGGTTTCTGTACACCTATCTGTTTATGTTTATTGAAGGGCATTAAGGTGACAGACAGACTGCTTTAGCCCCGGGGGGAAATTGCTGCCGTCTGAATAAACAAACAGCGTCGTTCTTATCCGTCCAAACGATCAGCGAGGAAATAAAACTTCAAACGCTTCCCTTAAACGGGCTTTTCAGGGCCAGTGTTTGCCTCTTTGCCTCCGACAGCAGAGGAAGTGCGCTGCAAAAGGGAAACGAGCTCTCGTTTGAACCTCGGCGTGGTTTTTCCAGTCGATTTATAACGTCTGAGTTTGTTTTGATTTGTTTAATTAACCCTGCTGATTTAGTTAGCACACGTTGACATTTACACCCAGACACCTTCGTCAGGTGGAACGCAATGATCCGTGTGTAAAGATAATGATGAATTAATTAATTTATCTACAGGACTTTAATTACGCAATATCCGGCTTTATATTCACCGTTCTTAGATTTTACCTGGAATCTGAAAAAAACTGACAATAAATGTATAATTATTTTAATGGATGAATGTTAAAATATTTTTAGTTAAAACAATTTATATAACATGACGAATCCACCCCTCCAATTGATGCCTTAAAATATACATTTATTTTAATACTGAGTCTTTTTTCTTTAACATGCACATTTTTCGCAAACATTTCTAAAAAGTTTATCCTATCAAGTCACGTGGCTAGGGGTCGTTATAATACTGAAGAATAGCCACAAGCTAACTGAATAAATAAATAAAAGACTTCAAAGAAGAGTTCATATAGGACAGCAGTTTAAACACTGGGTGATCAAATGGTTCTTATACGCTAAATCTTTTTTTATATGTCTACATTTTATTTATTACACATATTACACACCAGTCACAAAAAAGCATATCGTGCCTTTTTTCATGTATACACAGGGTCAAAAATTATGTATATATCAGTTCAGTGCCACGTTTTCAACATAAAAGCATCTTATTAGAACATTGCTCCTGTGGGAACCACACACTCTAAGTTTAATACAATCCTGTTTCCTCAGAGTGTAGATCAGCACTCTACCCTTTCCCCCCCTAAGTAATAAATGTAATATCATGTATAGAACAGACCATGCACCTTTTTATTGTCCTTTTATCATTTTTGTTAGTATTTAAACCATCAAGAGAATATATGTTTATCTTCCTTGACGCATTTAAAACATGAAACCTAATATCCAGGAGGAATGGTGTGTTCCAGAAAGGGTTCTAAAAAAAAAGGTAGCATATTGAAACCATTTGTTTGTATCTTCAACTTAGAATTACACTGTGTTTTTAAATTACTTTACATTTATTTTATTTTTTTGCCTCATCATTTAACAGTATATTGTATACACATTTTCTGATGAAAGAAACATGGGGGGGTGGGGGTGGGGGTTGCACCCCTGAGAGTAGTTGAGTGTTACAGAGTGTCCCAGAAGTCTCCATAGGGGACATTAACATAGGAATTACATGCATAACAACAGATGTGTTAAAACAAGTTCATTACAAGTAGGAGAGACAACTATGTGTGTGTGTTTATGAAGATGGCTATCATGTAGAGGTTATTTTGTAAAGCTGCATTTTGATAATTTCCCTGTATATATTTTCTTTGAGTCTAGTAAGTGTCCGGAAACTTGTTTAATATCAATACATAGTTATTAATATTTTTTAAAATCCATACCTTTCACAGCTGAAAGAGTACCTTTAAATAAATCATATTTCTTTCTAATTTTAGGCATGTCCAATAATTTATCCTTTTTATAATGGTCATTTTAATCCTTTTTTTTATTCTGTGTGTACCTTTAAAAACACTGTTTTCCCCCCAATAAACTTGAACAAACACAACAACCACTACTCGTTGTTATACATGTAGCTCTCCTTCATAACAGACCTACTGTCATATTTATTTATTTATCTACTAAGTCTTGCACCCCTTACTTTTGCACTACTGTCACTTTCAATTGCTATAACTCAGTTGCACATCCCAATTTGCACTCATCTGTCCACTGATATTCATCCTTATTCACCTACATTTGCACATATTAATTTAGATTAATAGATTCAATTTAACTTAAGTGTCATTGTACAATATAAATGTTCAGAGCCAATGAAATGCAGGTATCATCTAACCAAAAGTGCATAAGTTGTCTATTTACAATTAATATCAATTTATTGCTTAAAAGAAGTGAGGGTATGGGGCCATATTTACTGGGGTGAGAGTGTATAGAAGATGAAGTAGATAATAAGATATGGTGTATATATTGTAATATACTGCATAACTGTGCCAAAATTGTGCACTGGATAAGACAGATAACATGCTTGGAAGATAACAATTTCATTATTTATGTATTATATTGTATATTGGTATTTTGGAGATATATCTGTTGTGCTGGACTGTGGGAGGAAAATGTTGTAGCCGGAGGAAACCCACCAAGCATGGGGAGAACATGGAAACTCAGCACATGCACACAGACCAGAGGTGGGAATCAAACCCCAGGAAGTGCAAGATTGACGTTTTGTAACTGCAAATACATGTTTATTGTCTATGACATAGGTTACTATCCTTGCTACTGGATGTTTGAAATGTCCCTCAAAATCAATAAAGTATCTATCTATCTATCTATCTATCTATCTATCTATCTATCTATCTATCTATCTATCTATCTATGTTAGAGACTGAATCTAAAAAAGCTTCCTGCTGAACACATAATGCACTTTATTTAGCCTATAATGGGGCACTTTATAATCCCATCTAATTCACTCACACAGTGAGCAACAAGCCTCTTGGGAATTCGACCAACGAGAAAACGTGCGTGCCGACGAGCCACGCCCCTTCGACCAGCCCACTGCTCTGATTGGCTGAGAGGACAGAGCAGGGCGAAATATTTGAATAAAATCTCCACACCGCTTGTCGCGTGGAAATTATGAATCCACTACGGACGCGGGCGGTGGAAAGTGATGTCAATTTATCAGGGTCTACAATCACAACTCGCGACAGTAATTTACTTAGTTTGGGCTGTTTTGTTTGTTTGTTTGTTTCTGAAAAAATATTGAATTCTGTCCTTTATATTTAAGGTTTCTCTCTGATCTCGCACTGAATGGCAGTTTGATCAGGAGATCTATGGAGATCTCTGAACTGAGATAATAATAACCTTTGCACCTTTAGCGTTACTTCTAGGACGTAAAAAAGACACACAAAAAACCTGGAAGTCAACACATGAAGTGATCAGCTGTCACTGAGCCCATCACCGAGCCACAAGCACCTGGAGTTGCTCCGGAATATACACATCAGTAACGTTCCGTTTGGTGATGGAAAGCCGGACTCGGGTGGTGATGTTCGCGGTGCTGCTGATGCTCCTGCTCGTCCCCGGGATCTCAGAGGGCAGGAAGGCCCGCGGTGGCCGCACACAGTCTCGCCAGTCCCAGCGGGAGCGCACGGAGCCGACCGAGAGCTTCCCTCTGGACTTTACAGCCGTGCAGGACGGCAACGTGGACACGTTCATGGAGCAGGTGAAGAACCTGGCACAGTCGCTCTACCCGTGCTCAGCTCAGAAGCTGGAGGATGAGATGAAGCTTCACTTTTTGGAGAACTCCTCAGTGACCTGCAACGACGGAACACCCGCCGGGTACGTTTCCCACCCGTTTCTCTTCTTGTAGTTAAACCCACTTCAGTAACGCGCGAGTCGCGAATGAGTCGGTTCTTAGAATGAATCTTTTAAGTAAGTCGGATCCGACGAAACGATTCACAAGGGCAGAATTTTTTTTCTCTTGAAAGTTTGCATAAAAACTGTTATAGCCATTTATAACTAGTAAATAAATTAATAATAAATTGTAAGTGGTGGCAGGGTGCCGTGCACTTCCAGGGTCCGGGTCGATTCCAGCCTTGGGTCTGTGTGCATGGTGATTGCATGTTCTCCTCGTGCTTGGTGGGTTTCCTCTGGGTGCTCCGGTCTTCTCCCACAGTCCAAAGACATGCGGATTAGGCTAACTGGCATTCCCAAATTGCCCATTGTGTGTGTGTGTGTGTCCTGTGATGGATTGTCACCGCGTCCAGGGTGCACCCCGCCTTGTGCCCTAAGTCTGGGATAGACTCCAGGCCCCTGGTGACCCTGTATACAGGATAAAACAGTATAGACGATCAGTGAGTGAGTGAATTGTCAAGTCAAGTAGGCTTTTATTGTAATTTCAACTATATACAGTTCAGTATACAATGAATTGAAATAACGTTCCTCCTGGACCAAGGTGCTACATACATATAAATTAACAACATAAATTAACAAAACTAACTATCTAACTAAGACACCTAATTAGCTGACTAGTTCAGACAAAAGAAATGAACCCCATAAATTAACAAAACTATCTAAGTATTATACAAAAGACAACACAAAGTCCATGTGCAAATTTGCAAACAAGAGCAACAACACGACAACAACATACCACAATGCAATACTCTGTGGTAATGAGGTAATGAGTGGAGGTGGTGCAAGCAACTCCCCGTGCTTGGTGGGTTTCCTCTGGGTTCTCCGGTTTCCTCCCACAGTCCAAAGATATGCAGGTTAGGCTAATTGGCATTCCCAAATTGCCCGTAGTGTGTGAATGGGTGTTTGAGTGTGTGTGTGTGTGTATGTGTGTGCCCTGCGATGGATTGGTACCCTGTCCAGGGTGTACCCTGCCTCGTCCCGTAAGCCTCCTGGGATAGGCTCCAGGTCCCTGTGACCCTGAATACAGGATAAAGTGGTATAGAAGATGAGTGAGTGAGTGAGAAATTACAGCGTGTTTGAGTCCTATGGTAATTTAGAGTGTCTAAATTAAGTCAAATTAATCAAAACTTTCCTAATGTGATTCACTTAAAAGAATCAGTTTTGTAAATGATGTCCTAATGTCCATCACTAGCACCCAGTGAAAGTTGCACATTGTTTACAAGGATGTAAGTAATCTATGCAAACCGTTTTATTGCTAAATATGCCATGGTCCAGGTTTTTCTTTTAAAAATTCTCATGACTCTATATCACCAGTGTAATGAAAAATCTTGTATGTTTATATGTAAACATAGATATACAGACAGAAAGAAAAAGAAAGAGAGTGGAAGTGAGAGAGTAATAATGATTATAATTAATTTTTCCTTAGGTAGAATAAGCAAACATTTCTAGACACATTTTAATCCCATCGATATCCCCATGTATAGTGTGAGAAAAATGGTACGCATACAAGACAAGACCGCCATCATAAGAACCGTCACATGAGCATTTACCAGCATGCAATGATGGACAGGCACTTTAAGTATCAAGGTGAAGGAAAGGGTGAATCACTTGAGGAAATCAAAGTCAAGAGGAATCAATTCTCCACTTAAGAATAAAAGTAAGAAGAGAATTCCCTGCATTCCCAGACAAAACTTGTTTAATAAGCACCCTGTGAATGCTGAAAAGAGAAATATCCGTACTCGTCTTCAACGTGCAGACGTCTGGCAGGCAGTCGAGAGAGGATCGCTGGGTTGTGGTTTGACTGAGAAAAGCCAATTTGTGGCTTTACAAAAATAGTTCACGTTCTCCCGCTGTGCATTTGAAGCAACAGGTTGTGCGTGTCTGCGGCGCGAGCTGAAAGTAATGGCGGAGTGATGACACTGTGTGTGACTTTGGGTTGGGAAGTCATGATCTTTTTCCAAATGTTTCAAGGTGCTCAAAAGTAAAAAAAAAAAAACTTATCCTGTACTTAAAAAAAAAAAAAATCATTTAAATATTTCCTACATTCAGCTTATTGTTTTTAGTTTTAAATGACCCACAAGGAGAGTGGTTCTCCCAGGTGAATGGTAGACGGATGCACCTGACTCGGGGTATCACTGAGTAAAGAATAGTGCGTGAGGTTTGTGTAGGGGAGTAAATTGCACCACTGCTTGGAGAGCGGCTCTGTTTTCTGTTATTAGCCGAAACGTCGAAACTAATCCAGACCAGGGTCTACAGCATGAGGCACACTGCTTCCTTACATGTTAAGGCGCAACAGTTTATTCAGCAAGGCCAGAGACACATCAAAGGGATTCCACGCCAAGAAACACGGCACTCCAGATCCAGGGCTATCTGGCTGCCATACTGAGAGTGTAACACGCACACCCATACACAAATACAAACATATTTTTTCTGTCCACATCTACATTCATTTCCTTAAACACACACTCACACACCCACTCACAGCTGTCTGCGAAGCATAATCAGTGATCAAAGAGGGCTTTCTGGTGAATGTGTGCGTGTGTGCCTAAAGACAGAGCATGTATACATGAAGATATCTAAGCATGTAGGTTCACAGCGTTTGAACCTCGCACACAGACGGTCACTTTCTCCCACCCTCCTCCCTCGGCTTTCACTCCCTCCATCCATCTCCATCTCTCTCATCCCCAAGATGAAACGATTCTCAACTCTCTCTCATCTTTGGCGCAATGTGTGTCTGATGGCTTTATTCTGGTGGGTTTTCCGCTCCTTCTTGATCTCTGTTATAAAGCAGTTGAAAGGGAGGATGGAAGAGAGTGAGAGAATATTGAGAGAGTGAACAAGTGTGGTTCCTTAGCAGCTGTCGGGCACCGAGGCGGACTTTTCCCTCCTTTAACATGGAACACATGGACTCACCATTTAATAGAGTAAGAGATGGTTGCAATATTTGCATAGAGTGCTATGGTTGTTCGTGTGCTTGTATGGACAAAAGGCGTGCGTGTGCCCTTAATTTTAACATCCTCATCATTCATGACCAAAGCATTAGCTTGATATTCCTTAACATTAAACAAATCAAATTCCATACTGGTGTAAAAAAAAATGTGAAATATGTATTATCCACAAATTCATCATATAGACATGTCAGTTACATAATCGATATGTCAGGAATATGTTTCTGCAGTAGCAAACAGGCATTAGATCGGATCTGCAATCCATGTCAAAATACAACAAGAAGACCGAGCGCCCTTTCGAGATCCCTGTGTTCTCAAAATAGCCTGTTGATTAGTGTCCCGACACTCAAGCTACGCTGTCCACTGCGCTCCAAGGGTGCCAACGCACTTGTTTATCACCGTCAACAAAACGCCTGGTCCGTAGCCCTGCTGCGATGTCTTTGGAAATATCTTTTTTTTTCCAAGAAGAATGAATGGAGTCTGATGGGCAATTGAGCATGATTAGCTGTTGTGAAGCCACAACACGCAGTCCAGAAATTCAATAATTATTAATAGTTTTCCGAGAGCTTTGAAAAGGGCTCCAAATAAAACGAGGAGAGGGAGAGTGAGGGCTTTAAGCGTAAAATCAAATCCAAATGTTTCAATTTGCTGATCAAAGACGAAGGTTCAAGCGCGGAGCTTTTTTGGAGAGTAACATGATGCAAGCTGGCGGACTCCGGTGCCGACGAGATGCAGCGCTGTCCAGACTCAGGAAGGCTTGTTGGGGGAATAATCAAATATTATGGCTCCTCTATAAAGTCCTGTTACTGGAAACATAAAGAAATAATATCGGTCATCGAAATAGGTGGTCTAAACATTTTAACACGATGGCGATAAACTTGCATTTCTATAATCCTCTGAGTGGGAAACAAAAAGGCCTGATCTCTGGTGTTGGTGCTGTGAGATCAGTTGGACTAGAGCCTGGTGGATATGATGCTCCTGCGCCTTTTGCCTAAAGTGTTTAGATGATTAAAGGCCTGTTCTTCCATGATGAGTTTTACACAGGAGGATCATTCATTGAGGCGCAGATTGGGGAGATAGTACAATTATTTCACATGAGGTTAAAAATAATTAGTCGTCAAGATCAGGAGTGGCAGTCTAGAAAATCTACAGCCACGGTCATCCCTGGTCGAGAAGGAAATCAGATTGGACACTGGACACTTGTTTTTCAGTGCTTTACTCTGAGTGTGATGCAGCACCAGTTGGTACCTTTTGTGTCATGGGAAGAGTTAGGTTATGATGGAAATGACCAGAATTTGGAAAGGAGAAATGATGGGTTGGGTTGCACTCAACATCTGAGCTCATTTACACTGGAGAGCCTCCAGCACTCAGCAGCAGAATCCATGCGGAGATATCAGCATCACAGAACTAAAGGCAGAAGATGTGTATCTTTTTCAAGCATTCCTGTGGTTAAGAATCTGCAAAAGAAAACTTTTAACATGGTTTAACTCTCATTTGGTTGCAGGTACTATCTAAAGGAGTCACGGGGGAGCAGGAGATGGTTGCTGTTCCTGGAAGGTAAATATACAAAATTCTATGCGAAGACTGCCTTTATTTCAACCTCTACTTTATCAGAGATGATGCAATCAATTTTGAATGGTTTCCAGGTGGATGGTACTGCTTTAACAAACAGAACTGTGACACCAGGTATGACACCATGAGGAGGCTGATGAGCTCTACCAGGTGGCCTCAGACACGCACAGGTGAGCTCAGCTGCATATTTACAATCCTTTAGTCCTTATGCCTGTCTCCCCCCCCCCCCCCCTTTTTTAAAGGTCAGCTTATTTTGGTGTGGGTTATGTGAATACTGGGAGTATCTTCATGCATATTTACAATAAAACACCATGATTGCTGAGCTTGTTAATTGAGTTTTGCCTCTCGTTTAACAAACGTGTCCTCTAGTCTCTTCCCAAATATATGTCTTTCTGAGAGTCTGGGGATTTGAACACAGAACCTTGTGGTTTCACTGATGTGTTTTGATGAGATTGCAGATGATAATTTTAACAAGACCCTGCTTGGGAATGGGGGTATGAGGTACAGTTTTTTTTATGCTCACGTGACTCCAAGTAAAGGCAAATCATATCATTTAAATAATATTTCATGTCCAACAACATAAATGAATCATACGGGGATCTCACCTTACACATGATAATTAAAATGTGTAAAAATTATGTCAAATATCAAAAAGTATACAGAAAGAAAACCACCTGCAAATATACTTTGATCTGTCACTACACTAATGGCACAAATTTGAGGTGAAGTGTAAGGTCGTTTTCTTTCTGTATACATTTTCACATATGACATGTTTTTTGCGCAAAAAAAATTTCCACATGGTTTATATGGTGGATAGGATTCTATCAATCCTACTAATTGTTCGCAAGTAAGGAAAATCCTATCCCACTGTGTGTTGATTTAAGACAGTAGACACATACACGGACCAGTCGTAACATTAACACCACATAACATTAACACATTAACATTAATAATTATATATCAGTAAACAGGCGACAGGTTCATGGGCACCCAAGTCTCACTTGTGCCTGTATGGAGCAAATACCCGCTCTTCTGTTCCCATCCCACAGAAAAGCCAATGCAGCGCTCGCCAAAAACAGAAAAGTATCAGAACAATCATGGAGCTCAGCAGGCAAAGATCTGGCCTGCAACTTCTCCAGATCTCAGTCTGATCCAACAGGTTCAAATCTGAGGCCCCACCTCACAACCCTCAGCACCCAAAAGAACCACCGTTAATGTTCTGGTTCCAGACTGCGCAGACCCCACAGCACGCTGCCTCTTCCTCATCCTCTTTTTGGTGAAACCAAATTGATTGATTACAGCAGCAGTTCTTAGGCACTAAAATATAAAGCATCCAATGTATATTCATACAGTATAAACTGGTTTTGGGAAGTCCGGCTCTTTAGGATATTTAGGTAGAACCGTTCACATAACAGGAAATGTGTGCAGAAGTACAGCCGGAAGAGGATTCTGGCAGGTCCGGAGATGGCAGGGAAATGTCCCTCCGCCGTGCTGGTTTAGAAATTAAGCTTCATTATTGATTTGATGGAGATTTTCCTCACCGTCCAAAGACACTGATTGTAGGCTGGTTGGTATTTCCAAATTGCCTGTAGCAGGTCATTTTCTTGTGTGAGTGAATGTTCGCTTGTGGATTGCCAGACGGTGGAGTCCTGACCAGTCCTGTCCAGTGACCGCTGGAGTGAAGTGCAAGGCCATCGCGGCCGGCCATAGCTTAGCAGCTTGAACGGACAGACTGAGGTGATGTCCTCCATTCACTTTGAAGGAAAATGAGGCTGAAATACGGAAAGGGAAAAGCTCCCCGGATTAACTGCATAGCATTAATGTGATTCACGCTAGTTTATTAGGCATATTTAAAATGCTTAGATTATTACTGGGCTATAACCCCAAATGGGAAAAAATTAGTCAGCAGCATCGATGCAGGGTTTTTCGATGGAAGTCTGTTTCTCCTGTCATGCTTCTGATTTTTACTTTTGAGTCACTGTAGATTATGCTGGACTCGTTAATCAGGTTGAGTAAGACGCTGTGGTTTGAGGTTCAAGTGTCACTGCTCTGATTCACCGTCCTGCTCTCTGGTGTAACAGCCTGTTATTTCGTTTAAAAAAAATTAAAAAAAAAAGAAGGACACTTCAAATGGAGCTATGTAATCTGGTTCTTGAATAAAAGCCACTAAGGCGTGTACACACACTCTCTTTCGCTTTCTCTCACGTGCCATTGAGTTAAGTGAAGCCTTCCTGTTGGCGCTCAGTTTGGCTACATGCTAACATTAATCTTAGAATTTGAAACAGCTTTGTAACACAAATATATATATATTTGGGATTGGGGTTGATGCCGTTGATGATGCACAATGAAGATGAAGAGCATTACATTAATACAGTAACCATGCATTAATCGTGGTGTGTTTTGTTTGTGTTTCAGGTACAGGGATTCTGTCTCCAAAACCAGAGGAAAATCCACATTGGTGGAATGCAAACATGGTGTAAGTACCCCAGACCAGGACTCTCCAAACACACCCTGAAGCCTTTCCACTCTCTGTGAATGAGAGCTCTCATTAATGGAGGCTGCACTCATTGCCAACCACTGCTACTGCCATCACACAAGATGTGTGCTTTAAACAAATACAGAGCCAAACACACACACACACACACACACACACACACACACACACACACACACACCCTGCTTTAATGTAGAGTAGACCACCCAAGATTTGTAGGATAGGTTATATACATGTTGATGTATGGATTTATTCGTCATGGTCCTGAAGGATTGCATGCCTAGAAACATGCACATAAAAAAAAAAAAAAAAGTCTGATCTGATTTACTAATAGCATCTGCAAAGAACTGCATCTTACAAATGAACAGCATAGCATGTGTGGTCTGGTTTTATGTGTTTGCATTAGGCAGGTTTTGTCAGAAACTATCATGATTAGATGTAGCTGAATAAGACTGGAATTATTTATATACTTCTTGAGTCTGCCTTTTTACAGGAAGCTTTGTCGCTTGGAATGATGGCGTTTCAGCTAGAGTTAGCTTTGGCGAAGACCGTCATGACGTCAGTGTCACATGCACTTAGCCGTTCGACTCCTCAAAGGCTAAATTATGAAAACACACGAAATGATCCTTTACTGAGCATTCATACTTATTTATGAAAACGGACAAGAGTGCATTTGCTGTCCTGTTGTTTTGTTTGGCTCGGGGTTTTTACAAGCGCTAAACTCTGCTATTAGCGTTAATAATGTTGTTAGCAAAGTTACCGAAACATCAGGCTGTTCAGCTGCTTTAAAATCAAATTTAAGTTTCACTGTAAGCACAAAAAATAAGATAGTCTTGTAATATAATGTATTAGAGAGGTGTATTGATTTTATGGCAGCAGGGTGGCTTAGTGGTTAGCACTGTCCAGGTTCCGAGTGTGCATGGAGTTTGCATGTTCTCCCTGTGCTTGGTGGGGTTCCTCCGGGTACTCTGGTTTCCTCCGACAGTCCAGACACATGCAGATTAGGCTAATTCTCAAATAATTCTCAAATAGTGTGTGAGAGTGTGTGAGTGTTGGCCAGAGGTCCCACCATGGTCGTAAAATTCGTGGGAATAAGCACAATGGTACTCACTACTGGCCTGTATGGCCCCTAGTTGGTTTACAGATGTTCCTAAATGGATGGATGAAAGGTTGCGTTTATAATATTGCAGATTTAATGCCACTTACATTCAACATTAAGGTTTGTATTTCGTGCAGTTTTCTGATGCACCTCACAACTACATTATTAGCTAGGTTTATTTCCCGTTCGACTCTCCCAAGAGTCATGTTCCATGATGTAACTCAACACTTTCGTTATGTCTGTGCGTATGTAATATGTGTTAACAAAGAATAATCGTGTGACGAATTCGTAGTAAATCAGAGCCTATATGCATAGACCAGTTTGGCCCGTCTGACTAGTGTACTGTATATTTTTGTATGTATTGCAGATTCATCCCTTACTGCTCCAGTGACGTGTGGAGTGGAGCCTCGCCAAAGACAGACCAAAGTAAGTGGTCATCCATGAGCACATGTGTTCGTTCATCGTTGTTTGATTCTGTGGCTCCTAAACTGCAAAACATTATCAAAAGGTTCCAACAGTTTTTGGTAATGACATACAATTACACTTGACTTTACATATGACATCAATATTTTAGTGGTTTAAATAACCACTTGGCTGACAGAACATGAAGCAAATGTTTTTCTGTTGCCTCATGCATCATGTTTATATTTTTCTTTACTCACATATGCAAGCCACTATGAGGTTCTGTAACATATCTCTAATGCTAAATAATTCCATGAGTCTGGTATTAATTCCTTTTGTTCGAAATCTGATCGATTCTGTGTAATTATATGCCGCCTGGACAAAAAAAAAGAAAGAAAAAAAGTCTCGCACTCTAATATTTCGTTCGACCGCCTTTATCTTTGATTACAGGGCACAATGTGGTGGCCAATTCATGTGCAAAAATGATTCCTCATGCTTTAAGAACCACTCTTCCATAATCCGAGTAGTCAGCTGACTTCATTTTATTGGCACATAATGTTGCCTAGACCTGACCAACTGAAGCAACCCCAGATCATAACACTGCCTCCCATGCCAGAGGCTTGTACAGTGCATGATGGGTGCTTCGCTTAACGTGCTTCCCTTCCTACCTTGAAACGCTCAGTGCTCTGGAATAGGGTCAGTCTGAACTCACCAGACCACATGACTTTTTTTTCCATTGCTCCAAAGTCCAATCTTTATGCTCTCTAGCAAATTGAAGGATTTTATTCCCCCTGATCAAGCTCTCTAACTAGTGGTTTTCTTAAACAGCTGTTTAGTCCCAATCCTGTCGCACTGTGCATATAATTTTACTTTTACACAAAGCTGTGATTTCTACTTTGGTTTTTGGGATGCGACTTAACCAAGCGTTTAAGTGATCTCTATTTATGAACATCTGCAAAGTTGATGGTTCAGCACTATCCTTTCCAATGTATAAAAAACATGTTGCAGGGTTCCTAACCCAATATCAGTCATTTCAATACAATACCATTTTAAATTTCTATAGTTGTTTTCTTTGCTTGACGCAGGATCAATAATTTGATCCTTCTGAAATGGCGACTTTTTTATTGTCCAGGCAGCACGTGATGATCTGTGCATCTTAAAGTATCAGTAGACATTTAATATGCAGTACAAGAATCTTTGATTGAAATCTGAAATATATA
>JAQQZT010000007.1:20551198-20563802 GCA_030068275.1 Clarias platycephalus | reverse complement strand
TATATATACAGGAATATGTGATATATCTTGGTCTTGTGATAAAAAATGGGAAAAGGAAACAGAAAATAAATGCATAAATAAATAAAATAGGTTTAAAAAAAGAATAAGATCAGATTATACTCCTGCTGGTTTTATGTCCAAAACATATGTTTTTATATAGCTTTGAATGTTAACTGAATTAGAGACTTAAAGATTCAGGGAGCTGATGCCATAAAAATGGTGCTCTCTAAGCAAACATTTAACCATCTGTTTAGGTTTTTTTTTTATTCTTGGAATTGAAAACAAGCCAAGGCCATGTGAGAGCAAGTCAGATAGACGGTATAGTGCTAGGCCATGTAAGGATTGATGACAGGAATAGCAATTTGAAATCGATACAGAATTTCCAGTGTAGGTCAGACGAGATTGGAGTGATGTGGTCGACCTTCCTGGATCTGGTAAGCACTCTGGCAGCAGTGTACTGGACACGCCGTAGCTTATTTAGGGATGCAGCAGCACTGGTAAACAGGAGTGTGTGCCAATAGTGCAGTTACAAATGTGGAAGAAAAGAAGCGCACTTTACTTTGGACAATTTACATAAATGTTCGAACGCAGTTCTGGAGCTAATGCTTTTATGCAGTCTGCAGTTATGCAGGTGCTGTTCAATCCTAGCCACAGCTATCATTACTTCTGCAAAACACCCTAGTTTCATTTGTGCATGACAGCTGAGGCAGATGCCATGTATTTAACAGTGTCTTTCATTCCCTCCACACCTTTAGATGACTATGCATTCATGGGATCCTTGATCATTCAGGAGGTTGTTAAGGAACTCCTGACGAAAGGCCTGGATAATGCAAAGGTTCTCCTGTTAGCTGGGAGCAGGTCAGTACACCGTGTGTGTGTGTGTGTGTGTGTGTGTGTTGGGGGGGGGGGGGGTTCTATTAGTGATATATAGTGATATTTTTTCAAATCTTTCATATTTTTTCTCAAAATAAGTTCTATAGTATTGTTTAATAGGACAGATAAATTGTTTTCAAGAAAGTTGTGCGTGGTAGTGTCCTTTTTCAATAATTTCATTATTAAAGTATAGGTATGATCAAAGCCATGCCTGTTCACAGTGTGTATATTAGACCATACCTTTGAAGCAACTTGAAAAATGTTTGGTTCCCAGTAAACAAATGTAAAAAAATATATATTTAAAAACAAAAATATTTTAAATATTAATTAGATGCACACATCTTTTATAAACTAAATGTAATCATGTAACAGTTTGGTTTATGCAGCCTGGCACTGTAGCTCTGCCACATGTACACCTTCATATTCATTCCAATCATCCAATCATGTGGCAGCGACACAATGCATTAAATCATACAGATACAGATCAGGAGCTTCAGTTCACAAAAAACATGGATTGCAAATGTTTGTATATTTCAAAAATTGCTAATATTATTGATAAGAGAGATCTGAGTTCAATGGCTAGACAGCTTTGATTTGACAGGAAGACTTTGTGTAATTTGTCTTTGTATAAGAGATTTTATCTGTAATGGGCAGAAAAGCATCTCAAAACACGCAAAGCATCAAACGGAGAGGCTACGAAAGCAGAACGCTATTCGCATATTTAACATGAATGTCTCTCATGACCGGTTTTTGAAGGATTTTATGCATTGTGTTGCTGCTACATGATTGGACAAGTGCATGACAGGTAAAGTAAAGGTCTTCTTATTAAATCGGTTGGTTAGTGATTAGTAAAAGACGGCGTGTATTTGTATATGCTGAGTGTGTTTCTTTTTTATTAGCTCACCTGCAACATCTGCCTAAAAAGACAAATTAACCATCAAATTAATCTCATCAATGGATGACCATGCTGATAAAAAGAGCATAAGATATTAAGTAACTAAAATGCATTAAAGTGTGTCCTGGGGACGGGAGGTGTGTGTGTGTGAGCTGCATTATAAGCTGCCATTTTTTACATTATATTTCATTCTTTGTACTTTAACAAACTCATGAACAAGATCAATAGTGATTACAAGCCAATCAGATGTCTTAGGTTCAAGATATAGTAAAAATGTCACTGTTTCCTCAAGACTTTTACTTACAGGCTTTCCAGAGTTCCTCAAACCTAGATACAGTTGCTGTGGTACTCTGTAAAGGAGTGGGTTGCACCATCATGCGCAACTGTTTCTGTCGAGGCAGAGCAAATGAGAGATGTAAGGAAAGAAAGAAATCACAAAACATTTATTGACACAATGCATGGGTCAAAATGTGTCAATGCGCTATTCGCCGCATCAGCCGACGCCTCAAAAAACTGAGATCTCTGAAGCCCTACGATCAAGAGTTGTTGATTCGCATGCAGCATGAAAAGGTTACGGCATAATCGCAAAAAAACAAAAAACAAAAAAAGTTCAGATATCCATCAGTGCACAGTTAGACAAATTGTCTATAAATGGAAACGATTTTGTACTGTGGCTACTCTCCAGTGACGTGGCCGCTCAGCCAAGATCGCTCCGAAGACACAACACAGTGTCTTTATTCACAATGTTGAATGAAGTAAAAAAAAAAGAATCCTAGAGGAATAGCTAAAGTCTTGAAGAATTAATTGAAGCTGGATAACATCTCTGTTCATGAGTCAACCATACATAAAACAATGAACAGGCATGGTATCCATGGCAGGCCGCAGAGGAAGCCACTGCTCTCCAGAAAAACATCTGAATCTTGCCAAAGACCACCATGACGCTCCAGAACACTACTGGGAAAATATCTTGTGGACAGATTAAACGAAGATAGAATTGTTTGGGAGGAACACACAGCACTACGTATGGCATAAGAAATAGAGCTGCATACCAACATAAAAACATCATCCCAACACTTGAAGTATTGTGGAGGCGGCATCATGATTTTGTCTGCTTTGCTACCTCTGGACCCGGACTGCTTGAGATTTTGAAAGGGGGAAAATGAATTCCCAAGTTCATCAAAGCATCCTGCAGGAGAATATCAGGCTGGCTGGCTGCAAGCTGAAGCTCAGAAGAAGTTGGGTGATTCACCAGGACAATGACCCTAAACACTGAAGTACTGTAAATATACTAAGTAATGGCTTCACGGACAAAAAAATCTGCCTTTCAGAGCATCCAGTCAGAACCGACACCTCTAGCCAACAGAGATGCTGTGGAATGACCTCAAGAGCCTTTCACACCAGACAAGCTAAGAATATCGCTGAGCTGAGGCAGTCCTGCAAGGAAGAATGGTTCAAAAATGGTCCTCCTGGACGTTATGCAGGTCCAAACAGTTACAGCTTTACAAGGTTCTGGAAGCATATAACCTGTAAAACTTGGTGCTGAAATGAAAGCATCTTGGTTTTTTATAAGCTTAAAAAGCAAAAAATAAAGTGTCCGTAACCATGTCAAATCCATGTCTTTTGCTTTTTAGAATAATACACGTTTTCCGGTTTATGTCTTTTCATGTCTTTTCATGTCTTTGCTTGGCGGGTTCACTTCAGGTACTTCTGGTTTCCCCAACAGTCCAAAGATGTGTTGCAGACTGACTGACATTTCATAATTGTCAGTAGTGTGTAATTGGACATATGAGTGTTTGTGCCTGTTTGAGGTTTGGGTTCCTCAGCAATTTAACATCCCCTTCCAGTAATAAGTGCTGGTGTGAAAGTTGCTTTGTCCATCCGTCGCATAGCAATGTCTGCTTGGATGTTTTGATGGATATTGGGTTCCTCTGAAGGTTCTTCTGAAGGTTTTTTCTTATTGTCATCTCAGGGATTTTTTCCTTGCCACCGTCGCCCCGGCTTTCTCATCAGGGACAAACTGATAATCATAATTTTGACGTATTTCCTCACACTTTTCGAAGCTGCTTTAAGACAATGACCTTTGTTAAAAGTGCTACATAAATAAAGCTGAATCAAGCTGAATTGAATTGGATGTTGAAAAATGTGACTCTGAGCTAAACTGTAACCATGTGTGTGTTCATCAGTGCTGGAGGTACAGGCGTTCTGCTGAACGTGGACCGTGTGGCTGAGCTCCTGAAGGGTCTGGGCCACAGCTCGGTTCAGGTGCGAGGGCTAGCCGACTCGGGATGGTTTCTGGACAACAAGCAGTACCGCTGCACGGATTGTGTGGACACCATTGGGTGTGCCCCAACCGATGCAATCCAAAGAGGAATCAGGTAAAGAGTCGGAGAAGTGCACGCGGTGGAAAACAAAGCCAGTAAAGAAAGCAGGCTTCATGGTGTTCTCATGGTGTTCTTTATGCTTGCAGGTATTGGGGCAGTGTTGTACCTGAGCCCTGTAGACTGGCTCACATAGGCGAAGAATGGAACTGCTTCTTCGGATATAAAGTCTACCCCACCCTGAAAAGTAAGAGAAATGCTGCCCTCTAGCGTGTGTATGGCGCATAAGCGCAAAACTGAACATTCATAAAAAATTTACCTCATCCAAAAAAAAAATTATTATCCTTTTTTGTGTTTCTCTTTCTCTCAGGTCCAGTGTTTGTGGTGCAGTGGTTGTTCGACGAGGCCCAGCTGACAGTTGATAACATTCACCTTACGGGGCAGCCGGTGCAACAAGGCCAGTGGCGTTATATCCAGAACCTGGGCATCGAGCTCAGGAACACTCTAAAAGACGTCCCGTACGTATCTACACGTTTCATCAGTGAAAGGGTTTTCAGCATGAAAGAACAACAAGACAACAAAATATTATGTACATTATATTATACAATGTACAATGATCAGCCATAACATTATGACCACCCATCTAATATTGAGGATGTCCCACTTTGCCACCAAACCAAAATGACTTGTGTGTTATTGCATCTTTCAATCACAACCTTTTCATCAATTTAAGCTACACTAGGTCTTTTTTTGGATCAAACTACACGGGCCAGCCTTCAGTCATCATGCACATCAGTGAACCTTGGCCACCCATAACCCTGTTGCCAGTTCACCGGTTTTCCTTTCTTGGATCGCTTTTGACCCAGCTGCCTAGCCATCACAGTTTGGCTCCATCTCGTTACAATGGCGGCTGAAAGTGGGTGGGATATATTAGGCAGCAAGTGAACCTTTTTTCATGGTGGAAGTGTTGGAAGCAGAACAAAATGAGCAAGCATTAGGATTCTGATGTGGGGCAAATTTGGATGCACATACAGTAGAACTGGGTTAGAGCAATTGCAAAACTGCAGGTCTTGTGTGATGTTCCTGGTCTGCAGTGGTCAGGCCCTACCAAAAGTAATCCAAGGGCGGAAAACTGGTGAACTTGCAACAGGGCTATGGGTGGCAAAGGTTTGCTGATGTACATGGAGAGCAAAGGCTGTCCCGTGTCGTCTGATCCAATAATGCGCTAGTGTAGATCAAATTGATGAAAAGGTTATTGCTGGGTGTGATGGAAAGGTGTCAGAACACACAGTGCATCACTCTTATGGTGACCAAATGCAGGAGATACTCAATATTAGTTAGGTGGTCATAATGTTATGGCTGATTGGTGTATATTATGTACTGAAAAATAAAATGTCATCTAAAATGTCATTAAACATCAAAACAGGGCAGACAAAGCACAATTAAAGAAAAATCAAACATGATTGTGGTTTTTGTTTGTCATTAACAGGGCCATGTTTGCACCTGCCTGCTTATCACACGAGATCATCACAAGAAAGTGAGTATTCAAGCATTTTTCCTGTCCTACTGTACTTTTCTGATAGCGATGTTCATTCTCCAGTCAGCCTGCAATTCCCTTCTTCACGTTCTCTGCACGCGACTCTCTTTCTGTAGTTACTGGATGGACGTGCACGTGAAGGGTACGTCACTGCCTCGCGCGCTGCAGTGCTGGGACCGCAGCCTCCAGAACAGTCTCCGTAACAACAGCAGCCATCGCTCTCCGCCACGCGCATGTCCGCTGCATCTGATCGACAGCTGCCCGTGGCCTCACTGCAACCCGACGTGCCCTACGATCCGAGATCAGCTGACCGGACAGGAAATGAGCGTCATCCAGTTCCTCACTCACATGGGCTTCGACGTGCAGCGCATGGCTCAGCAGCAGGGCATGGAAGCTAGCACCCTACTGGGCATGCTCAATAATGGCAACTGAGCCATGTAGACAGAGAGACGCTGAAGGAAATCACACACACTCACATATACGACATTATCATTGTACAAGTTAAACAGCAAAATGGCAATATGAACTGATGATGTGGATTCCTTTTAAAGGAAGATGCCATTTTCAACCTATAGCGTACATGTGATTACCAGACCAAAAAAAAAATTAGACAGTACTGAGAAAAGGGACAAAAACAATCCACGAAACGTATTTGTAAATCTAAGGACAATTGCAGACACTGTAAATAATATGTCAAATATACAACTGCAACCATTAACACTCCAACTGTTAGAGAAAGACGTACAAAAGCTGTCTTTATTCAGTTTTTCAACACTGCCACAGCAAAACCTTAGATTAAAATTTTTAGCTGTTGTTTCAAAGCACCTTCCCATAAAATTAACCCCATCACTGCAACCTAAACTAAGAAATGTGTACAATATATGGCACAGTGGCTTAGTGGTTAGCACTGTCCCCTCACACCTCCAAGGTTGAGGGTTCGAATCCCGCCTCGGGTCTGTGTGCATAGAGCTTGCACGTTTACCCCGCCTCGTGCTCTAAGTCTCCTGGGATAGGCTCCAGGCCCCCCTGTGACCCTGTATACAGGATATAGACAATGAGTGAGTGAGTGTCCAAAGAATTCATGAAAAGATTACACAAAAGTGGCAGCAAGGTGGCGTAGCAGGTGACACAGCTGCCTCACTAGGTTCCCTGTTTGATTTAGAGCTTGTGTGTGGACTGTTCCATTTTCTCGCTGTATCTAAGTTTCTAGGTCTTAAGATTAGCAATAATACATTGGTCTTAGACATGAGAGAGTGTGTGCAATTGTGTGTGTGTGATGTCTGCCTGATAGTCCTGCCTTTACTTTGAGGCTTTCCTACAACATGAATATACTGCAAATATACTCAAGACTGGATAACGTTTGTAGACGTCCATTATAAGTGTGGTCTATAAGTCTCGACAGCTTTTCTCAGTACTGAATAATTCTTGTCTGTCTTAACGACACTATGGTTGATGGTGATCAGGTTAAGAATGATCTTTATTCTTTTTCCTTTCTTTGTATTTCTTTTCTGAGGATATACAGAGTCTATGTTTTAACCGAGGATGCAAAATCCCCACCGAAACATATATAATATATATTTGATCTGCATAGTAGCGAAAAATGTTTAATGATAACGGGACGGGTAACCCTCCAGCTCTCCAGACCTCACTGTTTAAAAGCCATGTGGATGTAGTTTCACTGTAATGATAAGCTTTTTTCTTTCTTTCTTGTTTTTTTTTTTTTTTTTTTAATAATACACCCTACCTTGCAAACCGTAGCAAGGGGTCTTTTTATTGTGTCTCAAGATGTCAAGCTCATGAACCGGGTTTTTTTTTGGGGCGTCAGCTTTTTCATGTTTGGATTTTGACGCGTGCAGGAGGACCATGGCAGCCTAGGACGAGACGGACTGTTAAAACAGAAGCCCTGTGGTGCTACAAGAACATTTTGAATTAGGTTCAATCGTTTTATATAGCACTTTCTTTTTTTACAGTTCCACAGCAGACTCTCACAGAACTGTACAAGGAAATGAACTGGTTTCCTCAGGATGAGCCGGACTGTTTACTCCACTAGAGGAAGGAAGAGACTGCTAACCCAGGAGGGAGAGGCGCTGCTCACCCCACATGAACTCATGGGCATTTTTTATAATTTTTTAAAAAGAGAATTACATGCTATTTTTAAAGAACAAAAAATCAGCTTTTAAACTCTGTCATATTTTGTAACGCTCCTAAAGAGAAGATAAGCTTAAGTAACACTGATGAAGTTATCTATTTATTTTATTTTGTGAATCATATTTATGAGTAACTAAGACAGAGAAGAGATTCTTTGTAAAGTGTACATACCGTGTCACTTTTTCTTTGCTGTTTTGATCGCATGTCTTTGTAATAAATCTTTATGATACATTATAATCATGGCAAGAAATGTTTACAAGTTTGACATTTTTTACTACAAAGGTTACATCAGTGAGTTTTCGGCCATGGTAAATTCATTAGGACTTTGTCCTATGCGTTTCTTCCATACAGTTTTATGCTTGCAGAATTCCCAGATCTGAAGTAAATCTGACTGTAATGTAAATCATCGGTTTATATCAATGTGCTCATTCTAATACAATATTGTTTAACGTTATTATATAAACATATTTACATTACTTGGCGGCCACAGTGGACGCTCCAAATAATCTCTCCTTCTACATAGCGCTTATCCTGTTATCCGGTCGCGAGAGTGGAGCACTAGGGAGGTTGCACCTGGAAAGGGTACCAATCACACAGGCACACACTCAGTCACACACTAAGGGGAATTTGGGAATGTCGATTAGCCTAACCTGTATGTCTTTGGATTGTGGAAGGAAACCCACCAAGCACATGGAGTACATGTAAACTCCATTTACACAGACCTGTAGAGGGAATCAAACCCCAACACTGGAGGTGCGAGGCCATAGGGCTACAACCACTAAGCCACCTTCACATAATCTAAGTCGAATAATAAAAAGACTAATAAAGCATGTTATATAACAATGAACAGAATATAGCGGATACAGTGAAACTTTTTGTTGATTCTTGCTTAACAACAATAAAAGGAGTATCTAGCATCAGTGCTTTGTAAAGCGCATTAAGTTTTTGGCCATGGTAAAACAAAGGAATTCGTCCTTTCCGTTTCCTCTGTAACAAAAGAAAAAAAAGTCACTTAATAACAAAAGTTATTATCTACAAGACAATAAAGTGAAAAAATGCTGATGAAGAAACGTCTACTTATAACTACTACAATGTGAGTCATAACCTGGCACAGATTGTAATACAGAACAAACATAACAATAGTGACAGTGTAGTGCAATGACCAGAATGTACAAGAAATTTTTACATTGTTAAGTTTTACCGTTGTAGTTTAAATTGTGTGGTGTTTCCCATCACTCTAACTAAATTACGAAATGACTGACAGCTTGACTATGCTTCACAGATGTCCAGGGGCTGGTTCCAACTGTAAATACAGTAATCTTGAATTGAGACACAACTCATGACAAATGCTGTAAATGTAAAATGTAAATGACAGAGACAGGTTTTTAAAAAAGAAACTAATAGATTAGCACCTTAAGATGGGAGTTGACCAAAATAATGACAAAAAAATAAAAATAAAATAATCATCCGCTTTGATACCATCTAAAAACCGCTATTGCACTCATTTTATTTTTTAATCTAAAAATGCTTTGTCACTCTGCTCCCTGCAAAACATTTTATAACTGTGATTAAATATTGCCACAGCATCCTAGCGGTCAGAATGTAAATGTTCAGGAAATTATGATTTTGCATTGTGTATCACAGGTATACCTTAAATGTAGACTTTACATTTTCACAAATTTATTTAAAACGCAGTAATACAAAAACGATAATATAAAATCACTTTCTGTATGAAAAACAGTTAAAAGACATGACTAAAATGGAACTATCCCTTTGATCAGTGGTTCTTCCCTCCCATGTTTGAGTAACCACCGTGTATCATTTGTGATGAGACATTGTAAAAACCCTTAGATTTAAAACACATATTAAATTGTTCTTTACATATTACATTGACCATTATATAAATATGTTGTTCACAGCCTTGCTTACATAATTATATGTTTTCTCAGGTGCATACAGTATATCGCAGTTCATTTCCCGCTACTGTACAACATCGGTTTCCTACTTTCTTGAACGTAAAATGTTTTACTAGAAATATACTAGAAAGCATTTCTAGAACTGTGCAAGTCCATGCAAGATAAAACTTTTTCAAAACTGGTTTGAGGAGTAATAAAATGTTTCTGTGCAGTAAAGTAAAAGCTTAAGTTCATTGATGGATGGATGTGAACTGTAAGTAATGCCTGTGCAGAACCAGCTGTGTTACTTCTGTTAGCCTGTAACACAGATCTGCGACAGCAGGGGGCTCCAGTTGCAACTTAACTCCTTTCCCACTGAAGAGCTGGTGACTTCATGGCAAAGTCATGTGAAACTGGACTCCTGAAATGAAAAAATGTGATAAGAGACGTAAAAAACATTTCATTTGCAAGAACAAATGATGTGTTTTATGTGCATGAGACAGAGGTGTGAGACAGGCTAACCTCTCTGGTTGCCCTGCTGTGATGCTGGGAACGTGGACGTTTCTGCACGTGGATGTCTTGTAATCGAGTAATGAGGAACTTCTTGTCTTCTCCCTCCTGAACATGAGAATGCAATGAGTTTTTTTTCAGTGTTCACTTTTTTATGCACTAAATGGTTATGACCCATGGGTGAGGATATCTATGTTATCTACAATAGCTCTTTGACGTCAGTGTAAAACCATACTAAATCCTATACAAGTTTGGTGGTTATCACTGATGCCACAGAGATAAAGCCCACCCAAAAAAATAACCCAAAAATCATCAAGCCATCTCATAGCAAAGAAACGCCAAGATGAGATCTCATGTTAATCTCTTAACCGTCAGAAATGAACCGTCTTTGAGACTTGAATGAGATTTAGGCATTTTCTGCATCTTCTCAAAGGTGGCTCATTACCTTTAAATCCCAGAGATAGTTTACACTTGTCTTGTGTGCAACTCACATCTGCAGAAATGAGCCATCTTTGAGACTTGAATGAGTCTTTAGCCGTTTTCTCAATCTTCTCAAATGTGTCTCAAATATGGCTCATTACCTCTAAATCTCAGAGATAGTTCATATTTGTCTTGTGTGCGACTCACATATTTATTCTTTCTCCAAAGCAGTGTTTCCCAAACATAATGTATACAGTAATTGCAAACTGTGCATTTGGGTTTTCTGATGTTCTGATATGATCCTTTGCTTAGTCATGTGTATATAGTTAGTTAAAATGAAACAAAACTTAGTTCTTTATATTGAACACTATATTCTGCTGAAAAAATGCCATTCTATATTGCACAATCCTGACTCATATACAGCATATTTATTAAACCATAATGCAAAGAATGGCTAAAAATGCTTTGGGGTTTAAGAGCTAGGGTTCTTAACTCTACACTAAAGAGTGTAGTACTTTTTTTTTTTTTTAATATACTTCATCTTACTCTTCACATACGGATAGATGGAGGGGAGGGTTAGTAGGTTGGATCTCTGGAATGACGATATGTAGGTTAGTAACAACTAAAGTGAATTAACAAAATTGCTTTGTAATAGATAAATGTTTTATTTCGAAATCTAGCTTGTTTATTTAAAAAGGAAATCCAACCATTATACTATATATCATTGTGTTATAGTATTATTACACAATAATATATAATACTGTTATATTACCATACAGTACACCCAGGTGTCCCTAGTGATCAACATGGCTAACCTTTTACAAATGTGCACACCTTAATGAATTTATTGAAATTAAACTGTCCAATGGCAATCTTACTTTACATTCTGTACAAATGTCATTACCAATAAAGAACTAAAATACAACATACAGAATCTTTTTTTATCGAGAAGTGAATCAACGAGATAATGATTGTGTTCAGTGATTTCTGTACTCACTTATCATTTAAGACCAAACCTATTTTTGATTATACATTTATGACTAAATTTTCAACATTTCTTCATGGCCACCACAATTAAGCAGATAAAAATGAAAAAGACACCAAGAAGACAAAGTGGACGGTGAAGGTGGGTTTTACTTTATCGCGCCTAATTTAAAATTAATTATTGTTGACAAGGAGTCAAAACGTAAGTCAAAACCACAGAGTCTGTGGTAAAAAAAAAAACTGTGGTGAACTTGTGCATGATCAGTTTTTGAAAACCAGTAGTTTTATTATAGAGTGTTCAGTGTTTAACAGTGTAACTTTAGAGACACTGGTTAATTATATTCTATAAATTAAGACCAATATGTTTGTTTGTGGAAAGGTTATTTTGGTAATTATGTACATTTTACTTTAACTAGGTTCTTTTCAGAAGTATGCATCAGAAGAGTCTCCATCAGCACCACATCATCAGTCAGGTCGACACCAGCACATGAGCAAGCTCAAGCCCATCTCTCAACCTTCTCAAATGTTTTAATATATATATTTTTTTCCATTAGATACTAAGCAACCCCAGGAGTTGTAGACTTTGGACAAACTTGTTGGACATCCACCACAAGAGAAGACTGATGTAGCCAGTGAGAGAACTTTTCCTGGCATTGGCCCATTCTTGTAGCCCTTACATACAGCAAGCAACCAATTTTCCTTAAATAATTTTCTTCTCCTTTTGGACTGATTCTTTTCACTGGAAGATTGTCACAATGCTGTGGCCTGTGTAACTCCTGTATAAAAACTTTGAGCTGAGCAGTGTGACACTTGATATCTTTGTCAGGTTGGGTGACATTTTATATAATTTAGTGTCTTGATTTGTCAGATTTTGCTGGTGTCTGTTTTATTATGTGAATTGTAAATTTATTACACGGTATGGTGTTAACTGAGGATTTTTGATATGCTCAATAAAACTATAATATTTCTAATTTGTTTCATGCATCTCATTTATATCTGACTTTAATCTCATTATGGTCTTATA
>JAQQZT010000007.1:20512422-20529157 GCA_030068275.1 Clarias platycephalus | reverse complement strand
AGCAAAGGGTGGCTATTTTGAAGAAACTAGAATATAAAACATGTTTTCAGTTATTTCACCTTTTTGTGTTAAGTACAAAACTCCACATGTGTTCATTCATAGTTTTGATGCCTTCAGTGAGAATCTACCAATATAAATGTTCATGAAAATAAAGAAAACACATTGAATGAGTGAAGGTGTGTCCAAACTTTTGGCCTGTACTATATATATATATATATATTATACTAGATATATCTCACCAACCATCTTCAACCGCTTATCTAAAGATTTATAAGATCTGTCCAGGGACGTAGATGAAAATTAGCAATTAGCACATTTGCAATAAATGTTCATTAATATGCGATGTCCATGTCCAAAAATATAAAGGAAAAAAAAAGAAAATCACTATGTGTTGGAGAAATGTATCAGGACGTCATTTAGCACTAAAATGTAGCTGGTTAAAATTTTCTTCAATTTAATTTATCGTGCCCATCACTGGTTACCACTTAATAATCTCCTGAGTAATAGCATTGGGAGAAAAGTGCCTTTTGATGGCTGGCGGCTATGTACTGTAAGCCGGAGAGGTTGAAACTGACAGGAAGAACACTCCTTGATGAGTAATTTTGGTGATGCAACTGATATAGCACAGCACGGACATAGCACAGTGCCCAAGAACATTAATGACTCTGTGATCTTTAATCATGTCCTGTGTTCGTGTAAAGGCTACTCTACATGCTGGCCTCCCTGTCTGAACAAGACCTATTACACATATTTAACTGTTCTGTATTTGTATATCCCCAATGTTGCTTTATTGGCATTTTGAATGGACATGTGTTTAGTCTTAAAGATTTCAGGAGAGCATTATCGGTTCTCAGTTTACTTTACATGAGCGTGAAAAGTCAAAATGAAAACAATTTCAGTCATCTAGATTTATTACCACAAGTAACCCGTACAAAAACAATCCATATACTACAAACAAGTGAAACAGTTAAGCGTTTATAATTAGGTCAGTCTCGAACCAGGTTGTCAGCATGATGAGTAAATGCTGTTTGACAGAATCACAGCTGTTTCTGTAACAAGAAATGGCGCAAACCCCTGTCTAGCTGCTCCATAATAAACTGTGTTCAAACGAATAAACAAGAGGATTTTTTTTTTTTACAGTTTTACCAAAAATAGAACCCCAGAATTAGCCCCAGCATTAAAAGATATCCTCTAAACACGGTATTTTTAAACCACCTCCTGTAAACTAAAAATGTGGAAGTGATTAGTATTACTTTCTTTCTCTCTCTCTCTCTCTCTCTGTTTCTCTCTCAGCGGTTCACAACAATGCATGACCTAAAGGCTTGTGCACAAAAAGAGCACCAAACCTCAGAACCTTAAAGTCATTCCTATCTCAAAAGAAAACTCTTACTAAAGCATATTCCCAGGTACTCAACAACACAATACAATACAGATTCCTTCACTCACAAAACTTTGATTTTTATCTCACTATTACTAGATAAGTTTAGATGCCTTATATGGAAAGCCAACTGGGTCATATTTCACTATAAAGCACGGCCAATAATACAGAGTAATTTGCCATTTCTCTGATGGCTATAAGTCGTAAAGTTTAATAAATTAAAATAAAAAGTTTTTACAGTCACATACACAACCATACACAGTACGATATGCAGTGAAATGCTAACACAACTGTTTGTGACCTTGACAAGAAAAAAGGAAGTAATGAGGTATAAATGCTAATAGAAAAGAATAAATATTAAATCGACTACCTTTTGTTACAATAAAATAAAACAGAATAAAATAAAGTAGAAATATGTAAAGTTTGTATAAAATTAAAATTGTAACAAAAGTAAATCGTAAACTAAGATATAAATTGTATTAAGTGTGCAATGTGCAATGTGCAAGCAGCAGCAGTACAGTGTGGTTATGAAGTGTGAAACAGAATGATGAGCTGCGGTGACATTGTCCATCGTTTAAAATGCAATAGTGCAAAAGTAGTCTGTAATAATAAAGTTGTATGTAATAATAATTTAATATGTAAATGTAATAAATGTATGTAAATGGAAGAAAAGATTAGTATGTAATTATGTTGCTGGTCTTTCGGCTGCTGTGATCAAGGGATCGCCACAGCAGACCATTTGATCCGCACACACTTATCAAAGGTTTTACTTCTCGATGCAACCCTGCCATTTTATCCAGGCTTGCGACCTGCACTGCATCCAGTGGCTGGCGTTTGGGCTTTGGGTGAGAATTGAACCCGGTCTTCTGCATGGCAGGCACGAAACCTACCACTGAGCCATTAATGTTTAGTATATAATAAAGTCAATAATTAAGCAATATCACACGAGGGAATGCTGTTATGCTAAATATCAGCACCATCAACACCATTTATTATGAACAGTTCTGGGGTCGAAAGATAACAGCTAATTTTTAGCTTTGCCCAATCCCTTTTTTTTTTTTCACACACCAAGTAGTGCCCTCGATCAAGATTTCGAATGGGATTTGGAATTCAGCCTTGTGTTAGAAGTTAGTTAGCTTTGTAGCTAGTGTTAGCAGTGAACCGAACAACGTGGGTGCTTCAGAGACAATTAAACACTTAAAACTGATTACTAAGAAGACAAAGTGTTTTTTTCTGAGTTTTCTTGCTGACAGTACTTCTGTGATGTTGCCTTAAAAGTACAGAAAGCACTAGCTTGCATAATAGCCTCCTAGAATTTCCACCTCAGCAAATACTTTTTTTGAGACACACCCCACGACTACAATCTTCACGAGAGCATAAAGTTTTAAGAGAGATAGAGACGGTCAGTGTGTTTATTGTTGCTGTGCATGAAACTGCTCAATGGTTTCACTTGGAATCAACATTGGCTTGGAAACCTAAAGGAACATGTGTGTGTGTGTGTGTGTGTATGTGCGCATGTTCACAATACCACTCGCATTCCTGCTGCTTCTGCACACGCATGAAAAATCATGAATGTAAGATTGTGCAACAAGTTTTTTGGTGATGGTGGGGGGTGGGGGGGCTGTAGTCAGTTATGTTACATGTACATGCTAATTACATAATAAAATATTTACACGCTACTGCCTAGATTATAAATCTGGAATGTAGGCTGGATAAGGCTTGGGGTCACACTGCATAAAGCACAGGATTGTGATTTCAGAACAAAAGGCAGCGTTGGACTGAGGGACATGGAGACAGAGATAGGGGCCCAAGCAACTTGAACATTGTGAAATGGTGAAACCTCTCTGTATTATAAACTGCCACATTTGTTCTCAAGACCAGTGTGGGAAACATATTGCAACTGGAGCGCAACCTTTACAGCAGGGAAGCAAAACAGTGAAGCTTGAGTTGCCTAGGGAATGAAGAGGCATCGCATGGCATGTGTAGCAGCTGTAAGATTAACCACCTTCAGCAACATTTCCCAACAAATGTTTGTGTATTCACTTCATTTTCACACATGTAAGTTATATTCAAAACACATTAAATCGTTATATGGTTGCCGCTAGTTGTTCATACATGGGGTAGAGTTGCTGCTCCTCAACTAGCTAGCTGGCAGCATAACTGTATCACTAACAAATAATTTCTTAATTTTAGGCAAATCAATCAATAAAATGCTAGTATGTCACCTCAGGCACACACAAGTCAAAGCAACACACACAAGTGGTTTACCTGGGTGATAGTGAGAGAGAGAGAGAGAGAGAGAGAGAGAGAGAGAGAGAGAGAGAGAGAGAGAAAGAGCAAGGGAAACAACACTGCACCTGAAACCTGTAGTCTGCTGGTCAGTGATAAGATGATGTATGCACTACAGCATTATGGACATACATTTCATACTACTGTGCATATTACTTCAGTTTCACTTCAGGGGTCAGGGGTAGTTCAGTGGTTAAGGCATTGGCCTACGGTTTGGAAGGTATCAGGTTCGATTCCCACGACTACCAAGTTGTCCCAGTTGGGCCCTTGAGCAAGGCACTTAACCCCTTAACTGCTCAGATATATAATGAGATAAAAATGTAAGTCGCTCTGGATAAGGGCATCTGCCAAATGCCTTAATGTAAATGTCTATGTCTTTATTTGTGTAATAATTTTTTATTAGTGGAACGTAGAATAAATATGTGTAAAGTTCACCATACATTTAGGCATTTGGCAGACGCTCTTATCCAGAGCGACTTACAAAATGTGCTTTAAAGTTTACATCACTGGATAAATACTTACACTGGATTAACTAGGTTAATAACTAAGTGCCATTAGTCAAACACAACTGGGAAGAGGGTTTTTTTTCCCCGATTAGTCAAAGTACTGGAGAAACACATACCAAAGTGAGCGCAGATACAACAGTAAAAGCAATAATGTGTCGGTGTAACTTTAATTTCTGAAAATTGAGATTAAAATTCAATAAAATTAAGTAAAAAACTAAATCTAAATACCTGTTTGTTTTTGAAGAAGCATCCCCCTAAACATGTCAACCAATACCCATAATGCAAAGCACCATAATCTGTTGCCTAGTCTCTATTAAGATTGCAATTTTTTTTATTTTTTCCTCATATTCACTTAATTTCTATAAATGCTTTATCCTTCTCAGGGTCGAAAAACAATGTCCCAGAAACAATGTGTGCGAGTGAGAACATGCCTTAAATAAGACACCGGTCATTACTAATCGATGTACAGTACTGGCATGCTTCTGGCAGGTAGGATGAGAACCCGGAGAAATCACACAAAAAAATGTGTTAAAAATGAGAAACCTGGAACTCTAAGATGGAAACATTACCCATTACCCTGACATGACGCAAAAATAAATTGTGATTTGTTTCATCACATTGGACTAATGGGAAAAAGATAATGGTTGTTGCAAATTAAGGAAAGATAAAAAATAACAAAATGTAAAATAATGAAATGTAGTTTGTCCCACAGGTGTGAAATATATTTCCAGTGGAACAGGCCGGCATGACTTGTCAGCACAAAAGTGGTCTACTACATACAACAAGCAACAAATGCATATGACCTTTAACACAATATTTTGATTCATTTTATCTTTCTATTAATTTCACTCTTCAGAGATCCAATTAAAATAAAAAAATGACACATATGCTATGAAATAGCGCAGGTTTATGAGATCATGAGATCACATGTCACTAATTGATTTAGGTAGTTTTTGTGACCATATAATAATAATAATAATAATAATAATAATAATAATATGTGCATTTTTTAGTTCAACATGTTTGCGACATCCTTCCCATATTCCGTTATCAGTAAAATGAATAAGTTTTAATAATGTAATGATACGTTTGGTTCTGTACAACATATCAGAAAACCCAAATGCACAGTTTGATGTCTGAAGCGTCAGCCATGGACACACACCAACTAATTTACCTGCCTGCTACTAGGTCGATCACGGATAGCATCGTTCCCTGGACAGATTTTCGATTTAAAAGGGGGAGCAAATATACTTGTGGGCCTCTGTGTGGAAAAAAAAAAACCCTGACATACTGATACTGAGTATATTTTACAACTTTGGGCAAACTGTCATTAAGAAATATTTACTTTGTGGTGGGAAAAAAGTAACCCACATATTGTTTGTAGCGATGTGAGCCTTTTGGCCTTCCACAGCCGAAACAGCGCAGTCAGTGTGTAGTTCTGGTTATGTGGGAAATAGTGTAAAAGAGTTACAACACGACAAAACAACATGCGATTTTAACGGCAAAAGATTTAGTAACGGCGTGAATAGACACGTGCACGAGAGTAAAGAAGAGCAGATGATGATGTTATTGATCTTGGCAGGTTTTTTTTTTTAAATATATATATAATGACCGACTGCTTCGCGTGCGTCCTGGTGTCGGACGGTGTTCTTGCAGAAGCTGCCTGAAACCATAGGAACCCGAGACAGGGCTTTTACATGAACACAATAAGAGACAGGGGGAGGAGGGAGGGGGGACCGGATCCTTACACTCGATAGAAGAGAATCCTAATCAACCCATATGTTTACATCTTTACATTTATTAAAAGCGCAACTGCTCGTCACTTCCTCATAACCTGCAGCGCATGTGATAAAGTAAACCTCAGTAAACAGACTGTATAAAGTTCAAGTTTGAACTTTGCAGAATGAACTAAAAACAGCATATTCTTCAATAAAACCCATCATAACTTAAGAGTTGCCATTCTTGAGACTCACTACTCACTCGAGTTGCCGGTGTTATGCCCTCCGGTCCACTATCGCCGCAGAGCAGAACAGAGCTGACCTTCACCTATCACACAACAGCTGTGTGTATTTCTCTCTCTCGCGCTCTCGCTCAGTATTTTTGTCTACTTAGTGGAACAGACAACTTCCGCTTCCCCAAGGAGGCTAGGTGGGGGTGGCAAGTGTTAGATAAACTCACAGAGCGAGGAGAAAGCCACGGATGATGTCTATTTCTTTCATACAGCACTTGAAAATAATATTAGTAAAAAGTATACTTACAGAGCGTTATAATTCTAATAATTATACATCGTTTCTTAATAGAGCCTTCCCCAAGTTTTTATAAAAGTGGTTCAGTCCCATTCATAGTGGATCCTGCATGCTTCATGACCAGTGACTGACAGTAACTTATTAATCATTGCAGTGTGTATTTTTTAATAATGGATTAGTTTATAACTGTTTATAAATTGTAATTCATTTTATAAAAAGTGATTAAATAATCCTTCTACTCCATAGTTTATCCACTTTTTCCACTGCTTGAACATTTTTTTTTTATTTTTTATTTTTTAAACTAAACAGGCATTTTGCTAAACTCGTGAGGACATATAATTCCCCTATTTATTGAGAAGGCAGCATGGTGGCTTAGTGGTTAGCACTTGCACCTCCAGAGTCCAGGTTTGATTCCCGCCTCAGGTCTTGGTTTCCTCTGGCTACTCTGGTTTCCTCCCAAAGACATGCAGATTAAGCCAATTGGCGTTCCCAAATTGCCTGAAGTGTGTGAATGTTGCCCATAAAAATGGGGATAAATACAATGGTCTCCTAGATGGATGGAAGGGTTTATTGAGAAGCATTAACTAAGTTGGCGCATTAAAATTTTGCCCTGTTATTAAATGCTTCTTATATTCCTATAGATAGATAGCACATTTCATACGTTAAATATGCAGTGTAGTATTTCTATTAGTACAAAAAAAAAATTTTTTTCAAAAAGATATTTTCTAATCTCACAGCAATGACGTACATACAAAGGTGCTAAATTCTTGAAGCAATGCTTTACATAGACTTTGCAAATTGAAAAAACACCAGCTCCATTTTTGAGGCTTTTGAAGTTTAACGTTTTAATCAGTGGAAAACAATATGGCAAAATTTATTTCAATATTACTTGCAAAGCACTAATGTCATATAGGTCATTTCTGTAATTGAGCGCATTTTATTGGTGTCCAAAATTTTTTATTGTACTTCAAAATAAATTTTAATGACAAAGAATGATTGCATATTATACTATTTGCAGCTACAGATATTATCATACAGCTATGCACAAGCAATAACCCATGAAGACACACAAATGTGCATGATAAAAGCAAATAATAGAGCGTTCTTTTAGTGTCCAACCACCATCCAGGTGCCTCAACGTCAGAATAAAATGTGGTTGTTGTTGTTGTTGTTGTTGTTGTTTTTTAATGGATATTTAAAAATTATCCAGATATAGATTACCTTGCTACTCACAAAAGCAAATATTTTATTACGTAAATCATATTTACTTAAACAGAAAAAGTTTAGTGTAACAATTTCCCTTTTTTAATAAATTTTTTGTTGGTCCAACGAGTTATGTCCACCCTGTCGATGTCTGTCCACTCAGGAATATGTTTTTTCATCAGTGTACCATTATATAGTAAGCATAAGTTTGTTAAAACATTCTATGCTCTATATGTTCAGAACAAGGTACTAAATTGTGTTTTTCCTTGTAATATTTTAAAGGTACATTACTGACACATTTCTGGCCGAAAAATACATAGAGAGACAAAAGGTGCACATTTGTTGAAGTAAAACTATGTAATTAGCCACTTCATTCTTATAAATGGGGGTAAAAACCTGAGGCTACTGAGCTGAGTAATTGCAACAAAGATATTTTTTGGAATAGCAAATCAATTGCATGTGATAGCTGTCACAAATCTAAGTTATTTACAGGGCCAGCTCACATCGCTTGTTTATTACGATTCTGTGAGGCTTCTAGTAGATTTTGAACTGTGATGTCTTTGCGGCGCTTGCTTGTCTTAAACGTCACTGGGGAAATTTCATTCATGTTTGTTTTTCCATTCCTTTGCATTTTGCGGGTTGCATTTGGGTGTGACACCCACATGCAGTGTGTAGATTTGTGTTACCTTTATCTGAAAGATAAACCACACTATGTTAAATACTGAGGTTACGGTTAAAGGTTCTAATCTGGCCGACCAAATAAATTAAAGTAAAGTAATGAATAAAAATTACATTATAATTGAATTTAAAGATTAGTCCATTAGGGAGGAAAATTTAAGAATAGAGAACAATATAAAACAACAGAACTCAGAGCCATAAACTCAGCTATTGACAGAATGTGCAATACACTATATGGCCAAATGGAAACCAGACCATCACACCCAGATGTGGGTCTTCCCCAGATGATTGCCATAAGTATATCAAAGATGTCTTTGTTTTCTGTAGAATTTCCCACAATGGAACTAAGAGGCCCCTGTTCCATTATCAAATGTGCCTGTGCACAAAGCAAGCACCATGCGGACCAAAAAAACAACAACTCACAGTTCAAAATCTACTAGTAGCCTTTCCTAGTAGATGATCCATAGATGGATTAGACTGGATTCAATTAAATGAGTGGCATGAAAGAATCAAACAAATTTTAATATTACACAAAGATAACCCAAATAAATACAAAATGCTGATAATTTAATCGATTAAAAAAAAAAAGGTCCAAACCTGCCTGGGCCTATGTGAAAAATTAAATTGCCCCTAAACCTAATAATTGGTCATGTCACCCTTGCTGGAAACAACTGCAATCAAGCGTTTTCAATAACTGTCAATGAGTCCTTGACATTGCTATGCAGAATTGTTTTAATTCAGCCACAATCCAGGGTCTGTTTAAGGATTTCAATCAATTTAAATCGAGACTTTGAGTAGGTCACTCCAAAACCTTATTTTGTGTATATTTTGCGAGGTTTATTTTACCATTGGCCAGCTGCATAACCCAAGTGCACTTGAGCTTGAAGTCATGAACTGATAGCCAGAGATTCTCCTTCATGATTTTCTGGTAGAGCACAGAATTCATTGTTTCATAAATGATGGCAAGTTGTCCAGATCTTGAAGCTGAAAAGTAGCCCCAGACCATCATACTACCACCACCATGTTTGACTGTTAGTACGATGTATTTTTGTATGAAATGCTCTGTTGATTTTATTTTAATCAACACACCTTCCAAAAAAGTGTTGGATGTTTTCTGCCTTTGTGTGCTTTTTGGTCAACAGTGGCCTTTGCCTTGGAACTCTCCCATGGATGCCATTCTTGGCATCACTGTCTTATTGTTGAATCATGAAACTGAGGCAAATGAGGCCCGCAAGTCTTCTAGATGTTGCTCTGGATTCTTTTATGAGCTCCTGAATGAGTCGTCATTGTGCTCTTGGAGTAATTTTGGTACGCCGGCCACTCCTAAGAAGGGTCAGCACTGTTTCAAGTTTTCTCCATTTGAGTCCCAAAGCCTTAGAAATGGCCTTGTTACCCTTTCTAGACGGATGCATGTCAATTACTTTGTTTCTCGTCTGTTTCTTTAGATCGCGGCATGATGTGAGATCTTGTAGCATGCGTGACTTGAGTCAGTCCTGGGTGTGGCAAGATTTCTAAAAATATGTCTAATCACAGTTCATTCATGATTTATTGTGTGTGTGTGTGTGTATGTGCATATGTGTGTGTGTTTGAGACAATTACTCTTTCACATAAGGCCAGGTATGTTTGGACGGCTTTTGTCCCTTAAATGAAGTCATCATTTATAAACTGCATTCTGTGCTCGGGATATCTTTGTATAATAATAAAATTATTTTGATGATGTCAATCACTTTAAGTGTGACAAATATGTCACATATTACTGTACATCTTTTACCTTTACCTTGCAGAGCAATTCTGATAAGTTCAAGAATTTAAGAGGGGTTGCTAATGTTTTTATTAGTATCGAGGGAATTTTTATTTTCTTGGGAAAATTGAATTTGGTGTAACTTTAAATAACATTTAAAGTAAGATATAAAAATAAATCGGTGGTGGTTTTTGGTGCCATCGCTGTATGTACCTTGAATTATTCTTAAAGATCCACTATTTATGAAAGATACAGTTATTACGCTATTATGTCATTATTATATTCCATGATTACGTTATACATTGGACTAAAAATTCACAGATTATAAGTATGAAATGACAAATGCTGCTGAACAAGCTCATCGCATAGTGTTCCTGATTGTCCACCACAGTACAATAGAGATGCTAAACATCAAAGCAAACACTGTGTTATTGTATGTATATCCTACAGTTGTCTAGTAAAATCTACACACTAAGCATAAGTAACAGCCATACTCACAACCCCATGAAAATGCTCTTTGCACCCCTATTAGTGAAGACAGTTCCAAGCTGAATTGGAGGTACATCAGATTCGTAACTAGCTTGTACTTGAAGTCATCTTAGCATTTCTGATGTTGACACCCACTGTTGACACAAGTGCAAAATGTGTCATACGACTTCCTGTAACCAGTGATGCTTGCAGTTTTACCCAGAAGCAGACACCGCATCCTGAGCTTCCACTATGACACCGGGCCTGTAAAGGCCGCTGGAGATAACGTTCGTCCCTTTTGTGGCTTTTAAATGTTCGTGTAATTGATTGCAAGAAGTGTGCTTCTGAGACGTTGTATCGTTGGATTTTATTCCGTGAGAAACTGAGAGAATATGGAGGATTTCAGAGCTGTCAGTTTTGAAAGACTGCTATCAGGCAAGTGTTATAACTGTCTGTATGTCTAGGTTTTATATGCATGTACGCATTGTTATGCTTATTGTGTGTGTGTTTTTAGATTTTTTATTAATGTCAGATGGGTATAAGTAACAACAAAACCAAGTTGAAATATCTCCAAAACTTTATTTGTTTTCATCGAGTGTTTCTTTTCTTTCACTGCTTTCACGCAGACCTGGACTTCCTCTTATTCTGACTCATATATGTTAAAGTGGTTTTGCACAAGCCCTAGGTGTAAAACTTTTAGACACGTAGCAATTCATGCATAAAAGTTAAAAAAGGTTTAGCCATCCATGCCTTAAAAATAAAACCATTTAGGCAGTCATGCTTATAAAGCAAACCAACATGAAAGAGAAGTGCCATTTTAAACTACCATAAGGTGCATTCATTCAGCCAGTCCATACTGTACATTATAAACGTTTGTAAAAGTATAATTCTAATTCTTCTATAATATCTTTAAATAAGATTTCTATAAAATCTGGACTGAATTCCATCCTGAAGATTTTTCACTAGCAAAAAACCTATAGTTACAAAGAAGTGACTTTGGAGATTTCTTGCATACTGTACATGTTAAACATCTCACACAAAAAAAAGCTTTACCATATATTTTTTTCATATATTTCCAGAGGAGAGCACTTTCTCTGCTAACTCAGAATTCACCTTGGAGGAGTATCAGACTGATATCTACGAGCAGCTGCCCAGTTCACAGAAAAGGTTGCAGCATAGGGATCAATCAGCAGAAACCGAGGCTCACTGGAACCCTAATCAGCCACTGAAGACGTTGCCCCTGTGTATACAGGAGAAAAGGAACATTAGGTATTTAATTTATTTGCTAGTTCATCTGGTGAAGTTAAATTTTTGGAGTACTTGTTTAATGTTATTTAATGAAAGAAAAGTTAATTGTCCATCATTTTTTCTAAAATCAGGGACAGACAACACGTAGAGAGGCACACAATTGGTTATTGGGCATCATGGAAACGAAGTCAGGAAACTGCAAGAAGACGACTGAGGGAGAACTCGAGGAGAGTCGTCTCTGGACTCCTGCTGTGGAAAGCCACCCTCCATAACATTGAAGGTACTGTATATATACTGTATATACTCTCTTTCTCTATCTCCTATGTAAGAAATAAAGAAAACTCAGATTATTCGTTCCACAACCCAAAAAATATATATATCTAAAAATAATTACTACAAAATATAAAGTGAAAACAAATTATCCTGCTGTTTACAGTTGGGTCTCGACTGTTTGGGACGACTTTCACACACACACACTAACGGAAACAATGCTTCTTTAACAAAGGAACCTGACGAATGACACTCGAGTGCGCGCACACACTAACGTAATCACTGCTGTAAAGTAAAAATAAAACAAATTAATCTGCACATTACCTTTAAAAAGAATCGCGCCAGAGCAGTGTTTCTGATAGTGTGAAGACGAGAGGAGGAGGGAGGAGACACACACACACTCTCTAATGACACTTGCGCGTGCAAACAATAACAGAATCAGTGATTTCTGACAAAGAGAGAGAAACAGTACATGCATGCGTGAAAGGCCGTGTGGATGACTTTCACACACACACACACACACACACACACAAACACAAAATAAAAGATGATTTGCACGCACAGTGTCATATTAAACAGTACACACACGCACAGATGTTAATTATACGAGTGACACACACGCACTGAGACCCAGCATGGGAGACGATTAGCCACAATTCCGCAGCACGAGAGAGAGAAGAACCATTAGGTGCGTTCCAATCGGCCTGAAGTACAGTGTGAAGTATACTACACAGGGTGTTCAGCCATGAAAGTGTGATTCCAAACTGCAGCGAGCAAAAATGTTCAGTTCAAAGGGAGCTGCGAACATTGTAGAGAACGAGTGAACAACAGGTCTTTACTTCAGTGGAAAAGGGAATTAAAAAATTCCCATCAGTCACTGCATCTCGCTGGAGCATGAAAAAGGATTTATATATTTATTATCATTATTATTGAGGACGACAACATATTAAAAAGGACACAATTGTTTTTTTATTTAATCAGAAAATCCTTAGTATTATATCGGTAAATAAAAAAATAAATAAAAAGAATCTCCGTACATCTTTGATCAATTATTATTGTAATTAATCAATCATTTATTTACAAATTATACACCTTTTAATAGTATGTTTTATAATGGTATCAGTTTTTGTTTCAATAAATATTCAATATTTAATGTCCGTTGTGTGAAATTTTCACAGCAGCAGCGACAGGTATCCGAGGTGCTTATGTTACCATAGTAACGCATGGAGGAATCGACGTCTGCGCTGGTGACTTTGCAGGGTGTTCCGAATGCTGGAATTTTGTCGAGGGAAGTTCCCTTCACCGACATTCCCTGCAAACTGAGCAGGGAGTAGGGAGCACCCTGTGAAGCACACTTCGAAATGCAACGCAGCCAGACACTCAGTTGTGATCACGTGAACAAGAAGCGCATGCATGCTGCATGAAACTTCACGACATTTGGTACTCGTATATGAAGACTCGCTCGTTTATCAAGCCAAAATTATTATTTTTTTAAAATTTGCTCGTCTTGCGGAACACTCGCAAACCGGGTTACTGGCAATCCGGGGTTCCACTGTACTGAGTTCAATGTCCGTTATGTTTCCCTGTTGCTGTGGTAACCTTTCATATGGTCTCGTCTCCTCTACAGGGAGGTTTGGTGTGGGGGTGAAGGCATACTTTGTTTTCCTTAGGTACCTGCTCTTCCTAAATTTCCTCAACTGTGCCATCATCGGTGGCTCTGTGATGAGTCCCTCTTTGTACAACAGGACCATAAGCATTACCACACACTGTAAGTATAGTGATGTTGCGGTTAGGGAGTCTCTGTTGGTTTGGTTTATCGAATAATGACATGCTACCTTTCTTTTAAAGGGAACGTGTCACTATTTTTGGATGTTTTTCTGGGCTCGGTAAGTTGCTTTATGCTCTTTGCTCTACACGTTTTCTTTGATAATTATACCAAAGCAATGTTTAAATCAGATTAATGAATTGATTAATTTTCAATGGCATCAGTCCAATAGTTATATTAAGGCTCATTAATACATTATTGTTTCCTAATTAATTAACTAGATGTTCCCAAAACCAGTGTTACATTTCCTCTTCTGATCACACTCTTTGTGTTTTACAGGGTTTTATGGAGGACACTCCAGTTTTCTATGGTTTCTACAAAAATGTCTCATTTGGCACAAAATGTTTAAACACAGCTTTCTTCTTTTTCCTTGGCATGCTCATCATGCTCCTCCTTAATCTCATCATGATAGTGCGCAGGTCAGAGCACTTAATCACCAAAGCATCACAATTTTACTGAGAATATTTCTATGACACATTTATAAGTGACAATACAGTAGGTAATAAAAGAAATTTTATTTTAGAATAAAATAAGAATAAAAACAATTAAGCCCTATTCCGTTAACATAAAAAAATAATTTATGGTTTTTGACTTTGTTTTACACATTTACTTTTTGGTTTAAAGCCAAGCTTAAATCAGCTGATGGAAGACCGAGCAAAGGACAACACTCCACACTTGGTTAAATATATGCTTTTCCTCTTATAGGACAGTGGTCGGTTATAAGCACACATGGCTGACTGGAATTCATTTTAATGCAAATATTAGCTATAAAGTGTTCTGTGGATGGGATTTCTGCATCCGGGAGCCTGAAGCAGCAATCCTTAAGCACAGCTTAATCAGAAATGAACTGAAGGTGAGATCCTGACCATCAGCCTGTGAAAAAGAACTGCAAAAGTGATTATTATACAAGGGCACTTATATTCTATAATAGTAGCTTTGACAGTAATTCCAGTGGTTTATATAGTAACAATCATCCTTATGGAATTATAAGTTTCCAGGGTCATCACTTTTTGTTGGTCAGAGTAGTTTATCATCATTGGAATGCTTTGTTTTTCTTAATAATATGACAAACTACACAACTTTAAGAGAAAAAGGAAAAAGAGATGTTGGTTATAGCAGCAACTTAAAGATAAACAGGAAATTGCATGACTTATGTTCTACAACATTTCTAAACTTATCAAGTACTGTATACTGTATGTGGATAATTAATAGAAACTTTACTGTAGAAGGCAATCTGAAGTAGTAATATGAGGATTAAAAGACTTCAGGGTAAAACAGTAACATTTTATTACGGGTAAATTGGTAACACTTTGTGTTAAACCACATCATTGTTTTTTTTATATCTGATTATCACAATACATTCCTCTATAGGTTTTCCTGTGGGATGAAGTTTGGCCTCAGTTCAAAATCCATCCCTCACACACATAACACACACTCACACGGTTTCCCCTTTTATTTTAGATGGACCTTGAAGAGCAAAAGTTTCGTCAGAAAGTCTTAGGACGTTCATTGAAGCAGTGGGTTCTCCTGCACATCCTGCGTGTTATTCTCAACTTTGTGGTGTTAGTTCTTCTTGGGAGCTCCTTCTACCTGATTTATTTTTCCACCACTGAACTAGAAAACCATATGGTAAGGGAAACATGTGACTCTCATAATTAAAACATATTAGGAATTATTGTATACTACCAGTCAAAAGTTTGGACACACCTCCTAATTCCATTAATTCCTGATTTTTATTTCTTTCTACATTGTAAAACAATGCTGAAGGCATCGAAAATAGGTAGTAATCTCTTTTGAACAGTTGATATTGAGATTATGCGCCTTCATGACAGCTCTAATCTGATGTGCTGTTTGTTTATTGGTGATTTCTGAGGTTGGTAACTCAGCAGAGGTGCAATTAGAGTTCCCAGTCAAGTGCATTAGCAAAACCCATCAAGCACTATGATAAATCTGCTTCTCATGAAGACCCTCCCAGGAAAGCAAGACCCACCTTCATGTCTTAAAATAACACCTCTGTTGTTGTTGAAATTTCCAGTATTATAAAAAAAATACATTGAATTAGAAGGTATGCCAAAACTTTTGACTGGTACTGTATACAGTGGTGTAGAATAGTCTTAGGCACATCTATGTATCTAGAAAATTTGTTTAAAAAAGATATTTTCGCTGTAAGACTTTAGGAATTAATTTAAATCCTGTATTCATCTTTAACACATGAAACCTGGACACTCTCTCTCTCGCTCTCTCCCTCTCTCTCTCCCTCATACTCCTTCAGCCTAAAAATCTTCACTGGACATTGGAGCTCCTGGTTAGCTATCGTTCACCCATTACAATCACCATAGTCAATTCTGTGATGCCACAAATTTTTTCTTCAATCACAGTGTATGAAGACTACTCCCCCAGTACACAGCTTAATTTCACCTTGGTTCGGTAGGTCATAATATATCACCTTAATGCTTTTTATTTTTTATTTTGAAGATCAGACTCTAATCCATCCACTAAAATTATAATTTCACATCAAGTTCTGTACACATGATTAGGACTGCAGAATTTACAGTGTTGCTACATCCCTGTGCATTAAAATAGATTGTGTTCTTATAACCAACAGGAGTATCGTGCTGAAATTGGGAAGCTTAGCGATGTTCATCTTTTTCCTTAAAGGAAATCAAAGCAGCAAATCGAGCAGCAAAGTGAGTTGTTTTTTTCCAGAAAAAAAAAACATTCAAATCACAAGCATTTAAAAATAAAAAAAAACATGGAACAAATACTAGGCCTGTACAATACATCTGTGGTGGCTTGAGAAACTGATTGACCAGTGTTGGGGGACGTTACTTTTTAAAGTAACTAATTACATTACAAAATTACTGTCTTTAAAAAGTAATCAGT
>JAQQZT010000007.1:20473364-20489262 GCA_030068275.1 Clarias platycephalus | reverse complement strand
TCTAACAACCAGCTAACCATTCCAAACCTTTCCAGCCGGGACAGCGGACAATATGTCTGTGTTGCTAAAAACTACTTGAATGAGGCACCTTATATCACCAGCAAGAGTGAAGGAAGAAATGTTCTTGTTAAAGGTACGAAGTTAGCAGTTTTATTAGATGAATCTGTAAAATATACAGTAATTGCACAGACACAAGGCAGCAACTACCCTTAACAATATTCCTATGCATTTTTATTTTTGGATGAATATGAGATTTCCTAAGGGATCTTAGATTTTCTTATGATAAAATTCTAACTTTTTTCACTTTGGTTAACTGTTTCCTACATTACCCACAATGCTGTTTGACTACCAGCTGCTACCTGTGGCATCAATGTGACAGACATCCGAATTCCGATATTACAGATATTAACAAATATTTGTAACAAATATTTAAATATAAATATATCTAACATGTCTCAGGGTGGAAGTTTGCTTAAATCAGTTTGTCTTTTTTATTTATTTATTTAATTTTAAATTCCCTGTCTCATTTTTCACCACCCTTCTCCCACTGTGCCCAACTCAGAGCACTTGTCACAGCCTAAAATCTCACTTAAGGTTGTCAAGGATGCAGACGGAAGCTTTATTGCCTCTGTGAAATGCCAGGTGAAAAAAGGATTCTCACGCATATACTTCACCCTTTTTACAATACACAATACAAAAAACAATAAAAAATTGCAAGAATACAGCATTGAAGAGGACGCCTTATCAAAATACCACAACGCCTTATTTGTTGTGCCCATTAAACTGGACCAAGACATGGGCATGGTCTATTGCAACGCGAGTGATGGAAAAACATCAGCGCGGAGCAAAGATCTGAACCTCACAGTGGGTATGTAGATTTTTCATAAATTTACTTCATATAATTTAAGCCAAATACAATTACATGAATGTGCTTAAAATGTAGTTTTCAAATGCAGTATGTATTGAATACAGTCTCAGAGAAAGAGTGTCCAATAGATGTCCAATTCTACACATCCCTGTTCTAATTGCAGGGTTTTGTTTAAAAAAAGTTAGACCAAGATAAAATCGTCTTTTTTTCTACAAAAAAAATTATATGTTTTAAAGAAAGATAATGTAATTTTGTAGCTTCTTAGCTAATATTTTCTTAATTTTGCTTTGATGTACTGATGTCCCATCCATTTGTACCAAATTTCTACATTTTACTTTCTTTAACATTTGAAAATTTAATTTTATATAACATTTTTGCACTTTTTTTGTTTCTCTCATAATATTTTTTCTTTGTTACATGACATGATGTAATATTTAAAGATTATAATTACCAAAAGCAATTGTTTGTCCATAATTATGGTCTAAATATGACTTATTTGCAGAGGCAGTAAAGGGCAATGCAACAATGACACTGGAACATAAATATATACAGCAGGACTTGAGTGTGTATGCTGTATATATATCTTGCCATGTGAGAGGATCATTTCCACAATACTCCTGGTTCCTCAATAACACAAGGTTGGGAAGAAATGGAAAATTTTACAGGACAGACCGCCCAGATGGCTCCTATCTCTTAATCATGCTGACGAACCATGCAAGTAGTGGGGTCTACCACTGCGAGGCTGCTGACACATTCGATAACACTGCAAGTGTGAGCAGTCCAAAGTATCTGATTAGTCATGAAGGTAACAGAACCTTTAACATTGGGTGTGCAATAATAAAAAATAAAAACGTGTACTGTACCAGTAAATTAATCATTTTGTCATTTATGGTTGGAAAGGTTTGTCACCTTTTGGCTGGATGGTGTAGGACAACACCACCTGGTCAAAAGTATGTGGACACCTGACCCTGACATCACACCCATATGTGCTTGGATAGTAATTAAGGATAGTAATATGGAATCAGGCCTGCCTTTGCTGCTATAATCACAGTCACTCTTCTAGGAAAGCTTTAAACTAGTTTTTAAAGCTTGTTTGGGGGTTATTTTGTAATTCATCCAAAGGTATAAATTATTTGGCTAATGTTAAGGCTTGATACAGGCCACTAGTGTTCTTCCACACCTACTGTGGGAACCTATGGATTCATGGACCATATGGTTTTTGTGCACATGAAGGAATTTTTCATGCATTTCAGATTTGGGCCCCTTAATTTCACTACAGATGAAATCTTTATGCTATGGTATACAAAGGCATGTGTATGCTTCCATCTTGTGGTTAAAAGTTTGGGGAAGAACCACATATAGTTGTGATTGTCAGTGTGCATACTTTTGTTTATAAATTTTTTCACTTTTTTGTGTAAATGGGCTTGTAGGATAGAATGTCATTATGCATCATGAAAATAAGACAGTAAGATTTATGGAATTCATATATGTAAAAAAAACATTCTTAGCATAAATATTTGATTATCTTGCTTTAGTTAAATGGAAAAGAATAGAAAGCCTGTGTAATAATGTTAATTTAATTTAGTTTCATCCTTAATAATTAACTCTCTTTTTTTTTAGCACTCAACAAAATCCCAACTAAAGTGGTAATCATCATTTTCACCTTTTTTGCGCTGTTGATTTGTGCTGTGTTCGCTTGTTGTATCTATGGAGTGGTGTTACGTAAGTAAAGATTTCATTTCTTGTCTTTAAATCTATTTTTAAAGGAATATTATTATTTTTTAACATCATATCTACAGTATTTGTCTCATCTGGCATACATGTACAATTACCATGAATAATAATCTAAAGACAAATAGTTCAAGTATCAATCACAGTGAAAGTCTGGAGATTTAGGAAGTCTTAACAAAGCTTTTCCCAACATTTTCTCCCCACATTACAACTCGAGCAATACAATAATACTGTAAGTTATTCCAGTTACTTACAATTGCAATCAAGTTTTTGAGATATCATCAAGCTGTGAAATGAAACCATCTGAAGTTCTTCCTGTTGAAAAAAAAAAGGTTTCATTTCCTTTTATACATTTAAAACTCAATTACAAAATAATGTTAATGAAAACTCTGTATATGTTTATGCGCTTTGCATAAATGTTTAATGTCTTCTCTAAGAACTACCTTCAGACTTTCATTATAAGTGTGTTTCAGGTCATCTGATTTCATATTATTTTCTCCTTAAAGACAAGGGAAGCATGTTCAAATAGTAGATAGGGTTAATTCAGAGTAGGTTGAGAAGCATTTGAGTATTACTTATTGTAAATAAGGACATAGTATTGTAATATTTGCTTTTTGTTTTTTTCTTTTTAGGAAAAAGGCAGTCCAGGATATATAAGTAAGTATGAGATGTTCAAAATTGCTAACAAAGTGAAACTATTGCATAGTGACTGATTATGCACTTAGTGTGGCATGTGATCAAATTTTAGCAAAAAAACACACAAAGTGGTGTGTGAAAATGATTCCTCATCCTCTGAGAACCACTCTTTCACAATTTGAGTCCTGGAATATGGCTGTGCCGTAAGGGAAGAAAAACTCCATTAATGTAATAACCTGGTCATTCAGTACATTCAGGTCGTCAGCTGACTTGATTGTATTACCACGTAACGTTGCCGAGCCTAGACCTGACCAACTGAAGCAACCCCAGATCATAACACACTATGCATGATGGGTGCTTCTTTTCACACGCTTCCCTTCTTACCCTGATCGCTCTGGAACAGGACCAGTTTGAACTCATCAGACCAAATGGTCTTTATCCATTATACAAAGCCCTTTTTGCTCGTAAAAATAATCAAGGCCATTTTTCTGATTAGTCAAACTAATGTGGTTTCCTTATGGCCAAACAGCTGTTTAATCAAAATCCTGTGAGTTCTCGTCACGTATTGTGTGCGTGTGGAAATGTTATACTTATACAATTTTATAGTGAAATTCTTTCACTATTAAACATGGCTATGGTTTTTACTGTTGTTCTTTTACTGTGCAACTTCACCAAGTGTTTAACTAATCTCAGGTCTTAAATAATCTCCTCATTTTTCTTTCCAACCACTTTTCTTTTACAAAGTTGTAATATTCAGAACTATCCTTCTAGGTTTTAATAACGTGTAGAAGGGTTCTTAATCCAAGTTCAAGTAATTTCAAATTTCCTTGAGTGTTTTCTTTGCTTGATGCAGCCCGATAATTAGATACTTCTGAAATGGTGGCTTTTAGGAGGCAGTATATATGGTAACAGAAAATGGACAATTAATGTTACAGCACAATAATCAGTCACGAAGTAATGTGATTTAGACAGAAACAAAGTGGATTTACTTCACACACACAAAAAAAAATTTCTTATAACAGCACTTTCCGAGGTGTTTTATTTCTGTTACACACCAGCAGAATATTGTATACAAAGTTATGAAACATCCACCATGCAAGTTCTAGTGTAATATCATTTTAGTAGATTGAGCAATCAGAATCAAGAATTCACTGGTACTGTTGTACAAACTGAGTTATTTCATGGATCCACTGTATCAATATCTCCATTTTTACACTATTATGTACATTTCACATAAGCATTAGTTTTACACACCATTACCATCCCCCATTTATCTAAATACACATCCGAGCTATGACCCTGGTAAAGTAAACTTGTGACAACGCCTTTCCTTTAGTTTTAGAGTAAAAGACTTCACAGACATGCATAGCAAGCTGGATGATGATTATGATGATGATGATGGTGTTTTTGAAATGACTGAAGACACTAAAGAGCATGAATATGAAGAAGGAATATATTATGACCTGGTAAGAACCAATTTTGCCCAACAAGATTTAAAACGTGATGATGTTACACATCGTGTTCATTTATTTTTTTCTTGTGTAGGATACTGAGTCATATATTGAAGATACACAAGTTGTCCAAGCATCCATGCTGCAAGACTCTGATGAGGTACTCTTAATTACACAAAGACTTCCTTATGTAAAAGCTTCAGCATTTATAAGGCTTGCATAAACACCCATAGTTTCACAGAACTACAGAATACCAGTATTGTTCACAGTGCAAAATTCTGTCGCTTGCCCTAAGGTGTGAAAATTCAAAGTCTAATAATAGTCCTAATCAGTAAGTATTCTGTATCTGATTATTTTTGTTTATTTCACAGGGTGAAGAGGAGGAAGAGCCTGACTTTTTCCCCAACCTTTGAATAGTTGTATAAAGTTTCTGAATAATTTTGAATTTCAGTTTTAAATACAGGAGTGTAAAAAAACAAAAAACACCTAAACATTTACAGTAGGTTGAAAAGTCTGAGACCACATAAAAAATCTGGGATTTAAAAAAAAAAAAAATGGAAATAAACAGTTTTAGAATTGCGAAAAGGCTAAAACAAGAAAGTAATTGTGGAACACAATTTCTAAAGTAGTTCAGTATTTAAAACTTGGGCAGCATGGTGGCTTAAAGGTTAGCACTGTCGCCTTGCACCTCGAGGGACCAGGTTTGATTCCCGCCTCAGGCCTATGTGCACAGAGTTTGCATGTTCACCCTCGTGCTTGGTGGGTTTCCTCTGGGTATTCCGGTTTCCTTCTACAGTCCGAAGACATGCAGATTAGGTTAATTGGTGTTCCCAAATTGCCCGTAGTGTGTGAATGTTCATGTGAATGTTGACAGGTGGAATGTAGCACCATCATAAAAATGGGAATAAATACAATGGCCTCCACGGTCCTTAGTTTGACTACAGAAGCTCGTAGATGGATGAATGGACGGATTTAAAATGAAGGCAAAATATTAACCATGTTAATTCCTTTATAGAAAAGGCCAGATTTTCTGTCTTATCCTTTCCACTGACGTTTGTGCTCAGCTGACACAACAATGTATTTGATGTAAAATGGATCATCAGGTTTTACAAAGTTATGGAATCTGTGTTAGCTCAAGTTGTTACAGCTATTAAGGCCAAAGTCTTCGTGGTTACGTAACTATTCTGATTTTATATTGTTGCTGTGCTGTAAATTTGCTTGGAAATAGTTGATAAACAATAGAATATATGGTTTATAAAGACATTGTATACTATTTTTGTGTAAGAAACTATATTCATGTTATATCACATTGACATTTAATAAAAAATATGATTTTTTTTTTTTGTTTGTGACAGATTTTTTGTGTGTAACTTTTTTAATAATCAAAATTATCTGAAATTATTAGCGTAATGATGGGTGCCCTTTAATCTGTGGTAGCCTTGGCCACCCTGGGACACCTTTTGGCTCTTACATTTACAGTGTAGTACAGTATAGCTACAATGATAATTTACAAACTGAATGTACAGTGATTAGCCATAACAGTAAAATCACTTGTCTAATAATGTCCAGACACTTTTATGACACTCTGAACCATCCGGCATGGACTCTACAAGACCATAGAAGGTTTGCCCTGGCACACAAAATTTTAGTAAGGTGGGTCATGAATCAGTCTGGATAGTCCAACACATCTCACAGATGGTAAATCAGTTTGAGATCAAGGATAATCAAAGTCAAAGCTAAGTCAACACCTTGAATTTCTTGCCGTGTTCCTCAAACCATTCCTAAATGATTTTGCAGTTCAGCAGGGTGCATTATCCTGATGACAGAGGCCACTGTCAAAATATTTGTAGGTGTAACATTCTGCAAACAGGATGGCCAGAATATCACATCTTCTTCATCGGGTATGTCTTCATCCCATAGTGCATCCTGGAGCCATCTATTGTCCAGAGAGTGAATCTCACACACACTCATCTATTCACATGATACAAAAGAAAATATAATCCATATGATCCATCTTAATTATTCGAGGCTGTACAATGGTTTAGTAGTTAGCACTGTCGCCTTGCACCTCCAGGGTCCGGGTTCGAGTGCCACCTTGGGTCTGTGTGTTTGTATGTTCTCCCAGTGCTTTGTGGGTTTTCTCCAAGTGCTCTGGTTTCCTCCAACAGTTTCGTCCAGCTGGCCTTGTACCATCGTAAGTCTCCTGGGATAGGCTCCAGGCGGCCGCCTTCAACCTTGTATACAGGATAAACCGGTATGGACGGTAAGTGAATGAGTGAACTAACTATTCAGCAGTGATTAAACTTCAATATGTGTTTTTCAAAGGATGATATAATTCTAATTATTACGAGGTCAATATGCTTTACACTTCTCAGTGCTTTATTAATGCTCGCTTTTTATGATAAGTGTGTGTGTGTGTGTGTGTGTGTGTGCTGTGTATACCTACTTGTCCTTGCTTTTAGTTTTACTACCGTTCTCGAATTGGGAGTGGTTACAATGTTTGACTTAACCAACACTCTGTGTCGCCGCGAACGAGTCGACGCTCTGACTCGGCTCTTTGACTCGGCTCTTTCAGGTGACGCTACAAGCCGACCCACATATGAAACGTAATAATTCCTCTTCCAATTCATCGACTCGATTTACCAACACGAAACATTTTTTTTTTCTAACTTTATCTGTTACAAAACAAATATTTTCACCAGTCAGAATCTATCGAGTGGTGATTAGAACAAAATGGCCGAAAGAGTCGACTCTTGTTGGTGAGATGAACCGAATGATCTGAACAAACCGCTGAAAAGATCCGGGATTTCCAGCACTACCTTGGAGACACGCTTATAATCTCTGGTGGAAAGGAAGGAACTTTAAGCAGTTTCAGTTACATTAAACAGAACAGAGGAGCGCAGGAAACCAGCAGCGTCGTTTATCTGAAGTGAATCCAAAAAAAGCGAGTCTTCGGAGGGTGTGAATTAAACATGGACACGGGCGAGACTACTGCATACGGAGCGTCCTTAGCCGGCGGCTCTTTCGACGTTTACAAGTTTATCAAACAGCCACTAACTATTTTACGACTTCTCAGCTGGGTGAGTTATCACGTCACAGGCATTTTATGGAAAATATGGATTTAAAAATAAATATTCTTGTTGTTGACGTTGAAGTTCACTCCCTCCCAGCAGATATTGTTTCGACGGCAATGTCGTGTCCCTGGCCGAAAACAGTCGGGATAGGACGACGTTAATTGGTATAAAAATAATTGTTAAAAATGTGAAAGAACATTTACTAAAACTGCGTTTGAACATGTCGACGTCATTTCAACGGTCATCAAACGTCCAAATGTTTGCTGTGCTGTACGCAGTCGCTCGGGGGTTGGTTACTGTTTTGAATATGCGTAAATGAACCCGTAGGACTAGAACTACAAGAAGGTCTGCGTGTTTACTCTGTTATTACAATGTTAAAAGTTTATTTAAAATTCAAAAATCGTTTTTGTTATAGCAAAGTACCACGTTTACACTGTTAAATAAACCGTCTTCTTGCTTAAAGTTTATTTAATGCGTAACTGAAAAGATATGACGTCATACATATTGTTTGCAGTGCTACATTTGTAACATTTCTTCTAGCTAGGTTATTTGTTCAAATATTTGTTTTCTTCAGAGGGAGAGAGAGAGGAACCGAGATAAAGAACTGTATCTTTTGGTTTCCAGTCAAATGTCATCTTTCAGAAAGCTTGTTCGGTACTGATATAGAAACAATATGTTCCTCTTTCTCCATCACCCCCCTTTGCATCTTGTGATTCGTGGCCTGCACATGTGTCCATGACGAAAGAAAAAAAAAAAAAAAAACAGGACTCGTGTGAACTTTGTGTGTCACTTTCATTCCCTGAAGGCCTTTACAGACGTGTGAATTTTCATCACTCATACACTTAGAAGTTGAGTTGCTTGTCATCTAGATAAAGTTATAGAATAACATGATGTAAATCCTTGGAAAAAGGACACAGTGTGCCTGACATGTCCAAACGCTAAATACATGGACAGCTGGCCGGGTAACATGAGAGTTGTTATGATCATGGCTGCCAAAAAGTCCCCAACACTCTCTATCTTTCCGTAGACATCATTGTGTCACTTTTGGTTTGCTGCATGTGTCAGACGTTGTTTTTTTGTAGAAAATCTACACAGGAAGTTTGCAGCTCAGTATAGGAAGTACAGAGAAAGACCACGTGCTGCCTACTGATTGTTCTCTTTGTTCTGATGCCATCTCCCAAATGTACACGTTCATCTCCCGACCACATCGGGTTGACCTTGTTTCTGATTTCCTTATCAGACAAGATGTCTGTCACAGTTACTTTAAGAAAGCTACAAATCTAAGCACATCATAACATGTATTATGCATGGAAAAGAATCGAAAGAAAACAACTACAAGGTTTTTTTTTTTTTTGGAAAATATGACATTTGCAGCACCTGGAAAAACCCGTCAAATGTTTCTATATTTGAATAATAATAAAAGATTGTATCTAGTTTTTTTCTTCCAGTAACACACAATGACACTTCTGTTTCTTATTTAGGCTACCTTAAAAAAAAAAATTCTTCCTGCAAATATGGCGAACAAGTTTAACAAATTCACCATATAAAATACAAATAAAGTCAGCTTAAATTCTGGTAATCTAACTATACGTGTCCAACACTTGCACAATTTTTTTGATGGGTACATACCAAGGCGAAATTAATATGATGATGATGTTGTTGTTCTTTCTGCTGCTTCCTTCAATGGGTTGCCAAAGAGTGCCATCCGATCAGCATAAAACTAGGCACAGGTTTTACGCCTAGTACTCTTCCTGGTGCAACCCTTATAATATAACCAAGCTAGGGACTGGCACTAAGGATGCCCTGCATCAAGTTGCTGGGTTTGGGCATTGGCTGGGTGTTGACTGCCAAGGTGAAAATGAGATAAGCCTAATTCAGTTTGAATTCACGTACCGCTCTCAAAATGTTCATCCTGTTGCATCATCATCATCTAAACAGAGAAGAGTGCTTGCACACAGCATACAAATGACAGCAGCTTTAATCACTTTAAGAAACCTTAATTTCTTACATTTCCCAGGCCTACACACACTAAACCTACAGTCGACATTTACTGTACATTTCCAAATATCCACTGAAGCCCTGTTTACACCATCCTGAATATTTGAATGAGCTGAGGCAGGTCTGTTAATCATGATTAGTGGAAGATGTTCTTCTAAGAAATCCAATTTTATATGGTTATACTATTTGAGGACTTTGTATTCACGTATGTAGCTTTGTAATTAATTCATTAGTTTATATCTTAAGGTACAGTAAGTCTCATGAATACTTTATTTAATCCAAAATTTTATGGTAAGCACTTCAACATTTTGGACATATATTATTTATTCTTTGTCATTGTTATTATTTTTTATTATTGTTACTTGTACATTAAAATCTTATAATAAGAGTTAAATCTAAAGGCAAGCATTTGGTTACCCGTAAAGTGGAAAAAAAATTGGTTCTTCTTAAATGTTTTTTAACCTCTTCTTATTTTCATTTCCCCTTTTCTAATCCTGCTAAATTCTAGGTGTTTGCCATTGTGGTTTTTGCTACCATTACAGCAGAGGGATATGTAAATCCAAAAGATTCATCACAGGTGGTCTGCATATTTAACGAAAATGACTCATCCTGCAATTATGGCGTGGGCATCGGTATCCTTGCCTTCTTCGGCAGTATCGCCTTCCTCATAGCTGATGCATATCTTCCCCTGATGAGCAGTGCTCAGGACAGGAAGCGTCTTGTAATTGCTGACATGGGATTCTCAGGTAAAACAGATCATAACAGGTCACATCTCAAAAATGGAAAATCCACAAAAATGGAAAAATCATCATCTCGCAACATGACCCTCAAGTAGATTAGTTTCCATATTGTACTTATTTACAGTACGGGGAAGTTAGCAAAAAAAATATACCCTGAGACTTTTTGTTAAAATACAAGTTAACAATAAATATACATATTACACTTTAGGTAAGAAAAAGTCTGAAAATGGTGCAGTGAAAGATTTAGGAGCAGGAATTAAAAGGGCAAGATGATTGTATGTAACGGCCATTTATCAAATTTAAATACCATTTTTAAGGCAAACAGGAAACTTTGAAGTCCCAAGACTGAAAGCATTAAGGACAACAGAGTCCGAAGTCTATAAAACACAAGGCAACTTGCACAAATGTTATGATGATGATATAAAACGGTCTTATTTATAAATGAATATAAACATAAAAATTGTGTGTTTAATTAATATGAAGGTCCATAGAAATATGTCCATTTGTATTATAATTTTAATAGGATAAGTTAATTATTTCTTTCACTCTCTGTATGCATTAACAGGTGCCTGGACATTTCTGTGGTTTGTGTGTTTTTGCCACTTGGCTAATCAGTGGGCAAACACCACAGATAGAAACCACATTGCTGTTGATGCAGCTCAAGCTATCATTGCCTTCTCCTTCTTCTCTTTCGTTGCTTGGGTAAGTCTTAACTTCAGAGTCTGCAACAACATACAGTATATCCAATAACATTTTGCAAAATTGTGCTTTTTTTTTTTTTTTTTACATTCCTAATGCAGATCATTATTAGGTATTGATTACTGGGAAAAGCACAATATTAAATGTATAGGATCTTTGGATTAAAGCACTTCTGATCAGGTTATGTAGTTGTAATTGGAGGATAGACTTTTTTTCTTTTCTTAAAATAAACTAGAAGAAGTGCAGAAATTTGTTAGTCTTTCTGCTGGAAAAACAGCATTAGAGATGGGAGTCCCATTACTGGATCTGAATACAATGTCATGTCCTTGATGTTTTTTTTTTCCCTCAACTTTATTTGTTAAAATTGGTTCTTCTAAGTAGTGGGATTGTGATATCTTGCAACCTAAAGCTGAAGTTTAACCACCAAAAGCATTATCTTTGGACGATAGGTGGTTTTCTTCTATTCAATCAAATAATAAAAGTATATTCTCCTAAATTTGTGTATATGTACAGTACATGCCTACACGTTTCTGAACACATTTGGTACAATAAGCCTCTGTTAAAGTAGTTCACAGAGAATATGGTTGATTAACATGTTTAAAATACCAATACCAGTTCTATGATTATGTAAAAGAAAAACAAATTTACAGAATAGACTTGTGAATAAATTGGTTATTTCTTGAACAGGGTGCGATCACCTTTTTCGCCGTAATGAGATTTCGTCAAGGCCTTGGACAGCTTGGTCAAGGTTTTGCAGAATCTGCTCCAGATCACACCTCACCTTACCAGTCATCAACGATCCCTCACAATTCCTCACCGTACCCACCTACTACTTACCCGTCCGACCTCTACCAGCAACCCCCCTTCACTGGAAAACCCGATTCGATTGGCAGTAACTACCAGCCACCAAACTACTGACAAGGGCCCTTCTCGAGAGAAGGCAAAAAGGGATGATCATGACATGCAGCATGGAAGGAGCCTGTACAAGCAGTGAAAGCTCGTGTATTGATGGGCTCAGGCATTCCTTGAACTTGGCTGGTTCTCTCAGTCACCATGAAGTTATTCTTTGTGCTTGCTTTCAGCGAAGCACAGCTTTTCTGTGTTCTGAAATTGTTTGTTTGTGTTACCCAGAGCTGATTGTCACTGATTGCACAAATGGTCCCTAAATATAATGCAAGTCATTGTGAAACTGCTGACAGAGTAAGCTGTTACTGCGCTTAAACTTTGACTGCTCTGTAGTGAGTACATGTTTTACTTCAGCAATGCCACGTTTTAACACTGTAAAATTGCATCGTGACCCAGAATGATGTTGCACATAAGAGTTAGAAAGCTTACTTGCATTTAGATTTAGCTGTGTTTTCCAGTGAAAGCAGTACTAGGAATGTCCATTGTGATGCTCTTATGACCCAAAATACAGGGTATCCCAAGTGTCTCCATACATAGAGGAAACAAATACTCTCTACATGAAAGTCTACATGAGTCTAAAAATCATCTCTACATGAAACACCGTTGTCTCTCTCTAGTGTTGACACATCTGATGTTAATCACACTTGAAACATGTTCCTTTCCCATAGTCTTTGCTATATATTTTCCTTGTACTCCATGGACTTTACATCTTTACATTCTTAAAGTCTATATAACTAAACTGAGTATGAAAGATTTTAGAAAACATTTTGCTTAAAACTATGTTCATTTACTCTGTGTGGAGACATGAGACACCCTGTATAATGTAAAAAATGAAGCTCTGATTTGATTCACATGTGCCTTTGGAGAGTTAGTTTTTATCCTGTAATTTATACGAGACTACTGAAGAAAAAAATTTTTTTATATCTGAACTGTAAGTGCCTTAAGTCCAGTTTGATTTAATTGGTGTAAAACTTAATTGGTGTAAAACTTATCCTTCCAATATAACAACCCAGAAGTATTGCACCACTTGGAAATTATCAATTAAAAAAAAAAAATTATAATACAAGCCAAACCAATTGTGCCAAAGTTTCAGGTTCTAATCTAATTATTATTTTATTTTTTTCATTTATTGCAGCAAACATACAGCACCAATCTAACTGTTGACTCTAGTTTTTTTTTTTTTTATTAGACAGCTTTTCAATCTGTTAGAGATGACCTTTTTCTCTGGTAGTGTAGTGTACACTTTAAGAACCTTTATTACTAATCATTTAACCCTAATTTAACCTGTTGAACATGTGCTTAATGATTTGCACTACTTGATTTAATGCATTTTTTTCTGGGATGTGGGTAATTCTTAAAGCACTGGCCATGTTTTATTAATTAGATTTTCTATGTTAACATTTATTTTTTAAACTGGTTTCAAGTGTTCAAAATGTTTAAGAGAATATGGGATATCCTTTGTTTGGATGCACAAACCACCAATTTAAGCAAAAGGAAATGTACATTTACCAGGGAACAAAAAATAAAGTTTTTTTTTTTTTTTTTTGCAACTAATATCTCATGGGCCTTTTAATTCCTCCCCAAAGGTATTCAGGAAACGGTTTTAAGATGTTTCTAGTATTAATATATAAAGCTTACCCTCAATTAATTAACCATTATGGCTTATAAGCAGAAATAACAGAACAAAATTTAGTGTGAAATAAAAATAAAACATTTTATTCTCTCTCACACACACACACAACATAAAAGTGACAAAGTATGTAAAAATTACAATTTAATACTTCTATAGCACTTTGAGCACTATATTTTGGACACTCATGTATGTTACGACTGAGCAGTGAGTGCTCAGTTTATAAGGTAGAGTGGCTGTTGCAGCAACTGGTTTTCTTTTTAAATTAAATAATGCTTTATGGTACAGTAAGTGTTCATAAGTGAAGAGAAGAGAAAAGTTTGCGTGATGTACTACTATAGTCCATTTGCTTCCCCTTCAGAACATGAGGGGGTGTCTCATCCCTCTGGGGGGCGCAGTTCTCTTTATTCTCCATCAAACCTCCATAACATGCCCTGCACACTGCTTGATATTTATCAGCTCCTCCAATCACCTCCACCTGCAACATCCATAGTGAGAATGAATGAAACCCAGTCCAGTCAGGGTGATAGAGTTACAAATTTTTACAGGTTCGAAAATGATGGGGGGGGGGAGGGGGAATATCGAGGGATTTATAAAGATTTTTTTTTTTCTTCTAATGAACATTTGCTTGCATGTAAAATTACTTAAAGCATGTAAATAATTTTTTTTTTAAATCTTCCTGGATATATGTTACAATTTATACCAAAGCAATAAGTGGGTTTGCTGTAGAACATGGCACCATGATTCATTCCAAAAACACACAAGTTGCACAAAACATTTCGTCCAGCCCATGTCTGACCTCTTGCTCCGCTCCAAGTCTCTTTGTGTAGGACGCCTCTTTAAAGCACTGCATACAGACTGCGTTCAGCTTAACGACACTCTCAGCCAAAGGGATCAGGTTCAGTATGTTGCCAAAGGGCTATGGAGGGAAAAAACAGGATTAAGTGAGTGGTTGACCAAAAATGTTACCCAATGATGCTAGAACATATGAAAAGGAATTTTCTGGGGGAGGGATCTCTAACCACATATTGACATGCAACATAGTAGAACTTGTTATTCCATTCAATCACTAAAGCAAAACTGCATTAGTACAAGACCACATTAATTATTCAGAAGATAATTACATGTTCAATAATTAATTACAAATTAAGAAAATTACACTGTATGGCCAAAATTACACCAAATCATTATTTATTCGCATAACAAAGTCAGCAGAAGACATGAGCAAATATATAAACCACAATTATACCTCAGAAAGTAGAAAAACCATAAATGCTCACCTTCCTCTGAAATGTGCCATCAAGTGCTGCGACAATAATGGTCTTTCCCATGTTCGCCATGGCTTCACAGAATTCGACAGTGTCTGGGAACTAGAATGGAAAAAGGAGAATAAAGAGCTCAAATTAAAAACATCACTGCACTCAAATGTGTTTTATAGTTATTCTAGTTTACAATTTATGTTGAATGATAATTTCATTATGATGCATCATTATTATTACACATATATACTTTAAATTTACTGCCTTGTATTAATTTTCCAGTCCCAAGGAGCAACTGTGCATGTTCCCACTGGGCAAACTGGCAGTGAGAAACCCAACACAGCTGAAAAAGTAAAGTAGCTGCATTATTTATCCTGTTTTAGTCAGCGCTGAGCATACATTTGGGACAAGGTGTGGCATGTTTAAAACGCAATTGGCTGGTATGAAAATCAGTCATGCACCTTTCCTGACTTCCTGTTTTAAAAGGAAATAGATAAAGGAATCAAAGTCCCTGAACATTTTCTGGGCTCAGTAGCATCTCATGAAATTTATAGGGGGATTATTAAATCATTTAATGCTATTTCCCTCCATGACAAACATGTTACAATAATGGTTTAAAGAATGTTTGCGTGACTATAGCATAGGGCTGGGCGATATGGCTGAAAACTGTATCACGATATCAGTGTTTCATAACGGTCGATATCAATAATTATTGATATTTTTTATGACCCATTTTAAAATAAGGACCAGGAGAAGAATGTTTAAATATAATATATTTTTATTTTAAACTTATCCTTCCTATGATGATAGTCCCATCAGTTATTAAGACAAATGTCAACAACCATGGAAAAATCTAATAATTAAAATGTAAACATAAGTCTAAAGTCACAATGAACACTTAACAAT
>JAQQZT010000007.1:20416591-20428518 GCA_030068275.1 Clarias platycephalus | reverse complement strand
GTTTTGAAATCCCCAGTATTGTTGTAGAATGTAGAAAATAAATCACTAAACAAAAACAAAGAAATGTGCAAGTGACCTCAAACTTTTGAACGGTAGTGTACTGTATATGAGGGGTGTATATAGAGTAACTGGTAATAACTGACACTATGTGAAAGTACAAGGTAGGTGCATCAAATCAAATGTCAACGTTTATGAACTACAGACAGATGGACGTATATAAAGCTTTTACTACCTTCTAAATAGCTCCTTCCTTTGCTCCATAGTCCATGGGCGTCCATAAAACCCTGAGAATTTAAGGTCAAAGTACAGCCAGCTTTTAATCAACCCATTATTACCAGTTTAACAAGTTTCTGCTAAAACAACAGTGTGTCATCATCAGCTCGAACACAGTACAGTACAGTACAGTACAGTACAGTTCTCCAGATGTAACTCACCTTCCACAACACCACTGAGGAACCTCCTGCCACTGCAGCTCATCTCGGACATCGTTACTAACTTGGTGTCTCAAATATTCTTTGACAGCAGATTAATTTAACAAGTGGTAAACAATGCAGACAGCTCGTCCTAAACACTCCAACTTAATGGCATCAGGAAATGTTGTACTGCTGACTCTAAACTCACTTTCTCTTTTTATATAAATGCATCAGCAATCGTTTTAACCCGACAACCCGACCCAGCCTGAGCTCATCCTAGCTGTTTTTAACGCACTCCCCTCTCCGCCTTTACAAGCCCAGTTCCTCGTTGCACTTTGTATTTACATCTACTGCGCATGCGCCCAATCTGTCACGCAGCGGTCGTGGAAAGTAGCAAGCGCCGCCCAGTTAAGGGACTGCGCATGCGCCAAGTTGTCATCGCTAACCTTACTTCTACCTCATACTTCTATTCCCACCCAAATTCCGATATATCCCGCCTTTTCAAGCAGTTCGCTGATTGGACAGGAGTCATTCATGACACCATGGCACAAAAAGCAGGCATATCTAATATATATATGTGTGTGTGTGTGTGTGTGTGTGTGTGTGTTAAAATATATATAAAACTTTTAACGAGTGTTTTATTCCACATTATTATTAATACTTCAGGTCTGTGTGCATGAAGTTACATGTTCTTCCCATCCTTGGTGGGTTTCTCTGGTTCCCTCCTACATTTGTGTGTGTGTGTGTGTGTGTGCCCTGCGATGAACTGGCACCATGTCCAGGGTGTATCCTGGGATAGGCTCCAGGCTTCCTGCGATCCTTTAAGTGGTACAGAAGATGAATGAATGAATTTATTATTATTATTATTATTATTATTATTATATAGTAAGTATTATTACTGTTCTTGTTTTTTGTTGTCAAAGAAATGGTCGAATTGGCTTCAAGTGCCCCTAAGAAGAAATTGAGCCCAGGGGAACCATGGAAGAGCAGGTGATGAGAAATGCATTAAAACTGGTGACAGGATCATGGGCACCCAAGCCTCACCCATGCCGTCGGGGATCAAAGGTCAGCACGTCTGGTCCGATCCCACAGAAAAGTCAATGCTGACCATGATAGAAAGGCGTACATTACAGAAATAGTCTTCTTCTTCTTCTTTTTCTTTCAGCTGTTCCCTTTCAGGGGTCTCCAGTCATCTGCCTCCATCTAACCCTATCCTCTGCATCCTCTTCTCTCACACCAACTAACTTCATCTCCTCTCTCATTACATCCATAAATCTCCTACATTCCAGAACCAGTAACATATTCGAATAGATACCTAAGCTTGTTATTATAAATTACTGTATAGCCATCATTACTCTCAAGTCTTTAGGGATAGGGTCCAGGCCTTCTGTGACACTGTAAATGGTACAGAAGATTAATTTAGTATTATTATTATTATTATTATTATTATTACTATTATTACTGTTCTTGTAGCGATAGAATTGGCTTCCAGTGCTACAGGGGACCATGCAAAAGCAGGTCTGGCGCAGGTGAAGGGGAATATGTTAAAACTGGTGACAGGATCATGGACACTCAAGGCTCATCCATGCCTTCTGGGACCAAAGGCCAGAACCTCTGGTCCAATCCCACAGAAACGTCAATGCTGCCCCTAATAGAAAGGCATTAGAACACTTAGGACACCACAACCTGCCACACAGCAGGCAAAGAGCTCAAGGCTGCCAACTTGGCCTGAAATTCCCTAGATCGCAATCTGATTCAGCGCCTATGAGATGCGTCGAACAAATAAATCCGATCCGAGCCAATGTTCTGGTGCCTCCGGTCCAGGTCTTGTGGATTCACGTCTCGAGTGGCAAACACTGCCCAGGTGGCATAAGGGGAACCTATACAATGTTGTGGCTGATCAGTGTATGCAGGGACGCATTATAGAGCCCAATGCCTGCAGGTAGAAATAACCTCCCATAGTGTTCCTTGGAGCAGCAAACCAGTTCTTTGTTTGACTACAGTCTCTAATGAGTCAAGTCTGATTCCCACACCCGAGTCTACTTTCCTGAGCAGCTTATTAATCATATAGGTGTCTCCCACAATCACATCATTGCTCCAGCATACCACAGCAATCTGATAACATAAATTCACACTGACCGATAAAGCAAGCACCAAAGGACCATAGTCTGCTTAGAATATACAAGTGACTCTGTCCCTTCTTGTATACAGTCTAAATATTGTACAGGTCAGGTGGTGAAAAGCTTTTAGCACCCCTACTGCAGTAGTACTGCCTCACTTCCCCAACACTATACTGAACTAAACCTGAATTTCACTTAAACATCGCTGACCAGAGGCTCATCTTGGACATCCAGACTTCAATAGATTTGGAATTTTTCTTAAATTCATCTTAAATGATCACTAGCAATTCCCTGCGGTCGGATTAAAAGCCAAGTCAGCTGAGTTTGAAAAGAACTTTTTAAATTAGCATTATCATAAAGCAGATTTACTGAATTATGGACGTGAGTTAGATTGATACTGAGTAATAAAAGTGGAAGTGGCAAGTTGTAATTCTGAGAGGACTTGGATAAGAAAACATTAGACTCAAAAGGGAACACATCCTCTTGTGAGTGACAAAGGTTAGCATGATAAGTTATTGAACTCATCTACAGTTGTAAAGTTAAACTATTAGGTGAGGTTGAAGGATGTTCATTAGGCGCATCAGGGTGTTTGAGATTGGCACAAAAGGCTGCAGTATTAGGGTTTAGAGATGGGCATAAAATCGATTCAGTTACATATTATGATTCTTCAGTGTGGGAAATCTTGCATCACTACACTGACTCGAAATTATTATTATTTTTTCCATTTTAAACTTTTAAGTTTGCATTTGAAAATACCATTCCTCTATAATCCTACAGGTTGTGAGGTCTATACTATTTTCACGGCACAGCACCATGTGATTGGAGCAAGTTATTTGCCAAGTTTGTTTAGAATTGCAACAAAATCTAAAAAAAAAAAAAAAAAAGTAATACCAAATCTGGATAATTATAAATCGTGACATTTACAGAATCACAATCATATTTCCATCCCTTTTAAGTTGGCCATTCCACAGAAATAAGCAAGACACCCTGTGATTAAATGGGTTTGTCCAAGATAGTGTGACGGAGTCAAGTGTGGACGGTAACACACAGCAGCAGAATTGTGTCAGGATCAGGTGCTGGAGAGCCTAACCAGACCATGTGTAACCAGAAAATGCACAAGTAACAAGGTTTCAGATTCACAGATTTACAAAAATACAAAAAAAAACAAAAAAACTACTGATTATTAGATGATCATTAATGGGTTTGATAGGCTACAAACTATAAATAACTCAGAGAGGAAATAACTCCAAACAAATGTTGGAAAGGATTTTGTACATTTTCCAAATACCCCCATCTCCCCCTCCATCAAAAAAAACAACACTTAAAAAGAATAATATTCAAGCATTTTTTATTCAACATAAAAACAACCACTTTTTTCCATTCCAAATTAAAAAATGACTTCGCAATGATATGGGGTATTATTAATGACAACACTTAAATTATAATGCATCTTTTTTTTAACCAACATTTAATGCTTTTCTGTTTTTATATATTTCAAACTTTTTCTCTCTATTATTATATAATATGCACTTCAACAGAAGGGTTTTTTAATTATATTTTTTTACTTCAATGTCAAAAAGAAAGCTACATGTCAAGTTATATTTAGTGTCAGTTTAAGTGCAAGCTCTTTGGGAGTTCTGAGGTAATTGCTTGGGTTGTGTCCAACATGCTCCTTTATTTATTCCATCACCCTTCAGTTCATCCCTTCATCGTCCTAAAGGACTCTGTGCTACGTGTTTTTCCCTCGCTGGGCTTGCTTCAGCAGAGTATCGAAGTCAAGAGTGCTGCTATCCTTGCTCCTTCTTGGGGCTGGGTTCATGTCACGGTTTGAATCTGAAGAACAGAAGAAGAAACCCAGGTATTTGTCTTGGATTGTATGGAACAATAACCCAAGATACAAGTCACATGTGAATTAGTGGTTAAAAAAAATTATAATAATATATATATTAGACCAAGTACATAAACTTTTGATTTTAATTATAGCCATCACTACTCAGAGCTGCTGTTCTCTAAAATCTGAGTTGAAAATTCAAAAGTGCTGCTGTACAAGGGCGTTTAAATCAAACCAGGACTTTTGATTGTACAGTTTATCAGATATAAAGGTATAAAGTTTGTGTCAGTATGCTGGAGCCATGATCGGACTGCATGCATTACGTCCGACATAATGGCCTCCCAGGAACTCCATCACTGGCCCAAACGGTTTGGAGCAAGGTCAACTTCCAGTCAAGTTGCTGTAATGTGTGTACAGTTCCCCACAGATAAATCTGTCTCTTCCACAAACTGGCGACAAGTTATCCATCAATTTTCAAACTCCCTGAATGTTCACAAAGTGGGCTCCGAGCCACCTCAGCTGGGATCATCATTCATGAATGTATGGTCTTCTTTAAAACGTTTGCGCTATTTAACTGTTTACCTGTGGCTAAAAGTCTCATCATTGTACTGTGCTTGAAGTTGAAGTCTGTAAATTTCAGTCGGTTTTACATCTTCAGAGAAATTTCAGCACAAATCGTGGTTTGACGTTACTATATTGCAAGTTATTGTCACAAAATGTGCTAAATAGCACAACAAACCTTTATTTCCATTTCTTTCCCCCCTCCTCAGGATGACACCGCTTCAGCACTAGACAGATTTTTAGGAAGTAGTGAAGAAGTAGTGGGAGACATCTCACAAACCTAAATCCATGTAATTTGATTGGCAGAACTGTCGTCTCCCACCAAAGCAAATATCAAACGGGAGTTCGTCCGGTTGTCTCAACTTTGTCCCTTTCTCGATTGCACTGAAAGCATCGTCTGTGTCGTAATATGTAACAAAGCCATAGTTGTCTCTATAAATTGAAGACGAGGGAAGAAAAACAAAGAAACAAAATAAACAAAACAAAAAAAAAAAGAGTAAGTCAGATGTCAGCAAAAATTCAAACATCTACTATAAACTCCATTTTCATAATATTTTGTTCACTGTCCCACCCTCTCGTCCCATATGTTTTTGCTTTAAAACCTTTCCCCACTCTCCATGTTCCACTACACATTACTGCACTTTATGAGAATGAAGCACCCCATCATTCACAACGGGAGCATTTATGAAACACAATTCATGAAGATTGGACAGAATTTCGCAGATGTGTTGCAGTATCTGCTCGAATATTTCCAGGCCTCAGTCTCACCCATGACTCCTGAAGTGGACGGTGCAATCTTCAATCTTCCCAAACAGTGCAAAGCGCTCCCTGAGCTCATCCTTGGTCATAGTACCACGTATTCTTCCTACGTACACCACCCTGCGCTCATCCTGCAGTATCAGAAACATTACAGGGAAACAGAAAACGCGTCACTCTCATTCTTTACAAAGAGGCTTTTAAAAGCTTTTATTAGTTAGAACTTACAATGGCTTTCTGCTTGGCTGCCCTGCGAGTATCTTCCCCTCGGCCTAAATGATAATATTCCGTCCGCCTGCGAGTTCACCAGAACAGTGTGGTGTTAAGTGGTGTTAATTATTTCTTAAAAAGCCTGACAAATCACAACATGTCCTTAACCTGACCTCTTCCAGCTGCTCCACTTCTGCCTCCAGTCTGGCTGCGGAGAGTGGGAGCGAGACCGTGAACGGCTGAAGGATCTGGATTGTGAGCGACGGTAATTGCATCGGCGCCCTCGGATCGGAGAGGGGGAGAGCGAACGTGAGCTGGAGCGAGACGATGAACTTGAGCTGCTCTCCGAGTGCCGTGATCTGTATCTGAGAGAGAAAGAGAGAGAGAGAAAAAACAGAGGCAGTGGTGATTAAAAAAAAGCAACACTTCAAATCTCTGTCTATTAATGGTCATGTGATGTCTCCATAAGGTTGCACACAAATAACCCCACCCAATACAAAATATTTAACATTTAGACTAGAAGCTGGTTCTGGAATGAATTATTTCACCTTTCTTTGACAAATATGCTGCTTAATGTTGGCGTGGATAAAAATTAACTTAAGACTACATGGAAATAGTAATAATTTAAAACCATTTTCATTTAAATGTAACAATTTTAGACTTTTACATCCTCCATTTACCTCTTTCTTGGTGGTGAACATGATGAAGCCGATGAAGAGCAGGAAGGAGAACGGGAGGATGACACCGAACTGGAGTCAGAAGGACGATACCTCTTGCGGTAATGCCTCCTTCTTGCCCTTCCTCTGGCTGGAGGACTTGGAGAACACGAACAGCGCGAATGCCTTTCTGCTTCTGTACATTCACCTGTTGTTCTGGCCTCCACCCTGCAGGGGGAGCTCTCTGGAGACAGCAGTACAGAGCCAGAAAGTTGCTCTGCCTCACAGCAAGTCCTGGGCCTATGGCTCATATGATTCCTTGATTCTTTTGGAGGTCTGTTGTTTATATGAACATGAGAAAGCTCTCTTTTTTTAAGTGCGAAGTCCTGAGTGCCACAGTAGTCGTGATCTATAAACGCCAGAAACAGACTCGGAGCCGGGATGGACGATGACGGTCGGGGCTTCGACTGAATCTTACTCGGGGGCAGTGGCTTGGGTTCAATGATTTGGATAGTTTTGTTGGGAGATGGTCTGGGTGCTTCGTGGTGCTTTGTTTTCAGGGTGAGTGTTAAGGGCTTCCAGATCTGATGTGGAGGAGTTGCAGGAGGAGTGAGTCCTGGAGAAGGACACAGAATTCAGTCAGTCGTTTTGTTCTACAGACACAGATCTCAGTCACAAACAAAACGCAATGCAGAATCCTGCGTCACGCTAACATTTTGATGATGTGGAGAAACAGACACTACTTAGATCTGGATCCAGGAATGACCGAATCATTCTGGATATGTCTATAAACTCTTTTTGATCCCTTCATAGCTTTATAGGTCAGAGCTTGTAATAAAACTGATTGATTATTACTGTTATTTAATAACACACAAAGATAAACACATGCTTTACTTTACATAACAGATACTGGAATCTTAGCGGTTCTTCACTTGAATGTTGAATGAGACAATTGTTCGGCTCACTACAATGTTCTCTGTGACTCTTTAACCTCTCCATGGGTTCAATTCCTGAACTGTATAATCACTGCCTTGACGACAACTTATCTTTGTTGCCTGAAAACATCAGGCAATTTACCACACTTATGAGCTCTGCTTTCCCTAAGCTGTTAAGTCATTAAATAGTCATTGCAGGCAAGATTATTGCGGGGAGGAAATCGAACACAACTTTCTTAGCTGTTGAATTAGAATTTAATGACTGGTTTTACAGCATTAGAGAGAAATCGAGCGCTGGTGTAGATACTTGCATTCTGCAGTAAATATAACGGGCATAAAGTGTGAAACGAGTAATCTCACTAATGTGCCACGCACAAAAGGCAGACAGTATCAACATAATTTATTTTCAGTGGCACTTGTGGACACTTGGAGAACTTACCCTGTGTCTCAAATTGCTCCAGAAGACTGGTTACATCAGTAGCCTCTATTCCTAAGTGAGGTGAAACAAATGTATTAACACAATATCCCTTGCTTCAACTGTTTTCTTAAGTACACTGGACTATTACTATGAAAATCACATTGGTCTGGCCTTAATGCTGAGGACCATCATTGAAGAACGCACACAATGCGCAATATTAGCCTGAATTGTGAGCTTTCGAATGGTTAGGAAATCATTAAAACTCCTGATGTCACTGCTTTCAGTTTATGAGATCCATTCTTAATAAAAGTTACACTATGGCAAATTTAATTTTAACACCGTGACCAATTATGTAATAAACAGCTTGGTGGAATTATGGCCAGTTGCTCTAGATAAATTTATTTTTTAAATGTAACCACGTCCTTGAGGTAAGCGTCTTACAAACGGCAATGCTCCATTTACAAGGGTGAGTAAAAAATAAGCCGCACACTGGTTATATTAAATCTTCTGTTGTCCACACTGTCTTATCAGCGCGTTCTGTTCAAGGCTGCTGTCTCCCCAGTCACTGCTGTGCAGGTGTGAATGTGTTGCGGTGCTGTATGAGATATGGAGACAAGTGTTTTGTCGAGAAGAAGTGTGTACAAGTGGATAAAACATTTTTTTTCTAGCAAGTCGCCCACCCAACATTGAAGATACACATGAAATGATTCTGTCGAATAGACGAATGATGGTGGATTATGTGGCAGATCAGCCATGGCTCTGCCTATGAAAGCAGCCCTACGACGACGAAGATTCAGTTCTGATGAAGATGTAAAGAGTGCGGTGTGTTCGTGGCTCGCAGCTCAGCCCAAAACATTTTTTTATGAGGGAATACGAAAGCTTGTTGACCGATGGACAAAATCTATCGAAAAAGCAAGGAGATTATGTCAAAAGTTATGTATCTTTCTTTTATTAAAAATAAATTCTACAACCAGAGAATGGATAATTTCTGACTCACCCTCGTACAATCTAGCAGATTTACGTACTGTATATATTTTCTCTAAAGCATACACTCTTGTACTTGAGTTTAAACCAAATGCTTGAAAGTCTGGGCTCGTTATTTGTCCCCTTGCAACAATCATTCTGGATCTCACACCTGCTTAAATTACCTTTTTCTTCAGCAGATTCTTGTCTCGTCTCCTTTGCAGACTGGTTGCTCACTGGCATCTGCACTCGAGGTACACTTCCCTGAGAAGCTTGCACTGGTATAACTGTCACAGGTGAGGATGGAACAGCAGTGTTGGATTTAACCCTGATAGAAACTGTTAGAGAACACTTTGTGTGCTTAACTGCAGCATCTGGGGCATCCTCGGGTGAAATCTTCAGAGGCTGTTCTTGAGTGACAGAATCGGGCTGGGAGTTCTGGACCGCTGCAGGATGGTTCAGATTTGTCTGGTTAGCCTTGGACGTGCAGATTTCCTCTTGCATAACCTTGTGTTCGTCAGGCGGAGGTGCATCTGGTTGAAGAGACACAGTGACCGGGTTTGGTGGGTCGACAGCTTGCACAGGCTTTCTGACTAATTTTGTTTGTTTAGGGGGTGATTTCCGGGGCAGGGGAAGGTTTCTTCTAGACTTAGCCACCGCTTTTGGAGTTGAGGTTTTGCTGTTAGAAGATGGAATATAAACATTAACCTGAGATGAGTTGTAACCTGGTATACACGGTATTGGAGGGAGCTCTGTAGGGGTCTCGGGTACTGAAGGCCACTTGGTTTTGTAGTCTATTTTTCTCTCTTCCTTTGGAAGCATCTTCTGTCGGAGCTGACGGTACTCTTGGAGGCTAAGCGTTTTGAGTTTTGTGTTGCCATTTTCAGAAGGCATCTTCTTTGTTACCTCGGCCGAATTAATGCTTAAAGCCGGGGTTTGAGAATCAGAATCTGCCAGTTTGGGGTCATCTGTGACGTCTGCTGAGGATAAGGCATCTGGTATATCTTCTTCAGCCTCGTCTTCAATCTGGTACACGTGAATAGATGCTAAATCTGGGGCAAATCTCACAGTCTTCTTCATTCTTCCAGAACGACCTTTCTTCTTTTCTTCCTCACAGTTAGGTGAGCACGTCTTCAGCGTGTCCTCCTCATATACCTTGGATTTATGAATAGCACTGGATAGTGCAGGACTTTGCAGAGAGGGAACTATCTGCTCTGAATCTAGATCAGAGGAAGTGCTGACCTGAGACTTGCCCAAAACTGTTTCCTGTGCGTCTTCATCACCCACAACATCCACAAACACGTCCTCCTCCTCCTCCACCTTGTGGAGCTCCTCAATATCCCTGAGAGTTTCTTTTTTATCCACAGCCACCCTAAGGCTGTAAGGATGCATATGCCTGACCAGATCCACCAGTGACACCATTACAAATCTGTCCTTCTGGTCGGCCTGACACAACTCAGCGTCAGACTCAATGCGGAAGATTCTCACAGGGCGTCTCCTGGTCTCGAGAAGGTCCTCTTCCTCACCATCACTTCTCTGTATGGTGGCAGTCGGAGTCCTGCGATGGAGCCTCGGTCTCAACTGCCTGTCTGAACGCGGGCCCTCTGCCTGTTGAAAATCCAATGTGGTACAACTTAACCACCTTCAGCTTTACAAAGTATTAAATTATTCCAAATGTAAGCCATCAGATGGGACATGTCTGATGTGTGACATCTGCGTTTGGCACTGGAGTTGAGAGGTTACATATGTAACTAGAAATGTGCTACTTGCATACAGATTCTCAGTAACATCACACAGACTTGGTGATTAGGAATGGTAAGTGTGGTTTACTGTAATCTATACTGTAGACATGAACAAACCATCATGTTGTAGTATTTGATATGTAACATGGAACTGTACTGAATACAGATAGTCCCTGATTTACGAACGAGTTCCATTCTGGGAGCAGGTTCATAAGTCGGATTTGTTATTAAGTCTGAGAAAGTGAGTCTTGTACGTATTTGACATGAATATACAATGTAAAACATACTAATCCACTTGACTGAATCTGTCCCCTTTCCCCACACTGCCATCATGTGGCCATAAACCATAATCACGCCTAAAGAAATGAATCTCACATGTGAAATATAACAGTATTGTCTCTGCACCTTTAAATCGCAAGAGGAATCCTGGACGATTTTTTTTTTTGACTCAGAGCTGTTTTCCACTGTTTTGGACTTTGAACTCTTTTGTTGAGGATTTTCCGAAATTAGGATTATTCACCATCAGGACAGCTTTATAGGTCAGTGATTTTCTACTATTGTGCTTCCGGGACCGACTCATTTATCCTATATCCCCACTCGCATACAGTCTACCGGACATTTTATACATTCACTTACACACTGAAAATATTCTATATAATTGTAAGTAGTGGTATCTGATGCACTGCAGTCTATTCTTTGTACAATACGCGGGGGCTACTTATTCGCATCTTGAATGTTCGTAAGTCAGGAACTACCTGTACTGGAATTTGTGTATATTATAATACAACACCACCAACAATAATAATAATACATATTATATAATAGGTCTGGGCGATAAAACGATAACGATATGTTTCGCGATAGACACGTGATCGATATCAATAAAAAATGTGTTCGATAGAACATTCGATATTTTTTTATTCTTTGTCGGAAGAAAACAGAGGTCGCGAAGCTAGTTTGGTTGCTGTAACGCGCACTCGCTCCGCAACCGGCACTACGACCCTGAAGTAGTACGGTCGCGATTCAGGAAACATAAACGGAGACAAGATGGCGTTTACATTGGCACCCGCCCACCCGCCAAAGGCGGGTAAAATTCGGCTGTGGCGGGTAATAACTCACTAGCCACATTGGCGGGTAGTTTATTCTTTGGTATGACAATTGTTATGTTTGCATCAATATGCACAGCTAACATCTATAATACTACTTGCTTTTTGTGTGAGACAACCAGAGGAAAAAGAAACCGAGGCATGGAGAAAACGGTATTCTTCTTTTACTGCATTCAGTGCACACGACACATATAGTATACAGCGCGGTATTGCCCC
>JAQQZT010000007.1:20393293-20410043 GCA_030068275.1 Clarias platycephalus | reverse complement strand
TCAGATAAGGTAAGTCTTTATCTTAAGTCTTTGTTTTTATCTTCAGGAAGAAATATAATAAAATAAGCCAATTCCAGGAGTATTGGGGCACTGCCAATCCATCACAGGGCACACACACACTACAGGCAATTTGGGAACACAAATTAGCCTAACCTGCATGTTTTTGGACTGTGAGAGGAAACCTGTTTACCCAGAGGAAACCCACCAACCACGGGGAGAACATGCAAACTCGCAGACACAAAGCAAGACTCAAACATGGAACCTGAAGGTATATCCATCCATGTTTTACCCATTGAGCCACCCCTGTACCTATATAGATTGTTGAAATATCTGCATAATTATATTATGCCAGTTTCTTGCTTTTTTATAGTTATTTATAAATTAATCTTCTGATCTTTTTTAACTCCTTTATCCAGAACAGATTTACAATAGATCCAGAGCCAGTGCTGGAAGCCCTGCATCTGGAAGACACAAGTCTGGCACCATGCACCCATTTTGACACACTCACTCACACTTAAGGACAATTTAGAGTAGACAAACTGCTGTGAAGTGTCAATGATGTACCTTCTAAAAATGGCCAGTTGCATAACTTTTGCTTAGCATCATATGTAATATGACCTTTCATTCTTTATTGAGATATCATCAATCTGTGCTGGACGTACAGGTTTCAAACGGCACATCCCTGATCTAAACATTGACAAGGATGAGCATGTGTGAAGAAATGGATAATGAATTTAAAATACATAGGTGTGACAGGGCATGATATTTTATTCTGTCATGTGAGGAATTCCAATAGTTATTAGTCCTTAATTATCTTTTATTAATGAAGATACAAATAGGTATATCTATATTTATTTAGTACTTTTATGCAAAAATATTTAAGTTAGGCCTGAGCATTTAAAGCTTCAGGGGTCTTGTTTAGGGGCACAGCATTGATTTATTTGCCAGCCTGGGATATGAGCTCACAGTCTTTTTTGATCGCCAGGTCAGAGCCACTGAGCACCACTGCCTACTTATAATAGAAAAGTCGAGGACAACTGGAATGGTCAAAAACTCTATAAACAATGTATAATGTTTTAGAGAGAAACAGTTAGGTATTCTTTCATGTTAAGGGCATAATTTGGGTTTCTTCAACTCTGTCTTAAATCGTAATTGAGGTGCATATAAATACATTACCATAGTTCTTGATCGTTATAAATTTTATTTTACTGCTCTACATACTGACAGTGAAGTTTGTCACCCAGAACTCAAGTAATATGTAAGTAATCGGGGCCAAATTGTACAATCCTCCTTCCATGCAAAAATGCCCTTTAATGTTCAGCTGAGACTCATATGAAGCCTCTAATTTCTGTTAGCCATATGGTTAGTACTAAATACACCATAACGTTTAAAAAGATACCAACTCCATTTAGCTCAGTGGGACTGTTAAAGCTTCATATGAGTCTCTGAGGATCTTTGGAAGGCATTTTTTTGAACAGAGCAAGTAGCGTACAAAGTAAAGCATCAGTAACATGCTCTCTTTATTGTAGGCGCTTACAGAATGCATTCACTTCAATTTTCTCCACATTCATGCATGTTTGATATATGACAAGATTAAATATTTAGTCTTAGGATTTATTTTAAGTTAAATGAATTCTCAAGTATTTAATGTTACATATATTAACAACAGACAGTCATTTCAATATGTATGCTTGTACAGAGAAAGGAATAGGAAACTTGCACCTCCCGGACCCTGGACCCAGTGCTAACCACTACACCACCGTGCCGCCCTCTCTCAAGGTTTCTTCTTTTTATCATTGTAAATCAGCTTTGTGACAATATCCACTGATAGAAGCAATACACAAATAAAATCGCATAGTGGCACGGTGGCTTAGCGGTTAGCTTTGTCACCTTGCACCTCCAGGGTCTAGGTTCTATTCTCGGCCAGGTTTGATTCCCATCTCTGTGTGCATGGAGTTTGCATGTTCTCTTGCGTGCTTGGTGGGTTTCCTCCGGGTGCTCTGGTTTCCTCCCACAGTCCAAAGATATGCAGATTAGGCAAATTGGCGTTCCCAAATTGCCTGTAGTGTGTGACTGTGTGCCCTGTGATAGACTGGCACTCTGTGTGCCCTAATTCTCCTGGGATAGGCTCCAGGCCCCTGCGACCCTGTATACAGGATAAAACGGTATAGACTATATGTGAGTGAGTGAATAAATTTAGGGCTGCATGCTGGCTTTGTAGTTAGCACTGTCACTTCACACCTCCAGAGTCAGGGAGTTTGATTAACACCTCTGGTCTATTCGTTGGAGATTGCATGTTCTCCCTGTGCTTTGTGGGTTTCCTTCAGGTTCTCCAATTTCACTCACCCGAAAGACATTGTGTGTAGGCTGCCAATTCTGTTTTTCCTCGGAAAAACAATTATTCTCTTTACAAAAAAAAAAAAAAAAAAACAGATACATGTTTAGACTTTAATTTGCAAGCTTCACTGAAAAATGTATTACAACATTCTAGGAGTAGTTAAGTAGGTGTTGCACATTTAACGGGCTAACAGTTTTCAATTGTTTTGCTCAGCACAGAAAAATGTCAACTTTTTTCTGTTTTTTTTTTTCCCAATATTGCACATACTGTACATTATAGATGAAACGCATATTAGGAAGAGATTATAGATTTGTCCTGTAATTGGGGAAATTGATCTTGACAGGAAATACTCATAACCAAGACAGGGTGTATCCATTAATTTCATTAATACTGATTACACTGATGGGAAATGAACCCTAAAGATAGTTATTTTGTCTTTTTTCAAGGCGGCATACATAACAGCCGTACATAAGCACTATCAATTTTTCCTTTAATTCACTGTGTTTTTTGCTCTCCATCTTATTCTGATGTTCTCCCCTACCTCTCTCCCTCTCGCCGGCTCCACATTTTGAAATACACACTGTTTGAAATGGGGCCAGAGTGTGTTCAGAGACAGGAGGGAGCCTTGTGAAAATGGGTCACCTTCCAGCTCTATCCGGACTCCCTGCCATTCTGCTGATAGTCTCTCCTGAGAGGTCTCCATTATCTATGCGCGCACACACATGCACTTGCACACACACACATACACACATACACAAGTATACCGACTTTGTTTAAATATCAGATGCAGTCGAGCTCTAAGGCCCTCTTTACTTTCTCTCCATCTCTACATGCAGTCTTGGCTTTCTCTGTGCTCTTTTCCCATCTATCACCAGAGGCCTCTTAGAAATTTGGCAGGAAACTATGAGAAACACTCAAATGGATCGGAGAAAGTAGAAATCCCATACATTTAAACACACACTCGGGAGGACTTCCTTGTATAACCACATGGCTACATAATTTCCAAAGCAGACAAGATCTTAATATGCTCTTAATGTCATAATCTGTACATCTCTGTATGTTAAATAGGAATGGACAACAAGACAATATCAATGTCCTGATAAAGTCACCCTGATTAGTGCACATTTGAATGACGGAAGACAAACGGTCCAATTACGTTTGGTTTTATATGTATGAATAACATCCTTGTTCGATAATATTGTGGGCACCCTTAGTACCTCACTCACTCACTCACTCACTCATTGTCTATACTTTTATCCTGTATTCAGGGTTGTGGGGGGCCTGGAGTCTATCCCAGGAGACTTAGAGCATGAGGCGGGATACACCCTGGACAGGGTTCCAATCCATTGCAGGGCACATACACACTCATATTCACAGTCACACACTACAGGCAATTTGGGAACCCCAATTAGCCTAATCTGCATGTCTTTGGACTGTGGGAGGAAACCGGAGTACCCGGAGGAAACCCACCAAGCACGAGGGAGAACAAGCAAACAAAAAGAGACGGGAATCGAGCCTGGCCAGGAATCGAACCCAGACCCTCGAGGTGCAAGTTGACGGTGCTAACCACTACACCACCCTGCCACCCCTCTCAGTACATAAATATCATAATACATAAAGTCACATTTAAGTATTTTGATATTGATGTGATATTTTACTATATCTACATAGGCATTTAGCAGACACCCTTATCCAGAGTGACATTTTTATCTCATTATGCATCTGAGCAGTTGAGGGTTAAGGGCCTTGTTCAAGGGCCCAACAAGGCTCTTAACCCTCAACTATATCACCAATGCCCAATGTAAAAATAGACACACTGTGTATTCGCAACGCCAGGACATCTTGTCTCCCCCCCCCCCCCCTTCCAGGCAAAGTGACATTACAAAGATGGCAAGGAGCTCTGACCTTCAACCTGACACCACATGTGCTGTTTCCTTCTTGGTGCCAATGGTATCACTGTACACCAATAAACAACCTGATCCTACATCAGTCTTTAGTTCTGGCTCATTGCAGACAGAATTAGAGTACCAGTTAGAACAGCTGATCTAGAAACAGCTGCTAAAAACCTGAAGAGAACATTGTGGCTGCAGCAGGGGAAAAGAAAGACTAACAATCACTATGTTGCTCCTTTTCTGAAGCTGTGTTTTTTACTTGTTTTTGATGTCTCTGGGAAAAGGAATGCCCTCCTACATGGAGGCTGAAACATCTGTTAGGGAGCTGCAGTGCCGGTGTTGGAGAGAGCAAGAGAGGTGAAGGGCTGGCTTTAAAAGACAAAGATATCACAGAGTTCAGGTTTCTAGAGTTAGAAGATAGGCCACACATATAGAAATTCTTCTTGGTGTATTAGGATACATGTGTATGGATGCACAGATTCGTTGCTCAAAGATTCATTATCTTTCAGCAACATGGTCTAACACACATTGTAAGGGATTTGGAGTTGCCCAGGCCATCGGGTAGTGTCAGAATCTTGAAGGTTGGTGTCATTTGCTGAACCTCGTGAGACCATATGAGGACATCACATTTTCTCTCTATTGAACAATGCTGGTCAGATCTTCATATGAGAACCACTGAACATTACTTTTTCGCAAACTCCTTCCTGTTTGAAGGTTCACTCACTCACTCATTCTCTATGCCACTTATACTGTTCAGGGTCAGGGGAGGGACTAGGGGCACAGAGTGGGGTACAGCGCACACAAGCACACCTATTCACACATACTTACACACTATGGGCAATTTGGAAAGGGGAGTGATCCTACTCTGCATGTTTTGGGACTGTGGGAGGAGTACCTGGAGGAAACACACCAGACAAATGGAGAATATGCACACACAGACCCGAGGTGCGGTCAATAGTTATCGGTCGGTCATTGGCAAATGGGGGAAGGGGTGGCTTGGGGGTTAAGGTGTTGGACTACAGATCAGGTGATCCCTAGTTCAATCACTGGTGCTGACGGGCTGCCACTGTTGGACCCTTGAACGAGGTCCTTCAGCTCAAGTGCTCAGATATACTGTAGTACAATCATGGTCGAGCTGGCACACCGACCCCATAAGTAAATGCCACACAAATGACAGATATATCTTCTAGGTGGGGTGTACCTATCGTCTGATGACACGTGTAGCACGTAATCAGACTCTCTTTAAACTTCTTTCTGACAAACTGTCAGAAGAATTTCTAAGGTACACAGCATTAACGTTTGGGTCTAAGGAGGCATCAACAATTTGGGCCTATTTTCAAGGGCTTCTTGGGTGCCATCAGCAGGTTGGGAATGGCATCATGGTCTTAATATTGGCACCAGTGTCTTTAGGTTGGCGTCGAGAGTTTGAGCGTGGTCTCAGGCTCTTGGTGGAGGTGTCACAGATATTGGAGTTTTGTCACAGAACTGAAGCTAGGTGCTGTCAGGATTACAGGGATTTGGATTGGTTGCATCATGGGTTGTTTTATTATCAAGGTCTAGAAGGCAGCACCAGGTGACTCCAGAAGATTAAGGGTGGTGTCAGGGACTTGACGGTGATGCTAGGATATTGTTGGAAGTGGAAGGCTTGGGGGCAGCAACAGGGCGAGGTTTTATTGGAATAATTTCCATATTGCGAATATGGAATATGGAACATTTTTTCCTAGCAATGGCAGCGAGAATATGTTACTTTTAATAATTTAAACATCTACACGCTCTGAATAAATGCAAAAGCAGGTATAACTTTTTGGGGTTGTTGCATCATAGGTCTTGGGATTCTACCCTAAGCTGCAAGGTTGTTCCTGGTATCCCTGCGTCTGCATGCAATTTCCACGAAGCAGCACTGGCACAGTGTCGGTATGAAAAAGTTAATACTCACATGACAATAACCACAATGGTGCTCTAGTGCACACACTTTCACACACACACACACACACACGTGTTTGTAACAATCCTCAGATGGAGGGAGTGCTGAGAGTGAGTGCACAGCAGTAGAAAGAGGGCGTCGTGGAAAGCACATAGTTTAGCTCTTATGTAACCTGGACCCCTGGTAGGTAAAGGGCTTCTGGAAAATTCTACATTTTCAGGCAAATTATGGCAAATACAGACCACAATATTCAACTGCGTTTATGCTTCAGGGGTAAACCTGTATCGAAAAGGAGTGTCCGAGTTGCTAAAAATGTACAGTGTTGATAAATAAACAAAAAAAAAAGTTGTAAGGAATTGTGGAACAAATGCACAACATTTAGGATCATTTGAAAGATGTATTTGTGTCTAATTACAGTTAAAGCATGTGTGCACTTGTTTAACATAGTTTTTTTTGTCTAGGTAAGCATATGTGCCTGAGCATGTAAGCGTGAGTGTGTGTGTACGTGTGCGTGTGTCTGCGCACACACTCTTGTCGTGCGTTTGTGATCACAGCTCTGCCACATTGCCATGGCGACGGTACCCTGTATGGGTGAAGTGGGATGGCTCAGTGGCTAATCCTCCGCCTCTTCACGCTGCTCTCCTTCACTCTTTTTTTTTCTCTTCATCCCCCTTTTCTTTCACTTCCTCCACTGCTGCTTGCCATCCCTCTTTCCCCGTCTTCGTCCTCCGTCTAATTAGCTCCCCTCTCTCTATGTCTCTTTCTGTCTCACTCTCTCGGGGGCTTACTAACAAGAAGGGGGTGAAGATGGGAAAGGACATGCAACACGAATAATGACTAGAGAGATGCGTAGAAAGGGGTATATTCGATAGAGGTTGAGAAGGAAGTCTCGAGAGTGAAGCAAAGGTTAAGAAGAGAATTCCGTCTAGCCGTATGAAGGAAAGAGAAAGGCAGAGATGTACGAGAAGATGAGCTGTTTATTAAGTCGCACCTTTGGTTTCAAATTGACATAACCTTTCCAAGTTCAAGCAGATGAAAGGGAATTTCCACCGTAGTCCTGCTGTGCAGTAAAGTACGGATGAAAAGCAAAGAAAACATGTGGGTGTGTTTGTGAGAGAGAGACAGAAAGAAGGAGAGAGAGAGAGGGAGAGACTGCAGGAAACAGAGACAGAGACTGTCTTTATTTTCCCAATGCTGCACAAGAGCCAAGGGTAAATGAGGCTGAGCGAAGTGCTTTTGTACAATGCAGCGAGCAAGAGTGTGTGTCAGAGTGCTCGAAGTGTGTGTGTGTGTGTATATGAGAGAGAGAGAGCACACAGGAGGTGAGATGATCTGATTGTGCAGTCAGTGTGAAACATGTTGCAAGAGACTCTCGCAGACTAAAAGCCTTTCTTTTATTCTTCTTCCTGCTCTCTCTCTCTCTCTTTCTCCATCGCTCTTCCTCTCAATCTCTCACTTCTTCTTTTTCTTCCCTCTCTCAGTTCTCCATCATTTTCTCTCAGTTTACAGTATCTCTTTTTGCTCTCCCGCCTCAGGGAAATGTTTATGCCACTCGAGCTCCCGTCACATTAGCATAAACTCTTCCAAATATGCTTCATCCTTCCACAGTTTCCCTTCTTCTCATCTTTTTCCTCTCTCTATTTCAGAATGCTGTGGTTTGCTTCTGCATTTTTAATTTTAGGAGCTCACTTGTTTCAGTAGTGCTGTATGAGAAACATACTGTGTTTAAGGGGGTTCCCCAAGTCACATCTCCTTAAAACTGAGATCCTAATTTCTTAATTTAGGTATGTGTGCAAACTTGATAACACATGCGAAAAAAAAGAATGTGTGAGCTGATTAACTCAACAGATCTTCGTTCAGTCACATCTATAGTGCTTGTCTTAATAAATAATGAAAATGCAGCTCAGGGTATTTAAGCGTAAGTACTGCACGGAGTCGATGCTACTAGATTACTCAGAGGCCACAAGTTGCTAGTAAAAGTCACTTTGAGAACAATGATTGTGTGCAAACTAACACGACCGAAGGGCATATGTATACCATTTAGTAAGTTCTAATAATGATAATATTTATTAATATTACATGTTAATCTTATAATGATCAAGGTTTTTTTTAATGATATAGGTAAAAGTGGTCATATATAAAAAATTCACCATGTATTCAGACATCTTAAACCGACAGCACTTTAAAAGAATAGGTTTTGACCAAAACACACACACACACACTTTTCATTTGAAATGTTTCCAGTCTGTCTCAGCTTCGAATTAGTCATACGCTTTACTAAACATGCAACAATGCAAGTTCACTTTCTGTTCCCTATGCCTGAAGTCTTTTAAAATCCAAAACAAGAACATGCAAAAAACAATTTAAATATTGTGTCCTTTCCTTTCCTTTGTTCTTACTTTGTCCTTACTTTGTAAATCACTTGCAATACTCCCACTATTTGCTTTGTAGCTTATCCCCTTGCACACGCAAATTAGCACTCATTATTTAGGATTTTGTAAATCATGACCTCAGAATTAAAGGGAAATTTGAACATAATCTATTTGGACATTAGTAAAATATTTTACTGTACACATGATGGCATGATACATGAATGTACATGATAGCATGACATTATATGAAGGGCGTTCAAGTCAAACCGGGATTGCACAGAATAACAGAACACAGTTAGGAAAAACGACCTTTATTTCGCCATATGATTCCCTGCTACACTAATACACTAATCCCAGAGTGTCACTACTCCTTGGATACCACGTCTAATGCTTCAAGTCTGAAAGCTAATGCTAGCCTCCCAGGAACTCCGTTAATGGCCCAAACATGTAGACATCTGCAAGTTAGCAGCAAGTAATGCGTCGATTTTCAAGCATGAAGCGTTCCACTTGCTGAATGTTGACGGGAACGATTGCAGTGGGGTCCAAACCACCTCATCCGGGATCGTCGTTCACGGCGTACGGCCTCTTTAACGCATTTGCACAATTCAAATGTTTTACTGCAGCTAAGATTCTCACCTTACTCATGCTTGAAGTATTCTGTGAATGTAAGTCAGTTTTACAGTACGCCTTCATTCAGGAGAAATCTCATCAGAAGTCCCAGGTTGACTTTGAAAAACACTGTAAATTAAAAAAAAATGCCTAACACACCTACAATGATGGTGCTTTCTAACAATGAAGTATGCAAGCTAATCTCCCTACTAACTACTACTCCCTACTAATGACTGAAGTGACAATAGCTTAGTCTAAAAGCGAATGATAATTTACAGTTCAAAGTGAGATTAGCTTGCATACTGTACTATCATAAAAATCATGTTATAAAACAATTTTTTAAAGTTTTAAGTTGGTTCAGAAATCACATTTTCAGTCATTGCCCTTTTTTTATTTCTCAGAATCTGCCAAATATTTTCTGATACTGTCTTCTGTAAGCTGGGCTATTGTCACACATTTATAGTGTCAACAGACTATATCTGTAGTGCAATGCTTTTGTGACATCAGTCTGTATTTTATATAATGATTTCACCTGTCCTTGGAAGGAAGAACTCAATTCGGATAGTGATGAATAAATCATCGACCGTACTGTATTTTAAGAAGGTCTGTGATGTGGCGATGTATGAGGAATTTTAATATCATGATATGTAAAGATATTCACACCACACTTGATAAGAAAAATCAACAAAACAATTCAAAATCATGATAATAATCAATCAATTACCAAAACGCAATACAGACAAATAAATGTACAACAGATAAAAGCACATTTAATATCTATACAGTAGATTTGGAACTGGATGGCACTGATGTGGATTCCGAAATGGGTTCCAGATCCACTGCAAAAAGCAGATGTTGAGAAGAAATGAATGAATGAATGAATGAATGAATGAATGAATTGTGAATGTCAGTAATAATTATTTATATTAATGTCAGAGATTAAGATTCAAATATTTGTCACATGTTCCTTACATCACAGTGAAATGATTTTTCGCATATGCCTGTTAAGAAGCTGGAGGTAGAGTGCAGGGTCAGCCTGAATACAGCGCCCCTGGAGCAGATAGGGTTAAGGGCCTTACGCAAGGGCTCAACAGTGGCAGCTTAACGGTGCAGGGGCTTGAACTGGTGACCTTCGAATCAGCAACCGAGTAACCCACAGCTGTAACTGTTTGAGCCCCCACTGCCCAAAGCTCAAAAATAAATACTTTCTACAATCCAAAGTGGGGAAGTTACATGTAATAATAATAATAATAATCACTAACTCACTCGCTCATCGTCTATACCGCTATGTATAGAGTCACAAGGAGCCTGGAGCCCTTGTTCCCAGGAAACTTAGGGCACGAGACAGAGTGCACCCTGGACGGTGTGCCAATCCATCTTAAGGCATACACACTTATTCACACACTACGCGCAATTTGGGGAAAGCCAATTAGCCTAATCTGCATATCTTTGGACTGTGGGAGGAAACCGAAGTACCCGAATGAAACTCACCAAGCACGGGGAGAACATGCAAACTTAACGCACACAGAGGCGGGAATCGTCCCTGGACCCTGGAGGACCCAAGGAGACAGTGCTAACCACTAAGCCACCATGCTGGCAATAATAATAATAATTATTATTATTATAAAAAATTTTTATTGTCAAACATTTTGTGTGATATCATGCAACACATGAATGCATCCAGCATAAAATATTGTGCAATAAAATAATCATAATGACTTGCTCTATATTCCTAAATCACCCTTCCCAAAGTAAAAAAAAATGCAAAAGGGCACATACTCCCAGAGAAACATATTTGACCTCCTGCACACACACACACACACACCACCTATGCTTGCAGCCCCCTTGCTGTGAGCTTCTAAAGAGCTCTTTGTTGAGCTGCAGAGGTTCATTTAGAGGAAATAAGAGCAGGATTGCAAGTCTAAAAGTCTACACGAGACGCCGCCACTCTATGCATTCCGATGCTCGTTAGCATCGAGGTGAATGAAGCGTGCAGGGTCAGCTTTAGTCTGGGTGACTTCCTTTTTCTCTTTCCACTCTATCACTTTTGTTGTGTAAGCCTGGGCGTGTGATAGAATGGGAGGGGAAAAAAAAGACAGGTTTGGCGACTAATGGAGTGAATGCAGGCAGGCAGCCAGGAGTGCAAAAGACACAGCAAGAGAATGAGCAGAAAGATGTCAGATGACCACACGCTCCCTCCCTCACTTGTTTGCCGCGGATGCTAACGAGCCACTCAGGCAGTGCGTACTGCTCGTCCAACTCATCGCCTGCCACCAGACACACACACACACCTCCCTGCCATGAGAACACTCATCTGGATGCAGCATAGGGCACAGGGGGCACAGGGGGGCACAGGACAGGAAAACAGTGTGTACATCTTTAAAAGCAAAAAAAAAAAGAAGGAGAGAGCCACATCACATGGTTGTTATTCTCTGAAATCTGCTGCTCAGGTCACTTTGACAGCCCTCTCGTTCACCCTCCCTTTCTTTTTCCCTCCCTCGCTCGTTCGCTCGCTTGCTCGCATACACTCTCTCACCCTACACACACACGCACTCTGTCTTTTACACTCTCTCTGTCTTACTCTCTCCTCCCACCTGCATTGCTATCAGTGCACTAATAAGCGCCAGGGTACACTCAAGGCAGCAGGATCATTGCAACTCTCTGCTCCTCTCTCTGTCTTTCTTTCTTTCTTGCTTTGCTCTGCTTTCATTCCTTTGTGCTCTTGTTCTTTTTTTAACCTTTCCCTCCCTCCCTCCACGTTACGCTCTCACACACTCTCACACTCTCCCTCACTCCCTGGTGTATATGTGCATGTGTGGACCTTTGGAAAAACAGACGCCCATGTGAGCAGGAGCAGCGCGGAGCAAAGGAGAAGAAGCAGAAGAGGAGAAGGAGCAAAGCGACTCGTCAGAGCGTTCCACCATCAGCTCGGAGCAGCGGCGTCAGGAACGGGCATGTGAGAAGATGTCCGTGGGCGGCTGCGCGTGTCCGGGTAAGAGCCCCCTCTGCTGTCGCCGTGACTACCACCCGGTTGCCGAGGGAGATAGAGTGTGTTGTCAAGTGCGTCGGCGTGCCGAGAGGACGTGGCCCCAGGGCTTTGTTGCAATGACACAGGAGGCACAAACGTTTGGGGGGAAAACATGGCTGCCCCCTTGTCGTACTCTGTGCGTGCATGTGTATGCAAGTGTGTGAGTGCGTGCTAGAGTTTATTTTCAGGGCAGAATGAGGAAGAGAGAGATGTGTGGCGTTTTTTGCTTCCTCTGTTTCCCCCTTACAGATGGTTTGCATTGGTGACTGTCATAAAGAGCTTGATCATGCCCTGTTGTGGCTCTTGTTGTTGTTGATCATGTCATAGACTTCGCCCTGAACAGGCTGTTCAAATATTTTGAACTAGTCAGTTTTATGTCGGAAACCAGATGTGCAGAAAGTTTGCAGAAGTAAAACTGGTAAGAGGCCAAAGGTCAAGCACTCGCATGCTCCTGTGCCAGGATACATGCTGCTTGTAAGCATGCTTGTTTTTTTTTTATTAGAAATGTATTCCAGGATCAATTTCCATCAATCCCTCTAGGAACCTTTGTTGTTCAACCCGGGGCCGTGGAGGTCATTGGTGATCATTGTATTAATTTCGATTTTTGTGACCTCTGGTCAACATTAACTACAGGCGATTTGGGAACACCCTGCATGTTATTGGACCGTGGGAGGAAACCGGAGTACCCGGAAGAAACCCCTCCAAAAACGGGGAGGACATGCAAAAACTCCATGCACACAGACCAGTGCCGTCCAGGATCATTATATACTGTAGATCTTTATCATTCGCGTATGCTCGTGTGCTTGTATCCGTCTGTTTGATGCAGGCTGTCAGAGACGGAGTGGCCCAGCCGAGTGTTTTTCTGTGATTAGCCATTTTGAGCTGATTTTTATGCGCCCACACACTGGCATCAGCAGGATTATTATGGGATTTCTGTCTACACACATCAACAAGTGTCTGTGACGGCTGTATCCTACAACACTACACGCTGGTTTTGGGTTTTGGCTTTGCGTTCTGTTACTGAAAGCAATTTCAAACAGCATCTGTAAGACATGTACGATTACCACCGACAGACATGTCAACACTTTTTCTTCTTCTTCTTCTTCTTCTTCTTCTCTGAGAGAAGACTTGAAATGAAATTCACTTATAACCCAAGTCTAAGGGCAGATGTTAAAATCTGAACGCTTTAAAGACATGTGATTTATTCAAAGCTACAGTACAACAACTGTTACTAAGCTCGGTGTCAATGAACAGAAGTTACGTGTCTTCTTTCAAAAGTTGTCAGTCACGGTGTAGTTTCAAACAAACGAGCAATCCAGGACTTCAGGTTTCCTGAATCTCTTTTCTGAATGTTCCTTCAGGCTGAGCTCTACAGTTGATAAGTTGGTAAGGTATAACCATACATTCCTCTCTCTGACAAAGGGACCCCGTCTCTGAAACGACAATATATACAAATGTAGAACTCGCTTCTAGCTTCATTTACAAATTAATTTGACTGAGAAACTCATTGAAGTTTTCTTCAAAACATGTTTTGCATAAATGTTTTTGGCTGCCCCGACAACTGCCTTTAGGCCTGTATTCAAAGTGGCTTTTGAGTAAACAAGTTTTCTATTCTTTTCTTAGCATGGAGAAATGCATTAAAATTCTTTTCTGGGGTAATTGCACATATGCTCCAGATGCATTTGATAGCTGAAAACGCTGGTCTTTATACCGCGTCAGTAGTCAACCTGTTTGCGTTCCAGCGCTGGAACTGGCCTGTGCTTGTTTTCTTGTTTGTTTGTGGTTGGCAGATTCGCTATCTCTCCAGCTTGGCACACTGAAGGTATTAACTTCCCCTGATTTAGCCTCAAGCTGCATGGTTTATTTAAATGAAGCGAAATATTGGTTTGTACTTTTGCTACAGATAAGATGTGTTGAGAGATCACTGTGTTTTCTCTCACCATGGAACGAAACCCCAGACACCATGAACAGACTGGAATAAAACATGCGCGCATAGAGGTGCAGATGGTCTGTAAGTGTTAGGGTAAATCTGGTTGCCTGATAGGGCTCTCTCGATCCGTCCCTCTCTTTCGCTTTCCTGCTCAATCCTTCGCTGTCCTTCGGCAGCGTTAATGTAACAGGCTGATATCTTTGCTCTGTTGCTTAGAGTCATCGGCTAGAGTGACAGTCAGCCAAGCGAAGACCCATTAAACACCCCCTGACCTTGTCTTCTTATCCCTTTCTCAAGAGAGAGGAAGGAAGGGACAGTGAAAACCAGAGGCCAGTGTGAATGAGTGACTTTTTTTTTTTTTTTTTTTTTTTTTTAATAAAATTAACCAACCGCTGATTTCGGTATAGAGAAGTGGAAAGCGAGCAAGAAATTGAGACGAATGCTCAGGACTGATATCAGAGTGAGCGGGAGAGCAAACAGTGTCTCGATTACGACCGCGCTGCCGCACAGACATCTGTTTGATTTCCGTTATTGTAGAGTTCACCCAGGCGATGCCATCTCAGGCACCCAGAGCAACAGGCACTCAAGCACGTCTGTGACATTTGTGCCCTGAAGCAAGCACTGATAACACTTCCTACTCTGTAAGACATCTTTCTGTTATTGCTACAGCGTCAGCTCTTTCTCCCACTGCTGGGATTTCTTCTTTTCCTCCTTTATTCGAACAGACAGCTCAAAAATGATTAAAAATTAATAAATCCCTCATATCCACTCTTTAGTTCTAAGCACAGATTTACTTTTTTTTTTTTTTCTGTTTTGTTTTATGGCAGTGTCCCAGTAGGTTTACAAGATGGCCTTCTCATCATTTTTTTAGCCCGGTCATAAAGTGGAGCATGGCAGCTTGCTTCTCAAGAGCATCTGTTCACTCTCTCTGTCGCAATATCGTATCAATAAAGTTTTATGAACCATTAAATAAGTTCATATGAATTATTTGTTTAGTGCCTGCATGCATGGAACTCGATAAGTGTTTGGATCATTCTAAACAAGAAGTCTTACTGACTATCATTCAAAGCAGAGCCTTAATTTGACTTTTACTCACAATCTGACTGTAAATGTATGTTTTTATAATCATAAAATGCTAACAGTTGTATTAATTCCTTTTTAGAAAGGTGAGCGACTCCTAGATTGTTTTCTAGACTGGGTATCGTGCGCTCTATGTGTGTGTAAATGTGTGTACAGGGACTGCGGCTGGTTAATGGCCTGTGGCTGCAGCCCTATTATGGGATCAGTGGTTATAATGGTGCATTTTTTAGTAAGGATTGGTTTCATTGGTCGTGTATTTGGTCTGCGAATGAGCATTGTTCATGGCTTGCGGTTAGAAAGAACAGTTTGTGTTTAGTACAGACTAAAGCGAGAGGGTGAGATCATTCTTAGATTGGAGCCTGAGTGAGTTAGTATTGAGCAAGTAGGAGTCAGAGTGAAAGAAGATGATAGAGAGAGAGAGAGAGAGAGTTGGCTAGCTCGGTATAAACTCAGTTTGTTTACATTCCTCTGTGATGCTGAGCAGTGGGATACACCGCCTTCTTGTGTGGTCTGGGTTCGAGGTGCGTGTGTGTTTGGGAGCGCACGTACATGTATGTGCATGTGTGAGTAGGTGCTGCTCAATGAAATGGCCTACTGTTTGTCTCGACATGTAGATGATTAACATGGTTCTTGCTTAGTCAAAATTCAGGTCCATTTAGAAAGAATTTTTAAGTGTGCTGTAGTGCGTGTGTGTGTGTGTGTGTGTGTGTGTGTGTGAGATAACCATAAACAAGAATTTCAGCGAAAATGAAAAACTGTTTTGTTTTTTTTAATGCTTGTTTAAATGGAAGACAAGGGAAGTCATTGGGGTAGTCACAGTCAAAGAGCCTTTTATAGAGCGTTTTGGCTCAGATTTGTGCTATGTTAAGTAAATTTTGTGGTAAAATAAATTTAGAAATTACTTGAGATTTATTTGGATTACAAATTTTTTGACTCACTTTATTAAAGTTAATGATTACTTGTCACATTATTAGAATTGTAAGGGTAACCACTAGAGATGGGCAAATTATTTCAGGGATGTATTGATAATTTATGTTACGCCAAAGTGATTACAAAATCGATTAGGGGTACCTCGGCATATAAATTTAATCCATTCCGAGGTGAAATTTTGCATTGCGAAACGCATTTTCCCATAGGAAATAATGTAAATGCCGATAATTCGTTCCAACCACACAAAGATATTACCAATATTATCCATTTTGAACACTATAATCATATTTTCTGTATATAAAAACAATGAAAAAATTTAGAAAAGGCATGTAAAAGAAGTAAAATATGAAATAAATAGACATTAAACTTACCTACATTTATGATTACTTTTGGCACCGGTTGTTTTAAAAACGAAACTGAAAGTGGCTCCCTTTTCTTCTTGCTACCGTCCTAACATTCTTGGGACCCATGGTGCTATGTCTTGCACAAAATGGCCCAAAAAAGTTTTCATGCAGTCTCAGACATATGCGCAACTTAGCCGGCGGTCAGTATGTTCGCTCGTATGCCGAAAATGCTTTGTATGCCGAGGCAATATCTTTCAGCTATTAAGGCGAAAATCCATGGGGGGGGGGGGGGGGGGGGGGGGG
>JAQQZT010000007.1:20373865-20385048 GCA_030068275.1 Clarias platycephalus | reverse complement strand
TATATAATATTATTATTATTACTGATTAATAATACAGTGTACATTTATAATCTCTGAAAGAGTCTCACACTTCAAAAATATCCCCTATGCTAATATATTTAATAGAATTGATCATTATAAGGCAATAACCTCTTAATGTAAACATGTCTAACTGTGGCATTACATGTGCTGAAACAGCCTTCCACTGGAGAGGAAGAGGAGGAGGGTGAGGAAGGGCGGAGGACTGTGTTTCTCTCCCGGCTTTGATTGTGGGAGAAAGAGAGGAGATGATAAGGAGAAGCCAGTGGGGGAGAGACAGAGAGGAGAAAGAGGTGAAAGGAGAGAGAGGAGGGCCTACAGCTTTATTGTTCATGCCTGCCCTGGAACAAAGGGCTTATAACGGGCTCCGTCCGCAGCACCACAGCTAGCAGACTTACGGAAATGGCAGACGGCATCGCCTCCAGATCAGTCTAGCGCCTTGTTTTTGTCCTCGCTCGCATTTTCGATGCTTTCCCCCGGGTTGGTGTTAGTGTTGTAGAGTTTGTGTGTCGGGGGGACGATTAGTTTTGCTCCACAGTAGCCACCGTACTCAGCTCGAGCTCCGGAACTGAGCTACACTGGAGCTTGTAAACATTAATCCTTCGAAAACCATTTCTTCCAGGTAAAATGTATATACATATTTACACTTTATCTTGCACATATATAATGAATAACATAACTTTATTATTTTTAAAAATATGCATAATTAATGCTTTGTTTTATACAGTTCGTTAATATTTTTAATGTATCGTAGCCGTTTACGTTAGCCTTCAAAGCTAGCTGGGAAGTTAGCTTTCTTGCTAAGTCAGCTCGGATAGAAAGAAAGCCTCCGAAATATGTTTTAGTTTAATTAAACATTTAAAATCGAGCAAAACGAGTAACAATAAAAAGTTAGTTTTTATGTTTATATTAAGCGCTGTTTTAAAAAATGTTTTAGCTTGTTCAATCCATCATGCTAGGCTAACAAAATCCAGCTAGCTAACTAGCACTGGGGAGAGTTGTGTTCCAAACGGTTACTTTCTCGCTAGGCGAGTGCACTTCACAGCAAGGAGACATAATGGAATCTGCGCGCTATGTAGTGCACATCATGTGTAATCGGGAGCTGTTTGGGACACAGCCTGTGTAGCCTGCTTTCTTGACTTGTCTTGTGACCAGGAAAAAAAATCACACCTTTATAATCTTTGTTTATTGTAAAATCGAAAACTATTATGTGTATGTTTCTAAATGTTATTGCTTATATAACATTAACACAAGCATATAATTGATATTTTATGTAGTTTCCATTTTTTGTTTCATTTCTACCTGTTTGGAAAATAGTGGCATTCATTTTTAAAGTGTATAAATCTGATTATTACATTGCAAGGTATTTATCCAGAGTTGGATGAACACCACCAATTCAAAGTTTCTTTCTTTGTAACATTATAAACCTAGTTTAGTTTTAAACTTAATGTTGTTATGATGCACTTGGGCTTGTTTTTTTCCACTTCTGCAAGTTCTAGCTCATAAACACGACCTTTTATTAAGTATTAAGAGTATAACTCCTAAAATGAGAGACGCCAAGTTGTTTCCTTCTTGCTCGTAATGAATCATGTTTGGCAAGATGGATGTCCTGTGCTTAGGCTGCTGCAATTTGCAGGTCCCTCAGTGCATTTTTGCTTCCTCTCTGTCTTGTCAGCACCACTCATAATGTGGCACATTTTGAGGTGAATTAGATTATCAGCACATTTTAGCCTTTAGTGTGATGTGTTTTGCTTCTCCGTGTGCAGGAAAGAGGCCCTGTGTGCGATCAGAGCGAGGGGGAGGTGATGTTTTGAAGAAAGCAATTTACAGCGCAGGAAGTTAGTGTTTGTTGCTTGATTTGATTTAGACAGACAGTCATTAACCACCAGCTGAGTGATCTCTGTTAATGGTATGCTCTTAAGATCTAATGGACTGTTGCTTATTTATTTATTTACTTATTTATCGCTCTTAATGGCAATGCGGTAGTCATTTCTGCCTCTTCTGGGCGGGAAAAAACACGTCTTAATTAGCTGCTGTGATTCAGAGGAAATTCTCGTTTGGAGCGTAGACTTCCTTCTTTGCTAATAGAAGAGCCTGTCTACAGAGTCAGGTTTGGTAGTATTAAGAGAATACTACAGCATAGAATTTGTGATTTTGGAGAATTAAAGATGTACACTGACAACACACTTCGATGTGAATACTTGATACATACATTGTGTCAAAATCCTGTTTCTGGTAACACAACCACTGGGTCTGTTTTCAGTCAGGAGGAGGCTGCCTGCATAGCGGGCACTTTGGGCAGAGTTTGTGCTTCTGGTAAAGACACAAACACTGGCGCCTTGCAGGTTTTCTTGTTTTAAAGCAATCCTCTAAAACCACATTTATGTTATAGCAAAATTTAATTATCAATTTTAGCATTAACATTTTTAAGGAGAAGGTAAATAAACTGGTGTAATAGATGTAGCAATTACTTTACTTTCAAATATTGGCTAGGATGAACTCTGTGTGTGTTTGAGTGTGCCCTGTGATGGCTTGGCCCCCCATCCAGGGTGTTGCCCACCTCGTGCCCGAAGTCTTCTGGAATTGGCTCCAGGCTTCTTGTGACCCTGTAGAAAGGATAAGTGGTATAGAAGATGTTGAAAATTCTGTGTAAAAATATTGATGTCTCCATAAAGATACCGTATGTCAGCCGCATGGAAAGAGACACAGCTTTGTGTACACTGTACGGAGGTGCTGCTGCACAGGACAGCTGTGTGACCAGTGTGGTCCACCCTTAATTTTTAATGCTTTAAAGTCTCAAATGAATGTTTCATGAAGGCAGTAAAACGATGCAGGAAGAGTGTTTCTGTACGTGTGAGATGAAGCGATATTCCTAAAGACTCCCATTTATTACTTTTATGATGTTACCTTAATTTAATGTGGCTCTCTCTTTGGCTTTTTTCACACTCTGAACACCTAACCATAGGCTTCATTAGTTGCACATGCATTTGAGTAGCAGGTGTGTATGAAAATAAGAAATTGTCACAAGAAGTGGGTGTGATGGTGTAAAGAGGTGGAGAACATGGACAGAGATGAAAGCCAGGGGGTGGACAAGGCTCTGATGGAGCACCCTGAAATGATCAAGTCTTGATTTATATCCTGGAGACCGAATGAACCCCAGTGTGTCCCCTGCTGTAGTACACAGAGGCCCTTTAAGAGCATTTGCGAAATGGAAATAAACAGCTAGATGTCCATTTATCATATCCTTAGCCATGGTAGAATGTCAGCCAGTTCGATTCGGATAAATGCACAGGCGTTGGCTGGTCGGTTGCTTTATTGACAGGGCTATTATTGACAGTTAACAATGGAGGAAGAAATCTGCCCACAGTGCTAATGTGCTGCGATCAAAATAGAAACGCATGTATGTGTGTTCATGCAATTAATCCACTGTATATCAATCTGAATTCAGTTGTTTTATACAGCAACATAAATGAGAAACCTTTTATAGAGAGGCAGATTTTTAAGTCAACACTACATTTATATTTTACAGTTTACAAGCCTTTATTGTCATTATACAGTGTACAACGAAATTAGGAGTAAAACTAAGAATCGACACTTTCTTTAAAAAAGATTTGAGGAATATTGCATGTGAGCCCACAAATTACCTAAAACTTGATGTAATGTGTAAGTGATTTATTGAAAACTTGCTGCCATAGTTTTGTGAATTAGCTTACTAGCAGTTAACTAGGTAGCTATTTAGTAAACTATGACAATATTATATTGTCATACTTATGAAGTATATGAAATATATTATATTATGAAGTATATATAGCACCGAAAAGAGGAAACATGCTAAATGCAAAACATATTTTTAAAGGTTTGGTAAAAATTTAAACATCACTTCAGCAGCTTTAAATCAGTTTGTAGTAAAATTAAATATTAAGAATATCACGCTGTTCACAATACCTTGGTATCTTGGTTATAAATTTGTAGTGACGTACTATTCGATTTGATGATGGAGTTTCCAATTTTCAATCATATTCCTCAATTTTAACATTTAGTATTGCAATTAGTTTGTTGACATAGACAACTTTTAGATTTTACTTGGGCTGTGATTTTATGTCGAACTGTTTATTATTCAAATTGTCTGTATTTTTTTCCCCTTCTTTCGCATTTTTGTAATTCATTGTATTTAGTTGTATGAATTACATTCACAGTCGACTATTTAATGCCTAGTTAGTGCTGTGAAAAGCTGCTTAGATTGTGTGTAGACATCCCAAGAATCAGTGCAAGAGCATTTCTTTCACTGTCTAATACTGATTTTAACCCCCTCTGGAAAAAAAGCAGACCTCGTATGCTTTAGTCAGACGTGTGTGTGTTATCATGCGGGTTGACAAAAGAGAAAACTCGTAAAAACCCAGCGTGTTGCTTTATGACAGGCGAGAATCATTGACATTTCACAGACGAGACAGCCAGTCATTATTAGGCGGAGTCGTTCCCGTGACAGTGGGGGTCATGACCTCGTCAAGCCTGAATGCGGCGCGCAGTAGATCCTTTTAATAGGCGGATGGATAGGGTGAGGGGTGTGTCTGCGCTACACAACCCCCTTCTGCCCTCTGTTTATAGCTGTGTGTGTGTGTGTGTGTGTGCCCACGTGTGTGTGTGAGAGAGAGAGAGAGACGGATAGATCGAGGGAGAGAGCAAACAAGCCCCCCCCCCCCTCCCCACACCTGACGAGGTCCTGACCTGTGTACTGGATCAAAATAAGGGTGGGCTGTAATACTCTGGATAGCATTCACGCGCTTAAGCCCCAGATGATATCAAGGCGACCACTGCTCATGCACACAGAAGGGTTTCTGATATTTCAATGTAAATCAAGTTCAAATCATCGATAACACGACCTCTAAAGTTAAAGGTTAGAGAAAGCAAAGAGTTTTATTTAGAGCTTAACAATTAATCGTGTAAAGATTTTATTCACGATATGGCTCCAATTTATTACAGGTTAACTACACTTTGCTGTGAATTTATAACTATAGAGTTTGTCAATAAGTATTTGCTTTTTAAAATGTTTTAAATTAAAAATAACTTTAAGTCCTAAATAAATGTATTAACAAATATCTTCTTACCGCTATCTTTCGTCCAATTATTTGCTGTTAGAAAAATACGCTTAACTGTTAAACATACCATTTAATTTTCACAGTTTCATTTTTGTATCGCAGTTTAATTCACAATCGCAATATCTGTCAAAAATAACAGCAATGTGATTTATTTATTTATTTAAATTTTAACTATCAAATGCAGCCATAGTTTGTTAGTATTGTCGCTTGTTTGGCTTTCTTGTCTAGCAGCAGACACTGTGACAGAGCAGCTTTACAGAAACCTGGATATAGATTTAGATCCATAAAGAACCAGCCAGAGGAGGCTGAGGCAAGGGAAACCCCCTGAGACGACATGAAGGAGGGACTCAAAGGGAACCCGTCGTCTTCTCTGTGAAAGTGGTTAATGAGATTAGACTGTCGAAGAGTAAAGACAAACTGTACTGCTGAAAGAATGTTCAGGTTGAGTGCATTGGGTGCACCCGAGATGATCCGTTTCATCAGGAATTAGGGTTTAACTCCCATCAGAAGTTAGGGTTAACCCCGTACCCCACCCCAAAACCCTCCTTCTGTTTGACTGATGGTACTTCTAATTCGTAAGCTAGTGAACCAGCGTGAGGATCTATTTAATGATGGAAACTTTAAAGCCCTTATGTAAATCGCTCTGGATAAGAGCGTCTGCCAAATCCTTAAATGTAACATGAATGAAAATTACATCACTGTCAGAATATACATCACTTATTAAATACTATTTTAACTAGTATAATTTTTATGTATTCATCAAAAGAAAGAAAATTCATATTTAAGTGTTTAGCATCTTGCGTTCTGATGTGTTGAAACATGTTTCATTAACTTTTTTTTTAACCAACTGACTCCCGTTGCTTTAAGTACAGTAGGCGTTCTGTCTAAAGCACGTCATGTATAAAATAGTTTATGTATGTAAATGTAATATTAAACGAGACATAAGGAGTGAACCATTTCCAGTAGACAAATTTCCATCTGGATCCATCTTGTCAGTAATGTTTTTTTTTTTAATCCCATATCTGGAAAGATAATGCTGATGTTTATCTCCTTTAAAGTGACAAGTGGATAATGTCTGTTTTGGTGTTGCTTCAAAATTATAATTTCTTGGTACGCTTATTCCAAGCTTGAATACTTTATTATGGAGTAACTACATAAACAACGTTGCTAATGTTAGTATTTATTGTATTATAAAAGTGGAAGTGTAGAACCACCCACTACTAATGAAGAGGGCATTACGCAAATGCAGTCGGATGCTTTCACAATTTATCGTAATTACATTTTTCATGCAATTTTTTTTTAATGATTTGAAAGTTCATGAATTGATTCATAATATTTAACATATCCCACATTGTAAATCAAGAGCCAATTTCTGTGGACGTCTAATTACTTGTATTTACAGTCAGCAATAAATACATTAGACCCAGATCTTGTACATTATAAAAATACTAGACCAAGCTCTTATCGATTATAGCTTCCTAATGTTTTTTCCACCCGTTTCATCTCTTTTAGGCTGTTCCTCCAAATCATTCAAGCTGTACTCCCCGAAGGAGCCCCCCAACGGCAGTGCTTTCCCCCCCTTCCATCCCGGCAGCATGCTGGACAGAGACGTGGGGTGAGTCCTTCTCCTCCTCCTCCTCCTCTTCCTCCTCCTGTTAGAACAGCATGGAGATCAAAATAGTCAGTTTGGGTGTTTCTGTTTTTGTCACTCTCAGGGACTGTGTGTGTGTGTGTTGCTGTTGGATTTCAGACAGTAATTCAGAATCGCTATGTGTGCTCATCTTATGTTTAGGTTCCAGTAATACAACTTAATCGTTTATAAAGGGCAGGCAACCATGATTGTCAGTTTTGTGGCATGGGTTTTGCAGAGTCAGCCGACACCAGTTTGGCCATAGTGAGATAGTGGGTTAAAGAAAAACAAGAACCCCGGGGCTAATCCCCCTGATGTCTGTGGTTAAAAATGAGCTGTCACTCAAGAGCCTCTGCTCTGATTGGACAGTTAAAGGGTGGGGGCGCTAACAGTGCAGGGGACTGACTGTGGCTGCCTTCACTGCATCGTGGAGATAAGAGGAAAAAATGTCTGGGGAGGAAACGATCGGCTTCCTGTCTGAAACTGCACCCACAGGGCGATCACGCTTAATCCTGACTCATCAGCTTCTAATATGCATCGCTAAATTTCATTATTTCAGTGTTGGTCAAATTATTTTTATAATATATATAATTTAGTCTTTGATTGTTGATCATTTAAAACATGTCTGCTGTGAAGGCTCGGTGTAGTCATGAATATTGTCTTGTTTCCTTGTTTTGCTCTGTAGCCCAACGCCCATGTACCCCCCCACATACCTAGAGCCTGGGATAGGGTATGTATTGGCCTTAACTTGTTTCCTTTTTTTTGTAGAATTGATCCTTTACAGTATTTCACAGGTGTTTATGTATAGCAAATCTTACAATCAGTGCAGGGTTTAATTTGTCTCTTTATCTGTGTCTGTGTGTTTTTATCTATTTACGCCTTTTTTGCTTTATCAGGAGGCACACGCCATATGGGAACCAGACAGACTACAGGATATTTGAGCTTAACAAACGGCTACAAAACTGGACAGAGGTAAGTGAGGCACAGACATAAACAACAAGGAATAGTGGTTGATTTTAGTTTTAAGACTCAAGTTCTTAGAAACTTTTTAGTTCTTGCTCTCCAATAGGTAGTTTTCTGCAGACTAGGAATATTATTATTATTAGTTGTAGTAGTAGTTTGCAATATTAAACAACACCATTTGATCGTGACCATTTGTGAGTAGTCCTCTTAATCACTAAACTAGTTCACTAGTGATTGCTCAAGAAGAGCGGTGTACAGTCTGGCCAAAAAATATTACATTTCAATTGTTGACCTGGATCAAGCAAAGAAAACAGCTAAGGAGTTATGGAATTGCATTAGGAAACCTCCAACACAATATTCAAAACCTGGGAGGATAGTGTTCAAAAAACGTTGTCGTGAAACATTTATGATTGACTTTGATTGGACAGCACTTTTTTGAGGATTTGTGAAGTTGCATCTTTAAAAAAAGTTCCCATGTTAAATAGTTAAAATAACTGCATGATGTGATGAGAATTCACAGGAATGGAAGTAAGATAAGAAAAGATATGAAACCCACTTGTTAGTGAGGCTAATCAGAATTAAAAAAAAAAAAAAGGTTTTGGTTGGCTAGGGAGTATAATGGTTGGACTTTGGAACAATAGAAAAAGGTCATGTGGTCTTCCAGAGTAATAGGTACGCCCGGGTAAGAAGGGAAGCGCATGAAGCAAAGCACCCATCCTGCATCATACCCACTGTACAAGCCCCTCGAGCCAGTGTTATGATCTATTGTTGCATCAGGTGGTTAAGTCTAGGCTCAGCAATGTTATGTGGCAATAAAATGAAGTCTTGAATGTACAGAATGACCAGATTATCACATTCAAAGTTTTTCTTTTCTGATGGCACAGAATGACACTTCTAGGGTTCAAAGGCAATCCGAAGAAATATTAGAGAGAGAAATTCTTATTTATTTGCTTTTTTTTTTTGGTTTATTTATGGCCAGGCGGTGTGTTTACACAGCAAAGCCAAACAATAAGTATCTTTACAACATTCTCTGGTTCCACATGGTTACTGTGGTTTTACTGCATGGTAACATAATGTAAATGTTGTGCAGTCTGCTTGTCACACAATTAATTTTACAGAACACTGTAATGTAACTTTGTATTGTTGAGTCAAGATAATGTAATTTGTTGTGAAAATGAAAAAATTAATTTGTGTGTAATTGTTAACAAAATTTTGTGAGTGACCATATAAAATTTGCTGAATATTATACTATATCTACATATATACAATTTTAATGCTGTAGCTAACTGAGCACTTGTTCTCTCTCTCTCTGACTCTCTAGGAGTGTGATAATCTGTGGTGGGACGCCTTCACCACAGAGTTTTTCGAGGATGACGCCATGCTGACAATCACCTTCTGTCTAGAGGACGGCCCTAAGAGATACAGTAAGGCTCAGATAATGTTTAAAATTAATATTCTTTTTTATATTTGCACATTTTTCTAGCCCTTCCAATTATAAAAATGCTACAAGTGTGTGTGCATATTGCTTGATAACCGAAATTGTTCTTACCCTACAGCGATTGGCCGGACGCTGATCCCACGCTACTTCCGCAGTATATTCGAAGGAGGTGCGACTGAGCTCTACTATGTTCTAAAGCACCCTAAGGAGTCCTTCCACAATAACTTTGTGTCTCTGGACTGTGATCAGTGTACAATGGTCACTCAGAACGGCAAGCCTATGTTTACACAGGTAGGTAAAGCGCCATAGTGTGTGAGCATTTTGTGGTATTATAGTATACCAGTTAATCATTGGCCAGCAGCAGCTTAGCAGTACCAGAAATCACTATCATTATCAGCAGATAGTCAGTATAATCAAATCCTGGCAATACAGGCAGCCATCTGTGACAAATCCTGTTCTTTTTTTATTATTATTATTTTTACTGTGTGTGTGTGTGTAAACCCACCATACCCCATCTGTGCCATATGAACGGCAGGTCTGTGTGGAGGGCCGTTTGTACCTGGAGTTCATGTTTGATGACATGATGAGGATAAAGACGTGGCACTTCAGCATAAGGCAGCACAGAGAGCTCATTCCCCGCAGCATCCTGGCTATGCATGTAGGTGTCAAACCTTGTGCCAATAGTGTGAAATTTAGCCAAAGCCATCCTTCTAATTTGAAAAAATATCATTACATTAATATTTAAGGACTTCTTGATTTATAATTTGTCTGCCGTTCCAGGCTCAGGACCCGCAGATGGTGGACCAGCTGTCTAAGAACATCACGAGATGCGGTCTCTCCAACTCCACTCTCAACTACCTCCGAGTGAGTGCTCGTACAGCCTTCATATGCACCAGCTGTCTTATAGTGCCAGCGGTACAGTCATAAATCAGCTCAGAGTGCGAAATCGTATTACACCTAACCTGCTGAATATTGAAAGCGATTCAAATTTAGTTATGTTTTAACACCTACACCCCTGAGAATGGAGTAGTGTTATAAAACTGAGAAATGTTGCATTCAATTACATGAATGTGTACACTTCAAACAAATTGTACTCTGCATAATTTCTGTGGTTCTTGCTAAAGGCAAGCATAATAAAGCAGATTCTCTATACTCTTTAGCTATGTGTGATTTTGGAGCCGATGCAGGAGCTCATGTCCAGGCATAAGACATACAGCTTGAGCCCCAGGGACTGTCTCAAGACCTGCCTTTTTCAGAAGTGGCAGAGGATGGTAGCTCCTCCAGGTAGGCAAATATCACTTTTTTTTCCTTTCTTTTTTTTTTATTGTTATCAGACTGGGCCTTGTTTTTTTTTTTCTTCCTGTTCCCACATGTGCTTCTCATAGAAAATGTTATTAGTTTTCTGTGCAGCATGATTGACCAGGAATTCCATTGGACAAGCAGTAAATACCTACCATACTGTCCTACACATGTTTGTAGTTTGTAAGGAATTCTTCAGCAAGTGCACTACTTTGTTAACAAAGCAGGCTAGTTATTCTAACCATTGTAATCCCAATAAAGGCTTCATTTTTAATGGACCTGTTAAGTGTATATGCTGTATACACATGCTAGACTGTTATCTGCTTATTGTAAAACTTTGGTTTTGGCCTGTGTCTTTTCAGCGGAGCCAGCACGGCAGGCACCAAACAAGCGGCGGAAGCGTAAGATCTCGGGCGGCAGCACCATGAGTGCAGGAGGCGGCACAACCAACAACAATAACAGCAAGAAGAAGAGCCCTGCTGGCAGCTTTCCTCTCTCCAGCCAAGTACCTGTAAGCAGGATTTAACCAAGTCTAATCCATGAAATATAATGTTGTATTACTGCAGAAATAAAAACAAACTGAGGAGTAGTGATGTTGCAGGGAAAAAAAGGCACAGAAAGAGAAACGTGTTGCATTATTATACAAACAAAAATTAAGGTTTCAGGTAGGGCTGGGCGATATGGCTGAAAACTGTATCACGATATCAGTGTTTCATATCGGTCGATATCGATAATTATT
>JAQQZT010000007.1:20344271-20357320 GCA_030068275.1 Clarias platycephalus | reverse complement strand
ATCCCCAGTATTGTTGTAGAATGTAGAAAATAAATCACTAAACAAAAACAAAGAAATTTGCAAGTGACCCCAAACTTATGAACGGTAGTGTATATATATAAAATAAAGTATTTTTTACTCTTAAATGTGTTCTGTTATTCTGCCAATCAAAAGTCCCGGTTTGACTTGAATGTCCCTCATACTATCTCTTGTAGCTCTGCTCATATCTTCTATTATTTTTACACAATCTTGACTTATCCTTTGTCTTAAAAGCTGATGTAAACATAAACATTTTGAGTAGCTTACATAAACTCATCTTCAATGGTCCCAAGACAGACTAAAAAAAGAGAAAGTAACTTACTCCATACTGTAATTAAGAGAGTCATACTCGGAGTCTGTCTCTGTGTGGCCATTGGTGGAACCAGCTCTAACAGGACCTGGAGGATTGATCACTTCCTCGACTCCTTCCAAAGCAAGTGCAAGCTCTTCTTCAGTCACAACTAAAAAAAAAAAGAAGAAAAAAAAAAAAAGAAGGGAGTTGCCATTAAAGGAAGTTTTTATGGGAACAGTCATACCACTCACTCATTCATTCATTCATTCACTCACTCATCATCTAAACTGCTTTATCCTGTATTCAGGGTCGCGGGGGACAAGGAGCCTATCCCAAGAGAGACTTAGGACACGAGGCAGGGAACACCTTGGACAGGGTGCCACTGCACACTAGGGGCGATTTTGGAACGCCAATTAGTAATCTGAGTAATCTGTCTTCCATAATTTTTCTCTTTCTGTCTACTTCGAGCTCTAAGTTTGTCCTCTGTGGCACACTGAACAGTTTTGTCAGTTTTGAACAGTACATGTCATGTACTGTCATGAGAAAAAACTGAGTACCCAAAGGAAACCCATGAAGCAGGGACGGAATATCCAAACCCCATGCACACAGATTAGCGGAAATTGAACCCGAACACATAAATGTTAATCACTACTTTGCTAATTCACCATTTAAAAACATCACATAATTGGAGTCCTAACTGCGCACCATAATTGGTCAACCCCACCCACCAGTACACCATCCTTGCGGTGAGTGACATGGTCAAGCAGAACAGTGTCTCAAAAGCCACATAATTTAATATAATATACATTTAAAAAATGGACAGAAACAAAAGACAAATGGAGTACAGGAAAGATATGAGCATGGCATTTCTCATGTTTAGAGCCTAACCTCTGCCTCAATCGTACCCACCCTGGTTGTCTAGTTTTTGCAGACCAGGCAGGCTCCTCAGCACGGTCAAACGGTACTTCACCGGGTCTATGTCACAGCACGGGTTCTCTGCAAGCCACAGAACTTTGAGACAAGCAAGGTTTTTGAGATGGCTCAGCTCTGACACATTGTGGATGTCGTTCCGCCTCAGGTACAGCTCGGTCAGATTCTGACAGTTGGCAAGATGCTCCAGAGAGGAAATGTTATTGGCACTGAGAAGGAGAAATTAATTTAACAATCTGGTGCATTGGAAAAACTATATGAGCATTACCAGCAGAAATAAAGAAATAAGCATGCACCTACCTTAACGTTAAGACTTCAACGTTGGGAATTTCAGTGAATATTGATATCTAAGAAAACACCATGACAAAATAATTTCAGTAAAGCAATAAAGAATTTTAAAATATATATTCCTAAAGGTACTTACATCTGTCAGGTTGCAGCCCCTACAACACAGAAATATTATTTTAAGTAGGATGGAAATGTAATCTTAATCTTAAAGTGTGTAAAACCTACTCCATGTGTGCAAAAAACAGTTTTACTTATGCAGCCTAAAAGCCTTTCACCACATTCAAGCACAATTCTGACCTTATACTTAAAGTGAATACTGATGCAAAACTTACTTTGCTCTATAAACTAGCTAGTCTGTGTTAGCTTCTACCAGTTACAGCACAAAGTCACTAAATCAAGTACAAACATACCAGCAATTCAACTTTTTTACGCTTTCAAGGTCCGACGCTTTGGCTCGGGAAAGAACAAGTTTCCGAGTTAATTTCATTTTTGAGTACCACTGTATTAGCTCAAATATTTAGAGATAATCCCCCAAACCAGACTAGCTTGCTTCGTAGCCATCACAACACAGCCTTACTGTTAAACAAGCGTCATTGCGCATGCGCCTGAAATCTGCCTGCAATACCAAACAAATTCGCTAGAGGGAAACATACCATTTCGTAACATAACCCGGTTAGCAATGCGAATGAGCCTCCCGGAATGTAGTTAATATTTGTTTTTGTAATAAGAAAAATTATATTTGCATGCACTTTAGATTGCTGGGTAGCCATCACATCCAAACAAGCGACGTGGCGCAACCCTAAATACTGCATTTCGGACCAACACCGCTAGGGGGAGACATTGGCGTCGTGATTTAAAAATAGGGAACCTAGATTTTTCCAGGCACCTACATCTTTTTTTCTTTCTATAACTGTGCGTTTATGTGAATGCAAATAAAAATGCACGATCTATCATGCCTTTTTAATGAATGCAGTGTGTGTGCTTTTGCAGGAGTCAGAGTTGTTAATTCATATCCAGTCCCAGAAGAGTCTAGAGTGTGTTGCTGTTGATAAGAGCAGCCTCAGATGCTTGACCCTACTTAAAAATCTCACAACCACCAGAAGTGGTTTGACTTTTATTTTTTCAACTCAGTTAATCCACTATTTGTCAGATTGTCCACTTGAACTGTTGCCTCGGCTGACTCATATGCATAATGATGAACTCCTCCTACCATTGGGGGTGGAGGGGAGCAATAAGTTTTGCACTTAGTAAGCACGCTCCTATTTTAATGCATTACTTTCTGTAGAATATTTTTCATTATTTTAGTACACTAAACTGTTTAGTACACTGAAATGCAATCCCTTTCACTTATTCAAACGGATAAAGAAAGGGAAAAAAAATCAATCCCTTTCACGCATCCAAATGTGCAGTGCAAATAAAGAGGCGGAGCAGCACTGAGCACAGCAGTGTCTTGTGAATGCTAAAAGGGACACTATACGAGCAGCAGTGTTCTTTTTGCTCTGTTAACTGCTGTAAACTCCTTATCTCTGAAATCAACAAGTACTCATCGGGTTGCTGTGTGCAGAAATCTGTGCATCATGCTGGTGGATTTTGAGAAGCTGAGGATGACAGGAGCTGGGAAAGCCATTGCTGTTCTCACAAGCGGTGGAGATGCACAAGGTAAAATAAAATAAAATAATAATAATAATGATAACTATATAAACCTAATGCATTCATTAAACATGCCACAACATCTGAGAAGCAAAGGTGCACGGATCACTCAGGGAATGGATTACTTTATTTACTGAGTTTCATGTTAATCATTAGCTTTTGTCTAGAAATATGCCATGCATTTTCGCCCACTTTAACCCAATGAATTCAGCTCTTGTCAGTCTTGCGTGCACTTTTAGTATTAGCCTTGTTATTGTATTATTAACATTTCCAACATCTCTGGACATTTTATATATCTTGACATGCACGAATGCGATATACTGTATATATATTAAATATATTATTTGTTTTTTTTATGGTAAACATTGCTGTGTCGTAGTGCTTTAAATACCGGTGTCAAAAATAGTTTTTATCCCAGAATTCCCACATTAAATAACAGAACAGGATGAAAAATGCTGGCACCGGAAGCAGAATTACGTAATGCGACATGGCACGTACACGTGCACTGGTCGTGTCTCATACGCGCCAGGATCCTGTGATGTTTATTGATCTTGTTTAAAATGTATACATCAGTAAGTTCACATGCTGATGAAAGTGTTTGTGTATCAAAAACTTTATTAAGGCCATCCAAATTTACTTGTATAATTTATATGTATAATTTATTTATATATATATATATATTACAGGATGTGTGTTTGAAAAAATAAATACATTAATGATAATTAGAGCGGAAGAAAAGGCATGTCCATCTATTTGGCATCATTAAGTAATCTAGATCTACAAAGTAAACATGTAAACAGGTTTTTCAGCAGCTTTGTGTCCCCCCCACATCCTTTAAAGTTAATTAGAATAACAGACCAGAAAGTGGCAAAATTCATAATTCACCAATGTCATGATGAAACATCACCAACATTTACCTCAGTTTTTCCAGTGAGATTTTCACCTTCCCTCTTCTTTACAAATTGTGATAAAGCCTTGCATTCACTCATTGATTTATGGATCTTTTTGTTTTGGCCAGGATCACACTGAAACACTGGGCACAGCCTGGAATAAACACCAGCCGCATTTACACACATTCTTTCACACCTAGAGGCGATTTAGCATTGCCAATACACCATGCCAATATACTGACGATGTTCTTGAAATATGGAATGAACCCTGTGGACCTAGAGGAAATCAACATGACACAGGGAGGAGACCATACTCGTCACCATAAAGATCTCTGCAAAACACTGCAGCGTTCCTAACTAAAAAGCATTATGATTATTTTTTTTTAGTGTGTACATCGGCACATTTGCATACTGTTCATATGTTGCACGTTTCTTGTTTTACACGCAAAATGAGGACTAACTTGCGATAACGGTCATTCCCACACACCATATCTGTACCATTCTATATTTAATATTTTTATGCTTCACAGTTTACAATTACACTTTGCACATTCTTTGTAATTTATCAATTTCTATATATTTCTATTTTATTTGTTACTTTTTATAAATCTGTAAATTTGTATATTTTTATCTCATTTTATATTGGCTGTTATATCTGTAGTTGTATTTAATTGTATTCTTCTAGTGCAATTTGTCTTTTGTAGTGAAATCTTTTTATTTAATTCTCTTTCCATTTTAGATCACAGACAGTCGTATAAGCATTTCACTGCAAATCATACTGTGTATCGTTGTGTACGTGATGAATTTGAAAAAAATAATGAGCTTTTAATATTTATAGGCTCCTTGTGTCTGATTCAGGACAGATGAATGTTTGAACAGATAAAAAGGGAATTTATTAGATAAACGGGCAAAAGTAAATCAGTTCAACATCAATCTCACTGTGTTAACATAACCAGCATGATTTCCACTCAGTGTAAAAATTATTTTCAGTCAGTGTAATCAAGTGTATAGAAACTGAAAAAGACTCCCTCGTGTTTCCTGACAATTTATTAATTATCTTAATTATTAGTACATCCCATGTTTGTAAGCTAATTGTGTGTGTTTGTGTGTGCATAATGTATAGGAATGAATGCCGCTGTTCGTGCTGTAACACGTATGGGCATCTATGTTGGTGCCAAAGTCTACCTGATCTATGAGGTAAAAGGTTTATAGAACACAAACATTGCTCAAAACACAAATTAAATATGTAATGATCTTTTACATATTGTCATTATGAACTGTTTTTAGTAACAGATTTTAGCATGTATTCTCTTTAAGGGCTATCAAGGACTTGTGGATGGAGGTGACAACATCAAACCTGCCAACTGGCAAAGTGTGAGCAACATCATCCAACTGGTAGGTCTGGACTTTCCTGATACATATACATCTTTATATGGACTGATGTTCTCAGCTAGAAAATGTCGTCCCGTCCCGTCCCCCCCACTTTTTTTATTTTTTATTTTTTTTTATCGTACTGGATTGTTCGTACATTGTGACATTGTGTCTCTCTATTCCAAGCTGCCGTAATGAAGGTTACTGCTGAGAGTAACTGAGATGCTGTGGCACTGAGAGGTTGGGATTGAGATTATAAGAAGGAATGCTGATTGAAGGGATTAAATGTGTGAGATTAGGACACTGATCCTCAGCATGGTCCACTTTCTGTTCACTGTTACTGAAACAAGACATAAAGAGCATGTGGTCAGTCATGTTACCTCCAAAGATTTGTGCATACAAGTGTGAAAAAGGGCAATTATAGATAATTTAATGGGGCAGTGGTGCCTTAGGCACTTGAGGCTGTGGGTTGCGAATGAGAGGGTCAGGGGTTTGAGCCCCACCACCGCTGGGTTGCCATATCCATATAAAATACCCAGTCACTGGAGATGCAGAACATCCTCAGTGTCAGCTCCAAGCCTGAAGAAGTAAGTAGGTTCTGGGAGGAAGGGTATCCAGTGCCAATAAATGGGAAATCAAAGGATCTGAGAGAGAGGTGAAAAGCCCAAGAAAAAAAAAAAAGTCTAATATTGCTAACTAGTAATGAGTCTAATAATATAGTCTAATATACAGTAGTAACTAGTCTCCCCCTAATTCTTTGTGATAAATATAGCTATTCCCTATAATTTATAGCTAAATTATTATTTCTTACTCTTATGATGTAATTACATTATCTTGCATCTGGCATCCATCTCAGGAAGACTGAGCATGAGGCAGGAATACACACGTTGAGATGTTGGTCCATCATTTGGCCACACACGCATTCACACCATGATTCACACCATTGCCCAATCTAGACTTGCTACTTTCCTGATTGACATGTTTAAATTATTTGGAGTCTTGTCTGACATGTTTTTTGCCTGTGTGTGTGCTCTATCCCTAAAAGATGCTTTAATATTGTACTGTCTTTCAGGGTGGCACGATTATCGGCAGTGCCCGCTGTAAGGATTTCACTACGAGAGAGGGTCGTCTGGCAGCTGCATTTCACCTGGTGCAGCGTGGCATCACTAATCTGTGTGTGTGTGGTGGAGATGGAAGCCTCACCGGAGCCAACATCTTCCGCAACGAGTGGAGTGACCTGCTCGCAGATCTAGTAAAAGATGGTAACTCTAATCATGATACCCAAAACAAAGCTGAGCAGACACGTTTTTGAGTAAGCAGGTTTTCAAGTTTTAAGCCTTGCTATAAGCTCGGTGTATGCTTACAGAGAAACAGCTGGGATCTGATTTGCTGGGTGTTTATAATCATCTGTTACATTAATGCACTCATCCCAGTGTTTCACTAATGTTTGGATACCATAAGGGTAGAAGGATTTCTCAGTAATCTGGAGTCATAATCAGACTGCCTTCCTCACACCTGAAACCCTGGCCTCCCAGGAACTGCTTTTAACATGAGGAAATTCCTTGGAGTGAGGTCAAGACGGTATTTGGATGTTTCAGTAACTCCCAGCCGAGTTCATGTTCGTGAATGATTGTGTTTTTCCGATGGATGCGTCAGGCTTCAGAAGATCAGGCTTTCCACTCGCTGAATGTTGAACAGGAACGACTGCAGTGATCTCCGTGTCAACTGGGACCGACGTTCACAGATTTGCACTATTTAAATGTTTTAGGGAGGCTAAGAATCTCATCAGCATTAAATGTCAATCGGTTCATGCCTTCATTCACAAGAAATTTCATCACAAGTCCCAGTTTGACTTGAATGCAGTTTATTTGATTTTAAAACATTGCCTTATTTTTTTAATATAATAATATAATTTAATTTTCATATGCATGTCATGGAATACTTAATCAGTAGACAATCGCACCTTTTATTTCCTAAGAATATAATTAGTAGACGCGATCAGATGAAAGCTTTAGTGTTTCCGTGAATGAGAACCACATGTGATTTGAGGAAAGTCACGGCGAGAGAGAAATATGGCTTCTTGTCTCTATCTGTAATCAATGACGCTGTTTTTATGTTTAAGGGAGAATCACAGACTCTGTGGCTCAGCAGTACACCCATCTGAACATTGTGGGACTCGTGGGTTCTATCGATAACGACTTCTGTGGAACGGACATGACCATCGGAGCTGATTCTGCCTTGCATCGCATCATGGAGGTTATCGATGCAATCAGCACTACTGCACAGAGGTAAGAACTCGTCCACGTCCGCGTGCTAACGATGACATTCCTCATGATGATATAATACAGTAAGTTAGGACCTTACGCTATTTTTGGTACAGTATTGATGTACAACGATTATATCCATTGCAAGGTAAATCTGTGTTTAATTTTTGCAGTCACCAGAGGACATTCGTGCTGGAAGTGATGGGACGGCATTGTGGGTAAGCAATATTTTTTCACTTACATTTAAGCATTTGGCAGACGGTCTTATCCAGAGTGACTTACAAAAGTGCTTGGAAGTTTCCATCATCAAATTGATCAGACACGTGGAATGTCTTGCTTTTCTGATGGTGGAGTATTTTTGCATTCCCAGTTGTTTATTTGAGTTCTGGCAGAGTGATGTACTGTAGGTCTCATGCTGCATTTTGATGTGCTGTGGTTACCAGGTACCTGGCTGTCGTGTCATCTCTGGCGTCTGGTGCTGACTGGGTCTTTATCCCCGAGGCTCCCCCAGAGGAAGGGTGGGAGGACCACATGTGTGCTCGTCTGGGAGAGGTGAGGTTGGAGAACAGCAGACCTACTTGTCTGTAACATTCAGTTAATAAAGACTTTCACGCGATATCAAGGTTCGAGAGAAAGCGCAAGTGTGTATAAAATAAGTTCGCTTATGTGTTTTCTTTTCTTTTTCTGCAGAGCCGCAGTAAGGGCTCCCGTCTCAATATTGTGATCATTGCAGAAGGAGCTATCGATAAACATGGCGAGCCCATAACCTCCAATTATGTGAAGGATGTAGGTTTGAGTCATTTCTTCTGATAGTTTTTTTTCTCAGTATTTATACCTCTCGATTTTTATTTTATTTATTTTAAGCTTGTAGTGAGCAGGCTGGGTTATGACACTCGGGTCACTGTACTGGGGCATGTCCAAAGAGGAGGGACACCGTCTGCTTTTGACCGGGTTCTGGTAAGTTGTTGGTCTTTACTGAGAAATATTATACTCCCTTGAAGAAACAATTTGGTGAAAAGAGTGCGGAGTGTTTCAGTTAGATCAAATGTACCTGATTATAACCCTCTCACCTATGCGGTTTGACTTGGGGTAAGATGCTTACATTAAATTAAATTAAAATGAATTTTGATAGTCTGTCTGTCTATCTCTATAGAGCAGTAAGTTGGGGGTCGAGGCAGTTGTGGCCCTGCTCGAGGCGACTCCGGACACTTCGGCTTGTGTAATCGGACTGTCCGGTAACCAAGCCATGCGTCTCCCTCTTATGGAGTGTGTCACTATGGTGAGTCATATGTCTACTACTTAACTAAATAAATGTGTTGAAGTGGGCATCGTTCAGCCCCGTCTTTGTTGATTACTATACACCCTTCAGCACAGGTGAAGTGAGTAAAATCGGTCACTGACTGCTGAAAAAAGTCAATACTGGACACAATGGATGCACCAGAACACCCAGTTCACCACAGCCTGTCGGACACGAGGCAAACAACCCAAGGCCACTGACCTGGTCTCCAAACTCCAAAGTTTGGTTTGGCCTCCAAACAAAACTCTTATCCACAGTGGCCCCACCCACAGCATCCAAAGGATCTGCTGCCAATGTCCTGGTGCCAGCACACCCACATGTCTTGTGGAGTCATGCTCCAAGGGGCCAGAGCTGCCTCAAGGGTACCTACACAATAATGGGCATGATGTTTTGCATTGTAAACACTTAGTTATCGTTAGTCCTAACAAGACGTGTAAGTTTAAATGAACTGCTCTCAAACAAATGTCTGATTCCAAACTATTACTTTATTCTGTTCTGCTTATTAGCAGCATCCGACAGTCCTGTTGGTTATAATTCAAATCACTGGGTTATATTAATGCATCCTTTACATGGACCTGTACGATGGATAATAGAACATTTTTAAAAGGGGGGAATCATTTAACATTTATGGAAGGAGTCTCCAGTGTCGGCACTTTGTGACGGCCATCAAGTCTTCAGGATGGAGGCTTTCGAGTTTTTCTGTAACATGACAAGAACATGTTGATGTTAACGTGTATAGAAACTGCTGCTGTTGTCAGTCTATCCCATTTACACTCCGTGTTTAGACGAAGGAGGTGCAGAATGCCATGAATGAGAAGCGATTTGACGAAGCCATTCAACTACGTGGGAAGTGAGTGTTGCGAATAGACAAGTGTTTTTCCGTTTGTGAGTCTCTAAATGTTTCTAAACATTTAATTTTCTCAATGCAGGAGCTTTGAGAACAACTGGAACACCTATAAACTCCTGGCTCACCAGAAACCAGCTCAATCAAAGGTAAGAAACGTGTCGCTGTTAATAATACACATTTAGTCACTTTTTTTTATGTTTAATTCCAAAAGTAAATAATTTTATGGACTTCAGACCATATGATAATTGTAATCATTAGTAATTTTCTTTTTAATTTTATTAAATTAACATAAGAAAAATTTATCTTGCGTAAAAATGTAACTTTTCTAATCTAACTTTTTCTCTTCTGCTATTCAGAGTATCCACTCCTTGGCGATTTTAAATGTAGGCGCCCCTGCCGCTGGGATGAACGCCGCCGTGAGGTCCGCAGTCAGAGTGGGTCTTGCTCAGGGCCTCAGAGTTTACACAGTCAACGATGGCTTTGAGGGCCTGGCCAAAGACATGGTAAGCTACAATGATCGGCCATTTTGGTTTGTTTCAGTTTTTTTACAAGCATGTAAATATGATCCGGGTGTTACCTGCAGGTGACTGAAGTGCACTGGCATGATGTAGCAGGCTGGACTGGCCAGGGAGGCTCACTTCTTGGGACTAAAAGGTCTGTATCTTTCCCCTGAGTTGTGCTTGGTTTTATGAATTTAGTAATAATCAGGCAACATCTCATTATTATTTTATTTATTTTTTTTAAATTTCTTTTAGAACTTTGCCAAACTCTTGCATGGAAAAAATAGTGGAAAATATTGGCAAGTACAACATCCAGTCGCTTTTGGTTATCGGAGGATTTGAGGTATGAATTCCACAAAAATGTTTTGAGTGTGTGGATGTGTGTGGGCTTGGGTGACTATTACCCCTCTTTGTCTCTAACCCTCACAGGCGTATGAAGGAGTTCTCCAGCTGGTGGAGGCACGGGGACGTTATGATGAGCTCTGCATTGTCATGTGTGTGATTCCTGCCACTATAAGCAACAACGTACCAGGGACGGACTTCAGTATTGGAGGAGACACAGCGGTCAATGCTGCTATGGAGGTCTGAACCAATGCATAAAGAATAACACATCTGACAATAAGGCCTTGTTCACATGGGCGTTAAGATTGAGCATTTTTCTGGCGTTCGTATCGTCCGGTGAGCGCGGATCAAGCACCAAGGGTTTTCTACACATAGGAGTCAATGAGTGTTCACACGGGCTTTGGTGACAGGCTTCTAGTGCGTTTTATTCGTGTTCATTTTACGCTTCGGAGGACCGGGTATATCCCATGATCCTACATGCTATACATAGGGGGGGAAAAAAACTGACATCTGACGGTAATTGAAAAACTTGCGCGGAAATTTTCGCATTTCTTCATAAACCACAATAAAACTACCTTTAATCCGACGTTGTGCAGTCAGCGGGTGAACCCAGTAGCTGCGGTAATTTTTTTTAAAATTTATTATTTTTTTTCTCTCCCTATGTCGCCATATTACGAGAATTTTTAAAACAAGAAGATTAATGTCTAATATAGCAAAATGGTCCATATTTGGACCACGAATAAAAGGAGGCACCTCAAATAAAACTACAAGGGCTTTCATATGCATTTCTCAACACTGCTTCCACAGGTTAACACACAAACTACAATTTGGGCTGCAGGCTGGCGTTAGACAGAGACAAACGAACGCCGGTGTAGAAGTCAATCGAGCGCCACTACAAAACGCAACATAAACGTCTAGGACGTTCAGAGCGCGTTCGTTCATCCAAAAATTTCACACCCGTGTGAATAAGGCCTTAATGTTTATTATAAGAGGTGTTCACAACAAATTAGGATTTGTGATTAATCACTGTATTGCATCAGTTTTATGTCTTCACAAGAAATTCACAAGAAATTCACTCGCAGTAAAAAATTTGAATGATGCAAACGTTTTCAGGAAGGCCATATATCCATGAATGCGGAATAATGCTGTGAATAATTCCTAGAAAATTACCAGATAACATGTTGTCAACTTGCGGAAGGCATGGAAGGCACACATCTATCTGTGGGACATGTACACACAATCATTCACAAACGCCACTTGCACATAATGGGAACTCGGGTGGGAGTTACTGACACATCCCCTGTACAGTCCTGACCTCACTCCAAGTCATTTTCACATGTTTGGGCCATTAAAGGAGTTCCTGAGAGGCCAGCATTTAACATTTTTTTTTACTTTGACTGTATCGAAGCACTTTACTACTGAAGCACTAGTGAAATGCTGGAATAAGTGCATTATATGGGAAAGTTTATTGTGTTGTTCTGAAAAATTTAAAGTCCTGGTTTGACTTAAATGCCCTTTTGTATTTGAACGTTATGAATTTATTAACATTCACAGTCAATCAGGATGCCATTCAGGGTCTTTGCATGATAGCTCTGTGAATGCATTAACTGCATGCTATGTATGTATATGTATGGCGGTCTGGGGAAACCTGATCTGGCTTTGCATAAGTTCTGAATAAACAAAGTCAGTTTTTTTTGCTCTCAACCTGCTTTGACATGTCTTAACCATACTGACATGGAAATGCAGTGTGCAGGACTTATCTATCTATTTCAGCTAAATCTTTAACAGGCATTCATAATAAATGTTTTCTCTGTAATGTTAAAGTTTTGCAAGGAATCCCAATAATCAATGCTAATTCAGTGTGTTACTTGTTCCCTTTAGAGCTGTGACAAAATCAAGCAGTCTGCATCTGGAACCAAACGTCGTGTCTTTATTGTAGAGACTATGGGTGGGTTTTGTGGGTATCTGGCAACCACCACAGGCATTGCTGTTGGGGCAGATGCAGCTTATATCTATGAAGAACCATTTAGTATCCATGACTTAAAGGTACATCCTGCTGATATCTGAAACTTATGTCAAGATGTGCTAATTAGTTCTTTCACTATAAGCTTCATAGTCTTTGAATTGTTAATGAGTTTAAAATGTATATTTCAGTTAGCCAAGCATTTAACATCTTAAAAGTTTGGATAAGGTAAATTTCATGCTTTTTAATTTTGTCAGATGAATGTGGAGCATTTGACCGAGAAGATGAAGAATGATATTCAGCGGGGTTTAGTGCTGAGGTAAGCTTTTAAGAACTCGAAATGAATTCGCATGGTGTGGTATTCTCTGCTTGCTGTGAAGTTTGTTCTTTTTTTTTA
>JAQQZT010000007.1:20326306-20339601 GCA_030068275.1 Clarias platycephalus | reverse complement strand
GCAGTATTTAAACCTCAAAATGAAATACAGAATGAGTAAATACTCAAATACAAAATACTGAGAAAAAAGGTCCACTTTTTAAAAAAAAAAAGAACCCCCCCTTGCACTAGGCTGGCTACGGGCCTGACTATAGATATTAACTATAGAATCCTCAGACAAAACCTGGTGTTATCATACTGATAGCCAGTAGGGCCTCCAATATCCCATAATCCTCCGCGGCCGTGACTGGTAAGTCGCGCATGCGCACTTGGTCCTCCCTCTTTGGCTTCGCACCTCTTCTGCTAAAATGGTGAGTGTCTGCCTGTGGTGGAATAATCCACCTAAATCTTATCCATCATGTTGAAAATGTCTTGCTTTAATTCATAAACCTGATTTACAAAGTGTCCGACACACATCCAGACTAAAATTTATTAATAAATTGGTGTTTTTGTGTAAATTTTTCAACTATAATGTTTGCCGCTGGAGGAGCTGTTAGGTTTGCTAAGCGGCGGCCGGGTTTGTAGCGACAGGCATAACCACGGAATGAGGCTTTATTCATATTCCTAAAAAACGTAATTACAAATATATGTAAGTGGTTGGAATGTGAGTGAGCGAGCATTATAGCTGGCTAATTAGCTCATATTTGCTAAGTTAATAGTAGATATGTGTAGCTAGCAAGCTAATCTATGCTAGCTAGGTTTATAAGTTGAAGTGCTTGTTCCTGTGTTACACTTGAGTACAGGGTTTAGCAAAGCACTCTTTAATAAACTCGATTTATCATCACGGTCACTTTGCTGACCGAAGATGTAGGTGACAAAAAAAAAAAATCTCTACCCCATTCAGCTGTTTATTTTACACCGCACACTGCTGAATTCTCTGTAATTGGTCAGGAGGTTTATTAACATTCTGTCAGCCATCCTGGAGGTAGTTTTGACTGCCAGGCAATTTAAAAACTTTAACTACAGTAGTTGTCCTGTATCATTTCGAATATCTGTATCAGCTGATCAACATCTGAGGTCGTGTTGGTGTCCTAGCTAAGTAAAAACAACACAAGAATATTGAAGCTGTAAAAGTTGGAATTTGTTTTAATTTTCCCTATTTCTTTTTCTGCAGGCCAAGCGCACCAAGAAGGTGGGAATTGTTGGGAAGTACGGTACCCGTTATGGTGCCTCACTCAGGAAGATGGTGAAAAAGATTGAGATCAGCCAGCACGCCAAGTACACTTGCTCCTTCTGTGGCAAGGTGAGTGACCGAAGAGGATTCCTGAAATAATGCGGTGGCAGGTTCATCGTAAGAGCTTAGGGGTATTGTGCAGGACTCGAACAGAATGGAATTTTTAAATGCACTAATTCAGGGAATACACTTAGGAGACTCTTATCCACAATGACTGGCCCTGGGATCGTTTTCAAGAACACTCGACCCCAAAGTCTGGTTCATTTATTTTTATCAGTGAGAACACGATAGTTCTGCGCTCGGGAACCGTGCCTGAGTCTACCTGAATAGGTGTTCTTGAGAATGATGCAGCACATTTGGGCATGGATCGAACCACGTAGGTGCATGGCGCCACTCGATGTATGGTGGAGTGTATCTGAGAAATTGAGAACAAAAATTAGTGTCAACGCTTGCCAGAGTGGGGAAAGGGGAGCAATTGTTCCTAATGTGAAGGCGTCCTTACATTTTTTTTCATTGCACATATGAGCAGTTGGTTAAGCGCTTTGCTCAAAGGCCCAACAGTCTCAGCTTGCTGGTGCTGTAGTTTAAACCTGAAACCTTATGATCAGTAAGGTTCTTAATCACTGAGCTGCTCAATGCAGGAGCTCTGACTATCGAGGATCACTCTTGTCCAGTCTTCATTAGAAGTTACTATTTGTAAGGTTGGTCAACTTCATGCGCATGTGTTTATAAGTCCATCTATAAATACATGCCGACACTGCAATTAACCTAATCAGCTTAACCACAAAATATTGTAAGCCTTCATTCACATCGTTCATATCCCCAGCTGCTTGACCATAGACCCCACCCCATATTTGACATTCCTATACCTTTTAAAGTTGAAGCTTTAAAAAAAAATTATAATAATAATAAATTATATATTTTATTTATTTATTTTTAACAATAGTTGTGACTAGTCCTGAAGGCAGCATCAGATTCCTACTAAGGAATGCTTTACAACAGTTATGATGTTATATTATGTGCCTGTTTGGTCAGTGTGATGCACTTTTATAGCATACAAATGTCAGTCCTCACCCAGTACTGGTCTAGCATTATTGACTGTGTTTCAAGATCAGACAACTCAGGCTGTGTAGGATAGCATGTCATGACTAACTTTTGGACTTTATGGAGTAATATGAAAAGTTAACTTTAAAGATTTGCATTTAAAAACCTCACCTGAGGTCATTTTGCCAGCAAGGTGCATTGACTACAATAATTTGAAAGCCATGCAGTTTATAGTACTAGATTGTTTGGTCATTCATGAATTATTTATAGTACCTTCCTTAGAATGGGCTTGGAGAACTACTGTCTTCTGAACCTTTTGGTTTTATATACATTTGTTTTTTTTTTAATAATTTCTTTTGGAAAATGTAAATATGTAGTTTGAGTTGCTCCATTGCAATCATACCTTGTCAAGCATTAGTTAAAACTTATTGAAAAACTTATTTTGCAATATTTGATGTTACTTGATTCCGTTCATGCAATATTCTAGTCTGGATTTGGGCATGTAGTGCAACACATAATCAAGTTGACCATTTTATTATTTTTTTTATCTACTACAAGAAGTGATAGGAAAGCGCTCATTTTTATTCCATCAGGTCTTAAATTATTGTGTGTACAGCCAAAGGTCTGTACCTGTAATATACAGCATTACTGATGTATACCCCCTCCCCTCCATTTATAGACAAAGATGAAGAGACGAGCTGTTGGCATCTGGCACTGTGGTTCCTGCATGAAAACTGTTGCTGGAGGTGCCTGGACATACAAGTAAGAATGTTGCTTTTTTTTTTTCCTTATAAGATTAAGTTAAGTTATTGGTTGGGAACAATTTCATTAAAACATTTTTGCTCCTCTTCCACAGCACAACGTCTGCTGTCACAGTCAAGTCTGCCATCAAGAGACTGAAGGAGATGAAGGACCAGTAAACTGGGACTTTGTTTTTGTACAGATTCAAACAACCTTGTCTCAGACTGCATTTTCAGTGTGGCTCGTTGGAACATCTCACAATAAATTTACGTCTTGAGCGGGATTGTGCTTCTGATTCTTTTGTTCTGCATTAAAGACAAAAAAAAAAAAGACTAGAATCATCCTTACTTTTAAGAGTACATTATTCTAGTCACCATGTGGAGTGATGCAAAAAGATTTCAATAACAATCTAAGAGCTCTTAGACATGTAATTTCTTTTTGCAATGGAGAGTTAAAAATCTAACTAAGCTGAAATCCAATGAAGGGGTGTTGGTGAAATTAAATGCATATAAACAAAAAAGCTGAGATGAAGTTTATAAGGACAGTTGTGTACCAATGGGATAAATGTACTTAACATTAAGTATTATAATAGTGAATTGTAGTTTATTAGTGGAAGTCTCTTGGGATTAAAAAAAAGTTCTGTAAATGCAGCATTAACAAAACATTTTTTTTTAAAAAGGTTCTTATACTTGCATGGGTTTCCTCCCAGCTATGACCATGATTGTGGAACAGGTGCATTTGTCCCTAGTGCAGGTATCTAAAACGCCTGCTTTTAGATGACAATAATTCATTAGTATGGTGTAGGGCCTCCTTTTGTGGCCAATACAGCATCAATTCATCTTGGGAATGAAAGATACAAGTCCTGCACAGTGGCCAGAGGGATTTTGAGCCCTTCTTCTTGCAGAATAGTGACCAGGTCACTATGTGATGCTGGTGGAGGAAAACGTTCCTTCCTGACTCGCTCCTCCAAAACACCCCAAAGTGGCTCGATAATATTTAGATCTGGTGACTGTGCAGGCCATGGGAGATGATCAACTTCACTTTCATGTTCATCAAACCATTCTGTCACCAGTCTTGCTGTGTATTGGTATGTTATCTGTTTGGCATTGGCACGAGTGACCAAATGTTTGGCTATAGCAGCCCGGCCATGTACATTGACCCTGTGGAGCTCCCGATGCACAGTTTTGGTGGAAACAGAGTTGAGGTGCACATTTAATACCGCAGTGAGTTGGGCAGCTGTGGTTTTATGTTCAGACATCACTTTTAGACAGCTTCCTCTTGCATCCACAGTTACTCCTGTTCGATGTGGTTCGTCCTTCTTGGTGGTGTGCTGACATTACCCTGGATACCATGGCTCTTGATACATCACAGAGACTTGTGTGCGTTGTAATATTTTAAGCAAAACTGTGCTATTACTCTGCTAATTAAACCATCACACTCTGCACTTTCTGGTGGAATGTGCAATCAATGAAGATTGGCCACCAGGCTGGTCAAATTTAGCCATGAAACCTCCAACACTAAATTGGCCAGTGTTTCAGTTTCATTGCCCAGCCTCTGTATGTTGCTATCTCCATTTGCCCACAAACTTCACACTCTCCAATTGAGTGTTTGCTTATTTTATGAAGGATTTATCCTGTGTGCGTTGTTTTTATCTGTGCTAAAATTATTTCCTCCCTTCTGTTTCTGCTCCATACTTTCCCCTTTTATTTGCTCCTGAACGTTGTGCAAACTTCAAATTTTTTCTACATCCCATCTTTCTTCCCATATTTTATTCATGTGTTCCATTATTTTCTTGACTTCTGCTTTACTTATTGGAATTTTAATTTGAACATTTTCACCTTTTTATTGATTCTGCACAAAATTTTACAAAACTTTTTTTTTTTATTACAAAAACAAAAGTCAAATTACATTGATGGTCACAGCACATCAGACAAAGAATAATACATAACAAAACTAAAAAGCCTAACAATATAGACAACCATAACAATACTAATAACACAAAAAACAAATAATAAAGTAAAAATACAACAGGAATACAACTTCCACAAGAAACCTAAAACAATATAAAAGTAGACATTAAAAAAGCAGGGATTTAGAAATATATGTAAGTGTATCTGATTTTCTAGACATTCTATTCATATTATCAATACATTTTAAGGACTAGATATATTTGACAATATATAATTTTGCCTTGCCTCTTACAGTGATGCATATGGTATTTACCAAAATTACAAGATTAACAGTTTCTGACATACTAGAATCAAGATTATCTGTTTTCACTTTTCAATGCTTGTTTGGCAAGTGTGTCTGCTTCTTCTTTTCCTTTTACTCCTACATGTGCTGGTAGGAAAGTGATCCTTGTGCTATAATTTTGATATTATTTGTAAGTAGGAAAGCAACAAAGATCAGAAAGACAGTGGGCACAAGCATTTAAAGGGGAAATGGGTCAAAATGTGATTTAACAGGTAGCTCATACTGTAAGTGTGTCAAAGACATTTCCCACCTACTATAGGCAAGGACACAGTAGGCAGTATCATCACCAGCTTTTATATAACTAAAGAAGTTATTAGCCACTTTTCACCATAAGGCTTCGCAATGCTGAACCATTTGAGATATTTAAAAAATCCCCCTGCAGTTTTGCGTCCTTGATGTCATGATATTATATTGGTCCAGTTTGGTGGCGATTGTATAAATACCCTAGGAGGAATATATCAAATTCCATTGGGTGTGTTTTGCAACAACTCAAAATAAGTGACTTCCAGTTGAGTAGAGCCCATGAAATGCACAGCAAAAGTTGCTCATCTCAATGAGATCTAAATGTGTACCAGGTTTCACATGTATACGTGCAAGTGTGTATGCGCTATGCAGCAAAATCTCCTGTGAAGGCCCATAGGAAAGAGATACTTATGCTCTTATGGTATAATTCAGATATTATTGATCTCAAACACTCTTCCAGAAAAATAAATATTTATTAAGGATGGAGCCTTTAGGACCTACTGCTGCCTCTGGCTTCTTTGGATTGAAAACGAATTAAAGTTATTAAAGGAGAAATATTATAATTAGGTTATAAATATAAAACTATTGACGTGTTGAGACATAACGTTAACACTTCTATCTGGGCCAAATTTCACACAAACATCCATAGAATGAATAGTTTAACATTGTCGCATGTTTTGTACGTCATTCACTACAACCCACGTAATTATCATTGTTGCATGTTTTGCGCGTCACTTCCGTGACACACGCGGGGTTTTCTTTGCGCAGGCTTCGTGTTTGGAGCTCTACGCTAGCCCTAGCTTTATAATCATAGTATTTAATTTATAAGAAATATCACATTAGATTCGCAGACATGGCGGCGGCTCCTGCAAGTGGAAGGAAGCGACTCCTGAAGGAGGAAGATATGACCAAAATAGAGTTCGAGACCAGTGAAGAGGTCGATGTTACGCCAACTTTCGATACGATGGGCCTGCGGGAGGACCTGCTCCGCGGCATCTACGCTTACGGTACATCCGGGGATTTACGGCCTGCTTCAGCGCAAGCTAATGTTTCGTAGTTTTGTGGGGAAAACGCTGCGTAAAAACTTAATTTCGACTCCAATGTAGTGGTAGTATCGAGTATATGTGGTTAATATTTAGAGATATTCAGAGGAATAAATAAAAAAAAAAAAAACATTGTTTACAGTTTAAATCCTGATGTTGGTAGTTGGCTAGTTAGCAAGCTAAGATGGCGTGTTTTTCCTCACCCGTATTCAGACTTCTACCGGTTAATTCCAGTGTGCTTTATTCTAATTCAACTAGCTAGCTAAACACCGTAACAACACCACTGTTTAAGCGGCAGCTAAGTTATGTTTTTAATATCGTGTGTATTTACTTTCGGTGTTATTTCTCTCTGGTCATTAAAAGCGTAATTTGTTTTTACTTAAATAACTCAGACATAATGTATTGCTTGTTTGTTTTTGTTGTCTGTAACACGTCTGTGTTTAATAGATGTTCACATACGTTTTTAATCTAAAATCCAAACTTGCTTTTTTGTTTAGGTTTTGAGAAACCATCAGCTATCCAGCAAAGAGCCATTAAGCAGATTATAAAGGGGAGAGATGTGATTGCTCAGTGAGTTCTACTGTTTATTTTCACCTTTAATGATGTTTTCTGATACACCAGTAAATATTTTGCCAGGTCTGAAATGTAAAAAAAAAAGTGGCGTAGTGGTTAACACTGTTGTCAGGGTCGAGGGTTCGATTCCTTCGCAATTTTTATTCTGGTAGTTTGTGTATCACAGCATTGACTCATAATTATTTTTATTTTTTTTTATAAATAAATTGTAAACCCATATGTGGTTGCATTCAAAGTGATGTAATGCTATAATGGTTCAAGTGATTTGTTTAAAATTACACGGCACATCATCCTGTGTGGTAGCAACAAGATATTTGCAAAGTTTATTTAGAATTGAAACAAAATTAAAAAATAATTATTACAGAATCACAATACAAATCAAATCAGTGCCTAGGTATCATAATCACAATCTGGAAGTCCCTGGTGATTACTATTCCTAATATAAGTGCACTTTTTTTTCCCCTCTCCATTTTGTTTGATTTATTTCATGTTTAACTTCTACTTCATTCTATTTCATTTTAATAAATCTGATTGTTTTTCCTGCTCAGGTCACAGTCTGGTACTGGTAAAACAGCCACGTTTTGTGTATCAGTGCTGCAGTGTCTGGACATTCAGGTATTTAAACATGTCGCCCATTGTAGTCTTCAACTCACTTGACACTGAGATGCACTGCTATATCTGTTGCTCACTTTGCATTATCCCTAATGAATAGGTGCGTGAGACTCAGGCGTTAATTTTGGCTCCAACCAGAGAGTTAGCTGGACAGATTCAAAAGGTAAATTGATTTAGAAATATTAATAAATCTTAATATGTTGTGCATCAGATGGTATCTCGGATTAACCATAGTGCTTCCTAATGTAGTGTCGTTTAATGTTGATTCTGTTTGATTCTGCAAGGTTCTTCTTGCTCTGGGTGACTACATGAACGTCCAGTGCCATGCCTGTATTGGTGGAACGAATGTCGGTGAGGACATCAGGAAGCTTGACTACGGTCAGCATGTTGTATCAGGAACCCCCGGAAGAGTGTTTGGTAATTATGCCTATGTTTAGTGTAGTATCAAGTACTTTTGATGTAGTTCGAGTCAGGGAGTTTGAAAACTTTAACTTCCTTTTATAGACATGATCCGTCGGAGAAGTCTGAGGACACGTGCCATCAAGATGCTGGTTCTGGATGAAGCTGATGAAATGCTTAACAAAGGTAGGCTTGTTTCAGACCCAGCAAGCTGCTTGTTTGATGATTCAACTGAGCTGGAATATTGACCTCAGCTGTTCTTAAAATTTTGTCTAACCTTTGTGTGCAGGTTTTAAGGAGCAGATTTATGATGTGTACCGATACCTGCCTCCTGCAACTCAGGTGGTTCTGATCAGTGCCACCCTGCCGCATGAGATCCTGGAGATGACTAACAAATTCATGACAGATCCCATCCGCATCCTGGTCAAGCGGTAAGGAGGAGTTTATAGACCTAAAATATGGGCGTGACTCCGTACAAAAGCAAACCAAGCTGTAGAAAAGGTTGAAATTGGTTTTTGTGATTGCTTTTACTTTGTTGCACTAAAGACATTGTCTAGTATGAACTGATTTGTGTTAAATCAGAGGTAAAATTATTTCTTTCCCTTTTGTTTCTTTGTTTAATTAGTCTTTCTAAATCATTAATTTTGAAAATGTAACCTTAACTAGTCAAGGTGAAACTTCTTACTGATGCTCAGAGTATCTCTCAAATAAATTTTGAACTAAATTAGTTGGGAACTAAAAAATTTGAGTGTTGAAGCAATGTCAATATTTTCCTTTTGGCTAGGCAGTATGAAGATCTAAAGGATATTTTTTGTATATTGCCACAGATAAAAATAAAAAAAAAATCACATTTAATCACAACTTTTTTAAAAATATGAAAATAAAACCAATTAATTTTAACACAACGCCTGGGCAGTCTGTGATGCATATTGGGTACTGTCGCCGTCACCCTTGGCTTGCTCATCAGAGACATTTCATTCATCATTCATTCATTTATCGTATTATCTAGACACATTTTTCCTCACACATACACACTTCCATAAATTTTCTTTTTTACAATTTCTTTCATTTTTGTGAAGCTGCTTTGAGACAATGAACATTATTAAAAGCGCTATATAAATAAAACTAAATTGAATTGAATATCGCAGGACTGCTTTTGTGAATTGTATTGTGCAATATTTTGCAATAGAGCCCGCTCCCGAAATCGCCTTTTATTTGTTTTACTATCTACTTTCTTCTCTGAGAGAAGTTTATTTTAATCTGCTGTTCATATGTGCAGTGATGAGTTGACACTGGAAGGCATTAAGCAGTTCTTTGTGGCTGTGGAGAGAGAAGAGTGGAAGTTCGACACACTGTGTGATCTCTACGACACTCTAACCATCACGCAAGCAGTCATCTTCTGCAACACCAAGCGAAAGGTCGGTACCGCATCCCCACCCACTAAAGCATTCATAAACATAATGCTGTGCTCACAGCAGCAGTCTTGCCCATCTTAAAATCACTTTGTCTGTTATTCATTGGCAGTTATTGGTAATGCATTTACATCCATCCATCATCGTAAAGGATTAGTGTATTAAAATAAATCTATTCAGTGAATGATTGGCAACTAGTGTCACTGAAGATCTCAAATATCTTCCTAAATTTCCAATTCTTGTTTGTTGAGCTGGACGTTTTTTAATGTACCTTAATAGGAAGTCAGTGACACTGGCTCTGGTGTAATAATAGTAATAAATATTAATAACACAAAAACATTAAAGCCTTGTAGCAGCATGAAAGTATGAGTGTGTCATGGAACCAAAAAGATTAAAGGTTTTGCTGTTGCCATGTTGCTTAGGTTCTGATTTACACAAGACTTGTTGATTATTTCACTGTCTTACTGGATTTAAACTTTATTCCTACAATGAGTCTGATTTATTTTTATTCCATGTAGGTGGACTGGCTGACTGAAAAGATGAGGGAGGCAAACTTTACTGTGTCCTCTATGCATGGAGACATGCCCCAGAAAGAGAGAGAATCCATTATGAAGGAGTTTCGATCTGGAGCCAGGTAGTACACCACCCTGATCAGCCAGATTTTCTGATATCTACTGCTGTGCCTTTGTGTGTGTTCCATCTCATCATGACTAACTCTATGAACAAACACATTCACAATTTAAAGCCAGTATTTTTTCTTTTTCTTTTTTGAATTATTTAATTCAGTTTAAGTTGTTTTTTTAAGTTAGTGACAACAACACAGTTTTCTTTGCCTAAGAAACATTTTTTAAAAGGAAAATGTATTCATTTGTTATAGAATAGTGAAGTTAAAGATCTTTCAATCTAATCTTTGACAGAAATGTTATTTGAGTCTAAATAATAAATTGTAGGGTATATAGTATATATACACACACACAGAACAGTCCAGAAAATATCCTAAGTAGAAATGTCGATTGATGATCTGCCAGCTTCAGTTAGATCTCTCGAAAGAACCGAATGATCAAAGTAGTTTAAATGGCACATTTCTCAATGGCATAATGCTGCAGTGCTGATTCTGACTGTTTTAAAAGTAGATATTAAAATGAACTAAAATGTCCGGTATTTTGTTTGGGAAAAGAAGTCCCTTATAAATTAATATATGGTAACGTTTTTGATATTTGTGTGTTGTGGTAGCCGAGTGCTGATCTCTACAGACGTGTGGGCCAGAGGGTTGGATGTGCCACAGGTCTCTCTTATCATCAACTACGACCTGCCCAACAACAGAGAGTTGTACATCCACAGGTATGAAGTCCTCTTTATCAAATGCTATTTTAGCAATTTAATCCTAGATTAATTCACTGTATGATGATAAAATCTTGTTGCTCATCTGCTTTCATGTTCTTGATATTATATCTCATACCACAGTTCTGTACAACCTTTGGCAAAAAATTATGGAATAAGCAAATCACAGACATGATACAAAAGAGTTTAGGTTAAATAGCTGCATATTCTGGCTTTGTAACATACCTCATAAAATATTATAACACATGGCATTTATCCAGATAAATGGAGGAAAATTATGGAATCATTTAATGTTGTAGTACGCTCTGGTCATGTAATGGAGTCAGTATGCCTTTCCTGAAGAAAATCTTCATGCTTTGCTCTATGCTGAGAATGTTTATTCTGAAAAACGAATTGATTTCCAAACCTTGATGGAACCTAATGTAAAATCTTATTCTTCTGACGAATAACATGCTATAATGTGATCTATTATTATTATCCTTTTTTTACTTTCCCACTACTCCCTTAATCACTTACATTCTAACATAATATAAAATTGGTTTTGAATAAATCACCTTAATATTTGATGTGAATCTTGCCATGAAATAGCCTGAGAAGCTGATATGGCAATAAATCCTAATACAAACAAAAAAACCAAACAGTGCCGGTCCCAAGCCCGGATAAAATGGGAGGGTTGTGTCAGGAAGGGCATCCGGCGTAAAAAAAACCTGTGCCAAGTTGTAGTGCGGACTGGATATTCCGATGTGGCGACCCCTTGTCCGGAGCAGCCGAAAGACCAACAACAAACAAAAAACCAAACCTTGATGGAATGAGAATGGTGTCCAAAATGTCAGTGTATACCTGTACTTTGACTGTGAGGTAATGATTGCCATCAGTTCTGGTCCTTTACCTCGAAATAGATTGTTTTTTCACAGGCAGACACCTTTTATTTAAAACAAGGCACAAGTTCCAGCATCTTTGGCCAAATGTAGATTTGATTAAATTTAGATTTAACTGAAAACTACTTTTATTTATTCATCCACACTACATTCTTGCTTCCTTTTAACTCACCGTAACCTTGTTTTGGTGTTGGGTATCAATGCTGGTTTTCATTTGGCTTCTTTAAATGTAAATCTCATAACATTCATTTCTGATTTCTTACAGTTCTGTCACAAACATTGACTCCTGTTTCAGCCACTTTAGTTTTTCATTTGTTTTGTTGATTTTTCTTATTTTTCTCTTTCAAGACGTATTTATTTGTTTCCCGCTCCTGACTGACATTTTCCTTGGTCCACTTATGTTTTCATATCCTTCCCATTTTATTCATACATGCACCGAGTTTTAGAAAGGATCCATACTTTGTAACAGTCAAATGTTATGTGGAAAATCAAATTTACAGTTTCACGATTTTACCATTTTATATGACTCGACTGCATCCTTGAATGCAAACCTGTTTTTAATAATTTTCCAGTAATCTTGACGATGTAGTATGTTTAACAACAAACCTTTAACAGCTTTACAGAAATTCATATCCAGGTAAAGTTTTAAATGTAATATATATTGGGATTCTCTGTATTGTGGGGAAACATCTTAAGTAGAGAACTCCGTGCAGTCATGCATAATCATCATACAATGTGAAATCAAAAAAAGTAGTGCAGACCTGGAGTGTAATACGTGGTTTTATTTTTGCAGAATTGGTCGATCGGGCCGTTATGGTCGTAAGGGTGTGGCAATCAACTTTGTCAAGAACGACGACATCCGCATCCTGCGTGATATTGAGCAGTACTATTCCACACAGATTGATGAAATGCCAATGAATGGTATGTTTGCAGCGCAATATGTATATACGTTTAAACTGCATTCTGCAGCATGTTCGGTGTGCTATATGACCGACTGGCGCTTGCTTGTTTATATTGTGATGTAAATTTTATTTTTCTTTCTTTCCCCCAGTTGCTGATCTGATCTGAAGCTGTTATTGGAGTAAAACACAGGAGCACCAGAAATCTTTTTATTTACAGTTCTTTTGTTTTGTTGTCTTTACTGTGGTCTTTTTATGTAGAGCGAGTTACTCATAATGTTGATGGATGGAATGATCTCAGTAGTTGTCTGCTGTGAGGTTTTGTAAATAAAGAAACTTTGAAACATTTCACCTATTCATATATTTCCCAGCACAAAAGTGGTACTAAGTTCCTAAAAGATGTGTCTTTGACCACTCTTCTCCTGATGGAATCTGGTGCATCTAAGGATTATCCTTAAAGGCACTTCCCTCAGATCCTATTAGCCCTGTGATCCTATTATGGACAGAAACACGGCAATGGCTGCAGCTGATCAAACTAATGACCTCATGCTTAAGCCAGTGTCCTTTATTGTTCTTTACGGTTTTGGTATATCTCAGTTATAAGTTATAATACAGGGTGTTATCATTGTATACTCAGCAAAAAAAGAAACGTCCCTTTTTCAGGACTGTGTATTTCAACAATAATGTTGTAAAAATCCAAATAAC
>JAQQZT010000007.1:20309009-20326206 GCA_030068275.1 Clarias platycephalus | reverse complement strand
AATATTTACACATTAAGTTTACTGAAAGTAAAAACAGTTGAAAGTCAGAGGACGTTTCTTTTTTTGCTGAGTATAGAAGAGTACGCTGAACGCCTGTGAGTGTGAAACAGTGTGAAAACATTTCGCTGGCATGGTTAAAGTTTGCTTGTCCTTGAATCACTTTAAGCACCACAATGAGTAAAGTAGTTACTGCTGAAGTAAACTTCATCCATACTGCAAAACCCATGATTGGAGAATTATGCATGTCTTTACAACATATAAAGAAGTAAAAATATACATAAAGTTCTACATGCCGCATTCAGTGTTCCTGAGATCAACTGATGAAAACTAATGAATAAGTTCTAAGTGTATACTTAATGTGTATAATACTGGTTATTAGTAAAGCTAAATGACTTTTGATTTTTTTAAAGGAAGGAGTCTTCAGTGTCAGCAAGAAGTAATAGTAACTTTCCAGACATGTGACATGTCTTCAGGACTGTGTGCTTTTCGCACTCTGGAGGAGGACAAAACAGTATATAGCTGCTATTATACAATTGATAGGGATAAATGTATAATGTATAATTTATAATTTTTCAAAATATTGTTGCTATGTGTAAGAAGAATAAAGCATCAGGACATGCTGTTATTAGGAAAGACATTATTAGTTTGTTATTCTAATAATAATAAGAAACGTACTGTATACCAACCTGATCAAATAACTAACATTAATAATAACAATAATAATAATAATTATTATTAATGTTATTAGATCAGGTTGGTATACAGTACATGTTTCTTTGTCCAATATATTTCTTTATTCTTCTTGTTCTTGGTCATGAGGAGAAAATTGGACATCTTATTAATCTGTCATTGATTATTTACTATATTAGTACCCCCATTAGTGTTGTATTCCTTACTCTCAGAGGATATAAAAGAGATCTGTTAGCGACAGTTTCTTGTTCACTCACCTGTCTGACTGAAGACACGCGGATTCCCTGAGCTTCTCAGTGGTATTTTTAGCTGTGATTTAGAGAGAGGGAGAGAGAGAGAGTCAGACACTACGCTTGGGCTCAGTGCCAAACTGCACACTGCTGCATGTGTGTAACTGTTCAAATGTGCTAGTTAGGGTCCTTGGGTTATATGTGGGCTTTTGTCTAACTCTTGAGTCTCGCGCAGTGGGAACAACAGCAGGGGGTTGTACTGGCTTTTAATTGGAGCTCTGAAGCCAGAGCAGCTTGAGTCATGTCCTCTATCGGAGCTCTGGAGGCGGTGAACATCCCATGGAGAAACAACAACTTCAGCCTGCTGAGTAAAGATCCGCCGCTGTCTGACCAGGGAGACACCATCATTGGGGTTTACCTGCTGCTGCTCGGTAACACATTCATCACACAGTGAAGCTTCTTCCTCTGGAGTGATCCATTCAACAATCCATTTCATTATACATTCTTATTATTTAAAAGCATTTTATCTGTGTGCTGCTTCTTTATTTTGTTTTATTATTATTATTATTATTATTATTATTATGTTTTTATTTACTACAGAAAGTTACTACTCCTTTCATGTTAGGGTAAGTATACAGAGTCAGCCAAAAATTGTATACTCACTTCAACAGATGTCATCTATGACCTTTTTTCCTTTTTAAACCTTGAATTAAATTATCGCTAAAGATGTCAGTAGTCGCACCATCGTTGATGCTATCATGTGATTGTCAGAAGAGAGGCGTATATTTTTCATGTTGAAGTGTGTTTAATGTTTTTTGGCTGACCTTGTATGTACTATATGTGTCATAGTTATGTTCTCTCAATATTTAAGTCTGAATCAGATCTCAAAAATCTGATTCTATGTAAATACATATGTAAGAATTTATGCATCTCATTGATCCTGACTGACACCGCATGTCTCTTACGTGTAAAGACAAAAAAACGACAAAAAAAAAAATCATGTGTCTCGCATAATGAAGATTTCAGAGTTTGCCTGAGTCCTAAATTTTTAGTATTCAGTATCAGTATCAGTATCACACAGTGCATCCGGAAAGTATTCAAAGCCCTTCACTTTTTCTCCATTTTGAAATGTTACTGCCTTATTCCGAAATGGATTAAATTCGTTCTTTTCCTCCAAATTCTACAAACAATACCACATAATGACAATGTGAAGGGAGTTTGTTTGAAATCTTTGCAAATTTATTAAAAATAATAATAAAATCACATGTACATTAGTATTTACAGCGTTTGCCATGACCCTCAAAATTAAGCTCAGGTGCATCCTCATTCCACTGATCATCCTTGAGATGTTTTTATAACTAGATAGAAGAACAGAAGAACAACCATCTCTGCAGCACTCCACCAATCAGGTCTGCATGGTAGAGCGGCCAGACGGAAGCCACTCTTCAGTAAAAGGCACCTGGTAGGTGCTTGGAGTTTACCAAAAGGCACCTGAAGGACTCTCAGATCATGAGAAACAATTTGCTTTTGTTGAAGCACCTTTAGCACCAATTATAGCCTCAAGTCTTTTTGAGATGCTACAAGGTGGATTATCTTTGGGAAGATTCTTCTCCCTCCACAGAGAAACACTGGAGCACTTTTAGACTGACCATTGGGTTCTTGGTCACTATGGCCCTTCTCCCCAGTCGCTCAGTTTGGTCAGGTGGTCCGCTCTAGAAAGAGTCCTGGTGGTTCCTTCCATAAACTTCTTCCATTTATGGATGACTGTGCTCATCTGGACCTTCAATGCTGCAAACATTTTATGACTTGGCTTGTGCTCTGACATGCACTGTTAACTGTGGGACGTTATATAGACAGGTGGTGAGAAACATCTGAAGGATGATCAGTGAAAACAGGATGCATCTGATGCGTCATGGCAAAGGGTGTGAATACTTATGTACATGTGATCTTTTTGTTTTTTATTTTTAATAGATTTGCAAAGAGTTCAAACAAACTTCTTTCACATTGTCATTATTGGGTATTGTTTGTAGAATTTTGAGATAAATAATGAATCTAATCCATTTTGAAATAAGGCTAACATAGGAAAATGTGGGAAAAGTGAAGCGCTGTGAATACTTTTCGGATGGACTGTATATCAGAGCTCTGATATTAGCTTTGTGTCCAGTTTCACATTAGTATTTTTTTTTTTATCGATTGATTAATCGATATTCAATTGATCAATGATTGATTGAGTAACCTTGACAATATAACATCTTGTGAATGAATTCAAGATTTTGTACACTGTGAGATCAGCTGGAAGGCGGCACAGTGGATATAGTGGTTAGCACTTACGTCTTGCACCTTCGATTCTCATTTCTGTTTGCATGTTCTCCCTGTGCTTGGTGGGTTTCCTCCGGGTACTCCGGTTTCCTCTCACAGTCTAAAAACATGCAGATTAGGCTAATTGGCATTCCCAAATTGTCTGTAGTGTGTGCCCTGCAATGGATTGGCACTCTATCCAGGGTGTACCCCATCTCGTGCCCCAAGTATCCTTGGATAAGCTCCAGGTTCCCCGCGACAGGATAAAGCAGTATAGACGATGAGTGAGTGAGTGAGTGAGTAAGTGAGATCAGATGTGAATTAAGATTTCAAATGATGCACATTGAGAGGAGCAGAACAGCATGTGTAGGAAGTATTCGTCATTCAGCTCTGTGGTCTGCTTACCAACTGAGCTTTTAATGTAATTACAGCTTAGTCATTTTAAGACTAGTGGGCTTATAAACACTTCACTATGGTTGAAAAATCCTCATTTGAAGTGTGTTCCCAACATCATAGCATAGCCATGTTGCTGACATTATAGTACAAGTTAAAAGTTTTTTATTATTTTTTTTACTGATTTATTTTCAACATTCTCGAACAATACTGGAGATTTCAAATCTATGAAATAACATTAACAGCAAAAACAATAACAGTAACAGTTAGTTTTTATTGTAAGACGCGAAAGTCAGCTGTTCTGGAACAGTTCTTGCGAGAACAGTATTGTCAAGTGCATTTGCAAAACCCATCAAGCTCCATGATGAAACTGAGGATCCAGGAATTCTCATCCAGGAAAGACCATCGATTTAGAAAGTGTACATACTGTATATATTCCCAAAGTCCAGGTCTACTTATTTGAAATATTCCTGTGTATGCGTGTGTACTTGCCAGGTTGGCTGTCATGGTTTGGAAACAGCGTTGTGATCTTCGTCCTGTTTAAGCAGAGGGTGACTCTTCAACCCACAGATTACCTCACCCTCAACCTGGCCATATCAGACGCCAGCATCTCAGTGTTCGGATACTCGCGTGGCATCCTCGAGATCTTCAACGTGTTTCAGGATAATGGATACCTCATTACCTCAGTGTGGACCTGCCAGGTACATGAGTGTGCACCGTATTATAAAAGAAAAACATTATATTAAATCCATCATTGTGGAGGAAAGTCTAAAGCTTGTACTTTTTATGTTAGAGGCGATCTCTGGCTTAGTTAAAAATCCATTAACACCTCGAGACTTGTCAGAAGAAAAATCTAAACTTCCATTCGCCTTCACTGATGAAGATGTGGGTTTAGCATCCGCAATACATCCTGTGTCACATCCTGATGGTGTTAAAAGCCGAATGATGATGGACCCATTTGCACTTAGTGAAAGGTACAAAATAATTAGATGTCTGTGTATAAACACAGATATAACAGCTTTTCATCAGACTGTCAACAGCTGATTTATACCTGTTTGTATTTGTTTTTACACTAGGTAAGAGACTTTCCATAAAAAACTCCAAGTCTCCAGCTGTTTTTCATAAACAAGGGTAAATTACACCCTGTGTATTCAAGCACAATTCAACTTAATTTTCCTATTTTTTGTTTTACATGATCCAGAAAATGATTTCATAACAACTAACTGAATTATCTGCAGAAACAGATTTGTATGCAGTAGCATGTGTTAGACAGGTAAAGAAAATTGTTAGGCTGTGCAGTTAGTCAATCTGTCATTAACAGTCTTAATAGGATTCAGATTCACACATCTAATTGTAAATAAGGGACCTAAATATTGGTTGGCAAATAACATCAGATAAAATCTGTGCAGATCCTCATCCCCAATTTCTGATGATATTGTCCAATGATAATATACAAGATCACCCATGTTATTCACTTCATCTGATGGTTGTTTTAATGTTATGGCTAATCGGTTTAGTATACATACTAAACTGATTAGCCATAACATTAAAACAACCATCAAATGAAGTGAATAACATTGATGATCTTGTTACAATGGGACCTAACAACCTGTCAAGGAGAAGCAAATTAGTCAGTACTTGAAGTAAACATGTTGGAAGCAGGAAAAATGGGCAAGAGAAAGGATCTGAGCCACTCTGACATGGAACAAATTGTGATGGCTCCGAAAGAGCAGGGCTTGTGGGGTGTTCCCAGTCTATAGAGGTTAATACCCATCAAAAGTGGTCATAGGAGGGACAACCAGAGTCCTGATGACAGAGTCATAAGTATCCAAGGACAAATAATTAGTGTGGGGAGCTAGGTGTCCATCTGGTCTAATTCTTCAGACTGAAGAGGCTGAGCTACTGATTCTCAAGGTGATGTTCTACTGAAAACTCTGCCATTGGGTCCTGCCATTCATACACGTAGCCACATGAATTCACATGTTCTTGTTGATAAACAAAGAGGTCAAGGTGTTGAATTGGCTCCGAATTTCCCAGATCCCACTCCGATTAAGCCTCTGTAGAGTGTGCTGGACATACAGGTCCAATCCATGAACAATTTGCTGTTATTTTGGTGCCAAAAAACCTTTAGAGGTGCCAATAGACCTTTAGAGGTCTATTTTCCACACCTTTAGAGGTCCTGTGGAGTCCATGCTTCAATGGATCAGACCTTGTTTGGTGGCACAGTAGGACTTACACATTAAGTAGTTTTAATGTTATGGCTGATTGGTGTATTTTGGAAAATCACATTCATAACCACCAAATGTACATTAAATTGTGAAAAACTTAAGAAAGTTAGTCCTGACAATATTGTAATATTACTACCAATATTAATATTGCCAACTACCACACAGGCAAAAAAAAAAAAATATGCAAAGGAGCTTTAAATGTTCTGTCCAAGTATCTTCTACCAAAGACCAGAAAAGAGCTGGAGTTATCTCCGTGGGTAGTTTCTCTAAATATCACTTGTTACAGATTGAGGCAAGTATTTGACAAAAAGTTGATCTATTCATAAATTCTTAAGTTTAAAAACATTTTAAAAATATAAGTATCAAACAAATAGTTTCTGTCATTATATACATGAGTGTAGAAATCCACATGGGCTATTTCCATCTGGGTGCAAATAGCATTGTTGAATATAGACTCCTGGGTGCCATTGGCATGTGCCTTTAAAAATGTGAGTACCAGATTTTTACGTGTTATGTGTATGCATTTTTGCTTGGTTTCATGAAGGGTGCCAGTAAATTTGTATTTTATTATGGTGGACAACGTATAATGGAACTTACTTCTGAGATTATTTTTTTCTTCAGTAAAAAGGCTTCAAATTAGTATCTCACATGAGAAACAAATACATTTATTATTTTTTAAATTTGTTACAACTTTTGTATTTAAACACGTACCGCTGAATTAAATGGTCAGACCTTTAATGAGTGTCACAACGGAAATGCAACAAGCTAATGCTACAGTGTCCATCCATAGCCAGGAGATCTGAGAGCAGCTTGACCCACATCAGTCATGGTGACACAGGCCAGGCATGGGCATCTGCGATCCAGTAGATCAATTCATTACACAAAAGACAACTGAACAAATGGTTGTTAGTGAATTGGTTTTCTTCAATCTTGGTTTTATATTAAATCTTTTACCTGATAATAATTGCATATCAAGTATTCTGACTATGAATTAGTAATGAGTGAAGATTTTTAATTCATATATATGTTGGGTGTCTTTCAGGTGGACGGTTTCTTTACTCTCCTCTTTGGCCTGGGGAGCATAAACACATTAAGTGCCATCAGTGTCACCCGATACATAAAGGGCTGTCACCAAAGTGAAGGTAAACTGGAGGTTTATGATACATACACACTATAGCCCGCAAGAAACCAAGAGACAACCATAGGAAATCATGTAATAAACAATCTCTCCTTAAATTTGTGTAGAAACATTTAAAAAAAAAAAAAATTGTAAGAAAGTTAAAGTGGTTTTATTTATTTTTTTGATAATTGGCCAGTTAGTTTCTCTGTATTTTCTCAGTTCACTTGTCATTTACTTGTGTGAAAGTGGGATTTGAGGTGTTCATCCATATGTATACATACTCACTCACTCCCTCACTCTCATCTCTCCCCCTTTATCCTGTCTACTGGGTGACGGGGCCTGGAGCCTATCCCAGGAGACTTAGGGGACGAAGCAGGGTACATCCTGGACTGGGTGCCAATTCATTGCTGGGCACACACACACTGGGCAATTTGGGAACAGCAATTAGCCTAATCTGCATGTCTTTGGACTGTGGGAGGAAACCGGAGTACCTGGAGGAAACCCACCAAGCTCGGGAAAAACATGCAAACTCCATGCACACAGACCCCACACAGAGATCGAGCCCGGACCCTGGAGGTGCAAGGCAACAGTGCTAACCACTAAGCCACCGTACCGCCTACTGTACACAAACTCTATACTGCATATTAGCAAGATTAGCTAACCTTGCTACCTTGAGTTATCTGACAGGAAATTGTGAATTTAAACTCATTTTTAGAAATGTTCATGACAGCTAACATGAGCTGAGAACATATTTAGCAAGCTAAAAATATGTTGCTAGCTATCTTGCATCCTCAAATCATGTTCACAAGAATAAATACCAACATTAACCAACTGACTAACAGATGTCATGGCAGAATTAATTTTTACCTCATTACATCTTAGATCTCAGTTCACCAGTTAGATTTCTGTGAGGATTTTAAATCTGTAAATGTTCATTATCTGCACTGCAAATACCTAGCCATAGCTAACATGAGCTAACCTGACAGGATTTTTTAATATGTGATAAAAGTGTTTTATTTTCACTGCCAACATAGAATTTCTATACTGACAAGCCTTCAGGATGATTTTAAAAGACATGTTTATAAATATTTATAGTGGCAAGTGCCAAAATAAATGCAAACAATGAAAGAAAATGAGTTCACTACCTGAAGTCATGGAATCCATGTCATCCATACAAAAAACTGCTTCAGGCCTGCTATAGCTCACTGTTTTTACAATACTACTTTAACTTCAAGATTCTATCCTTTAAAGTTATAGACCACATTAAAGACTGTACGTTGTCAATAAAATATTGTATTTTATACTTTAAAAAGAAAACTCTGATTTCTATGCAAATGCATGCAGATTAGGCTAATGGGCGTTCCCACATGGCCTGTAGTGTATGTGTGTGTGCCCCAAGGTGTACCCCACCTCATGGCCCTCCATGACCCTGTGTACAGGATAAAGCGGTATAGACGGTGAATGAGTAAAAAAGTTAATTAGGTCTTTTCTCTTCACAGCTCACTGCATCAAAAACACCACTGTAGGCATGAGCATCCTGTTTATATGGATTTCAGCTGTATTCTGGTCTACCGCTCCGCTGCTGGGATGGGGAAGTTACACAGGTCAGTATGATACCGAAATAACATACAGGTGTTCCTACTATGCATTATTTCCTTAAACATATAACAAGCTCAATGATTCAGTTTAGGCTAGTATCCTCTAGATCATTCGGAAATGAAAAGCATTAAGAGTTTCAGTACTTCATTGTTCATACACTGAAGGGTAGTGATATGTTTTTAAATCAATTACACAATGATCAGACGTGATCAGAACTACCTGCACCTTTACTGCTTTGTGTACAATCTATTAATTTTTGTTTAAAAGAATACAGTACATCAGAGGACTAAAAATGAGCCATTGAGTTTTGTAGACTGTTATAGCTCAATACATCTATGTTATGAGCAGGGTCTGTGAACATAAAATCCATACAATGTCAAAGACTGAAATGTAATTAATGCATTTTCTTTTTTTTTCCTGATCCTAGTTTGCACTCTTTTTTTTTTTTTTTATTTGAACTTTTTAATTCTGAGTTTCAACACATTACATTGGTTCCAAGAAATTCAATCGTTTGATCCATTTGTGCAAAATGGAAGTGTTTGCATCACAGTTGACGGATGATTAAGAATCAAAGGCAAGCAGCAGTCAATTGTAGATTACCAGGAGAAAGTGAAATACAAAGTAAAAGATGAAAGGGGTTCTAATCTAGAAAAAAAACAAGGGAGTGGGCTAGACCAATAACAGTGTAAGAAGTATTAAGTGGTAACAATCAGAAATAATGAGGACAGACAGCTTAAAAGAACTTGGGCTTATACTGTACTATGCACAAGTCATACGCTGAATGTGAACGAATGAGAAGTATTTTATAGATTAAAGTACGTGCAGAATCCCTGCCAGACTTTATTCAGCAAACTTCTCCCATCGAATTATATTAAATAAACCAAACAATGTTTTATACGATTTTTCTTAAAATATCATGAGTTCGGTTAAAGGTCTACAAATTGATTTTGCTACATCGATCTTTCTGCTTCTACAGATCGAGGGTATGGTACCTGTGAGATTGACTGGGCCAAAGCGAATTACTCCACCATCCACAAATCCTACATCATCACCATCCTGATCCTCTGTTTCTTTGTTCCTGTGTTAATTATGTTGTTCTGCTATGTGTCCATCATCAACACTGTGAAGAGAGGAAACGCCATGTCTGCAGATGGAGACCTGACTGACCGACAGAGAAAGATTGAGAGAGATGTCACCATAGTGAGTGGGATTTGATTCATCCAGGGTATTTAAGCCTGGTATCCACTGAAATGGTAAAACACATGTGAACAAAATCTTTAAAAAAAAAAAAAAAAAAAAAAAAAAAAGTTAATCGGTCATTCTCTTTCAAAACGTACTAAATGATCTTGGAGGTGGAGATAGACACGTTTAAATCAAAGCCTTCGTTCTGTCTGTGTCTCAGGTTTCAACAGTCGTCTGCACAGCGTTCATCCTGGCCTGGTCTCCGTATGCCGTGGTGTCCATCTGGTCAGCATGCGGCTTCCACGTACCCAGTCTGACCAGCATCTTCACTCGGCTCTTCGCCAAGTCTGCCAGCTTCTACAACCCGCTTATCTATTTCGGCCTCAGCTCCAAATTTCGGAAAGATGTCATCGTGCTGCTGCCGTGCAACCGACATCACAATGACACAGTCAAACTCAAACGCTACACACACATGAAGGCCAAAGGAGATGAGAATTACAGGTGTAGGGCTGAAGGACAGGATGTGTGTATTCCTGCTTACCAAAAAGCCAAGAAGAAGCCTCAGGCAGGAGGAGAGCCTGTTAACACGGTCCTCAGCCCTGACATTGGTGTGCACAGACCACCTCCACTCAACAAGCAGGTGCATTTCATTCAGACGCCGCAAACGTCTGAATCCCTTGAGTATGAGTGTGACAGACTGTAGAATGCAGTGAATCAACCTGTAACTATTATTTATGTGCATATTTAATTGTAAAACATATGAAAAAAACTAGTAGAACGGAAAACCTGTTTTTGTATATGTACTGTATGTAAATGAAGAAATATGAAAATAATTAAAAAATAAAGAACACTATGCCTATCCTAATAGAGATCACAAATACTTCAATTCATAACTTAAAGGTCAAAGTTTTTGCACAATTGAAGGGAAAGGAGGGGGTCGTCTTGCACCTCCAGGGTCCAGATTCAATTCCTCCCCTCGGGTCTGCGTGCATGGAGTTTGCATGTTCTTCCCATGTTTGGTGGGTTTCCTCTGTTTTCCTCTCACAGTCCAAAGGCATGCAGATTTGACTAATTGGTGTTGCCAAATTGCCCATAGTGTGTGAATGAGCATGTAAGTGTGTGTGTGTGTCTGTGCCCCGCAGTATACTTTATCCTGTATAAAGGGTCACAGAGGGCCTGGAGCCTATCCCAGGAGTCTTAGGGCATGAGGCGGGGTACACCCTGGACAGGGTGCAATCCATCGCAGGGCACACACACGTACACTCACTCACTCTACACAATAAGGCAATTTGGGAACGGCAATTATCCTAATCTGCATGTCTTTGGACTGTGAGAGCAAACCGGAGTACATGGATGAAACCCACCAAGCACGGGGAGAACATGCAAGCTCCATGCACACAGAGACGGGAATCGAACTGGGACCCTGAAGGTGCAAGGCGACAGTGCTAACCGTCTCAAAGGAACTAAAAAAAAAAAAAAAAAAAAACTAAAATAAGGTCTCAGTTTTGGTAGTGAGAGTTTGTCCACACTTATCATATTCTGAGCAAGTGGTAGTGCTCCTTTCAATACACTAAAGATTTTCAGTTAAATTGACCATTTCATTACCAAACCAATTATTTAAATTAAATAAGACTATGGATGCAGATATTATTTTCTCATTTGTTTAAAATGTTCCCTGAGATTTAACATATTTCCATGCTGGTCATTTATATATTTTACTTAGTGTATTTCCAATTGTCTCCAACTTTTAAACAACAATCTGGAAATGTAAAATCTCTTGATTGAAATTAAACATGTTTTAGACGCCATCTACTGGCAGGAACAATCAATTGCAGCTCCATATCTTTTCATTTTACAGTACATTTATGCATACAGTATACAGTACAGTATCCTCTTGGCAAAAAGGGTCCCTGGAGATCTCTGAATCCCTAACGTGTCAAACTTACTAAAGAATTCTTTCATAAAATTAACCTGTAAGTTGTATTGTTTAAAAAAAAAAAACATTTAATTGTTAAACATTTAAATGTTTAAGGTTTGGTGAATTATGAATCGTGGTGGGAAAACACTGAAATGTGCAGGGCAGAGTAGGGTTGAGAACCACTGCCACGTTGTAAAAGAACGCATTAGGTTTATATTCCGTTTCGTTTTTAAATAATCCTAATTAAAAAATTGTATTCTCATTCTTATATAAATTTTTATTAAATCCTCAACAAAACAGAGTTCACGGTTCAATACAGTGGAAAACAGCTCTGAGACAAAATGGCGTCCAGGATTCCCCTCTTGATTTACGTAGTGATGGTCTTTGGCCACATGATAGCAGTGTGGGGGAAAGGCGACAGATTTGCTCAAGTGAATTGGTATGATTTTGTATATTTGTGTCAAAGGTGGTTAAGACTCACTTTGTTGGACTTAAGAACAAATCGGACTTATGAACGCGTTCCCAGAACGGAACTCGTTTGTAAGTCAGGGACTACCTGTAGAAATACTGAATCCAAATCCTCACAACAACACTTCAACCTGGTTCGATCTCATTGGGCCTGGTGAGCATGTGCTCATGTGCCTTATAGGAAATTAGTGATAACATGATAGACACATTAAGAACCTGACAGGTGTGTGCTTAGGAATTGGTTCTATGAACTTGATAAATTAACAACTCTCCATTTTGACCCTTCAATATTTTAGAACTTCAAGGCCTTTGTCAGATTCATGGCCCTTAAAGAGTAGCTGTTCCCGTTTAAAGTTATCTTGCAGTTAACTGTATAGGAAATATATATGCATATAACAGAAACATGACTCGCTTCAGGAAGAAATAGCCAAAAATGTGAACATGAAGGGATTTCCCAGACTTCCACAGCTCACTCCAGAGGTATTGGAACGGCAAGGCCATTTTGTGTTTGCTGTACGCTTCAGGCATTCGAGTTTGACATCAAATGGCAAATACATAACGATATAGGCTTTCATTTCCTGATATTGAATCCCCTTCATTTACTAAGTGATCAAAAATACTGGAACATGTAACAATAAGGTGTTTCTTGTTGCCCTGACAGATTCATTGCTTAAATGTTTAACAGCTTTTGGTTTTGGCTGTGAAGAGTGTGCTTGTTAAAATGGATGAACTAATATGAAGACCAGAGAACCATCTATGAGAGAAAAGCAAGCAAATTTAAAGCTAAGAAATAAAGGGAAATCAATCAAAGCCATTGTATAAGTATAGGGTACAACCAATAAAAAAATAAAAAAATAAAAATATTTAAAAAAACAGGGTGGCCCAAGAAAACAACAACATAAATGTTTTGAAGAAGAATTCAGTAGCGGAGGCCATATCACTCATCAGCTGAAATAATTAGAAGGCCAGACTGGAATTCACAAAGATGAGCCACAAAAGCTCTGGAATCATGATTAACCTCTACCAATGGATGAACCTTGCCGTTCCAATACTTTTGAACGGGCCAGTGTGTCCATAATCCAGGCTCAAGGTGTGCAGTAAAACAACTGATGTGTGTTTAAGTCCGCAACAACAAGGTGTACAACATTCTCTTTTATTATTGTATTATATCGATAAATGTTTTCCATCTGAAAAAAAAGAAAAGAAAATACAACATGAAAAAGAATAAACTATAAATATGTACAAGTGAATTCACATATTTATCCAATTTGTATAATCTCTCTTTACATCACATGGGTTAGAATTTCAACTCTTGCTTCGTCACACGTTCCAAAACTCGAACATATCAGTACACAGAACCCTGTTTATGATTATAATATCTGTAGTGAAGGAACGCAAACGCAAAACCTCTCTTGGTCAGCGTGTTCGAAACAACTTCCTAAATACACTAAAAATAGCCACCTCACCGAGTACTGCTCTGAATCATAGGACACAACACTCGAGACGTGATGCATGATGAGCAAAGATCATCCCTGTTTCTTTGTAAAATCTGGGTCAGTGTTTGAACCTGTGGCCTAATAGATAACAGATTGACTGTACGGCGATGAAGTGACACACGTAGGAGTGTTTACGTCCACACTGGGCTTGCTGGCTGACTGGCAGTGTAATAGTGCTGCTTCATCATGTGGATTATTTCTGTTCGCAAACTCAGTCTGTCTCAAACTGTACATTCACTTTATCCTCTTTAAGCCAATAAATTCCCATCTCTGACCAGCAGGAGGCACTGTTATAGTGATTCAAAGATTTCATATTAAGAACAAATCAGATGTCTGAACATGGACTGTTTCTTTAGTTTGACGCACAGTATAGTAAAGAAAAAAGCAATAATATAGACATTGTCCTCATTATCGTAAATGTAGGCTGTTTAGTCATGATGAACAAAGTTTAGATTTGCACTGGATCTACAAGAAAAAAAAGAAAAAAAAACGTCTAGAGCCCCATCTGTCATCTTAAACGCTTCATAAAGCACAAAGCAAAAATAAATCTCTATTACGTCAAGAATAAAACAGTTAAGCCCCTGCTGTTAAAAAGAAATTATCAGCAGTGGTGAGTTACTGATTTTAAACTGTACATCCTGAAGTGTTTTACTCCTTTTATACCACAGCAATTAAACAATGATTGTTTTTTATTTATCACTTAACAGAATGACGGGACCTACTTTTACGCTTAAATGTCAGTTAGTTCCTATTGTCACTTCCGTTATAACAGTTGTAAAGACATTTCCTCAATACTTAATATATAAAATATATATACATATTAAGGAAAATTTTTCAGGATTTGCTCCTTAATTTAGTCATGTCCAATTCCCACTCATCATTAGTGCACTCTCCCATCCAGGCTACTATTACCAGTCAGGGAGGGCCGAAGTCTATCATGAGTTTCCTCCAAACCACGTGACGTGTCCTCCATGACTTGGAGGACAGCACTCTCTATTCCTTCAGCTTGGAGACTGGAGACTTCTTTCTGAATAATTATATATTCATGGAAAACTTCAGCTTATAATTAACCATTATGTTTCCACATGTTAAACTCATTTATGCAAGTTCCTGTGTTAGATGTTACTTCAGAAAAACGAACATTACAATGAGTGATGTCATACGAACTAGAATTATAGTTTAGGAAAATTATTCAACACCTTCTGGTCAATCGGATTGAAGTATTCTACAGTGCTGTGGTATTATAGCACGACGTGAAACAAAACAAAAAGGATATGATTCTGATGATTTTGTAGTTATGTGACAATTCCGAGAAACTAAATCACTTGACGCGTTGTGAGACGAGTGTATAATAATTGAAACATGTAGCCGGATAAACTAGTATCCATAAGAGTTTCTTACTTACTAGGTACACAGCTCCAGTGAGAACTAGAGGAAAAATAAACTAAAACAAGGTAACTTCTGTTCACTTGGGCTAGCTATTTGCTTTATTCAAATTTTGCTTAAAACATGAACCCATTATTTTGCTGGAATATGAAGCACAAATAAAACTCGGAATACTTTCTAATTCATCTTCAATATTCTGCTATTATTGTGGTAGTAAAATCCCAACTAACGAGCTGAAACATTTGTAGTTCCAACACAAAGAACGACACATTCTGGTGCGTTTTGTAAAGGGTTATAGAAGCGTGTTAGGGGGCACTGTTTAAAGCAGTCCTGTCAAACACAATAACAACAAACCTTTTCATTTTAATAATTCGTTACTGGTCAAACCAATGAAACAGCAGACATCAGAGTTGTCCTTTAAGACCGTTGAGGATTAAAGGAACAGTTCTTTCAGAGTGGTGGTTCATTCACACTTGGTCACGTCACAGATTCCATACGGCTCTGGATAGTCCCTCCATCAGGTGGAACCGTTATTGGTTTTAGAACAAAAGGGGTTTCCTGTTCAGGCAGGTTCTTCTATCCAATAAACCTGTTTTTCCCCACAGATTTTTAAATTGAGGTGCATCAAGTAAGAAGCTGGTTTACTGTAAAGTATACTGTACTAGGCAAAAGTCTTGGGCCAGCATTTATTTCTTTATATTAAATGAAATGAAATAAAATAAAATGATGGAACTTAAATGAGAAATCGAAACAAACGATTTGCACCTCAGTTCCTCTCTCATCTGCAGCATTCAGCATGACCACAATACTAAATACCGCCCTGATCATCTCTACCGGTTTCTCGCCTTCATTTCGATGTTTTATTTTGATTTTTTAAATGCTTACATGATTCATAGGTCATTGTGTGGATGAACCAATAAAAGACATTCCTGTGAAACCGCTCGGGTACAGGGACTCGACTGAAAATGAGACAAACAAAAAGTCCCTCAGGAAGGTTGGAGAACTATTCCTCAGGACTACATTACAAATACGGAAACAAATGTTTTTGGAAACAAAATCTAAAGAAATGAGGGATGTTCCAAAACTTTTGCGCAGTACTGTATGTCCGTGATGCAATTTAACATTAAAAGGAAGAATTATAAGGGCCTCCGAGTGGCGCAGTAGGTAAAAGTGCTCGCCCTATCATCCGGAGATCGCAGGTTCGAACCCCGGGTGATGCTGTTTTCCTCTCACAGCCGGAGGCCTCGATGAGAGGTATTAGTGCTCCCACATTAATTTCACGGCTCTACGCCATTCACGCCATTCGCGCACGCGGAGGGAGCGGATAGCGCTGGCCTTGAGTGTGTTACGACGCCCCCAACGGTGCGTGAGCGAGCAGTTCGAAAAGATGCGGTCGGCTGGCGTCACGCGGAAGGAAGAATTATATAAAATTTAAAATCAGGTTGTCTTGGCTGGCTCAGTACATTTAGTCCAAATGGAAAAAAAAGTGAACATTTCATTTTTGGCTGAACTGTTCCTTTAAAACCATGCGTCACTGTGGAACCTTTATTAGCTTTTTATTAGCACTTTAATCCAGGCTGCATTCAACTTTCATAAATAGTTCGTTTGCAAACACTTCAAAAATATAGAGTGGATTTCTAAAATCAACCTCCACCTGAAAGAACAAACGGACTTATTTAGCAGTTCAGAAAATACATGCGCACTCACACACGCACACTCACTCGCTTACACACACACGCACGCTCGCTCGATCACACACGCTCACACACGCTCGCTCACACACGCTCACACACGCTCACACACACACAGAGCCCAGCAACCTACCTAATACTATTCTTCATTTGGTGAAGTAGCCATTAAAAAAAAAATCTAATCTCCATTAGTTAATATTTAATGACCTGATATTAAAGACAAGAAAAAAAAGCACGTGTGACAGATTTTGCTTTTGCTCTGTAGTGCTTGCGTCATCAATTAGAAGGCATAAAATTTGTGAAAATAACCATATCTTCACCCATCAACAATGACAAAAACAAAAACAAAACAAAAAGAAACACAGGCACCGTCAGAGAAACACTACATCATGTTTCAAGTGATCACAGACAATAAAGAAAATCCTTAAAAATATTAATCTATCGATCTGGCTTAAGATTCATTTATAGCCTCCGTCACCAAACGTACAGTAAATAAAA
>JAQQZT010000007.1:20298463-20308954 GCA_030068275.1 Clarias platycephalus | reverse complement strand
TATATTTGAAATCATACAGAGCCACCCCTTCAGGTAGATCCTAACGTCAAAGCAGGAGTGTGCAAAAGGTTCTGATTTGAGAAAAGAGTTTTGTTCTCTGATTTCTGACATATCATGAATTCTCAAAACTCATCATCATTCAAACACACACATTAACCCATTTGTCCATAATGCAGGTGGCTTCAATAACCATCATCCATTTGGCTTAAAAAAACAAAACAAAGGAAAAAAAGCTTATAATACATAAATAACAGAAAGAATCTTTTTTTTCTTTTTTTACAGACAGAAAAAGAATCCCTTACACCTGAAATAGCAGAGCTGAATTGCTGCAGTTCTGGTACAGCTTGTCTGAGGTTCATTTCAACACACTTCGAAAAAACGATCAGGCGAATTTGCGACCTTTGTTGAGCATCATCCATTTCATCATCTAATCTAAATCTAGGCTATTTTAATTAAATCACATGATGACAGATTGAATCAAACTTCACTACTTCTGTTGGAACATTACAACGTTTGCATTACACAACAGTGACGTTCTCTTTGTACAAAAGAAAAAAAAAAAGAAAGAAAAGAAAGAGGCCAGCAGAGACATTAAACCCGAAACAAAATCAAAACCCTGGAACATAAAACATTATACTGTAGCCATTGCACGAAATGTACAATTCTATTAGATCAGATCAGTTGGAGGTCCTGCTTATGGAAGAGGACACGATTAAAACTAAAACAAGCTCAGATAGCACAACCTAACGCTTCCAATAAATACTGTAATATAAATGTATAGAAACCTATAGAACAATTAGATCGTACAGTTTTTTGGGGGGGTTGAACTAGCTATTTAAAGGTGCTTTAGAAATTAAGACACGATACAATAAACTCCATTCGTATTTAGATGTAAAGCCACAGAGAAATGCGGTACATGGTTCAATAAATAATTTACTTTAAAAGTCATTCTATGTACAAGTCGAGTCCCTGGATGAACTTTAACTGAACCATGAATAATATTCAAAATATTCTAATATAATTTAATATAATAGCAGTATATTATTATATACAGGGTGGGCCAAAAGTCTAAATCTGTTTTTTATTATTTTTAAAAATAATTTTAATTTATCTTACATTAAAATTAAAAATGTGTTTTTTTTAACTTCAGACCCAGGACGGCTTCGAAACTTACAACAGTAGATGGAATAGAATCAGATCTAACACTACTCGACTTTATCTTTGGAGTCCTCTGAAGTCAGGAGTGAGGATCAGAACCGGCCCAGAACGAACTAAAGGAGGAAATAATCTCTTCATTTAACATCATCAGTTCTAACACATTAAGAAAAGCTTAAAGTTTAAAGTGCTACAAAATCAGAAGCCACCAATTTGAGCAACTGCTGTAATTAATCCTTTTAAATCCATTTTGCTTATGGATGAAGAGGTTTGGGCCACGCTGTATATTATAATATAAATAAAATTATATACCTCTATTTAAAAAAAAAAAAAAAAGTCTTAGGAGGAACCCACGTGAACCAATGGAAAAAAAAAAAAGAATCATTAAAAATATGTTGCAGAAAACATAGATAAGATTCAATTGAACAGCTTTCCAGAATCTTCGGACTCTGAGCGTCCCGCTTTAAGACAAGCAGCGAATCTGAACTGAGTAAAAATCTTCACATCACCTACAGACGGAGTGAGAGACGACAGACGCCTCGGGGGTGGGAGTGATTCTGAACTTTACACCATCCAACGTTGTAATATTTGCTGAATAAGGAGATCCTGCTTACATGTCATACTTAAAGGAATACTTTAAGAGATTTGTTTTACCCAACATCTCTCCGCTGTACCTGTACTCTATGTGGGATTACCACAGGCAAAAGTTCCCCTGTACTGATAAAAGAGCAGGAAAAACCCATTTACAAATTCACCTACAGTGAAAGACCGAGGGCAGTTGTTGAGGCAGTAAATTAAAGCAATACATAATTTATGCAAATAATCGGAGACCTAACAGTCCTAGACACCGTAGTCCTAGATTACTCTCTCTCTCTCGCTCCTTTATAAATAAAACATTGGCCTGTTGCCGGTGTTACATTCGGTTCCTATAGAATGTAACATTAGGCAGCGTCATCATCCATTTTATGTCATACTGTAAGGTAATAATATATTCTCATTCGATTACCACATTATCATTAGGTAGATGAACGTGGGCGGAGCCCGAACCACCAGAACCACCTTCACTCCAGAAATAGACCAGAGGTGAAAGTGTGTTCAGGACTAATGTTACTTTGATTTCTGTTGATTTTGTTACCGTATTGTTTTCTTACAGTAATTTTAGTTACATTTTTTAATTTTAATTCTAATTTCAAACTTTTAATTGGTGTCATATAGTGGCAGATTTTATTTATTCCCCTTTAATCATATTTAACAACTGCCCTTTGCTCCTTTCTCTATACAGGTCAAAGGTCAAAATCTTACCCGTGGTAATCCAGACATATCCTACACACCTGGTGGATGAAACACACCGGCAATCTCCCTCAGTGAAACCTTCCCCTTAAAGCCATGAATTCCTTTCAAAGTATTATTTTTTTATCAGCATGTTGATCCACATTGCAATGCTCATGAAAAAGGCTGTATTTCCGTACCCCTGCTGCAGAAACTGGTTGAGACGTAGAACTAAGAAACAAGGAATGATGATGATTATGTTACATCCCGGCCGTCTGTGTGTGAAGAGTCGATACGCTGCGACGACTCCCTCCAGCTTGACTGAGACCTATGAAGTTACCGCTGTTTACCGAGACTGTATTTGGAAACAAAGGCACATCGTCATCGAACAGTTTACACTGAGAGAACATCACACAGACCATCTAGTCCAGGAGCCTCAAGTTCTCGGACTTTCTCCTTTCAGAAAGCGGAAAACGAAAGGAAAAAGGAAAAACGCATGGTGTGGGAAGCACGCGACTTCCTGTGAGGCTTGACAAAGTGGAACTGGCTCTAAGGGCAACCCTGTCATGCTGGAGAGGAGGGAACGCAAGCACGCACACACGCACTAACGCACACACACACTTCTATGAAGAGGTTCTCTCCAGCAGGGTTGGTGTCTGGACTTCCCAGCGAGAGTGTTCGTACTGAGTGAGCTGCAGTGTTGCGGCTCCGTCCTATTTCCCCACCCAGGCCTGCCTGGACGAGGGGTTGTGTGTTTCAGACAGGGGTGGGGTTTGTGGGTAAAGAGGGCAGGAGTGATGTCTACCTGGCAAGCCTTCTCTTTATTCATCATCACGAATTCCAAAGCAAGGAGGAAACACCTCTGTCTAAAAGGCGACTCTCCTCAGTGCTGTTGGGGTCCATGTCTTTTCCTCAAGGCCACAGAGGTCAGAGGTCATACAAAGACTTTGGCGAGGGCGTCTGCTCCGGCGCTGCCGATGTAGCACTTGGTGGGGTGGAACGCCACATCGTTGATCGACTCCTCAAACTTCTTCCTGTGAGCCGTGAACTCCTGGATGCATGTCTTGCTCTCCATGTTCCACAGACGGATGGAGCAGTCGTGACCTGTGACACAGAGAGGTTTGAGTTTTACACTTTAACCAAACTGAACTGGGATTATAAAAATAATGAAAAAAAAAAGCCTACAGTGAGCCGTGAACACTTACTGCCAGACATCAGGTAGAGGCCATTAGGGTCCACTGCTAAGCTGGTCACAGCGTCCAGATGAGCCACCATGGAGTGAATAAGTTTTCCTAAAGATAAAAAAAAAATATGTATAATGAGTATTATACGTTACAAAAGGAGTATAATGGAATTTTATACAAGAATGAAAATAATGGATAATAAGTATTAACAATGCAGTATGTGAAAGGTTCTGGATGTTTTAATAAGGTATTATTAATGAGACATAATTTGCAAGCTCTACAATGACAGTGTTTTAATAAGGTAAAGTAACAAAACCCTTCAATATGCTTGAATTAAAAGAATTCTGCAAAGAAGAGTGAGCCAAAATTCCTCCACGGCGATGTGAAAGACTCCAAGACGCAAATTCTTGACTGCAGTTATTAGGTTTATGGGCAATTACTTTTTCACATAGGACCAAGTACTGTAAGTTTGAACACATTATTTTTCATTAGGAAATGAAATTATTACTTAAAAACTGCATTTCATATTTACTCGGGTTGTCTTTGTGCAATATTAAAAACTATTTGATGATCTCAATCATTTAAGTGTAACAACTATGCAAAAAAATTAAATAAAAAAAAAATCAGTAAGGGGGCAAATACTTCTTCACAGCACTTTATTATTAACGAGTTTGCTCTAGAATGGAGTGAAATTTCATTTCCACTAAAAAACCCCAATCTAGGTAGGGTTAAAGCCTAACACACAGTTCCTCTGGGACGGCAGAAGCCAACACACCTTTGTGGACTGCTTCTCATGAAGCGTAACACACTTGGAGGAGAGCACTATACACCCTCTTCAACATCATTGTTGATGTACAATCATCTTTTACTAAATGTACAATGATCTCGCAGTTTTTTTTATGGATGCTGTTATGGTGTAGTGTCACATTCTGTTGTTCAAAATGGACCAAGGTTAGCAGGTTTAAATCAGTTATTTAACTCGTAGGTACATCCCATACTGTACCTCTGCTCTAAATTGCTGATGGAGTTACTGTACACACACACTGTGCTGGACCTACCTGTGTTGTTGTCGAAGAAGCGGATGTGGCGATCCTCCTGTGCCGTGATGGTGATGGGGAGGGTCGGGTGGCTCAACACTTTGTTGATCTGACGAGGGGCATCTGAAGTACAACACACAAAGGCACATTGCCTAAATGTGATTCCACATAGTCATAGGTAATGATAAGAGCCGCATATATCTGTCTTTAAAGAAAACTAGTCATGCAATAAGTCATGCATGTGTATGTATGTAGCAACGAGTGAAGTATGGTATTTCATAACTTCAGAATACTGTGGGTTTGTACAATATCAGTGAAAGTGTTTAGACACCCTACCTTATTCAGTGTTTTTTCCTGATTTTTTTTTCTACACTGTAAAACAATGCTGAAGGCATCTGAAATATGCACCTGAAATATTGAGATGTGTCTGCTCTGTACTTATGGTCTGTAACGCCTTCATAGCGGCTTTAACCTGAGGTGCTGGTTGTTAATTGGCGATTTCTGAGGCTGTAAATGAACTTCTCCTCTGCAGCAGAGGTAGGTTTTGCTCTTGCTTTCCTGGGAAGATCTTATTGAGAGCCAGATTCTTCATGATGCTTGATGGGTTTTGCAAAAACAATGGAAAATACTGTTCTTGCAAGAACTATTCTAGAACAGCTGACCTTTGAGCCTTAAAACAACAATTATTTCATAGCTTTGTAATCCCCAGGACTGTCCTGGAATGTAGAAGATTAATTATTCAATTCAATTGTATTTTGTATAGCGCTTTTAACAATTGACATTGTCGCAAAGCAGCTTTACACAATCAAAAGAATTATTTAAGTTTGTATGGGATGTGAATGTGTATGAATCAAAATGACTAAACAAACAACATTGAGTTAGAAGTACAAGCTTTTCACTGGTACTGTACATGATGCACTGGTGCTTATTTAGTTATTTCAGTAAAAAGATCCACATGATAAAAGTTCTAATATAAAAAAAGTTACACTTTTCTTCAAATACAGTGTGTCTCTGGCTTCTTTCCAAGTGTAATATCAGTAGGAGGTACAATATTGGGCTAAATGCTAGGAAAAGGTTACAAAAGTTGAATGTAGATTAATCAAATATTAATCAATTCTTCTTACAGCAATAAAACTTTAGCGTTGTCAGTGAAGGTTGCACACGTTACTGTTTGAAATAATACAGAAATATTAAACTTTCTGCTGCTGGTCAAAACTCTACCTTCACTAAGATTTTAATTGCCACAGCGTAGGAGTGAATATCTAATCACCGAAATGTAATCACAGAACCATTGCTCTCTCCGTCTCTCTCTCGCTCAGCCAGTTGGAAGCTTCCTCTTATATATTTACTAAACTTATGCATAAAAGCACAGAGATGAACACATCTGAGGAACGCAAATAGATTTTGTCCTTTGAGCTCCATATCTGAGCTCCTGCATTAAAGTGAACGCCACCCACTCTCAAGACTCCTTCCACCTCACTTGCACTCAAAGTGTATTTTAAGCATGGAAGTTCAAGACAGATCCACGTAGATAAGAAAGGAGCCTGTGTGTTTCTCTACAGTATGTGTGGATGTACCTGGCTCCCCTGCATTCTGCGACTCCAGCTCCAGAACCAGCTGCTGCGTCTCCATGTTGAAGATGCCCGTCCTGCCGTTACCAAAGGCCGTCACCATGTACGCCGCATCGCTGCACACCAGATCCACAGAGGAGGGGATGCCCAACTCTATCGCACAGAAGCATACACAGACAGAGAAACATAAGCACGTGTTCTAGAAAGACATGAACACGAAAACTTATGTTCTCAGAAGAGTACGTAGCATTCGATTCGACCAACACTGAAGCACACATTTCACACAACTCCACACATACGTATACTTTTTACCTGAGCTTTACTATAAAGTGTGCAATTTGTGATTAAGTCACAATAAGTGTGACTCCAATAAGTGCCTGTACATGCAATCACAATATCTAGGTGCAGATTCGAGTTGTACCGCAAATCTGTAAGTTTCTTGATTTTATAAATGTCCAAACACAAATAGGATTTATTACAATCCTAAAAACGTTTATGCTCTGCTGCCTGCCAACATGTGAATAGTTTATAGGATTTTGTAGTATTATAGAGGAACGGCAACATTTTACCACCTCAAATGCAAAGATATATAAATTAATTAATTACGTTTTTAAAAATCATGAGGAGACACATGAATTGCAAAAAAAGAATAATAATCACAACATGTAACAGAATAGATTTATATCCCTATCTATAATTATATAAATATTTTACATATATAAAATATATAAAATATTTTAAAGAATGAATCATTTAACATCTGAATGAAAAAAAAATACTCGACTGCTGCAAGTAGAACAGGAAGTATTTTCATGTTAAAAAAAAAAAAAAAAAAATCAATAAATTTAATTTTAACATGTCAATTAGTTTTGAAACATCTGGTGGAATAAGACTTTTGCATGAGTGGTTAAAAAAATTAATGAGTAAGCAATACAATATTGTATTGTGGTATAAATCAAAGAATGTGTGTGTTCTAGACTGAGAACATTTTATTGAACCGTTATTAATAAGGTATAATTCATATGGAGGAATCAAAGTATGTGTGCATTCTAGAACAAGGACGTATTAAAGCAGTATAATGCGTGCATTCTAGAATAAGGTGGTTTCAATGAGGTAATAATAAGGCACATTGCATGTTCTAGAATAAGGATGTTTAATGAGATATACTGCATGTTCTAGAAAAAGGATGATTTAATGAGGTATTAATGTGGTAAAATGTGTTCTAGAAAAAGGTGGTTTCCTATGTATTCTAGAATACAGACATTTAACAAGATATTAACGGTGTATAATACACATGGTCTAGAATATGGAGGATTTAACAAGGTATTGGCTAAGTGGTTAGCACTGTCGCCTTGCACCTCCAAGGTGCTGATTCGATTCCCATCTCGGGGTCTGTGTGCATGGAGTTTGCATGTTCTCTCTGTGCCTGGTGGATCAGGCTAATTGGGGTTCCCAACTTGTGCAGGTGAATGTTGACCAGAGGTCCTACCCATGGTCATAAAATGGAAAATGGGAATAAATACAATGCTAATCACCATAGGCCTCCACGGTCCCTATCTGGACTACAGGAGTCCCTTGATGGATGGATGTTAAATGAGGTATTATTGAGGGATAATGAATGTATTCTAGAATAACAATATTTTCTTGAGGGATTAATGAAATGTATAATGTATAATTAACTGTGTCATTCACTGTGTTCTAGAATTAGGATGTTTGAATGACGTATCAATGGGGTGTGATTGAGATATATTGTATAAATATATATATATAAATATGCATGTTTTAGTAAAAAAAAAAAAAAAAAGAACATTTTATTTACCAATAATCAACAAAACATAGCTCCAGATGTTCCAGATGCTTTAATGAGCTATTAGTAAGGTACAATGCATGTGTTCTATAATAAAGTGGTTTAATGGGGTATCACAGCATAATACATGTTCTAGAATGAGGATTCTTTAAGTATTTTTTATTAATAATGTGTTTCATTATAACTGAATTATATTATCAAAGAGGAAAAATTAACATGTTGTAGAATAAACTTTTACGATGGCGCCGTCGATGGCGGCCTCGGCACAACACGCTCTAGTTTTAATCTTATTTAATCACAAGCAAAATGTTGTGTAATTACTTGTATAGTGTTTTATGTTTTTTATGTATGAGCTACAAACAGCCGGAACCAAATTCCTTGAGTGTCTCAACATACATGGCGAATAAAACCAGAATCTGATTACAAAGTTTTATTAAAGCATTAATAGAGAATAATGCATGTGTTCTACAATGGGAATGTTTAATGAGGATGCATTAAGGATGCATCATTAATGGGGCAGGAGTTTTTTCCATAATGAGAACGGCTTATATAACTATTACTGGGACGTAATACGCACTGAGGCTTGTTGAGTATTAATGCGTACTGCATGAAGTGTTATTAATGAGACACTCTTTATATGTGTACGAGGATGAGATATACGGTATGTGCCGTTACCAGTGTCCTCGTTGAAGACGGCAAGCGCGGGTGAGGTGTCTGCGGCGTTCCAGAGCCGCACCGTCCCGTCTGCCGAACAGGAAAGCAGCCGCTGGTGGGCCGAGCTGTAGACTAAACCCCAGACTGAATCGGTGTGACCACACAGCGCCCCCCTCAGCACAGTCGGCTCTGTCGCAACCAGAGACAAAGATTTCGTTAAAGAGAAATCAAAGGTCTGATGGACCAACAGCTTGAACAAGTACAAGAAGGCAGTGTACCGTATGAGTCATAGGGGTCGATATTGGGATTAGGAGTGTTCCAGCTCTGAATGGTCCCGTCCACTCCTCCACTGAAGCACTGATCTCCGTTACTGCTCATGACTACACACAGAACTGCACCCCTAGGTAGGATGAGGGGTAAAAAAAACAAAAAAAAAAACAATATGTATTATTCATTACATACTCGCCTCATTAACTATATTTTCCCAATAGATGTTGGCGAAAATTGGCTCGTCTGCATTTACTGCATATTTCAATTGAAAATCAAAGGATAAATATCTTCTATTACAGATTAAAGTAAACGCCAAAAGCACACACTGTCCTTCCAAACTTAAAATGAAACCAACAATATTAACAGCTGGTTAAATAATTCGTCATAATGTTCCAGCTCTTCTGCCAAGAGCCACTTACAGTGATTTGTGATTAAAACCAAGCTCTCAAACACACCATGTGTAAGAAGGTTCTCTCGTACAAACCTGTGAGCTCGGAATGTGTAAATGGGCTCCACGTCAAGAGCAGCACACCTGAGAGAGAGAGAGAGAGAGAGAGAGAGAAACGGTAATATATCTGTCTCCGTTACGTCATTAAAACTCAACAGAACAACTCAAGGTTGTTACTTTTTGGCAGGAGCTGTTTTCTGCAGGTTCCACATCTTCAGCGTGTGATCTTCTGAAGCTGTGACCAGCACCGGCTCTTGAGGGTGGAACGCCAGGCCGCGGATGGAGTCGAAATGGCTCCTCAGGGTGAACTTGGGGTTCCACGTCTTCCTCAGAGCATCTTTGTTGTTGGTGATCTGAGAGGAAACAAACAATGGTAGCTTAGCAACAAAAACAACAACAAAAAAAGAAGATATTTGTAGATTAGACACCAATTAGACATAACATTAACACCACTGACAGGTGAATTGAAGAACATGACCATAATTATATAACAGCAAAATGGTGACATGATCATGGGTACCCAGGGCTCACTTATTTCTGTTGGGTGCAAAGGCCAGGACCTCCGGGCCGATTCCACAGACATGCCGATGCAGTACAAATAAAATCACTGGAAAAAGTTCATAATTGCATTGACAGAAAGGCACCAGAAGCAAACCACAGAGGTCCTGCAGAGCAACATCCCAAGGCCCAGAGCTGCCCCAGTGGCACGAGGGTAAACCTAAGTGGGTTTTATTGTTATGCTTTATTGTTGTGTACATGAAAGGAGAGATAAAGAGAGAAAACCATGAGTATTTGTGAGCTTATGTATGCAGAAGGGGGCAGAAAGCACTTTTATGATGTCATGACAGTCTTTGCCCTCCTTGGTTGGCTGTGTGATAGGAGAGAGCTGGGAAGTGTATTCATTATCGTGAATTACATAGTATAAAATTATATATGGACAAAAAAAAAGCAGAAAGGTAGAAAAAAAACAACAACGAGAAAATAAGAAAAGAGAGAGGAACATCTTTTTGTTTTGTTTTGGATTTTTCCCCGATTTTCTCCCTAATTTAGTCGTGGCCAATTCCTCCCCGTCACTAGGGGGCTCCCACATTAAGGC
>JAQQZT010000007.1:20228934-20239775 GCA_030068275.1 Clarias platycephalus | reverse complement strand
TGACCTTCAGTACTGTGGAAGAAATAACTTTAGACTTATATAAGACCACCACCCCGCTCTCTCTGTATTTGGAGTTAACCAAAAAATGTATACAGATCCAGAAAAACTTAAAATTATAAATATTTTAATTCTAAATATATTGCTGCATGTTATATATCAATACATGTGATAATAGTATTAATATTTCATTAGTATAATATACCAAATTTTTTCTCTTTATTAAGTAGGTATACATTTCTTTGGCTCATATATATATATACTGTATCACATCAAAGGCCTCCACTTTGGATGCCAGTTTGCTGTGTCCAAATTAGATCATCAGCCAGCCTTGTCTGTTGCCTTATGCCTTATTTCCTGTTATCCACAGTATTGCAGCAGCACTCCTGCTGAGACAGCAACATATTCGAGGCCATGTCAGCACCATCCTTAGCCAAAATGAGCCTGGTCGTTCACTGACTGTGTTTAGACTGGTGCCATGGGGGAGTGGAAAGTCCCAGTGAGTCAATAGTGAGATGCATAGGTCTGTTTGGGTAATGCAGAGGAGATCACAGTTTAACGCACCACTGCAAGCTGGAACAACAAGACAAGATTTAAAGTGACAGTTCAGCCAAAAAATAAATTGAACACAATTTTCCACTTTTCTAAAAGTACTGGCGCTAAGACAGGTTTGATGTCCAGAAGTAACTGGCATGAAACGGCTAGCAGAGCTAAGCCCGTCTTTCTTTCGAAGATTAAAAGTATCATTTTTGGCATTTATTAGATTATATAGTTTTTATAGACCCACCACAACCGGTAGGAATAAAAGTACACAATAATATTAAGAAGGAAGGCTAGGGCTGATTTCACTCTTACCCAAATTGTGGATTCATACAGCCAGTTATTAACTGTAGTGTCAGGTGATTTTGTTTAGTCTGCTATAGTGACATGTCCATAGTAATTGAGGAAGTATACCCTATGAAAACATTTGTGGGAATAATGATATGAACATTATTTGCTATGCATTCGTTTCCAGAATGCCTTTGGGGGAGAAAGTAAAAATAGACAGACTAAACATGAGATACTGTCTAATCAAAGTAATACTTACACAAAGGGACAGACAACATAAGCATAAGACTAAGATGTAACTTTTCTGTTATACTGGCATGAACTCAGCAGGGCATTAGGAACTTGAGTCCAAGTCCAAAGTAGAAATGATGAATTGCGTGTGCATGTGATTGTATGCCCCACATGATTCTTCTTATGACATGATTGTGACCTTGTGATATAATACATTACTCAACCGCAATAGTTTCATTGTTGAGCTATTAATAGATATACGATTTTATAATGATCTTCTCCCACTAAGAATTATTACTCTTAACAATCAAGAGATTGCATAAATATATAAAGTTATTGGTTGTGTATTACGCCACATAAGCACCGAAATCAGGTCAAAGGTGTTGAGAAAAGTCAGTTTTGTATGTTACAAATGATTCAGTTGGTAATACTGTTATATAATTTAAATTTGATATAATTTTAATATTTGTTCCGTTGTTTACTGAAAGTGAAATTTAGTTCCTAGCTATATTCGCTTCCAAACTTTAGTGCAAATCCTTAAGAAGCAATATTTCTTTTGGCGAAACTGTAACACTTTCTTATGAGGAAAATTGTTTATTTTTTACTTTTTTAGCCAGACTATAAACAAAGGACATTTTGAAACTCATAGCAAGTGTCAGTTAGCTTGGAAAAAGCTGTCTGATTACTCTCAATGCAGTGCCAGAACAATGACAGATCTTATTTATTTGACCCCAAAATAAATCTGAATACACATAATGTATTTACACATATAAATCTTGAATTTTTATGTCAATGCCATATGTCAAGAGCTAATAATAGTTTCTAAACATGTCACACTAACCAGTGGCGTTGGTGTATTCGCCCTCCACGTCCTCTGGCTCTGCTTAGCCATGCCATGCGAGAGTGTGGGCTGCTAATAGTATTCTGACAGGTGATGGGAAACCTGCTGCCCCCCATGTGCCAGTCTGCAGACAAACACTTAATTGTCCCGGGTGCCAGCCGTGCACACACAGTGCCATAATTAACAGGCTGCCAGCCCTTCAAGCCAGGGGCAGAGAGTGCACTGACAGTTATTTCATGGATTCATATGCAGCGGCACAACAAACTCGAACTGTCCAGCTAAAAATAACTGACTATTCTCAGGAAGCTTGTGAGAATACTCTGTAGAGAATCCAACAGGATATGCATTACTGAGATGACTCATTCAGGCCTCTAAGCAGGCAAGAAAACTACAGAAGAAAAACAAGCTGAAGGTTTAATTAATAAGTAGTTGTAATTTGTGTGTAGTTTAGCTATAGTTAATGACCTGTGCCACTAGACCAGTCCAGAGCTGTGTCGATGGTCATTCATTAAGCCTCTGTGCTTCAGCTGGGCCTGACAAAAACATTCTCTCTCATTAAAGCTCTTTTTTCCGCTTTTTTTCCCCCCTCTGGGGTGCCTTCTTTGGCAGGAGCATAAAAACGCCCTCTCAAGCCACTGGAACGCATCCTGAATGTAATCAAGCCCGCAGTACATCAGCTTAATTGCATTCTTGCCGAGACTATGTCACCTCATTCAACAGGCTTCCACAGAAAAGAGGGTCGTTGACTCAAAGACCATACTCTGACTCAGTAACATCTAGTCACAATTCTGCCTTGATGTCTGGAAATGACTCAGTGTGTTTTTGGAAATGAAGTATATTCGGTTTTGTCAAAATCAAGAATGAGGAAAACATCTGTTCCTCCTCACACGCTAACAATGGATTCAAGTCTAAGGCAAGAATGCATTCAAATGTATGTTAATACTTTTAATAGAAAATAACCCAAAATTCTTAAATATTAACAACAGGGCATGATGTTATAGAAAAATTATTAATGCCGGAGTGGTGTGATTATTTTTTATAACCTCAGACCCAAGAATGTTTTATTTCCCTTATACTGCAGCAATTTGGCCTAGTACTTTTAAAATAAAGAATTTTGTCATATTTCTTATTATTATTTTTGTTTGTTGTTGAAATTTCTACTGAACAAGTTTCTGTTATCTTTTATGATATACCAGCTATAATCACTCTCTTAAAGTTCATAAAATAAAAACAAAAAGGCAGCTTCTTCTGTTTTCAATAAACTGGAAACCCTACCGGCATCACAGTGGCTTAGACGTTAGCACTGTCGCATTGCACCTCCAGGGTCTGGGTCTGATTGTGTCTGTGTGCGTGGAGTTTGCATGTTCTCTCTGCTTGGCGGGTTTCCTCTGGGGTACTCTGGTTTCCTCTCAAAGTCAGAAGACATGCAGATTAGTCTAACAGACTAACCCTAACCCCATCCAGGGGGCTTCCTCGAGTCCTAAGTGTCCTCGCAACCTGTAGGATAAAGTGGTATAGACGATGAGTGAGTGAGTGGAAACCTTAAGTTCAGATTTTATTCTGGCTGTTACTAAAACTGGTAAATAAACATTTTCTCAGATAAATCTTTATGACTGTAGAGCATTAGCATTGACATGAAGGATTGTTAACACTAGCTAAGCTTCTGAGAAAGTTGAAATTGTGTATGGTCAATCAATTACACTGTCCTTTTGGTCTCTGAACCATTACTTGTACCACAAAAAATATTCTGTTTTGCCTGTTAATAACCAGCATGCTAACTAGTGAAAATTACAAATAATAATAATACTGTTAGAAAAACCTGATGATGATAATGTTGTGAAACCTTATAAACATGTGTTAAATATTTAGTTAGAAGCAGTAATTATTTCTCCAACATATTAGTCAACAATATAAAATGCAAACAATGAATCGAATATTAAATCTTTTATAATGACACTATTGATGACTGGAAGGCTTTTTAACATTGAGGTTGTAATAATAATAATAATAATAATAATAATAATAATAAGTACATTTCCACCGTTGGTGGATGAGAGTTTCACTAAAAAGATATTTTAGCTAAATAAGTGAATTTAGTAGATTACAGCTGCACTATAATTGTATAGTGTATAGTGTATATTGTACAGCAGAATTCCTTCCTGTGTAATATTTATTTTAATACCTTGAGCTAAGAATGTCTTGTCTAGTTTTGTAAGTTCTAGTAAGGGGGGGGGGGGGGGGGTAACAGTATAATACACCTGTTTAAATATAACATTAATCATTTCTGTGTATTAAGTAACGACAATTTGTATTCAATAACTGTCTTCATACAATATAATATAATTTAATATAAAACCTAATTATATCACAGCCTGGTTGTCTATTCTAAAATAGAAATGAAACCTGTACCAGTGACACAGAGTATAATGATTCAGGTCTTCTGCTAAATTAAGTACAATTCCTAGTAAATACTGTGAAGCATTGCCAGGTTTGGAATTCTTTCTTTTTTCCTTTTCCCTTGCATAAAATTTTATTGCTGATTTTTATATTATAGTAGAATTCTGGTTGAGTATGGACTGGTACAAATACCACATTAAGCAGAATTCCTTCCTGTGTAATATTTATTTTAATACCTTGAGCTAAGAATGTCTTGTCTAGTTTTGTCCTCCATTCATACTTTCCTTCCATCCATCAGACATGACACCTCTGCCCAGGCCTTGCTTCCTGCTGCTTGAACAGGAATTGTGATGTGCCAAGGCCTTACGAATGCAAATTTTATAGGAATAATAAAATAAAATAAAAAAGTAATAATACAAAATTATTTGTGGTCGATAAACATTAATGACTGAGAGTCGTGCTTATTTTCAGAGCAATGGCAGCTGACACAGGAAGGTTAACTCATGGCTAATGAGCTATAAGAAAGGGTTAATGAGATTCTTTACATACTGTGTGGTAAAATAATATTGGGACAGACAGCCTTATGCATTCAGTAACTTATATCCTTTCATGCTGTAAAGTTAGTTTTATAAACTAGCTGTAATTTTAGGAGGAGAAAATATAGCTTAAGTATAATAATATTAATAATTATTATTATTATAATAGAAATAATAATTATTAGTAGTATTGTTTATTATTATTATTATTATTATTATTATTATTATTATTATTATTATTATTGAGATATTTGGATAATTATTCTTTATATAGGAAACAGGTGTACCCACAAAAAAAATTTCTGCACATCAAACATTTATTTTTAGATATTCAGCCTTATCTTATTTTTAATATGAAAAATGGATGAAGCCATAGACATAGGGAAATGATTGCTTATTTCAGTCTAGAGTCAACATCACACTGAGATTAGCATTCTCTTTGTCTCCTTTTTTTTTTTTTTTTTTTGGATGAATCACCCGCATAGCACAAAGATTAATATTTCATAATCATCCCTCAAGGACTATAGAAGGAACACATGATTATTTAATGGGTGCCAGGGTTAAATGAGACACTCTATGGAGGAGGGTCTTATCAGCTCCTGGGTTTTAAGCCCTCAGAGTGAGTGTTAGTAAGGCACAGTGCTATTTATTCTCACCTTTGTATTATAATCACTGTATGCACAGATGACACTGGTAATTGCACCTTCCTGACAGAGTCGGTTTCCGTGTAATTATGGATGGTGTCTAAACATAACCGCCCATGCCTAAAGCATTAGTAAGTGTGAAAGGAAATTCAATAAAGCCTGAAATGAGAATAAAAAGCTACCGAAAAGCTGTCTGCACTTTTATAGCTTTTGGAATTGGGACATTGCAGAAACCTGGAAAAACAGGATAGAAGAGAAAAATCTGGAGTGTGTGCCATAGCTGAACAATATGTCATCTGCTCACACAGTGTCACAGACACACACTCACTCATACGATGACGGTTTAGTCACTCTGTTTTGCCATAGGCCTTAGGAAATTAACAAAACCAGTTCTGTGGTCGAAAGCACGTTAAACAGGAAGAATGAGGAAACATATTGGCTCAGAGTTCACCTCAAGGGGGCAATGTTGTTCCAATCAAAAAATGACTAAAAGTACTTGGATAAGGTTCATTCTTTCTTTGTATCTCTGTGTGCATGTGTGGGTGTAACGTTAGGTTTTCCCCTGATATTAAATTTCACCGAGAGACATTGCATGTGAAAGCTGCCGTGTTGCGTATGCTGACCTCAGAGGAGGCCCTTTGTCTCAGTTGCTCTGGTCACATGTTAGTAGCTACAGTAAACGCGAAGTTTCCCACGTGATATGGGCCTCAACGGTGACAAATCTCTCCCCACGTCATTAAACCCTCTGAGAAAATGAAAGCAGTCTATCTTGCTGGGCACCATGAGCACTTACAGGACTAACATGCTAATACCTCTGGCTGAAGCTTTTGGCTAATGGATTTGGCTCACGTAATCGCTCCCTTTAAAAGTGCACATCTAAGGACTCTGAAGGTTGAGGTTTATGAATATACACAACGGATGACCTTATGGGTCTGGGATGCCACATTTATCCCCTGACATCTTTATTTTAAATTACTTGGATGGTGAGAAAAAGAGAGGACTGTTGCTGTGGAAATATGACTAATGGTTTGGTTGTGTAACAGACTTATTTAATGGTCTGTCATGTTGGCTTAGAAGCTACAGGTCAAGGCCTTGCACACAAACATGCATACACACACAGACACACAATCCGCACCTTGTTCAACTCGTCAAACTTGCTTAATGGTGCCCACTGAATCCCCTGGGGTGGCTAATGAATGGAGCACAGTCTCACAAAATAATATAGGTCTGTATCCCACTACTTGTCCTAACACATGTCTATAATTAATGTTAGCGCTAACGTCATGCACACCTCACTATACCCCACATTCTGTTTGTAGATAATAAAAATGCACTATATTTATGTGCCAGGTTGAATAGTTAGCAGGAGGAGAGGATGTAAGGCTGAATTGATGCTTTTCTTCCAAACAAGAAGGAGAAAAAAATGGAAAAGGATGGACATCAAAGGTAGGAGACGAGGAGTCAAAACTACCCCCATTTATAATGAGGTCATTATGTGAGTGTAGGTTTTCCTCACAGGTCAGAGGTCAAGGATGGCTTTAATTTAGCCTTTTGCCTACAAAGCAAAGTGTCAAGCTTTAAAACTAGATGCAAACAAGCAGTGTATTATGTCATACTCAACAAGATGTATGCATGGTGGGGGTTTAAAAGGAACTCATTAATACATGTTTTGGAGAGGTGAAGTCATAAGAACATATGTGACATATGGACAGTATGCATGGGATCATTAAGATAATGATCGATGCTAATAATTTAGCTTGTTTGTAGGTAGCCACGTTAAGTATTTTATACAAACAATAGGAAATAGGAAAAAACAAGCATTAGGCTTTAGATTTAGCTAGTAGTAGCAGCTAGCCTTGTGCAGACAAGCTAATGTGAGAGCTTTATTATTACCAAATATTCATTATATTATGATTTTACCATTCACCTCAGTTGTTTTGGTAAATTACATTGGATTTTTGCCTGAAGCTAACTATTTTGTCTAGCCAGCATGTATCCATTACAGAAACTATCAAACACATAGAGACAATGTAAGCAATCTAACAGACAGTAAAATACCTCAGATATGCTAGTAAAGCACTAAGAAACGAGAGTACATTGTCATGAAAACACTTAAACATGGAGAGGAAGCATACTGTACGCTAGATAATGACTAAAGCTACTGATTTAGCTAGCTATGAGCTAGCATTGTAAGTCGCTTACTGTATACAAACAAGGTAAAAGCAGAAACCAAGGATAAAACCACATAAGGATATTATCTTGTTTTTCACATGTTTTGGTAAATTAATAAAATAAAACTTACACAGAAATTGTGCTCAAGTAATGTGCTCAAGAACAGTGAGCTAAGCTAAGTTAGCTAGCTAATAATTTCATCTGGTTAGCATGTAGAGTTTAAGTCTTTAATACAGAAAATGGAAAAATCATGTTTACAGAGAAATCGAGCCAAAACTAAGAGGGACATCAGGAACATTTAGGTCAGATATTATTAGTATAGTGTCATGTCTTAGCACGCAGTACAAACTAAACTTCACTTTTGTGACCAATGTCAATATTAAGATTCAGAACTTTGACTTGTATATAACAGTAGATGGATAAACATGACCACATTTGAACAGTGCTTTAAGATCTTGTATGTTTGTTGTAGGCTTAAACCCTTATGATTCCAGCCTTGTTGATTATAATCCTGCGCCAGGAAACACTTCTAATGCAAACAGCGTAGCAGAGTACATTTTACCTGCTCATTTTTTTTTTTTTTGCCCACTTTTGGGACATTTTGCTTCAAGAGGATAGGAGATGAGTGGAGAAAGGGAGGAGGCAAAGGGAAGAAGGGTTATTAGGTAATCAGATACGATGAGCTGACCGGGACATAAACAGGCAGCTGTGTCTCCGGGACAACCGTGTCCTATTTCCCCTCTGTAACATATGATGTCACGCGCTTCCCACGAGGCAGTGCTTCAGTTTCGCCATTAGCTGAATTATTTAAAGCTTTTAATTGAATCAGCCGAGTTCAGGGAGAGACTGGCATGATCATTGAGAAACTGAATCTGTCCTGGTTCTTTACTCACTGAACCACATCAATGATGCAAGAGAGAAGAAAGGAAAAAAACAAAACATAATTGTGTAATCAGACGTGTGTCGCAGACGCCAAGAAAGAAAACACGGAGCCGTCTGAGTTTTTCACTGCAGTCTGGGTTGAACAGATCAGGTTTAGCCCTGATCATGCGAAGGAATCGTGCTGACGAAAATCTCACCCACCCACACAAACAGAGGGGAATAAACTTGCCATAACGCTTGCATACACTTTTTGTATGCATGCATAACCGCAAAGATAAATACTCACACACATACACATATACACACACTCACGGCCACAAACAAACATGGAGAAAATGAACAAACTCAAGAAATGACTCATATATATATACATATACAAGCATAAACGCAGTCACCAGTGGACAGCCACAAACAAATATAACAAGCTCAGATACAGTTTATCGTAGTTATGCACACAAAAACCCACACATGCACGCACAGACATGGTTACACACAGATTTGATGAAATAATTTCAAACCAAATGCTGCTCAAACAGACACTGACCCACTATTTTAAAGAGAAGAAGGGAAATCTCCGTTAGCACAATGTTGTGTTTGTCCAGACGAGGGGCTCATAAAGGTGTCCCCATGCACTACCCCGCCCCTCATCCTATTTCCCTTGTAACCTCAAATCTTCTGCTGCTGGGTTTGGCATACTGTGTCCAAACACAACTACGTCTAGTTGTTTTTTTTTTGGCCAATCACACTGCGTTCTTCATCACAGGAAACATCGAGAGATGCTGCAAACCAGGTCAGTAGCTCCACTGGGAGACATGCTTTTTAGGACAAGCCGATTTTAGAGGGAAATCTGACCTTAATGTCAGCCACGTCTGCTCTGAACTATTCTGTACGCACGTAATGGCCTTGCTAACAGCAGGGATAGTGGATCCTCTGAGATTCTGCTGGGCATTAGACTTTCATGCTGCTCTAATTTGGCTGCTTTTTTTTTTCTTTTTCTAAGAATGGCCATGGTTAGATTCTGGGTTTCATTCTAATTCACTCAGGAAAAAAGGGGAAGCTTCTGGCTAGATCTGTGTCTTTAGCTTCACATGTTTCACCTTTACAAAGACTGCCCTTGTCTTCCAGTTCAAAGCTCTCAATGGGCATCCCCCTCCTCTCTCTTTCTGTGTCTCACACACACACACACATACACACATACACACATACTTCCTCTCCTACACTCTGTGTGGAGATTGAGTTTCAGAGGTCTTGGAACAGGCAGAGAGCTGAGACAGGCATGCAGAAGTCACATGCTGCAGTATGACAGCTGTGCATGAATCATGGCGGATTTTATTTCGAGGTAATGATTGTTTAAACCGATTGCACTCGGGTGAACGGCCGCTGTTACTGCTGTTAAAGTGTGAGCTCTGTGACAGTACTTGCTAAATATTTACTTTAACATTATTAAAGGGCAGCTACTGGAGGCAGAGAATATGAAAGATCCTGTGTGGAAATATAAATGTTGACACGTTTAACATGATCATATTTTTCTACACTGTTACAATCAGTACAAATAGTGGAATATTATGGAAGATTATTACTGAACCCTTGTATGGAGATTTGTAGAATCAGCATTCAGAGGAACGCTGTAAGAAGGGAAAACAGTGAGTGTGTGGAATCTGAGGTGGGAAAAGCCAAGAACAGGCTTAACGTCGGCTTATGTATGAACTCAGCCTCAATATCCAATCAAAATATCTACACGGCTGCAGAGAGTGAACCATAAGCTAACAATTTCCTGAAAACACAGCCTCGCAAAATCCCCCAAAGCTTTCACTATGAAATATGCTTGGCCAAGACACACAGATCACACAGACACATACACACACACACACACACACACGGTCTGGTATGCAGTTCTCATTTCAGGGTTCTCTGTTGTTGACCAGGAGTTGTTTTTGAAAGACTTCCACATCACCATACAAAGCAGAGATTACGGCAGCTTTGGTTTTATATGCTTAGCGGGGAGACACACACATAGAAACATGTGTGCGCGCACACACGCACGCAAGCACACACAGACAGACAGATGAGTGAATTAGATGAGGAATGGTAGTAGAGATGGGGGCTGCCTTGGGAAAGAAAACTCTCGCTTGCTCTCTTCATCTCCCCAAACACACACACACACACACACACACAGATAGAAAGCCAGGAGTCTGCTCTATTTTCCATTAATGGTAACTGGAGCTAATCCTCGGTGCATTACTGGGATTCAGAGTTAGCTTGGCACAAAGTGACCTTTTCTTTCCCTTGTTTTCCCTCCATCTTGTTTCACAG
>JAQQZT010000007.1:20216290-20228920 GCA_030068275.1 Clarias platycephalus | reverse complement strand
AACCTCTATGCTCTCATTTCCAATCTGCTGTTCTCTGGAGAGGCTGAACGAATATAGAGAGCAGTTTTCAATACCTTGAACAAAACAGTCATATTTAGATCCTATTTTAGGGTGTGGAAATGGAAGCACTCAATCGTGAGAAGAGCTGAAGAGTCTCTGCACACTTAATTCATCATCTAAATATTGAATGACATGGCAGACGCAGGAAGGTCACGTTCTTCTAGGTGAGCTCAGCTAATGGAAACGTCTTAAACCTAGCGAATCAATAAAGCTCAGCGGGGCTTCCAGGAAAAAAAAAAAAAAAAGAGCTGCCTTCCTTTCATCTGTGGAGTTTCCACGGAAACAAGGTCATTGCTTTCTGGATCGCATCCAGGATGCCACAGAGTTTCCATCACCGCACAAACAAATACAACTGTGACCTAACCAGCCAATCACACACGTTCTGAGATCAGACCCATTTCATAACACATGCCTGCAAGTACTCAAATTTCAGGTACCAACCTCCTTCTTTTCTTTAAGAAAAACAAATCCCTGAGCCTGGATCCTTGTTACCTCAGCCACCCCTGTTAACTAAAGTAACACACATCATTCAGAAGTCATTTAAGTTTCTGCGAACCTCATGACCTTCTGACCTTTGACCCTTTTTCAGATGGGGTGTGGATATGCCAAGTGGTACCTGGAACCTGGATAATCTGCTTTAGCTCTTGCAGAAGACTCAGACCTTCCTAAGCCCACTGATCTTAAGTCCAATCGATCTCTCTGTCAATCACTCGTTAACTCCCTCTCGAAACACAGGTCTGAATTTGAAGAGATTTGCGGGACACGTGGTTTGCATTTTTGAGGTCAGGGTTTTTGGTGCATTGTTTTCTGAATATGACCTAGATTCTTTCGGTGGTGGAATGCTTTAAAAAGTATGCTTTGCTTCCAACTTTGTACAGCTTGTTTTAAGGCCTCAAGAGATTCTAAAGTCGATTGTAAATTCAGTATTTTCTGTTCAGACTTTCATGCTTTTTATTTTTCTTTTCCCAGATAACGTTCCCTGTATGCAAGCTGTTCTAGCAACCTGGCTGGTGTCCATGCAGAATGAGATGAGCCCAAACTGATAAGAAACAATGGGCTATCTGATATGTTGTGAACGGAAGACGGACCCAACTCCCTTTGTGTCAACGCAGAGCACTCTGGGAAAAGGCAAAAAAGGGAAGAAATCCAGACTTTGGAGGACAAGGGGCCTGGGATCCAGGCCAAGAACGTCTGAGAAGAAACATTTGTTTCTCATTTGGTCTGCAAGCCTGAGTGAGTGGAGCGGATACTCACATTTCTCTGGTTACAGGAACTGTCCCTTTTTGTTATGTTGCAAATGATGAAGATCTGGAGGCCTTACAAAAGTTTAAGCCAAGCCCAAAATCTCAACCCCACGCTGAAACATCACTGGCGAATGATTTTTGGCCTGGGCAGCAGCATATTGGCTCTAGCAAATAACAGGGCTCTGCAGCTGCATCTAACTGAGCCAACATTTATCGCTGCTCTCTGCGGCAAACATATTCTCTTTGATGTGCAAGAGCATAGCAAAGCAACTCAAAACTTCAGTGCAATGTAAACAATTTTAAAAGAAATTTTAAAAAAGAACTGGGCTGTTGCTTTTGGAGTGGAGACATGCCCCGCAGCTAGACTCTGATCACTTGATGGATGGGTTCAAAGGGAGGCAACGTCGTTTACATGCGGAGAGAAGATTGCAGAGTCGAGCCATCAAAATCTGTCTCCAGGAAACAAGGCATGTGCTCAAACAGGAGTCAAATATAACGCAATCCACACATGTGCGGTCCATATGCGGGCTGGGAAAGGAGTGTTGACTTAGTCTGAGACCGTGCTGATGCTGGATCGGGGGGGTTGTAGTGGTGGTGCTGGTGGGGGAAGGGGTGCAGATGAGAGCTTTTCCGCAGTGTTTGGGCCTCGTGACTGGGGCACATCTGGTTTTGGTGGAGAGCTATCGACCCCTGCTGCCCACACAGGGCTCTTTAAAACGGCTGCCATAGAAACCTGTGGTTAGCACCCGTGGGACCCCCCCCCCCCCCCACTGCCTGCCATCACCCCTTGTCTGCTTTTCTACGTTCTGAACCCCTCCTCCCCCCCCATTTCCCTTCATTCTTTTCCTTCTTGCTCACTTCCTTTTTTTTCTCTTTGTTCCTTCTCTCTGAAACAGCATCCGTTACGCAACATGTCCTCCCTGCTCTGTTTTTCGCTTGCTGAAAACACGCTGGCGCCCCTGAGGCCACAGCTCTCGTCCTATCAGAGTGCAGGACCACCACCATGACAACGGGTTACTAAGCAGAATCTTATCCGAGAAGGAATGCCACGCTACCCATATCACCACCAACTAGAGGATGAGTGGCAGAGATAAACAGACTCGCCATCTTGCTTTATTTATTTGATTCGCTCTTTTCTGTTACCCTAGAGTAGCAAAATGTGCAATTGGAATGTTTCTATTTTTTCTCTGATTTATATATTTGCAGCTCTTTACTCATGCCTGATTTTTTGCTATTTCCAGACGGAGTCAGACAGAACAGAGCAAATCTGTCTCAGTGCTCTCAGAATAACACTGCCTACTCAGCTGCAGCTAAAATCTCCTGCTTGTTTTTCCAATTGTTTTTTTGTTGTTGTTGTTTTTTTTTTATTGGCCTCTCACCTTGCTGAAATAGAGACCACCCAGAAGGCTCTAAAGTTGTTTTAAAGCTGTTGGGCTTCCATGTAGGATTTGTCGAAAGGGCTGTTTTGTAGGGACTCCTGTCTCACCAAAATGAGAAGTGATATGGAACAGAGTGGACATTTCCATTAGAGGCTGTGTATGTGCATGCTTGTGAACAGAGTTGGGCCATTAGTGCTGATGTGCCTCCCTATTTTAACAGGTTTATAAATAGAGTGATTTATCACATGGAGAGAAGAAGGTGCCTCTGGCGCTTTGACTGATGTTAATGAACCTAACACACACAGACAAAAGACGTCACTGGACCTGTTTGGCCCCTCTGCAGTTTACCCAGATTACTCAGCAGGGAGTGAGAGCCCCAGGCTAATGAATGTGACATGCAAACACAACCCAGTCAACAGCTAGCGTCTGCCCTAAAGCCTCGCCTCTCTACGATAGATAAATGATCTGGGTTAGACTGAGAGCACCATGATGGAGTGGAGTATAGGACTAGCCTGGATTTGTTCACCTTAATGTTTCCCTGCATATTTCACCTGACCAAACTGATTGTGTCATTCACGCCCTGTGGCTATGTAAACACAACAGAAGTAGTCACCTGGTTCCTGACTTGTATTGGCGTCCAGTTGGGCTGCAAAACTGGAATGTTCAGTACAGGTACTTCTGAACCCCTACTACACACCTCACACCCATTTCATATTCTCATTCTGAATGGCTAAATCCAAATCTCTACCTACAGCTTGTTCGAATCATGCCAACTTCCTGGCACATCACATCACAAGCTTAAAAAAGAATCCATTAAGAATTCAATAAATGTTAAAGGGTTATTAAGACCTCTACTTGGAATGTTCCTTAATAAGAAACACTCCATTGGCATCATAAACCGAAGAGTGCCTAAGAGTTCCCTTAAGAACCTGTTTTTTTGAGTATATGGGGAAACAATTTCAAATTTGAGACAGATTATTCGCTCAGTATCCACGTGAACGCTTGGAAATAAAATGTTGTTTCTTCTTCAATCTTTCGTTTCAATATCTCTGTTTTTATACATTGCATATATTATATTGAAAAAAAAAAACCCAAACAAACCAATTACCAGTTTAGCATTACATGCTTATCATCACAAACTTGCCTCGGAAGATATTGTGTAGCTAAAATTTCTAATATATCTAAAAACTTTGAATAGTAATGTCTGCTGTTTAGTGTAGAGTAACAGCAAAATATTTTCTGAGGGAAAAAAAAGTGGTTCTGCTTTCAAAATGGCTGCCGCTATTTTTTAGCTTTGTGACATACTTTTGTCTAATTTTTGACAGAACAGTGTATCATACAGTATATCAAAAAGCATATAAGCATATATGTATTTAAAGAAAAACCTGGTGTGGTCCGAGCCAAATAGCTTGAGGTAATTCGCAGGTATTAGATGTTCTTGTTAGCAACATGTCAACAAAATTAGCCTCTGCTAAAAGAAAATCAGATACTCCATTGATTATTATAGAGATTATAACTTAAAGATTACTAATATTCTTGAAGCTCTTATGACCTGAGGTAATCTTTCTACATTTAAATCTTTAAATCTTTTTTAATCTTTCTACATTTATGTGCTTAAAATATGAATAGAACTTACTTGCTCATACAAAAAAGCTAGTTTTGCTAGCGTTGCAGCAATGTCGTTGTAATGTCTACAAATGGAATCATTTCTAGTATACACTTTGATTTGATTGATATATTTTAGAAGACATTCTACCAATGTAGAATGGAAGCTCCATTTGATATAAGAAAGACATTTTGGACAAAGTCTTCCTTTTTAAAAAAAAAACTGGAGTAATGCAGATCAATGTTTAAGTGCTCTCTCTCTCACTCCCTTTCCGTCTGATACGGCATTCTGGCCTTATGAGTCAGCATTAGGTTTTTTTTAGATTCTACTCTGCAGTGGATGGTGTGTGTGTGTGTGTGTGTGTGTTTTTCATTCCACTGCATTATCGTAATGATAAGTGCTGGTAAAGCATTCCACATGACCTCCAGTCCAGCAGGCTCTTGCCAAACCAGCATGCAGTAATTACCAGGGTGGAGGCCATGCTTGGAGTTTTCTTTAAACCCGAAATCTCTGAAGCATCTTAACGTCTCTCTTTTACTCAGCACAGCAAAAACAACAAAAAGCAACCACGCAGACACAAAAATGCAAATAAAAAAACCCTAAATCTGTGCCATGTGCTCAAGACCAGAATGTGTGTCCAGATTACTCAACCACACAGTGCATCCGGCTCTGCTTCTTAACCGGCCACAGAGCATATGGAAAAGATCCTCACAAAAACATATCAAAGAACAACTGGCCTATTTAAACATTTCAAATCCTGGAAAGACTCCTATGTGCCCTTGTAAAAGCACAGTCAGTTCTTGAAATACATCTTGGTCTCAAACTCATGTGCTTTGCCGAAAAACAGAAGCTACAGTATGGGTCCATGTCTGACGAATGGAAGCACAGGAATGTCGCACTGGGAATGTATTTCTCACAGTTCTGCTTGTTTGGTCAGAGAGTCCAAAGTCCTCTCTGGCTTTTCTTTCTGCAGCCTCCTACAGGGAGGGGAGGGCGTGCCATTAACACCACGCTCTGATTGGACAGAAGCCGGGAGTGTCCGGGATGACCGGGAAAGATGGTGTTGCTGTGGTGACACTGCAGGAGAGGACAGAGAGCCTCTTTGAGTTGATGGGAGGCTCGGAGAGGGAGCTCGCACCTCAAGACTTGCGGAAAATTACCCGTCCACATCTGCATAAATACTTTAGGAAATGAGGCTCAGCCTGCGAGCCACAGACATACAGGAGGAAACAGGAGCTCAGAGGGCGTGTTGTGTGTAGGGCACACAGGATTAAATACAGAAAAGTCATTTCAGTATATATTTCTGTACCACCGGTTTTTAAATCCATTGTACAATTAATTACAAGGATATGTGTTGGCGGAGCAAAATACTTGGTTAAAAAAGCATTTGAGCTCCTGAAATAAAATCTGTCCAGAATGAGGACAATTTTAAACTCTCTTACAAACTAACATTATGGGACAATTTTCAATCTAGTGATCCATCCGTCCATCATTCTGTCCATCATCTACATGTATACTGTGTAGGGTCCTGGAGGGCCTGGAGAATTAGATGGAGTGCAAGCTTATCACACTGGTAACCAGTCCTCTGTGCCACCTCAATCCAATCAAAATTCAAGTACATACTGAAAATCAGGTTTCTGGTTTGACTTTTCTTTGTCATTTAAAGGTACCGTCAACTATTTTAACAGGAGTTACTGAGTTGTTTTGAAATTCCCTCAGTGTTTACTACAAAGCCACACGCCCAAAACACATGCACAGACTAGCACATGCGCTAGAGCAAGAACTGGGACATCCTAAACTGACATCCAGAATGTTCGACAAGCAAGCAGAGAGACCTTTCCAACCTGGTTAGTTCAGTATTGGTTGTCCAAATCTTTTTTTTTTTTTCTTTTTTTTTTGAGTCTGGAATAGAAACTTTTTTCTTTACTGTCTTTTTAAGTGTAGTATATTTTCTTGAATGAATCTGAAAGTGAAAAGAACCATGTGAGGAATCACTGGCCACACCTTTAAAATGGTTGCCAGTAATAAAAGAATAGATGATTGTTTATTTCTATCCTGTCTCATTGGACTACTTTTATTTTTACACAAACCCCATCAAATCCCCACACATAAAACCAGATTCCTTAGACAATGGACGAGTCGGAAGTAATTGTAGGGGGATGAGTGTTACTTGTTTATGCACTGTATGGGAAAGTGCTGCTTGATGCCTCGGGTAAGGGTGGAACAGGAAAGACCGGGGAGGCAAAGTGATGAAGCGGTGTGTATGTGTGTGTGTGTGTGTGTGTGAGTGTGGTTGGATGTGGGTGTGTTAATGTGAGGTCTGCTGACAGAGGGGAATTCCACAGTCTGGATTAGCCTGAGCTGACAATGAGCCAACACGTAGAGAGGATGTGTTCTTTATGTACGGCGGAACATGTGTATGTGCGTGTGCGTGCGTGTCGGTATGCAGCTATTGAAGTTCATTCAAAACACTGTCGTCAGTTGATCATTTTCCTTGCTTTATTCTTGCAATCATTTTTATTAGCAAAAAGTGGAAGTTCAAGGAATGGGTGTGTGTGTGTGTTTATGTGTGTTGTTGCTGTTGGATACAATAGGTACCTAATGGTAGCAGTGACCTGTGACCTCACACTGGGGGCCATTTGTTTTCGGGGAGGCTAGATTGCTGAAGTCCCCAACCACTGGCAACCTACACACTCATACACTACAGGCAAATTTAGAAACGCTAATCAGCCTACAACACAGGTCTTTGGACTGTAGGAGGAAGCCAGAGCACCCAGGGGAAACCCATCAAGCACATGCAAACATGCAAACTGGAGTCAAGATTTGAACCCTCAGCTCTAGAGGTGTAAGGTGACAGTGCATAAATGGCGATAAAAAACCCACACATCACTAGGTGAAACAAAATATCATGTATGATCTATGAATTCAGAAATGCATTTATATATATATATATATATATATATATATATATATATATGAAAAATAAAAGTAACAAAATATATAAACCAGCTTAAAAGATGCCTCACTGACCTACATTTATATACAGATATGGATATTTGCAGCATTAAACAGAAACAGATACTAATTGATAGTGTTACGCCTCAAAACATAAAAAGACAAGCAGACACATACTGAAACATAGACTAACAATTTAGACATTATGGAAATTAGTAAGTCTGACACTAGTATTGAGACATCTAACAGTTACAGCACAGTGTGATTTTTCAGGGATTTTACTGCATGAGTGTGCACTCAGATTATTAACAAGTAAAACTCCATTAACTAAAATAAAACTATATTAAAAAAACCCTTTGACTGTAGAATATCAACTGCCACCGAAACTTACAGGAATTAATTTAAAAAGCAGACATCAATTAACTGCCTTCATTTTTTTTTTCCACACACAATGTTACTGTGACTTGAGTTCTAGTTCAGTGTGAAAAATGGCCCATGGCTTAGAAAGAGTAATTGCCCATGGCAAAGCACAGTGTGTATTTATTCTTTTCTCTTCCCAAAGATTACACCCAGACAAGCTCATTTTCAGTCCCTACTCGAAATGACAAAAAAAGAAGTGAAGATGTCGCTGAATATTTATATCTGATAGAAACTAAAAGTTACACTAGAAAAATTACTTGAAATGAAAACTAAAAGTAAAAAAATCTAAACTATTACTACTTAACTAATAATTATACTTAGTAAGGTGTGCATAATTATTGCTCACTGAGGGTCGACACATCTCCAAATTTGTGCACATTTCTATCGTTATTTTTATCATCTAATTAATTAAAGTGATTTACCTAAAAAGGAAATTTGTAACAGTTTTTGATATGTTTGTGATTGACCATGATTATTAAAACTTTCTTTATTATATAATATTCCATGACACGTGACTGTTTCTTTAATCATTCTTTTTTTCTTGAACTTGAATTTTTAGCGACAACCATCATTGAGTGCTGTGCATCTGGCCTAAACTGGACTCTCTGGCTTATGTCCATGACCTGCTTTCCAAAACACTGCGTGTCTGTGTTAACTTACGACCCCTCGGAACTGGTGACCCCAGCGACCCCACTCAGCACAAGACCCAGAACCACATGCCTGCTGCTTTCCACCAGGCGTCTCATTATAACAACCATTACCTCTTTGCCTGCTGGCATGTTTGTGTAAGGCCTTAGCGGGTGTTGAGTAACGCTTCTCAGGTTCAGGGCTTTGACTGAAGCCCTTCGTCCTCCCACATCACTGTGTCATTCTTCTAAACAGAGCTATAGGGAAAGGGTTTGTGTATTGTGTGTCTGTATATTTTTGCTTTTTGTGTATGTGCATGTGTGTGTGTGTGTGTGTGTGTGTTTGGGCAGGGTATGACTGTTTGCCTATATGTATAAGTGTGTTTGCATTGTCAAGGGTTGTGTGTATTTGTATGTGCTGAGGAGGTGTTTAGGGAGATTCCAGTTGTCTGTATGTTTAGTTACTCTTTGGTGACCTTCAGCATGTGATGCAAAGCAAGAATTTATAGAAAGTCAAAAGTGTCTGGAGGTGTCGTCTGTTTCTAGAATAATGGTAATGTATTATAATTAGTGATTAATTAGTGATAATGCTTAAAGTCAGACTAGGCTTCCAGAGAGCCAGACATTCTTGAATTTTAATGCAGTCTTGAGGATTAGATCTCAAGATTTCCTGAAGGACTTTTGACCTCTCATTTTCTCTTCAGTTCCTGTACCCTAGGAACAGTTTCAGAGGAATGTTTTTTTTTTGCTATGAATCACTCAAGCATAAAAGATAAAAAACATTTAAATTAAGGGATGAACCAGAGAGAAACATATGCAAATGATGACAGATGATCAGGCCAGTGATTAGTATACTGGTGATGCTGAATGCTGAGTGGTTGGAACAGACGAGAGGGGAAATGAGGTTGCTGCTTTTTAAATTGCAGCCTGTTACATTAGTTCCCATTTCTTTCTTTAATTTAATCTCCATCCTTTAAATCCACTTGATATTAAGAATTGACAAGTGGTTCAAGACTTTTGCACAATACTTCTTACAATATTCAATATACAGCTGAGCTCTGTGTGTGTGTGTGTGTGTAACCTGTTGTGGTTGTATTGGATGAAGGAGGAAACAGATAGTGTTGACAAGCTGATGTTAACTGTGAATTCTGAGACTTCAGAGTTCTGTTAAAGTGTTTGGGTTACATGGGGAGCACTTACACACTCAGTACAGCCTGCGGTCTCAAGGCATGCGGGAAATCGAATGGTAAGGATTCACACACTCTGCATTCAGGTGTTGTTCGTCAGATGCTCGTATGCATAGGAGAGCCGAAAAGCACACACGCGCGCGTGAATTAAAAATGCTCTCCTCACTGCAGTTGGCCTGAGCGTATTCATATCGACACACACCCACACACATTCACAGACGCTGAATGAAATGGGTATCGTCCTCACAGCACAGTGAATTGGTGTGTATGAATGTGGCCCCACACCCTGTGACAGGTGACCCTTTCTTTCCCACACCTAATGATTGACTCGTGAAACCCGAGACAGGCACCTGAACTTTTCCTGCCTCCCAGGCTGCTTTTCCACCACATACACACGTCACACACCTTGAGGACATGTGACAAGGCTATTTGTGTGTGACATAATAGGCTCAATGTAATTGGCCTATCCTTTGTGTGTGTGTGCATACACACGAGTAAGGCTTTTTCCATGGTAAATGTTTTATTAGTGGGAGGTTGGAAGTCATCCACTAAGGACAAGTGTGTGTGTGTGTGTGTGTGTGTGTGTGTGTGTGTGTGTGTGTGTGTGTGTGTGTGGTTATTCTTCTTCATATATTGGTGAAGACAAAAAGACGTTTTGCTTTGATAATTTTGTCTATGGAATATTCTTGGAAAAATAACAAGACCATTTTTTTATGTGTGTGTGTGCGTGTCTGCATCTATAATACAAATACAAAGTATGAATGACAAAATCATAAAATCAGATACGGTATTAAAAGTTGAATATGTCCCCAAGCACCTGTGTTTCATTTTACACTCAAACAGGAAGTGTCTCTCTGAATCGCTCTGGTTTTCAGGTCACACAGGAGAGCTCGGGTTTCTTTTTGTGTTTTTGTGTACGTTCACGAGCACACAATGGATCGGCACTATTTCAACCCAGGTGTGAATAGGCGTCTGAAAAATCTCACCCCATGCCGTTTTTGCTCAGTCCAACAACCAGAAACACTCACAGCCAGACTCACGTATATGCGCCGTACGTGTTGGATGAGTGTGTATGGCTGGACGAGCGAAGCAGGAGGAGGTTAAGGAACAGCAGGCTTTTCTTTCGCTTGAACACAGCACGGGTTCCTAACAACAAAGAGACAGGAAATAAATATACATATTATTCTTCCTTATACCCTGTTGTGTCTTCTCTCTTTGTTTTCTTTTTCAAATCCCTGATGATCAAGCAACAATAGTACGTATAAAAGCAGAGCAGAGCAGGAGGGTTAAACTGTACCCAGATCTCTAATATCACCACGTACATGGAATTTCATGAACCCCAGTGAGAACATGGATTAGTTTGATAAGGATGAGCGCACTGAAGCACAACTGAGGCTTTAATCACTCGCCAGTGTCAGCTAATGATCTCTTGCTGCTGCTTTTTACCCGGAGATGGTTGCCATGGAGATAGAGAGTCTCTCTCTCTCTCTCTCTTTCTTTTTCTTTCTCTCTCTCTTTCTCCTCTCTCGCTCCATTTATCAGGCAGCCTTGAGACACCATGGTGACAAAGCACATATTCACGCACTAGGGCTGTCTGAAAGATGATCACGTTTATTACTCAGTGGAAGGCAAACAGTAAAGGAGTGACACACATACACACACACACACGCACACCAGATACAACACAAGAGGGAGTGCACGATCGTAGGCGTGAGGGTGCAACCCAAGTGTTCAAGATTTCACAGCAGTGCTGATATTCAGTACAACAGCACAACCTCGAGTGTGATATTACTTTGATGCAACAGTTCCACAAACACCATTTATTATCAACTGATTATAATTTTAATGGTTATTTAACCACTTTTGTTTTTGAAATTGTTATAAGTGCATTTAAAAAAATGTACAACGCCCTCTGATGAATTTTGGAATAAATGAAAACATTTCATGTGTTACCTTGAAGTGCGTGGAATGAAGGGGTGAGATCGCATTTATTAAGTAGATTTTAATTGCGCACTTATAAGCGCATATTAAAAATGTGCACCGCCATCCGCTGAATTTTTAGATTATTTTTTTCAAGGTAGTTTTTTTATGATATAAGGGCATTTTTCATTTAAATTTCACATTAGCATGTCTTCTCTTTCCGTTGGCTGATTGCGATGAAACAAAGCTTATATGTTACCTCAAGCTCGGCCAAAAACACCTGTGAAAATCTTGTTAAAATTCATTAAGTAGTTTTTATGTGATGCGTGCACAAACAAACAGACAAACAGACAAAAATTCCAAAAACCATCTCATTGTGCTCTACAAATCTCATTGTACTCATCTTATTCTCCACAAATAATTTTTTCGCAAATATCTTCATTACAGTTTCATTATACGTACTGTACATATACGTGTATATAACAACACATATCCTTCTGCGACTGGTGGAACTAACTAACCGTGACTGGTAGAGCAACCGACATTTAGTGTAATTAACAAGGTTTCTGACCGAGTAATCTGATTGGATGAGAGGCATTCTACATGTGGTGATTATATACGTATGCTAACACCACTGGGATGTTTAACTATATGTATCACCTCACGTCTCTAGGTGTTATAGAATCGTTAATTACATTAATTTCAGTTGCAGCACGGCTAAAAGCACCTACCAAAATCCACATTTAAAATCAACCATGAAAGCACTTTCAGCAAGAAAACACATCTAATAACATTATGTCATCCTAAACAGCACTTTGTCTCCTTAATAATTCATCCTAATACGTTGTGAATTGCAACTGTTGTTTTTTTTACTACTAAGCCAAGGAACAGCTCTAACTAGCTTCTCACACCAGGTTTAATCCAAAATACCTCCATAACCCATGATCAAGGGCACTACTTGACGTGTTGAACAAGGGATTGTACATCTTAGCGCACTAGCTTTACATTTAATGCTATTTGGGAAGTTAATTTAGCTGATATTCTAAAGTGAAAAAAGTTAAAATATAAAAAGAAACTTCGGAGATGTATAGGACTATAGAACTGTCCACCACCTCCATGGTTCTTATGGCTCCATAGTACCGGTAAGAATTTAAAACTTAGATGTTTTGGAGATAAAGTCAGAGAGGCCAGATTGAGGTGGTTTGGACATGTTCAGAGGAGAGATGGTGAATA
>JAQQZT010000007.1:20182292-20206554 GCA_030068275.1 Clarias platycephalus | reverse complement strand
TACTGTGTATATATTTATATTATTACAAAATATAGAGATACTGTACATAGCATATTCCCTAATCCAGGAAAACGACTGGAATGTAGTGAGCGAGTTGGATTGTACTTTGTCCTCTTAGAAACGACTGTTATTTCCAATCTGCAGAAAGTGACTCATTTGAGTTAATTGCCCTTGGATTCATTACTGCGTTAGCAACACGGTTTTCTGCACAGCTACAGTAATTATGTCAGATTGTTTTATGGCATGAGACTAAACACGCAATTTAGCAGCACCGCAGCAGCAGCGGCAGCAGCAACAGCAGCAGTACACAACAACATTTCTGGGAATTCAGGGATCTGGCTGAGTTCGTGGAAGTCATTTTGCTCCACAGGACACTGTGCGCCGCGCATGCACACACGTCATGGCTATAATGTTGAGCCTAGTGATGTTGAAATATATAAATACGCTATGTATATCTACATTTTGTAATAATATAAACTGTTCACCTGCTTATTCGTGCAAAAACACATTCTGGAAACCGTGTGGCAGCATTCCAATGTCTACAGTTATGCAGATACAGGTCAGCTGCTAGGTATGTTCACATCAAACATCAGACGGGGGGAAAAGTGATGTCATTGACTCTGACTGTGGAATTGCAATTCATGTCAGTATTTCATACAGTAAACTGCTGAGTTCCAGGAATTTTCACACGGAGGTCTCCGGAGACACAGAACGTTAGAGCTGTATTTCTGCAAGGCGTAACACCTTGCTAATGAGAGGGGTCAGAGGAGAAGGAGAGGCTCAGACTGTTTCATGCTGCTCAGAAGGAAGCAGTAATTTAAATACCAATTCTTTGCAAATGCGGTGGGTTGAAAAGCATCTCAGAATGCACGTCAAATCTTAAGAGAAATGAGCTACAACAGCAGTAGAAAACATTGGGTTCCAACCAACAGGAACTTTGGGTTGCCAGCCAATGGGAACTTGAAGCTACATTAGCTTCATGGTTTGAGGATTAAAAAAATAACACATGACCGGATGAATCTCAATTTGTGCCGAAACATGCAGATGGTTGAATCAATGTGGCGTAAACACTAAGAATCCAAAGACCAAGTCAACAGGTCAAGGTATTGGAGGTGGTTTCATAGTGTGGGGAATATGCAGTACGAGATATTACTGTATGTAGGTATGTAGATATAGGTGCATACCATGTCATGAAGGACAAGTCATCTCAAACCGGATTCCATGATCATGACTGTATGTTCAACGTAGTTGCTGCCCCAGTCACCAGATCTGAAACTAGTAGCACACCAGTGGGATATAGTGAAGAGGGATATTTGCAGCATGACTTTTCAACAGAAAAATCTATGGGACTGTCCTGAACTAGATCCATCCATCAATCCAGCTCACATGATGGCATGAAGTTGAGAAACCAGGTCCATTCAACCCACCATCAGTGTGTAATGCCTGAGCAATACACTTGTTATCAATCACTGATCACTATTGATCCCAATGACCAATCACTAATTAGCAGTTTACCAATGACTAATTGCTGTTTAACACTGATCTCCAACGACCAATTACTGATTAACACTTTTTCCCAATCACCAATCACTTTTTAACACTAATTCCCAATACACTGTTTTTGCCACCCTCATAATTATTAGTTCTTTCATTCGACCATCTGTTTAACGACTACTTATTTTTTACAATTACTCACTTGTCTGTTTTCTTGATAGAAAATAGACTATTTTGTAAATGTACTAAAGTTTATGGTGTCATAACCAATGCTGACTTTATTTTATTTTTAAAAATGTTGATTATAATCTACAATTTTGCACGATAATAAAACTCCATAATATTTAAATGTATTATACTCTAAGAGACAACCGTCCTTCTTCATGTCTCCTAATTTGTAATTTGATATGCCAGTGATCATGATGAATATAATAATATGCACATTATTCATCCGGCTCACTCACTCATTGTCTATATCACTTTATATTCTGTATTCAGGGTCGCGGGGGCCTGGAGTCTATCCCAGGAGACTTAGGGCACGAGGCAGGGTACATCCTGGACAGGGTACCAATCCATCGCATGGCACACACACACACACACACACACACACACATACACACACACACACACTTAAACACTACCGGCAATTTGTGAACACCAGTTCACCTAATCTGCATGTCTTTGGACTGTGGGAGGAAACTGGAGTACCCGGAGGAAACCCGCCAAGCACGGGGAGAACATGCAAACTCCATGCACACAAAAGCGGGAACCAAACCTGGCCAGGAATCAACCCCGGATCCTGGAGGTGCAAAGTGCCAGTTCTAATCACTAAGCGACTTCTATCAATTTTCAAGCACACTTTAGCTACTTTCCTCAACAAACAGCTTGATACTTGTACACACTTGTAACCTGAAGGTTTAAGTTCAGAGAGCTACTGTAGCACCCATAAACATTCAGCTTTATACTTGGATTTGAAACACCCTTCATGTTGCTTTATGTGAATAACTTAGGTAGTTTCGAATCCAAGTATATAGCAATTAAGTGATTTTTGAATCCTCATTTAAAGGGACCACAGGGGGTCCTTTTAAATGAGGATTCAAAAATCGCTTAATTAATTCCCTTGTATAGGCTCCTTATAATCACTGCCATGTAAGTGAAAAAGGATGAGGACAAATTTGATATTTGAAAAGTATTTTAAGTAATCGAGTAAACATTTTATGTAGTTTAATTTATTTTTATTTTGCCATAGAACAAGAGTCTTAGATAAGTACTGTGCAAGTACATAGAAAGGCTTTAATGAACAAAATTAGCTATACACACAAAAACTAACAAAAAAACAAAACACCTAATTTCATAGAAAACCAAATGGTCTATGCACTGCTGCAAGAAAATTAACTTGTTTTAAAACATTAAATCCCGGCTCACTTCTGGTGTTGTCTTTGAACAACGGTCCTGTTTTTATAACCTTTGCATCATAAATGATTTCAATCTGTTTTCTGATCGCTATGCAAGGAAGTAGCAAAATTCCTAGTCAGCTAAAAAGTCATCTCCTCCCACACTTCTTTTGTCCTTCTCAGAATTGTTTCTTATTTAATTTCTTTTTTTTTTTGCTTAGTAATGTAAAAGTATGGACTAACAATATTATGGACCCAAGAGATAGCAGAAATACTGCTGCACAATACATGCATAGTACATGTTTCATTGCAAATAATATTCTATACAGGGTTTTACAATGTTCAATATGCACTTGTAGATTAAACATTTCAGTTCGGTACTAAATTTATTAAAACAAGAAAGGTATCTAATGCTTTTTCTTTCAACGTCCTCTACTTTGCTCGGAAGAGAAAACAAAGAAAGTCAACGGCAGTCATTATCGAATAAAGCCGTAGGTCTTCCTGGAGGATCAAACTAGGCTGAGCATCCACGCTGAGTCATCACGTCAGGACAAGGTGAAGGCAAGTGGGCCAGCCACAGCTTGTGCATGACTCATGAACAGGGAATAAGGTAGAGACTGGATCTGGATGCTATATTTACATTCAGGTGCGAATGAAATAACTGTAATTTCCAGACTTTACTGTAACACACGCTGACGTCTGACAGTTTTGCCTCAAAAGCTATTTATCATTAGGGCTTATAAAAGGGTAACATAGTGCATCATGGAACACCTTGATCTTTTTTTATTCATTCATCTTCATCATTCATTCGGCGCTTTATCCTGTACAGGGTCGTGGGGGGGCCAGGACAGAGTGGCAATCTATCAATGCATGCACACACTACAGGCAATTTGGGAACACTAATTATAACCTTATTATAGGTTATGTTTTTGGAATAAATAAATGATGTCGTTGTTCCATTAACCACAACAGCACGTGCAGCTTTGAAAGAGAGATAAAGCCGCGCTCCTCTATTTAAGTCACTAGCTTAGGGTATTAATAATTAATAATACTCTATAAATAAATTAATAATTGGGAGGAAACCAGAGTACCCGGAGGAAACCTACCAAGCATGGGGAGAACATGCAAACTCCACGCACACAAACCCAAAGCAGGAATTGAATCCTCGTCCCTAGAGGTGTGGGGCCACATGGCCAACCACTACGCCGCCGTGATGCCATGAAACATTTTTATTTTACCAAATGATATCATTATATAATAGATGTAAAATACAATGAAAGAACGTGACCCCTCATGACCTTCCTGAATGTGAACTTCACAATGGAAGTAACCTTCACTAATAGCTGGAGGAAATGAATTATTAATCTACTAAGCTAGTGACTTAAATGGAGGACCACAGTAGGCCCTCTCTCTTTCAAAGCTGCAGATGCTGTTGTGGTTAATGGAACGATGACATCATCCATTTAGTCCGAATGGCATAAGGGTTTCCTGCGCCGTCAGTAGCAGATCGGGTTTCGCTGCCCAGACATGGAGCTGCTCCACACACTTAGTGAGTCACAATCAGAGCCTGGCCGTCTGCTGGCAGCCCAACCCAACACTGCACCAACATGGCCACAAATTCGATCACTCCATGCAGCGAAGAGAGGCAGAGAGCTCCGGGTAATGGAAGTGAGATCATGCTTCAGGGATTTGAGTTTCCTTGCGAGGATTCGGTCATCATTACTGGGTTAGTTTTGCTCCATTTAGAAAATGGCATGAGCGGTGAAATGCCTCTGTGCCTGCTGTAACGTCTGTTCAAATTGTATGGAAAGTACACTGGTATACACCATAACGATCAACTGCTTTTTGCTTTAAATCTCACAGAAGTCATAATTAAAGCCACCATTTTTTAGGTCTGCCAAGAGGTCTGGAGAAAGTGAGAAAATAGTGGCATAGGACCTGAACCCCCAGAACAAGGCAGTATTAAATCTCATTTCGTCATGTCTATTTAGGTGCTTACTTCACTGCAAGAAAATGGCTGACTTGTAGTTGTAACATGCTTCCCCTTCCCCAAAATGGGTGTGCTAATTGCATGCAGGTTGATAACACAGCATGCTCAGGCAACACCAAGGCCCAGAAATAAAGACTGAAAATGAAAGCTTATATATGACATATGATGTGCGTGTTTTGTCAGGCTGAGGTCATGTTTAAAAGCCATGTGTAGGCGAATATAGGTTATGATTCAGCTATGAGTTACATTTATTATGTATATAAAAAAGAAATAATAATTAAAAAATAAAAAATAAATATATATATAAATCATAAGTTCAAAAGTTTAGACACACATACGACAATATAAACAAGACAATTGTATATATATATATATATATATATATATATATGTTTTTTTCCATGTCAATGATCAATGTTTTATTGTATTATACTATGCTTTTAATGCTACAAAATTGCTATATAATTAAAGGAATTATTATTCTTTGTCTAGCCAGTCCTTGAACCTGCCTAATGTTTAAAGGGTGCTAATGTCGCTATATAAATAAAGGGATTATTATTGTTATTTCAATTCTGATCCATAACTGATGCAATCATGTGTATAGAGATCTGATATGTGGCAATGCAAGCTCAATCTTAATAAGTCTGGTGATGATCTTGCCAGTGATTCATCTATTCAACCACATGGTTACGAATGGGGCATATGCTAATAAGCGGAACTGTATGTAAAAGTGATTATAGAACACTGTATACAAATATACAATGCCTAGTAATGTGAGTCATAGTTCATAATAGTCATAATAGCATTTATAGAAATCATACAGTTTGTGATTACGTAAGTATTCACTAAAGCAATCAGTCATGCAATATAAAGAATATTAAAAATTCCATAAAAAAATCAGTTTAAGATTAAGGTAAGCATTGACTGGAATACAACCAAAGTAAAACATTATTTTTACATTGTATTGAATTGTGTTTAAACATATCCTGTCATAGAGTTTATTTTAGAAAATTAAGGCATCAGAAAACACGTATTGCAAAGACTCTTAAATTGTGAAAAAAAAATTGCATTATTGCATATAATTGGAGTTAAAATACAACCTTTATTAATACATATTTTATGATGTAAATGATCCATCCTTTCTATATGTACTGTATATACCTTCTTTCTTGACTAGGGCCATTTCAACATACAGCACTAATTAACAGATTCAGTCTTTTAGTAAACATCTATTCAACCATCACTACCACTATACCACTCATTCTGTGCAGGGGGCCTAGGGTACAAAGCAGGGTACACCCTTAATAGGGTGCCATCCCGTTGCAGGGCACAAGCACATTCACACTCACATTTACACACACAGTCACACACTCTGGCCAATTTGGAAACACCAGTCGACCTAAACCTCATGTCAGTGGAGGAAACCTACCGAGCACAGGGAGAACATGCAAACTCCATGCACACAGACTGGAGGTGAGTTTCAAACCCTCAAGTCAGACAGTGCTAGACTACTATGCTATCTTTAAGCCACCTTAATGGTTAACAATCTTGCAAGATTTTTTTTTACAAAGGACTGATGAATACAAAATACTTCTGCTGTTTCTTATTATACTGTAGTGAAAAATAATGAGAATGGGTTCTCTACCATGGAATGTTTCCACCTCCATCTAGAGGATACAAAGGCTAACTGAATGGGCTGATGAGTATATCCTATGGCCTCCACATTCACCATATATGAGCCCCATTGAACACCTATGGGAGCTATTGGAGTGCAAGCGAATTAATTGAGAGAATATGTTTGGGAAGATCAGTGTTAGATTTGTATTTAGACTTACAGCACTTGGCAGATGCCCTCATCCAGAGCGACTTACATTTTATCTCATTATACATCTGATCAGTTGAGGGTTAAGGGTCCTTGGTCAAAGACCCAATCAAGGGTGTACCCTGCTTTGTCCTCCAGCTTTAAAGATGTCTATGAAGAATCTATGCCACTGAAAGAACAAGATGGCCAAATAAAGAGATTATGTTGATTTTTTCTATTATTTGTCACCCATCTGTATTTAAGCTGAGGCTCGCCTTGTTAACATAGCCTTGTTTGTCTGGACACACATCTCTCGTCATCTCTGTCCATTCTTCCCGAAACACTATGTTTCGCTGGTAACCAGGCGCTTGTAACCAGGGAAACTGTTCAGCCCCAATGCGATATCTCCCTCTTGTTCATTTATTGTTGCCAAATACAGAGGAAACCCTCTTTTCACACCTTCCGGGCTCCTCATATTGCGCCCTCTCTCGGGGGGCACAGGCTATTCAGACACCACTGATCATTATGATTCAACAGCGTCCTACTTTTGTTTCCTGAAAAATGTGTCCCTGATCTGTACCTGTCACTAAAAGGAAGGTTGCCAAAACATCACAGAAGTTTTAATTCCCTCCCCTGGGCCTTTGGCCTCTTCCAATAACACTCACTCAGCCCTTTACTGATCACACAGCTCCTACAGCTGTGCCGTGGTGACTGCAGCGAGGGATGGCGAGAAGAGAAGAGATTGTGCTATGTGGGTGAAATGGAGCCTCTCCAGAGGGCTTTGGGTTACCCTGTCATCTCAACTGGCAGCGCTGGGGCTCTGTGGTCCTCTTGGGCAGTTCTGTTCAAGCTTTTTAAAGCCACATGTGGAGGATAGGGTTGCCAGAGCTTCTTTTTCGTTCCTCGCAGGTCAGGGCTGCTCCAGTTTCCAGGTCTATTTCAGACGCACACTTTGGCAGCTTTGGCTTTAGACAACCTACACAGATGGAGCACTAAATGATGCGAAGACAAAGAAGATACCAAATGAATGTGCATACATAACAAATGGATGATATGATAATGCACAAAAATACGTTTCTTGCATCATTTCTGTTTTCATTTATGCCAGGAGCAAGAAATGTAGATTGTTTTTTCGCTAACCGAGTGACCATTTGCTCGATGAGAAACTGATTAGAGATCATGTTGTCTGGCTCAGAATTCATCAGCATAAATTAGAAGGCACCACCTGTGCGGACGCATATTAATCATCTCGCTGTCCACATTTTATTTTCCCCTCTGCTGCTCTCATCCATATCTGAGTAGGTTTTCAGCCTCTTCACGCTGATGTAAGACTGGCTCCATGTACACAACCGTAAAGCAGCTGCATTTCCTGCAGACAAAAATATAAAGACTATAGTGTGATTTATGACTCATGGTGGTTTGTTAGCTGAGAAAAAAAAAAAAAGAAGACTTCTTTTCAATAACAGTTGTAGCAACGGTTGAACGTTAAATTCGAAATGCTTCCCTAGTCTCTTTTTCTAATAATGCCTTCTACACCCCTTGTAGTGCTCTTTGTCCCACAGGAAGCCAACAGATGAGGTTTCTGCTTAGCTGTTTTACACAGTAACCAGTACTATGGAAGCAAAACACAAACAAAGAGTGTGAGGTTACTTGGTGTTCGAGAGAACTGCTGTAAAAGAAACTCCTAGTTCGATAGGCCATACCGCGTTTAAAGTCTGTCATCATAACTTGCCACATGAGCATAAACTGACATTTTTCTAAAGGCCACATGTGTGATGACATTCCATCGAACTTTAGAAAAAAACTCCCTTATAACGGCAATGCGAAATCCCCGGCTTACACACTTTCACTTCTGCTGTATCACTTTCAGTTCCGCGTCTCAGAAACCGCCTGCGTGTACAAAAAATACGTACAGTAGCAGAGAAGTGGCTGCTTTGGACACGGCCCTCTGCAACCACGAAAGGTTTTTTTTTGTCACTTTCAGTTGGCGTCGAAATGAAGGTCGTGTTCAGACCTGACTGATAACACAAGAAAGTTGGAAAGCATGTGGTTAGAGTCACACGTCATAACGTAAACACTTTTCCTCCAAACACAGGGTGTACAGGGGTTTTTACAAGGCCTGTTTTTTCATCGTCACGTCCGTTTGTGGTTCACGGCTAGCCGAGTACAACCCAAGGACCAACAACGAGAGTCTGTAAAGATGTCTCCCCGATGTGATTCTCTCCGTTTCCTCCCTCGTGCACCCCAACAGTGAGCGAATATTTAGCTCATGCATAATTAAAAGCCGGCTCGGCTCCATTAAATTGGGGAAAATCATTTCTCGCCTCATTACATAGCTGCCGTAGTTAAACACGAACACCGATTTTTATGTCGTGCGTTTGTGTTCGTTTTGAACTTTTCAGCAAAACGTTCCCTTTAATCTGATAAAGATCTGTTCGTCCAGCAAACTCTTTGTGTTGCACCAGAATAAAGTGTCAGATTTTGGGTTTAGTTTTCTACATTGATTGTGATCTTACAGTATTTCTCATAACTAATGAACCACAGTTGACGTTAGAAAATAATATATGCTGCAATAGACCCCAAAAACGTACCGAGTCTGCTTTCAAGATGTGCTTTTATTTCCTCATAAGTCAACCTCACCATGCTACTGATGCAATTTATACAATTTCTAAAAATGTTTTTTTTATATTTTTAAATATGTTTAAATAACTTAATATCATATTTGGTTTGATATTTTCTTACATTTATCACTTAAGAGAAAACTGTATTTACATCATTTTGCCGGCCATTTGGCATTTCTCTCACTTGAAGTTCCCAGGTGAATCAGTACAACATGACATGAATTTGAAATAATAAATGAATGAAATATTTGATACAATTACAAATACTCCCATCAAAGGATATTTGAACAAAGAAGACAATTTTGACAGACATTCATTAGTCTGTGACCATCAATTGTTGGGGGTAAAGATTCGGCCAAGGGTCAAATTATATTAAAGGTCAATTGTTATTGGAAAGAATTGATTATCATTTTGACAATTTTGTAATGATGTAATAATGTAATTATTGGGATTGAGGCAAAAAAAGCCATTTTATCCAATTGGAAACAGCTTAGATGTAGCAAATTGGCTGCAGGAAAAACTGACTGAAACTTTTGTTGAATGACACGAGAACATTTGAATAATGCCCAGATCTAAGCAAATATATGAAATTAATAATTCTGGACCCTCCTCGAACTTGTTTAATTGGTTTGCTTTGTAACCACTAATTATACATTGATAAAAGTTTTTTAAAAAAATCATCTTTGACTGATGTATACTGTACAGTAGGTGTATAGGTGTACTTATACAGATAGTTAATGATTTTGTGAAACTTTACATTTTACATTTCCTATATTTCTATATATTCTAACTCAGCACATATTCTTAAATTCCTTGTTTCTTGTAGCCTACAGCCCTGTCTGGTAGAAACTTACTATAATGCACCTACTGAGTATGGCAGTTACTTTGTGATTTGTATCATGTGAAATTAAACTTAAGAAATGAACAAACTAAAGAACCGGCTTGTTGTCAAATTTGATTGATCTGAAGGCTTGATTCATTTTGATAACAGCCGCTTTTACAGTAATTCTGCTGATGTAAATACAGGAAAGTACATGCTTTACAGACAAATAAGTATGACGTGTGTTCTGAATGAAAAAATTTTAGTGTTGGAAAATTGTTGTGGTGTCTGAGAAATTATAATTTCTAATATGTAATCTATAATATATTTTTATTATTATTATTATTATTTTTTATTTATTTATTTTTTTTTTTTTACAAAATTTCAGAATGTGCTACTAATTTCGAGGAGGTACTGGCCGTTTCATTTCAGGCCATGACACACCAGTGTAATGTGTTTTAAGACATTCTTAATGGTCTCTGATAGTTTATCAATCATATTGGGCACCTGCACACTTTATTCAAATAGCAACACATGTGCACTTCCAATCCATCTGTTTTGTTCCTAAGCCACTACACAAGTCGAGGTGCTAAAAAGGTCCTGAGGAGATGTTGCTCTGATTTCTGGATTTCTGATCACTAAAATAAATTATAGTAGTAATACTGTAGGCAGCTTAACTTTTAAAAAATCCTTTAATCAGATGTGTTATTTCCAAATAGGAAATTTCTTTTAAAAATCCACTAAACCTCATTAAGTTTACGAGTGTCAAAAACTCAAGTTGAGTCATAGATATGAAACTAATTACTACACGAATAGCACATATCCTTATGTTACAGTATGTGTTATTCTGCCTACTGCTCTTCCTTCTTAGATCAGTGAGGGATGATGTAAACATGTAAGAAATGTAACTTGTCAAATTCAGAGTAGTTTTTGATAAATGATGCAATAAAACATAAAAACAGCCCCTAGTAGTAGACTGGATTTTTGGATGCTTGCAATAAATGGATAGAAACACAATTAAATATAAAGACATGCAAGACAATATGAGTTATAACATCAAACGCGGTGTGAGTTGTGATGTACTGTATGTTAGGATAATGGACGGCCCAAACATATTTGAATATCCCCAACCACGCTGGCGCCACAGAAGACAGAAAACCCACCATAACGCCATGCTTCCTGGTTGTCATGGAAATCCTGAATGGACCCACATGGTGTTGCAGCACAGAGTGTTTCTCATCTGACCAGAGTTCCACCTCATCTGCATTCAAACCGCCTCCACCATATGGGTTCGGGATGCAGCCCTCCACCTGGGTTTCCATAGCAACCTGCTGTATTTACAGGCTCCTTGTTTGAGGCAGGTGTGTGTCCCGGTTCTGGCTGACTGTGCTGAGGATTGTGATGGCATGTTTCTGCTAAACGTCAGCGACCTGCAACTGCCTCCTTGCTTTCATCAGCACCATAACACGGTCCATTAGCACACGGCGCACACAAGGGCACTGCTGAGACACCGTGTGTGTGTGTGTGTGTGTGTGTGTGTGTGTGTGTGTGTGTGCATGCATGTGTGTTTATTCATCAGAAAACACAAGAAATCATGTACTGCACTTTGAGGTGTTAATTAATGGCTAGGGTTAACATGTTTAAGGAAGAATCTAATGTTACACATTTTTGGGACACAGTGAATAAGGACAAAATATTTTATAGTCTGTTGACTATAGTGGGGGGAGGGGTGGCTTGGTAGTTAAGATATTGGTCTGCTGATCAGGAGGTTCAAGCCCAGGGTTGTACTAGAACTGATGTACTGTACAGTGTTGTGCAGAAGTCTTGGGCCAACCCTCATTTTTTTATATTAGATTAAATTGAGTTCAAGAATAAATTAATTTTTTAAACAAATGTTTTACTGTGACCGCCTGCAAAGAGCCTTAATAAAATTAAAAAAATTGCTCATTTATGTAACAATCTCAGCAGCAACCTCGTTTCCCCTCTCATCTGTCCCAACCACTCAGCATTCAGCATCACCAGTGTACTAATCACCAGCCTGATCATCTGTCATCATCTGCACCTGTTTCTCACTGGGTCATGCCTTAATTTAGACAGTTTTATGCTTGAATAATCCATCGGTTACTGTGTGGCTTACCAAACCATAAGAAATGAAAATGAAAATGAGAGCCAAAAACCTGTCTGAGAAACTACATTAAAAATACAAGAAAGTCTGACTCTTTGGATGCAAAATATGAAAAAATGAGGTTTGACTCAAATACTTAGGTATTTCAGACATTTTTTGGGTGATGGAGACAAAATTTGAACCAGAACGGTGCCTTCGTGAACGAATTATATTTAACCAAACTAGAACATTTCGAGAAAAACTCTCCTAAAGACGTCAGATAATTTGCTTATTGTGTATCTGTGATTCCCTGAAAAGAGTCTTAAAATGCCACACCAGCATGCAACATTTTCCTACACATGTGTTAGCAAATTCTTTTGCTTCCTTTTTGTGCAGTAGTGTGACAAAAACAGCTAGTCATGTGTGTGTGTGTGTGTGTGTGTACTCGTAGTGCCTGTAAAGCCAGCTACAGCACGAGGAGAGGAGGGCCACGAACAAACCAGTCATTGTGCTGGGGAAGTGGCAGAGATGTGGAGAGTTACCCAAACACCTGCACCAGCCCACATGTTCACACGCACAGTCAGCCAGTCAAAGAGGACAAAAAGCTCTGCAGGATGCCTGGCCAAACGAAACGAATTCATCATGACCTGCAATAATAATAATAAAAAAAAAACTGGTTAGAGAACAGAGTAATTCTAAGTTAAATGTAAAATGTGTGACATGATGAGTGAAATCATGACACTCCAGAAGTAACACGGGAGTCAGAATTAAATATTTACGCATAAACTATGTCTTAGCCCTCACTGCTTTTGAATAAAATAAAATAAAAAAATCATATAAATAAATAAGGGTATTTTTTTCGACCTTCACGTCATATTAGTAGCTGTTAAATACAAACAATGGAGTATGAAAGGCTGGAGCTGATTTTTGTTTTTCTAGCCCAATTTCGGCATAAATGCGCACTCGAATTTGTGCGAGCGTGGGTTCATTTATTTACGCTCAGGCATCTGTAACACATCATCAGCACTGACTGAGAAACTGCACAATAGAGTGTGGAACAAACAATCAAATCAAAGTACAAATTACTGTATATGAAGGGAGAGAGGACAGAACTGTATGATTTGTGAGGAAGAAAAATCCGGCTCACAGCGAGCATCGCTTTTCTGTTTGTTTTTCAGAAGAGGCATGACATGATTACAGTGTTGAGAGGTTTAAACATGTAGCAGTCATGCATGGCGTTGCCTTTATGTCTTTCAATGAATATCTGTTTGTTACTTTGTATACGTACTAAGATATCATTTAATATCAGTCTTATTTATCTATTTATCTCTATATTATTATTGTTATATTTATATTTTGTTTATAGAAGAAGAAAAAAAATATATATATATATATATACACCCCTCATTTCCTCATATTTAATTTAATTTAATTTAATAATGTAGATGGATAAATGTTTTTTCTGCCTAAATACAATTTAAAAACGAATTGTTTATGTAACAACCTCAGCAGCGACCTCATTTCCCGTCTTATCCGTTCCAACCACTCAGCATTCATCATCACCAGTATACTAATCACCGGCCTGATCATCTGTCATCATCTGCCCCTGTTTCTCACTGACTCATGCCTTAAGTTAGATGTTTTTATGCTCAAATGATTCATAGGTGACAGTACTGTTGATCTTCATATTTTGCTTCCAAAGGCGATTGAGTAAGTGAGTGAGTGAGTGTACATACACTCATTTATACTGATTTATCCTGTCATAGGGGTCCTGGAGCCTATCCCAGGAGACCCAGGGTGGGAACACCCTAGATAGGATGCCAATACCTCTCAGGGCACACACAGACACAGTCACATGCTGATTCACACACTATGGGCAATTTGCAATTTGCAAATGACAATTAGCCTAATCTGCATGTCTTTGGACTGTGGGGAGAAACCGGAGCACCCAGAGGAAACCCACCATGGGGAGAACATATAACACCTATGCGCATATGTACAGTGTGTGGGTGTGTATGCAATAAAGACCTGCTGTTTATTTGAGACGCAATGGTATTTGGGGTGCTTCACTAAATCTGATATACAAATTTAATAATACTCCAAACAATAAATTGTGTAGTGAGGGCTGATTTACTAACTGCCTGGGTCTTTGTATAAAATAGTGCTTGGGAATCGACTACACAGTGCATTATGGGATTGATTTCCCATTTTGTCTGCAAGAGCGATTTGTTAACGTAAAGCAAATGACGTGAATGATGTCCTTTGATAGATAACACGGCGTCACATGATTAGAGAAAGCTCAAAATAGCAACCACTTAATAGAAATAAACATTCAGAAATATGTATTCATTTATGTATTCAAAGACCAATTAAAGTACTACTTACTCATTCATTCTCTATACTGCTTGGGGCCTGGAGGCTATCCCAGGGGACACGGGGCACTAGGTGGCGTACATCATGGACAGGGTGGCGATCCATCGCAGGGCACACAAGCACACACTCACTCACACACTATAGGCAATTTGGAAACACTAATGATCTTAATCTGCAAGGTTTTGGACTGTGGGCGAAATATTATATTCATTTTATTCTTGGGGGGGGAGGGGGGGGTTCTGTATTTAATTGGCACGATACTGGTATACTGGGAACACGTAGCCACAAAGAATTCCTCAAAACATTTACTTTATCTCTGAAATGTCAAGACATGTATACAAATCGCGAGGACACAAATACATTTGACAGAATTATTCATTCAATCATAATGCTTTAGATTTCTATTATTAGTGAGAGTTATTGTTATAGATTAATCATTTAAAAAAACAGTGGAGTATTCCTTTAAGAGCTCACAAAACAGCCGCAGCTTTTCCCTCCATGATTCAGTTTTGAATTAGTGGTTTATCAATGAGAGCATCGTCGGTGACTGGACAGAGATTTCGCACTGTACACATCACTGTGGTGATAAAGAGCAGAATTTGAATGCTCACAATGATCTTTTTGTCTGAAGTGATACTGAAGCACAGGCTTAGGATAGAAGCTGCAGCTCCCAGCTCGACACAAAACGTCTAAAGCTCGGCTTTCTCTTTTATGTGGTTGGATACTGCAGCAGTCTGATGACAGCTTGGCCTTGGTGCAATATCACATCTCTCTCTCTTTCTCTCTCTCACGTCCTTTTGTGCCAGCACTGCCAGCCATTCCATCCTGTGCCAGCGAACACACTCATCATGCTGCTCTCTCACATTGTGCCATCTCCACACATTTTCGCAAGAACCCCTTCCTCTTTCTGTTCACTGTCATCTAGCCCTGTTCTAACCATAACCTCTTTCTCTTTCTTATTCTCGTACAAAAAAAACACACACAAAAAAAAACACGATTTATTCACCCAGCCAAAAGAAACCTCACATCTCCAGACGCGCTCCATTCTGGGATAGATAAGCCGGGTGTTCCTTCCTATAGATATGCCTTGTTCCAGGAAAACTAGCTGGCAGGGCATCAGAGAGAGATCTGGCACATGCATGACTGAGATCATCGTGGCACAGTGATTACACCACACGGCTTGGAAATAAAAAGCACATACTGCAGATAGCTGGCTGATTTGCTTCTTAGAATAACTGACAGAGATGGGTTGAGGGGTCAAGTCCTGATATATCTTGTGTAATCTGAACTGCTAAGGGCTGAAGGACCAAAAGTGACCTAGGATCAGTTTCAGCCAGTGTACGGTTCAAACAAGGCAACTGTGGGAGATACTGTTCCCCTACTCACACTGGCAGACATGTGTTGCAACGGCTGTGGTGACACTGCAATAGCATTCTTTATCAGATAGATGCACAATTTGGTAACACATAGCACAAGGAAAAACATGTACAGTACATTGTTTTTTGTTTGCTCTAAATGTAGTCATATTTGGAGTTTGCCTAATTTATGCTGAATAAAGAATATGTCACTTTATACTGGACAATGCCAAACCCCATATATGTTTACTAAAAAAAAAAAAAAAAAAAAAAGGCTAAAATGCTTTGGGTTTTAAGGGCTTCCAAGTAATGGTAGGCTGTCTCATCCAATATGTTACTATAATAATACAAACTTTATTAGGGCAGCCATCTTCTTCAGACAATCACAATGACCTATTTCCTTTACATAATTTGGTAACATTTCACTCTCCAGGTTTCTGCCTTGCAAAGGAAAATCTGTACCGGAAAATTGGTAATTCTACAAATAACTATCTTGCAAGCCAGACCTCGAGCGTTTACTAGAAAGTCTAATGTGTTTTGTTAATACATGCAGCCAAAAACCACAAACTTTTGCAGAATAAGTTCATTTGATTGGCAAGGCAGACGACCACAGAACTTATTTTGTAACCCAAAGCCAAACACACAGCATTATCTTGATTATGTACCACTAATAATTTCAATATTATTTTGTTTGATTTGACTATATCTTTGCTCTAGAAAGCTGATTGTGTAATTTTTTTTTTCTTGCTTAAGTTTCCTGGCTTTTAACTGGTAAGTGCTGAGAGCCAATCAGATTGTAACCTTCAGCATTCTAAAGTATTTGACCAGGAAAGTGTACAAAAGTTATCAGATTCTTTGGAGTATCTGAAGCAGATGATATTGTAGTTCCACTTAAATACCTCAGCTATTTTGTCGATTTAAACATGATATTAGCTTAATGATGCAGTTCGAAGCAAGGTTTTAGCACGCACGTACTTGTTGGACTTTTTCTGTTCAAAAAGTGTTGAAAAAGTAATACAGAGAAATTGTGCAAATGTTACAATATTCCACTTTTTTTGAAGGGCATGTTATGTTGTGCACACCACCTTTTGAACCTCCCGTCTGGGGAATTGTTTACATGACAGTTCAGGAACTGTCTCAGGGCCTACACACATGACTCATAAACCGTTTGCACATATACACAAATACACAAATGACAAATATAATGGGTTATAGTGCTTGTGTTTTCTTCTCTCTCTCTCTATCTCTCTCTCTCTCTCTAACCATCTTCCTCTCATTCTCGTTCTTCAGTGAGTGAAGGCTTATGTTAAGCCAGGACTGAGAGCGGGCGGGTCCTGGTTGTGGCAGGCCGAGCTATTTACAGCAGGATCATGACCCCCATCACTGAGGCTTTATATCTGTGCCAGTGAGTTCACACCAGCTGGGCACAGCTTAACAACATGGTCACATGGTTACGCTGCCATCCAGCCCAAAGCGCTCAGCAATGGTTGATGGGCCGTGTGTGTGTTTGTGTGTGTGTGTGTGTGTGTGGTGGTCAAAGAACAAATTGCTCAATGGTCTTCATTTAGCTGAGTGACAGACATTAGAGAACTTTGTTCTATTCTGTTTGACCAGCCAATAACACATTCGATCATGTGACATCACTATTAGGCCTTTCACATCTTGGTAATGGTAAGATATATATATATATATATATATATATATACACACACACACACAAGGTTTGGATGTATAATGCTTTAATGTTAGTTTTTTTTATTTTATACAGCTAAGCAAGTTCATTAACAAGAGAAGTAACAAGCATAACTGGTTTTAATTCAAACCAGGAGCTAAGTAGAATATATGGAAAGATATTTTTTATATTCAGTACATTTGTACAATATAGAAACAATACTATATCAAAATACTGACAACAACTTGATACGTAAAGACGATTACGACTCAATTATTTGTCACAAGTACCTTACAAAGATTTTTTTGCATATCCCAGTTACAAAGCTGGGGTTAGAGAGGATACAATGTCCCCTGGACCAGATACAGTTAAGGACCATGATCAAGGGTTCAACAGTGGAAGCCTGGTGTTGCTAGGGCTTGAACCCCCAACCTTCCGATCAGTAGCCTAGCAACCTGATTGAAATTATAACAAGAAATTATATATTATATAATTATATAATTTTATCATTCAAATTATTCTTCAGTTGTAGGTATGGTTCTGCGTTGTGCTATTACATTTAATCATGCATTTTCTTAAATCCAAATTAATATCTAATTTATTCACTGCAGAGATGTACACAGTATATGCACACAGACATACAAAGTCCAGCAGGTGGTCAGCTAATCTGGCAAGGTCCAAATCCTCTTTCACCTTCGTCCTTAAAACCCTGAGACAGCGTGCACACACAGAGCCAGTGCTCAACAGGGGGCCTGATCTAAATGGGGTGAGGTGTCACTGCATGAGATTTCCTACTGCAGTGACACCTGGGACGCAGTGCAGTCTGGACCCTAATAACGAATCAAGACCAGCACTCAAAATAGACCTGCTCTACATTCAGCACCACTGTGCCCTTCAGACAAACTCCTACACACACACACACCAGTCCAAACCATTAGCACACATAATTTAATGGCCTTTTTAGTTTTGACCTTATTTTAGCGCAAAGGAGTCACGCTCTAGTCAAGGGCTTTAAATGACCCAGAAATTCTTCCCATATATTCCGGTAACCGGGCAGATATGGGACGGGTTGCTCACGATTATATTAATTCTACATCCAAGCTAGACTGTCACTGAATGTATCACCTGGTTCTCGTCGAAGTGGCCTAGTGTGTTCGGCTGCTGAAATTTTCCAGCCATGTTGATCACAGATTTCTTTGCAAGTCCTAAGATTTGTGGACTGCAGAAACAGAAACTGGAAAACATAAAAAAAGAAAAAAATAATCTGTTCCTTTTGAGTGGACCACTGATCTGGAAGGACTATGTCCTACTATTTACATGGAGGGCTGATCATTAAAGCCAAAGGATGCTTTCGGTCTCCTGAGAGGTTGCTGTGTCTGTTTAAAGTCAGGCGTCACAGGCTGAACGATAAAGAAGGCAAGCCTTCACACGATTCCATTGGCCTCTCTTTTTCTGCTCTCCTCTCCCTCCCTCTCCCCCCCTCTCTCTCTTCTCATCTCTTGCTATCTTTTATCCGATACGCTCCAACTACTGTTTTTCAAAGAGCCCTGAAAGTAGGACACAAACTTTACGATGGCAGAGAGAGGGAGAGAGGGAGAGAGAGAGTTACACACACACACACATGAAAGCGCGACAGAGACAGAAAGAGAATTATAGTGTATAACATCACAGATGGTCTCAAGAATAGTCAAGACTATGCATAAACAAATTTAATCTAATTTCTTTGCATAACATGCTGTCAGAGCGACGTCATCTTTCGTTCACCTCGAATGAATATGGAGCAGGTTGTCAAATCTTTTATAAACAGAACTTTTTTTTCTATTCTTGGACATGTGATCATACAATGTTTTTGTTTTGTGTGTGTGTGTGTGTGTGTGTGTGTGTGTGTGTTTGTGTGTGTGTGTGTGTGTGTGTGTGTGTGTGTGTGTGTGTGTGCGCATGCACACGTACAGTATGTGTATGTGTGTTTAATACCAGCAGTAAGACTGAGATAAGATTAGGTTGTTTGAGAGTAGCAGGACTTCTGGCACTTTTGGCCCAGTGTGGCAGCTCTTATCAGGAGCAGGAGGAAGGTGGCTCTAGCATTGATGAAGCGTGAAGATAAGATAAGCCTGAGGCCACAGAGTCACATGGCCACCTGATTCATGTTGTCTACAATCAGTAACCCATGGACTGCTGTGTCTCAGAGAAATCCATCTTTCTGCAGCATCCAAGGCCTGGAGTGTCCCAGAAGATTTCTAGGCAAAAGGATAAAAAAAAGACATTAAACTTTGAACCATTGATTTGAACCACAGATTCTCTTCAAATAACATCAAATTCTAAGTGACTTCATATTTACGTTAGAGTACAGAAGGTTACCAAAAAGTTTTTTGTTTGGTCATCAGTTCTGTATTTGAGACAACATACTACCTTGATTAGGATTAGATTGCAATTCTTCAATATATTTGATGATTTGATTTATAAAAAGCTGAATATTTGTTAGGGTATTCCTCAAGGTTCAGTATTAGGGCCACTCTCATTATCTTTGTATATGAAGGAATTTCATATTAGGCTGGTTTTCTACCATGAAAAATATACTTAAGAATGTGTTCTGAAAAAAAGATAATCAATGTCAATGTCAAGGATACAAAGAGAAGCTACTGTTACCACTCTGAAGTTGATTATTTTCCAAAAGCAGAACACGCCAAAGTATTTTTCTTTTATACCACAACCTTTTTTGTCATCCTTTTTGTTACAAGTAATAACTACATGTCATGTTCAAGACTGTCCATACATACACGTAAGTTCCTGTTACATCCTATTCTATTCTTAACCTATAACTGCAAACAATGGTGACTTTCACACCAGTGGTCACAGCTGTGAGGTATATAGATAGAGTATAAAGATACTCTTTAAACCTACAGGTGCAAACATATTTACTGACTGGCATTTCCACATGTGTTCAAACATACTTACAGGTTATTTGGAAATGCCAGGCAGCCTACACTACTGGCTGAAAACTGGAGTATCCTGAGGAAATCCGTCAAACACAGTGAGAAAATGCAAAGTCCATGCACATAGACCGGAGGTGAGAGTCGAAACCCCTGGAGGGTTGTGAGACGACAATGCTAACCATTAAGCCAATGTGCAATGTGTTTATTATCAACCTTAGATTATACAAAAGGGCCGGCCATAAGAGTTCCTGAGAATGAGTTATTACTACAGGATGATGGCATACCAGAACCGTAACATTAATATAAGTGATTCGAAAAATAGCAACAATACTAAATCGTACAGGGGAATAAAGTAGTAGCATCTCGGCTTATAGAAGAAATGTTATCAGAGCGGGTTAAACCGATGTGCTCTAATCCAATCTGAGAGGACATGACAGGGAGCTGATTTACAGATGGCTAGCCGACAGGACCATATTAATATCCATGCGCTGCTCTCCAGATAAGCATCAGTTAATATTATCTGTCCCTTATTAGATTCTTGCGTCACAGTCACGGGACTGAAGAATCTTCACATGCCCTCATTGTGTCAAGATATCTGTTAGGATCAAAAAGCCTTCATATACCCATTAATTATGTTTTTTGGATTCCCTTTCTGAATGCCAGACTTCATTTTAACCTTATACGCAATACACGGTGTGTGTCCTTCAAACTCACCCTGTGAAAGGAGATAAGAATCGGTGTTTAGCTAAATCTGACATTTCAGACCAAGATGCTATCACAAGTGACATGGGGAGCAATATAAGAAAATAAACCAATAACACAGAGGGTAAAATAAATGGCCACGGTTCGGTGATAGTATTGGCTAATCTGTTCTGCTGTAGGCCTGCAGGAATTGTAGCTTTTGGAGGTCTTTGTGTTTCTCTCTCCTGGGGATGGAGTTTTATTCTTGGGTGTTGGAGTTGTTTTCAGAACTGGCAGTTGTACATATATGTGTGAGTGTGTTTGCGCGTGTGTGTTCTTATCGCCATGATTATTTATAGCGGGAGTGAAGCAGCTGCTGTGACACCTTTGGGAAGCTGTTTGCCCCAATAGCAGCCAGTGCTGAAAGCTCAGGATTTGCTTGGTGTCTGTGTGTGTGTGTATGTGTGTCTATGAGCCTTACTTAAGGGACTTAGGGAGTAAAAGAGGCTGCCTATCCACCATCTTTCACCGCAGTGTCCAATATAGAGGAAAGAAAGAAAGAAAAAAAGAAAGAAAGACATTCACACACTCTCAAGAGGCTATCTTTCTAGTTATATTACAACAGCGATGCTGCTATATCTGCTAAATGACGTCTTCACGATTTCTCACTCACTCACTCATCTTCTTTACTGCTTTATATTCAGGGTCACATGGACCTGAAGCCTATCCCAGGAGACTTAGGGCACAAGGCAGGGTGCCAATCCATCGCAGGGCACACACACACACACACATACATTACGGGCAATTTAGCCTAACCTGAATATCTTTGGACTGTGGGAGAAAACCGGAGTACCCGGAGGAAACCCACCAATCACGGAGAGAACATGCAAATTCCATGCAAATAGAGACGGGAGGTGCAAGACGACAATGCTAACCACTACACCACCCTACACAATTTCTAAGCTGTCTTTATAACAGAATTGTAAAAGATGTAGATATTAATACAAAGTATATACAAGTATGTAAATTAGCTGCCTCCTCTTTCATCTGGTGCTTTCAATAAATCACCTGCTATTTTTACACGAGAGTGTGTGTCTGATTATTACCTGACATCAAGTCGATAATAGACATATCTGGTGTTTGTTTGCAACACAACACACCCGGGTTGTCATGGCTGCACATCCTCCTGCTGGTGGTCAGCCCTGTGGCTGTTTTTAGACTCTTTCTAGGTCCTTTTTATGATGAAGCTGAAAAAACATCCTTAATAGTGTTTGTAAAGAAACTGCAAATATCGTTCTTCACTGGTTCTGTTAAAGCTAAGGTTGTGGTCTTGACATCATCCTTATCATGGTTGGTAATGCAATGACTCTATCTGTATCTTTTGGTGATCCAAATATTTGTATTTGTGTTTTAATCAATTATGAGCCATTTTCTTGCCTCTGGAAATTCAGAATTGGCCTTAGCTATAGATGTGCTTGGGACTGTGTGTTTTGAATACACTTAGAATTATTGTGTTAACATAGAATACGCTCTGTTACATTAAGCTCTCAGATTCAAACCAGAGCTGAAGTATGGCTGAAATATAAAGAGATTGTGGAATATGGTACCAAAACCCAGAAATCAGGTGACTTTATCTGAAGTGTGTATGGCTCGAAGACACCTACTGCTCTCTCTCTCTCTCTCTCTCTCTCTCTCTCTCTCCTGTCCTGTCCTAATGTTAGCTCTCATCAAAGATTTCATCATGAAAAGCCCCGGATTTCCAGCATTAATCCTCTTTGTAGCTTCAAACAGTCATAATGAGAAGTTGCGGCTTCTCCTCCTTCCTTTTCATTACAGTAATGGTGGCAGAAGGCTACGTCTCGTAGTCTGCTTGCGTCTCGTCTGGATGACATCAGCTTCGGCACCGGCAACTGCGTTTCTACGCTGAAAATCACAACCACCCATGAAGAAGAAGGCTTTCTGTCTGATGACTACAGTGTTAATTACACAGCACAAGTAAAAGCGGGGAGATAATGCTTATATAGTATGCTTATATAGTATGAAACAATTGGTAGCTCAGTGTTAGCTTACTAGCTAGCTAAGCAGCAGCTGATCTACATTATACTGTATGGGGGACGTTCAAGTCAAACCAGGACTTGATGAAATTTCTCATGAATGAAGGAATAAAATCAATTGATTGATTTACAGAAGACTTCAAGCACAGTAGTGATGGGACTTTTAGCTGCAGCGACATTTGAATGGTGCAGACGCTTTAAAGAAGGCTATACGTCAGTGAATGACGCCTTTAGGAAAAAATGGCCCAGTTTGCTCACCAAAGACGTTCTGTTTTTGCAGGACAATACATGACCTCATACTGTCCACTGTAACACTTGCACAATACAGGACGTCTGCTGGAAATAATTGCCACATCCCTGTACAGTCCTGACCTCTTTCCTCTTTTTCCATTTCCACATGCTCGGCCATTAAAGGAGTTCCTTGGAGGCCAGTGTTGCAGAAGAGAAGCAAGCAGTCTGGTCATGGCTTCAGCGTACTGAGAAAACTTTCTACCTCGATGGTTTCCAAACAGTAGTGAAATGCAGGGATAAGTGCATTACTACAGTAAAGATTTAGTTTTTAATCTCATAATTGTGTTCTGTGGTAGCATGCTGGCATGGAGATTAGCACTGTGACCTAGCACCTCCAAGGTTGAGGGTTCGATTCGGTTTGGTCGGTTTCCTCCCACATGCAGATTAAGCTAATTGCTGTACCATGCCATGTGATGATTTGGTACCCCACCTTGTGCCCAAAGTCTCCTGGGATAAATAAAATGGTAAATGGTATAGAAGATGAACGAACGAACTATGTTCTGTTATTGTGCACAATCAAACCAGTTTGTCTTGAACAACCCTTGTATTTACACTACTCGATGTGTATTCGAAGTGTACCATTTTTTGACAGGGTTATTAAAATATATACAAACCGGATTCCAAAAAAGTTGGGACACTTAACAAATTGTGAATAAAAACTGAATGCAATGATGTGGAG
>JAQQZT010000007.1:20169238-20182192 GCA_030068275.1 Clarias platycephalus | reverse complement strand
ATCTCCACATCATTGCATTCAGTATTTATTCACAATTTGTTAAGTGTCCCAACTTTTTTGGAATCCGGTTTGTATATTTAGCTATTTCTTTATAGATACATAAGAGGAAATAGATGGAAATATAGAAAAGCACTTTTGTAAACACATGACTACACATGAGATTTTTGACGTGGCCCAAGTTAAATCAAGTTGAAGAGCCCTACAATAAATTGCTAGATGTAACCTCTTTTATTTAATTAATTTGATTGTAGAACCTGTTAAAAACAAAACTAGACAAACCCCCCCCCCCCGAAATAAGAATCTTTCTATTCGTGGGAACTGATTACATAAATAAATACCACAGAAGGGAAGGGTAGCATGAGTATCAGTGCAACAATAAATTTTCCCTTCTTACATGCAGACACAGGCTGGAGTGTATAAGTGTACAAACACGCAAGCAAAGGCGCGCACACACACAAAGACACACACACTCTGATCAATCACAGGATGGGAGTTTAACAACATTGCGAGATTCCTCCCACTTCCCCTTCCAGTTCTGCTGGGAATGACATCATCTTTGAGGAAATGCCACATGTGTTTTGTTTTGTATTAAATCAGGCTTTGCTCGTGCACACAACACAAATGACAAGTCATCGTGAACATTACTATTAGCACAGCTTACTATACAGTACGGAACTGTAAATTACAAATACAAGCAGCTCCAGAATATTGGGACCGTTCAAGTGAATGGGAAAAAAACGTGAACACTTAATTCTGGATAATTTAAGAAATTACTTACCTTTCCTGGAATACTAAATATTGCTTACTAGAACAAATTTCAGTAATATTACTTTTTCTCAAAAACATGTTCGAAAAAAATATTGGCACCCCTGATGCATAAACAAAAACAAACAAGAACTGTTTTCAATTCCAAAATCACTCTTGTTTCGGGTTTGTGAAAAGTCACGTGTCTGACCATGCTCTGTTTCACTAGAGTATAAATATGTGGTTGCTCACATGCCAAATTTTTCACAATCAAATCAATCAAATACAGGGGAAAACCAAAAAAAAAAAGTCTGTTTTAATAAAATGATACAATAGCACCACATATATAAGATTACTGGTGGCATAGTGCTTACCATGGTGGTCTTACACCTCCAGTTATTCCCGCATTCGCATCTGTACAGTATGTCTGGAGTTTGGTCTCCTTGTGCTTGGTGGGTTTCCTCCGGGTACTCCAGTTTCCTTCAGATATACAGGGTAGGATCATTGTTGTTTCCAAATTCCCTGTAGTTTTTGAGTGAGTGTATGTGTTTGTGTGCCTTGTGAAGGATTGGCACCCTGTCCAAGGTGTAACCTGCCTAGTGCCCCGAGTCCCCTGGGATAGACTCCAAGCGGTATAGAGAGTGAGTGAGACAGGGTAAGAGGGTAAGATTGAAAAAATCAGTCACTGCAAAGATTATTCCATTCATTTTTCCTACTGCTTATCCTGTGAACCCTGGATGCTCAGGGAACAAATCAGGAGACACCCTGGATGATGTGTCAAACCATTTCAGGACATAATCACACACACACACACACACACACACACACACACACACACACACACTAAGGATTACAATTTGGAAATGCCAATCAGCCTACACTGCTTTGGACTTTTGGAGAAAACTGACTAAGCACAGAGGTGAGACCCTGGAGGTGAGACAGCCCTAATCACTAAGCTAACATGCTGTAAGCTCTTCAATTCACATATTAATTCTAGATTGTGAAATAACCAGAAGGTCCATGTTTTAAACATGCCCACCATGTTTTCTTTTTCACTATTTCCCATTTGGTTTGTTTTTCTATTTTCATTTCATTGGAATTGTAGGGAAAGCTATATAATGCACAGTGGGTGTGTGCACGTTTGTTGTGTGTGTGTGTGTGTGTGTGTGTGTGTGTGTGTGTGTGTGTGTGTGTGTGTGTTTGCACTCAGACTCATGAGGGCTGCTGAGCTGGCAGACAGACAGTTTTTCCTGTTAGAACACGACAGGATGTTTCCAGGAACCCAGATCTCCTTCACCTTCCCCCCACTCTCTGTCTCCGTCTCTTTCTTTCCGTGAGCCTCTGTCAAAACTCAGCTAGCTTTAGCCAGGTGAAACGTTCCTCCAAAGCGTCTGACTGCCAAACTATCGCAGAGAGTGTAAGAGGAGCAGATCTACTCAGGGTAGATTGCACATACAGAGAGAAAGCTTTGGAATACGCAGAAAAAAAAAAAATGAAGACAGTATGATCTGATGCAGAACGGAGAGGATATTACACTGATGTGATTGAAGGATATTATTTCCATTCAAGGATCATGACATTAATAAAAACTGTGTGTGTGAAAAGGGTAAGTCAATGCTGCCTTATGTCAAGACCAGTGCCCACCCCTCTGCTTCGTCAACGCGCCGCCTGTAGCTCTGGTCTAATCTCAAGTTTCCTCTGCCTCTTGCCTTGCCCTTAGTTCAGGACACAAGTCTCAAAGTCGAATGAAGCATCCCTGATGGTTTCCGCAGACGCCGGGACACCTGATCCACTTCTATAAATCACTGCCTTCTGGGGAAATGAAGTGGTCCAGTGAGCCTGAGCTCAGCTTGTGAAATGTGACGCTGCGCCAGAGCCCGAACGCTTAGGTCAGATGCCACAGAGCTCTGACAAGCCCACAACAGCTAAATATAACACACGCACCAAGGACACTGGGTAATGAGAACAGACCCGGTGCGTTTCTGAATATGTGCATGGAGACACAGCTCATACAGATATCCAAAAACAGCAAGACTGTTTTGGAGAAAAACAAATATATACGGCTCCGTCAGTCGCCTCCACAATAATATCTAGGCTTACAGGTATCTTAACAAAGCATTAATAACAGGAGCGGTGGTGGAATAAGGATGTAAAGCTTTCACGATAAAGCAATAAAATAACGCAGTGAAAGTCATAATAGAATTTGGGAATCAAATGAAATTTCATCAAAAGAGGCAAATAATACATTATGTAATCAACCTGTTGAAGGAGATCACCGATCACCAGGGAAACATCTAAATCTGATTACTTTTACAATCTGAATCCATACATGCAAACCATACATGCATTTCTGTGAAAGTTCGCATTGAGTATAATCTGCTTACAGGCATATATAACTGATATTATTAAAATAAAATACATCAGATGACACATCAATCCATCTTCATGACGACTGTTCTGTAAGGACATTTGGAATACATTTTGCTGAGACTGGCATAAATAAAACAAATACTAGCACTTTTTTTTCAACTATATTAAGAAAAAAACAAGAGAAAATAAGTTGACTTAATATTCACAATTCACTTCTAATAAAAGTCCAGGCATAGTTAGATTGAGAGGGGGAAATTTTTTTTTATTTTTTATGTGCATCACATTTTTATAGAACACTTTCAGGATTTATTTTGTAAAAAGTATTCGGGAAATGAAAGCCTGCGTTTCTATTACACAGGAGTGTGTTATTACAACAAAAAGGGAAAGCAAAAGAATCACTTTTACTGAGAAATAACATTTTGGAAAGTTGGATAAATCTATTTAAGGACATTTTTGCTGTAAACAAAAGTGAGGGGATTCCTGTCTTGAGTAATTATTCATGTGCAATCAAACAGATGCAGTAGAAAGAAATTCCTTTTTAAAAAGAATTAGTGGACAAGGCCTTATATGGAAGTCCTGCTGGTGTGTGTCCACAAGAAGGCTTTAGACATCAAACTGTGTATTTGGGTGTTTGGATATGTCATGTAGAACCAAAGTTATTGTTACTTTTAAAACACGTAAAATTAAATTTGACCTCTACCGGAATACGGGAAAGGTGTGGCAAAAATGTACAACTCATCGAGTACAAAATATTCATATTATTATCATTTGTTCATAGAACCTCCAGGGCCGGGGTTCAATTCCTGCCTCGGGTCTGTGTGCATGGAGTTTGCATGTTCTCCTCGTGCTTGGCCAGTCCAAAGACATGCGGATTAGGCTAATTCCCCGCAGTGCCTGCAGTCTCCTGGGATGGGCTACAAGATAAAGCGGTATAGACAATGAGTTAGAGTGAGTGAGAAACACCCATAAAAACGTGTGAACGTATGAATATATTTACTTTTTTGCTCAGTAATGATTTCATAGTTGGTCACAATGTAATAAATGTAGTTTCATCATATTGCGTATGTCTGAGAAGATTCTTAGTCATGCAGCTGAGGTTATCTGGAAGCTGAGTCATGTCAACTGGACTTCTTTCCTTGTTCAGCAGAATGTTGTTGTAGTTGAATACTTATCCACGTAGCTTCATCAGTCTGAGGTAAGTTGGAAATTATTTAAGTCCTCCAAGGTCAAAGGATCCGCCCCTAGGGTCCAGTTGACATGACTCAACTTCCAGACATATTGCATATGTCGTTCTGCCGAAAAACTATTTAAACCACTATTGCACAATCCTGAAGCCTGAATATATGCATTAAAACACAGTAACGCAAAATAACAGCTAAAACGCTCTGGGTCTTAAGGGTTAACAGGTGCTTAAAACAAGCTATGTAATTAAACAATGGGTTGGTGAAGGATCCCGGGCTAATTTTAGCTACTCACTTATTCATTCTAACAGGTTTCTCAAGTTTTTTCACTATGCTAACACTCAACTTCTGTGCAAGCCACGCACAAATAAAAACAATCACCTGAGTTCCAGCACATGTTGGAAACAGGTTTGACATGTAAACATGGCCTCTGGCCAAGGTTCAAAATATCAGCCTGTACCAACCATGGGTTTGGTTTGAACATTTTGTGACGCTCCTACACCGACATAACTAAGGCAAAGCATCCTGAAAGACTGCTCTTAAAATACCAGCACTCTCAATGACTCTATTTGAAGCCAAGAGCTTCAGACTGGCTCTAAAGGCCACGGGGATAACAGATGTGATGATGTGCTTCTAAACCCTTCCTCGATATCTGACACCGCGGAGTGGAGCAGACATTGCGGCAGCATTTACACTCATCGGCCGACTGACCACTCAGACTCCGAAAGAGTGCAGTCCTAAAGATGGGTATTATTTCCAGTGGGAATTGCTCTATGCTAAGGGATATCTCATGAAGCTTTTAGTGACGTTGGTGTGACGTACCGCTGACAGGTCTTGTCCGTAATCGTGATAGTGAAGCCTTGTGCGATATACTGTATGGGTGTGTGTGGCCAAAAAGCATATCCGAACCTTAAAGCAGGGGGTGGTGGTGGTGGAATGGATAGCCCCTAGCTACCAGCTCATAAACACTCGCAAACATAATACGCTCATCCCTGCAGCTATATTAAACCTCGATCCACACTAGAACATACCACCCACATCTCCCTCCACATAGGGAAGCACGAGGGCGATGGTTGGCTTACCGTGTCATTCGGCTGTAACTGACACATAAGCCTGGTGTTCGCATGCTGCTACGAGGCGAGAGCAGGCATTCTTTTCCTAATGTCACGTCACACCAACAACGACGACTCGTATCATTAACTCTGCACGCTGTAGATGTCACACCCAATTATTCTGAGCCAATAAATTATCATCGTGTCATTGTGCTGTTTTGTTCTTGTTTTTTTACATTACCTTGTGAGAAGATTCCTCCCTCTACATAGCAATGCTTTGTACATTTCGGGCTTTGTCGAGGCAGGAGGACGGATAGAAGAAAAAAACCTCCCTTTTCAAGCCTGTTCTATAATTCAAACCTGCCCTTCATAATGCTGTTTTGTTCCTGCCCTGCCCAGTTTGTGGGTACATGTGTACGTGAGTAAGAGTGCTGGCTCACAACTGCATTCCTGCGCTGACAACGTTGTCATTCCGTCAATATCTGGCATACCGAAATCTCAGTGGATCAGACAGCTAAACTTTCCAGAAGCAGGTGCTACCAAAACTTCTGTAAGCTATCCGCCCTGAAACTGTGCCAGTTATGAAAATATCTCAATAACACTCACTCACACACACACACACACACACACATATATACACACTCACACACACTCATAATCTCATACACTCAGAGACTCTCTCTTGCTTTTGGCAGGCTGCCTGCTGGATTTCAACGTTCCCTTGTGCAGAAATGCCCCCTCCCTTTCCAGCATATCCTGCTTGGCTTGGCCAACAACTTTCCATGCAGCATGACACTGGATCGTTTTCTTCCCACACACTCCTGCCTGCCTGCTAGCGTGGGGGGGGGGGAGAGAAACATTGCCTTTTCTACCCGTACTATTACTGAATCCCAGATGTGCGCACAAACAAAGACAAGGGCAGGAGGGGGGATTCACATGTTCCCTGTACCCTTCGTCAGCAGTATGTTATTAACATTTCTCTTTGTTTGGGAACATGAGAGGAGGCGCGGACCACGTGTTTCGGGACTCAGTCCAGCACATTCTTCTGAGAAATAGTCAGTCTGTATGTGGCTGGATGTGGACAGGATGTTAGACACACCACATTTTTCATGGATAGCTTTGTTCCAAGTCTGGTTTTTGGAGAGAAACAAGGAATCGCAAACTGAGACTTTCTTATTATTCCCTCAAACGAAATCTGATTAAACCTTATAGTTGGTGTTTAAGCAATGTGTTCCAATGTCCTGGAGTACAAAATAAAACTGTACTGGTAGCAAGATTAGGAATATATGAAAAAAAAGTAAAAAGTACTACAGTATTTAGCACAGTACGTCTATGAAGAGCAGAGAGAAAAGAGAGGAGGAGAGGGCGAAACAGAGATGCTGTTTGATCTTTTGGGAAACAGCAAGCACATTATTCATCGTGGCATGGTTATATAACACGGGTGATGACTGAGTTATGAGTCTCTGCTGCAAACTCAGTCAGTTTATCTATTATCCCTTTTTCCTCATCTCTCTTCTTCTTCTTCCTTTGCTTCTTTCTTCCTTTCTCAACCAATGTGTAATGTTGAATGTACACAATGCTCAAATTGGAGGACATGTTCTTCATGGCTAAGCAAGGAGAGGCTCGTATTTGTACTGTATGTGGTTACATGCCAGGAAAATCATCCAACTCTAATTGCTCCCAGATCGAAACTGTAGAAAACAGGCTATTTTTTTGTGGCGCCAACACGAAGGAGGCAAAAGAAATCTCCTCTTGCAAATGTGCAGAGACAGAGAACGTGTCAAGTCGAGACTTGTCGGAAACGCAGTTGACAACAATGCTCTGGGTTGGCAGCATTGAACTAAAGAACCAACTGTAATAAAGCCAAAAGACTGGCCGCAGCTGCAGCTGCTTGGGTTCATGTCAAAACCTGACGTTCTCTCCTGTCTGCCTTTGTGCTGTGTGAAGAGAAGCCGCCTTTTTTCTTTATCACATCAGCTCATCAGCTGATCCCAATCCCTTCTCTCTCCTTCAGCAATGGCTGTCTTGCACACAAAAGCCTCTTCTGTCTGCCTAACACCCCCCCACCCCTCTCCCCGCTCTCTCGCTCCCTCACTCCCTTCTTTTTTTCTGTCGAGATCTGTTTTTGTGCTCTTTTGTTTTTGTTCCTCTTCGCCTCGTCTCGTTTTTCTCTCTCCCTCCCTTTGCCGCCGCTTACTGCTCGCTCCAGTTTTTTTTCCAGCACATTTGACAGCGATCCAGCACCTGAAAGAAAACATTCCGACGATCGCGAGCGCTAGCTGTCTCGTTTTTCACGTCGAGGACAAAAAAGGAATGCTCATTTCCATTTCACAGTAAGAAAGAAAGAAAGAAAGAAAGAAAGAAAGAAAGAAAAAAAAAGAAAGAAGAGTGGGTGTAGAAAAAAAAAAAAGACAGAGACTGTACTTTGTGATGATTTCATCCATCATGTGAATTGCAGTCTACTGCGATTCCTGCAGGCCCCTTTTTGACACTGCACGCTAAAAATAGAGCAGTGTGGCTCAGTGGCAGGACGAGAGGGCATTAATCATGCAAAAGAAGAATACATTCCTCTGGTTACTTCTCAATCAGCCTCCACCCCCTGCTCTGGAAACCCTCAGTACTCCATGTGAAGGAAAGGAGGGGGTTAGAAAAGGGTTCTTAAGTCTGCCAGTCTGAGATTGCAGAAAGAGAAATCAATCAAACATCGGTCACAACAAACGGATCAAACCGTGCAGAGTTGACCTTCATGAGCAAGGCCTATTTCTCAGAAGTGAGCGTGTAAGTGGTGGAGAAGGCCGGAGGAAACAAGGTCCCTTCCCCGCCTGGGATAACAAGGGTGCTGGGCTTCATCTGTGTCCTATTAAACTGAACATTTGGATCCCTGTGAGATCAAAGATGGAGCCTGTGGGGTCCGGACAAAGAGATAGATATGAAGGCTTCAATTGAGATCAGCTGTTGCACGCCTATTGCATAGTGGCTCAGAGGAGAGACAGAGAGAGAGAGGGAGAGAGCGAAAGATTGCACAGTTTTTGAAATATATATGAAGATGATTCCATAGACCTGCAGGGCATGAATGAACGTTGAATACAAACAGAAAATGCAGGCTTTCTTCTTGGAGGGGAAAGTCATCCTTTAAAATCGATAGTTAAAAGCTCTGGTTAGAGATAAGAAACTATAATAAGACACAGGGGCATAAATGCATCGCTGACTTCAATGAACTGTCTTTTTTATGGTTGTAAATTTCCCGAGGCTATTTTTGCACATAAAGGACAAAAAGGTAATTCAAACCAGATGCAACCGTGTTTTAATTAAAGGTTTCTTTATAGGACAGTTTGGCCAAGGGCTCGATGTGACCAGGACTCTCAAGGAGGAACAATGGCACTAATGTTAGAAACCTCATGACTCCAACCAAAATAGTACCAACCATAAATCCTGTTCTGCATTCCTTTCTCTTTTTTTTTTTTTTTGGTTTTAGAAAAAGCCCTTGTCCTTGTTCCCAATCAGAAGTGACCTGCTTTTGCCTTTATGTTACAGCTTTCCATTAGCCTACTGCCTGTTGGAGAGAAAGCCAACAAAACAGAGAACTAAAGAAAGACTAATGACAGGGGACTGAAAATAGATAGTCACCTAAATAAGGTGTCATGTGGCGTTATATATAGAGCGCACTGCTGCAAGTGAGAAAGCACAAAGTGAGAGCGAAAAAATGAGAGCGAGAAATTCTCTTTCTTTACAGACTCATAGAATTAATGTCTTAATCAGTTGTGAATTATCATCTTAATCAGCCTCCAGCCCATCCCTCTGTCTCTAACATTCTTTCTCACCAAGCTGATTAAATCTACATTCATTCTCCATTCAAATGGAAAAAAAAACTAACAAAACTCATATGATAGACAGATCCACAGCCTTCCCGTTCCCACGCTCTTAATCTAATTTCTCCTCTGGCTCCACCTGACATGTCACCACAGAGCACCAACACACCTTTAGCCCAGAGGCCTTGGAATATTGCTGCAATTCTGCGTTTCACCTTAAAGCAGGAACAGGCTTTGTACAGTATATAAAGTCCTTGCTTTTACTAAACAAAATTGTACCAAATGCCTATTCATCTTTTCAGCTTAACTACATGCCTTAAGCTATTGCACATGGAGTTTGGACTTTTCCTCCCCTAAGTCATTTATATCACAGCCAGCTGCCTTTTGTTCAATGTCCAGAGGCTGTTCCGTGCATGGGCTGAAGCTGGTGTTCTCCCGAGTGATCAGCAAGGTCAAAAGTCGAGTGTTTGTGTCAATACGCCTTGTGTGAAATGGTTGAAAGGGCTGGACAATTGGGTTTCAAGACATCCAAATCTAATTAACTCACTCACTTCCCTTTCACTAACAATGAAATACCATTGTGTTCCTTGAAATAACATGAATTCGGGTTGAGTCAACTATTTAAAGACCCCATTCAAGAACAAGACTTGATAACATTACAGAAATCCAGACGTTGTTTCTCTACAAAGGTCTAAAGCTGATAATGCATAATGGCTCAATGAGAAAGTACCAATTCATGTAGAAAGTTCAGAAAACATGGCCAGTTACATAATACATAATAACATGGAAGTTATTTGATCAGAACAGCAATCCAGAATTTCAGGCAGCTTCAGTTTCTTTTCCTATAAAATGGTCTGAAGTTGTAATGGGAAATTGCTCATGTTCAATTGCTCCATTTTAATGGACCAATATATGATATCTAATTTATAAATCAACGTATCAAAAAATGTTAATCCTTAAATAATTCTTAAATGATTACAAGCCATTTGCTTTTCAATGTCAGTAGCAATTCTTGTTTTATAACAAATTCAAGCCACTTCTTGTTTTGTCTTGTCAGTTTAAAACACAAATTTAATGAGAAAAAAATTGGAAAACAAACCATTGAAAAAAATTGCTAGGCAGAAAAAGTACTCCAAGCAAATAGTAAGAAAGTGGGATAGCTTGTGAGTTTGTTCTTGCCAAGGCTGACCATTTACAGAACCTTCACTCTGCCAAACCACCACACCCATGGCGGCACAGAAAAGAGGCAGCCAGAGTGCAAAGGACCGCTCTGCTTTTGAAAAACACAAGAGATTGTGCAACAGTTGTCAAACAGAACCCACAGAAAGGCCTGTTACACATTAACAAATGAGGTCAAGAAGCAGTTCCTCTGAACACCCCCCCCCCCCCCCCCCCCCCCCCCCCCCCCCCCCCCCTCCCACCCACATCTTCCCTTCTCGTCTCTCATACTATATCCTTTGGTCTGTGCTTCCTCCTACCCATTCCTCCCCCATGTAGCAGAAACTGAGCCTCGTGCTGGGTGGGATATTTCATTACAAAGCATTCATTTTGCACATCTAAAAAGGACCCCACAAGTCCCCCCTCACAGTATGGTGGAAAGCCCTGCACAACGTGCACCAGAAAACCCTATCTTAAAAGCCTTAAAAAAAAAAAAAAAAAAAAAGGCACTCATACAAAGAGTCGGAAAGGATGCAAGAGATTCACTTTGAAGAACCAATCTCTAAAATAAGGCTTCCTGAAATGGGAGTCTGTTTTCAAAGTTGCTTCTAGAGAATAAGACCAGACTTGAAAATATTGGTGAGGGAAATTTCACCCAGATAAAACAAAAATAGCCCATTTTCTCAAATATGTATATATTTCTTTGGAAAATTATTAATTAGGGCTTTTATCCCAAAGACATCTCATGAGGGAATATGTGGAACTGAGGATGGAACTGTGTCAGTGTGGTGTGAAGGGGGAAAAAAGACAACCAGCATAACCATGATTATATGGGCTGTTAGATGTGTGCCTAAAAAGAAATTTTTTACGAAGATGCAACTCAACACTTGAAGGGATGCACTGGTTAATTATGCATTATGTTTCCCTTTGGACTTTTGTGTTATACATTTCTCTATTTCACATCTAAATTTGTTGTTCATTCATTGGCTTGAACTAGTATTTATATCCACTTCAAACTGATTTATTTCTTTGCAAAGTAAAAGTCTTTGCTTCAAAGCAAGAAAGAAAAAAAAAAAGACTCTGCTTTTTGACAGTAGCGGGCAAATAAAGGGCAATTCCTTGGCATGGTTTCCCCCATGTCTGCTAACTGACGTGGCACCTCCATATTCCCTCTTGTGTTTACCCATGCAACAGGTAACCAGGCAACGGAGGCCCCCTTTTACGACAAACACACACCAGCTTGGCGAGGGTGTGATCTCTATATTTGGTGCGACATAAAAACCTTTCCTCCAGATAAAGGCTTCCAGTCAACAGGACGCATGTTCCTTTCTTGGTGCTGCCGTGTCTGTGATTGATGGCAGGAGGGCTTTGCCTGTTTTCTGTCTAATTATAGTCAGTGCAACTGCTGGATATGTCTGCCCTCCCTCCGTTTTCCTTTACCCCCACCCTCTCCCTGTCTCCCATTCCTCCCTCGCTACCTTTCACATTCTCTGCTTTCTTTTTTCCCCCTGGAATAGCAAAGGTTCTGGAATGTGAGCTGGCTGTTTGCCCCACACCGCCTCACCCCCCCCCGTTCAGTACTCCCTTTTAGCCCCGCCTGTCTGTGTGCATGCGTGCATATGTGTGTGTGAGTCTGTGTGTGTATGTGTGTGTGCTACTGCATAAAGCACAGACAGTAAGACCCTTACAGGATTTCCACAGATCCCCAAGGCAGACTAGCAAAAAACTGCTGACGTGGCGAACACACATCTCTGGCTTGTCCAGGCCATGCAGGCCCACGGCGTACTTGTTGACCTTCAGAGTTGTGTTTGAATCTGTAACGTCCAATGGGAGCAGTTTGCTTCAAACCCAAAGTGAAACAGTCAGTGAGACCACATCCACACGCTTGACAGAAAAATGTCTGGGCTTACACATAGTCTAGAACAAACTCCACTTTCAACAATGGGACATGTCTTTAAATATTTTAAAACTAATGTACATGCACATTAAAGATAACAGGTTACTAACATATTCCTGCTTTAATATAGCCCTTAAGGATAAACAATATTCACATTTATGTACTCTTTATCTAGAAATCCTTACCTGGAATCAGTGATGGAGCATATATTTATAACTTTAATACTAACTGCAGGCTTTTGTACATGACAAATTATATTTAAAGGGATACTATTTAGAAATTTCCAAATATCTAGGTGTTTTATACATATTAAAGTGTACAATACCAGTCACAAGGAAAGGTACTGGTACTACTAAAGGTACTATTTTTCCATACATTAAACAATACATAAAAACTTTGATTTTATTACCTGACAATTAAATTTAAATGGTCACACGTCATTAATTTGTGGTTGCAATATTGTATGTTGTGTGTAAGGACTAAGCAATCTAATATATACATAATAGTATACTGTACGTATTACAGTAATTAAAGTAATAAGTAAGTAATTAAAATTGGATGCAAATCTGTACTGTTATAAAAGCAGGGCGCGCGGATATTGACTGAACCTTCATGATTCTTGCGCGAGCACAGAGAGGAGAGTCGCAGCCTATAAATCATCAAAACCAAAAAAAATAAACTGCGCGCGCCAAACAACGTGTCTCGTTCGTGTACAAGCACAGCCTTTTTACCCCTTTAAAGTT
>JAQQZT010000007.1:20153765-20169197 GCA_030068275.1 Clarias platycephalus | reverse complement strand
TATTTAGACTCGACACTAAACGCATATGGGTGGGACGGCTGTGTAAACAAAACCCTTCGCGTCGAGTTTCGGTGTGACGGAACAACGTAAACAGGTCTGACAACAAAACACACGAGAGCGACCGCGCGTGCGCACACGTCACCACACGGTCAACTCACAAGGCGCGCGGTGCATGTCGGGAAGCGACAGTTCGAGCGGCGGCCATGTTTACTGCAATAAAGTAGGCCTAATTGAAAATATTGTAATTGTAAAAACTCCTTATAAGCAAAATGTGTTAAACAGAAGAATTTGGAGTACAGCATGGGTTTTAAATGATTCAAAAAGTCTAATTATTTAGATTTTTCTTTTAACTGAACAGGACAAAATTTGGAGATATATTTTATATACGTCAAGTCTGTTTGTTTCTAAGTATTATGAGTGTAATATGTTATCATAATATAAATAATAGACAAGCTACAGAAATCCTGGAAATATGATATGGAAATAAGTCTTGATATTAAATTGTTCTTTTTAGGTGATGTGAAGACCTGAAAGCAATAAAAATGTTTTCAGTAAAAACAAGAAGGTAGTTACCGGGCTGGGTTATATAAGGGTTAAGCGCTGTCTTATTCCACTGAATGGCAAGCGCATGTGAATTCTGGGTGGAACAGAGGCTTCCATTCACTTCAGTAAGCTTAGTGTGTGCAATCAGCCTTAACAGTAGCAGGCATGTTGGCCTCCAAGGAGCCCCAGACTGAGGAACAGGAGGACGGTGACTCAGGAATTCCAAAGCAGGGGGGCGAAAACCACGTGGTCAGGGAACATTTCATTAGGCTTAAACTACGGTGCGGGGCTGACTCTTCGAACGTGCAGCTAAAAGCACTCAGAGGGCAAATAACTGGTCCAGACTTGGTCAAGAAGCAGCTTCAGTTGTTGCCTCTCATTCACAGCAGTAGTCTCCAGGCTTCTATGGACAAACTATAAACTTGAACGTTAAAGTGGTGAAATGATTAAGAAGTTAAAACAAAAATCTCCAAAGACTACTGCGTGTTATAGGTGACATGTGTAAGATATGGAAGTGTTGGTGGGGAACACAGGCTTACCGAAAAAGGCCAAAGGAACGAGTGTTTACGAGCCCAGAACATATGGCAATTGGGAGTAAAAATAGACATCTAGAGAGTCGGATTGCATGCCGCATTAAGGTACTCAACACAAGCGTTTAAAAAGATTTAAAGCACAATTCACAATGAGATGACACAGTCTGAAATTTTTACCAATTCAGATATTCTTGGGAAGGTAATTAGTTAATAATCCCCGTATTAAATCGCCTGATGCCACACATAGCACAGAATAACACATTCTCCCTTTGTCTCATCGGCTCTTCCTCTCCCTCCTCTGAGGCCCATTTTCTTGCACAGGTTGTTGCATCATCCCTCTACAGTGTGATTCACAGGAGGGTGAGACTGCCTCAAAAATAATGGACAAGAAGCAGAGCATAGACACTTTAGGCTGTTATTACAAGGTCAAAAATTGTATTTGGCAATTTTAAACAAGTGCATACAAGTACAGCTAGAAGCATTTCAGTTTGCCAAGTGCTCATAGAGTAGTTTTAGTCACATTCTATGTTTAACATGGACTGCCACCAGTTCTAATAGTACACTGATAATTGGCGTTGAACAACAACTGAAAAGGGGGGGGTGAAAGTAGTCTGTTAGAATGTGTACATACCTTTTCATCTTCAAAAAATATAGAAACAATGTATTCAAAAAGGGAAAATCAAAAAAATTTATACAGCCATGTTTATGAAGTGTACACTTCCCTTGAGTCCATATGTACATGTCCGATAATTTTTGTTTGGATGGTATGCAATGTGATTTATTTATAGTCATCTTAAATCATGTGTTTATGTCATTTGATGGTTTTGAATGTTTTGCAAGAAAAAAACAAACATAACAAAAAAAGAGGAAAACAATAGTGTGAAAAAAAATCAAGGGTCTCTCTCTTTTTTTACTTTCACGTCCCCAGCCAAGATGGTAGCTATTTCCCCCTGCATGAATGCCCAGGGCACGTTGGAGCCCACCAGTGGGCATTTCTCGCCGCTGGGGCAGTACACTTCGCCTGTGGCACCCTGCTGTTTGATGCTCTCGCGTGAGCAGGGGAAGCAGAACTTGTGTGAGGGCACTGATGGGCACTGCACGAAATGTGTGTCCTCAAGCCGCTCGTGACACAAGGTGCAGCACAGGGGAACGCTGCCAGGAGGCACCGACGAGTCCGGAATGCTCTGTGGGTGACCACTCTGAGGGTCTACCACACCTGGGACATGGCTGGGACCCGTGCCTGCAGCAGCTGTGCTCGCCACCCCTGCGCTCATCACGTCCCTTTGGGTGAGCCGCCGCTGACCGGCTGATGTGGGAGATAGCGGACTACCGCTATTTCTCCTTGGTGTAGTGGAGTGCACCTGGTTGGCATCTTTAGGTGAGCCGGTGCCCGCGCTGCCAGCATTGTCCGCTGCCTGGATGAGGGCAGCCATGGGAGATTGACCGTTCTGCACAGCCAAAGCAGCCTCAGGTGGCGTGGTGCGTGGGTGTGGAGAGATGGTGGAAGGAGGTCCGGTGGGGTAGCCTGAGAGAGCTGCAGCAGGCAGCTTTGGCACTTCAGGAGGGCAGGAAGACCAAGGCAGCCCGTCACCATTCAGTTTGCTGCCTGTGCCCTCACCGTCAGGCTCCGGGGAGGCTTTCCTCTTCATGCTGCGAGGTGGCTTGCCTGTAAAGGGAGGGGGAGGATTGGAAGGGTTGGGGTGGGGAAGTGGTTTAAACAGTTAGAAAGAAAGGAAACAGACATTAAGCATAAAAAAAAATCGAGTTCTTTCATTCTTGAAAAACTCTTAGCATGACCTGTTGTTGGCACTGTTCAACGATTTCTTTGCCGTACAAAAACAACCATGCCATATGAAGGTAATGAGAGAAAATGTGCACGTTTAACTTCTAATTTAGAAATAATTTCCAAGCAATTATTTTAACACGATTTTTTAACACAAAGGGTAAAAATTACGTTTTTTAAAGTTCAGAAGAAACTTAATTTACTACTTTCAAATAAACTTGCTTAATATTGAGTGAAAACTTCAGAAGGGTCTAAGTGCAAAACGTCAAACAATGCCTATATTCGTACCTGGTTTTGAGGAGGCATTAATGTCGTATCCCATCCGGTGCGGCATGGGTGCGTGATCTTTCTTCAACCTGCCGTCCAGAGAGTGCAGGGCCATGAGGTCGCGCACGGTTTTGCCTTTGCTCATCCACTCGTCGCGCTTGTGACTCTCGCCCAGGTCAGACAGGCTGTCCGGTCGGTGTTTGTCCTTCGCCTCATCCGACCGCTTCCCTCCGTGCTCGATCGTTAATGCGCCCGGCATCCCCATGGGAGGTGGCCGGCCGTTCACTGGCAAACCACCCCCGTTAACGTTCACCAAAGGCACGAGGCTCGGCGGGACCGCGCTCAACCTGCGAGGATTGGGGCTCTGGCGGTTCAGCTCCGGCGGATCGTCGGGTTTGGGGAATCCGTTCGGAACCGGGAGGCCGTTTGCCTGCCTGGCGCTGGGCTGATACTCGGGCCCGAGGCGTGGAGGTCTGTCCGAGGAGATTGAATAGCGGTCCAGGGACTGAGGCGGCGGCGCACGCGAGCCACCTTCTCCAGCCGCGTGGTTGACGGACTGAATGTCCTTGGCCGACTTGCCTGCTCCAGGCGACCTGCCTTCCTGGAATCCGTGAGCCCTCTTGAGCTGCCGCGCGGTCTCGATCACGAACTCGATGCGATCCGCGCCCTCGTAGTTTACGCACCCCCTGCACACCGGCTCCGTGAAATCCCAAATCATCGCCCACGGCATGCGGGGCAAGTCGCACAGATAGCACGACTGCCTGCGCGAGGCACCGACCGCCGCGGAGGACATGGCTTTGGGGAAGGAAGAAGAAAACAACGAATATGACTAATTCTCCAAACGCCCGCCTGTTGTGTTTTATTTATTTCTGTTCAGGGAGAAAAAGCAGAAAAAAAGGTAGTAGCTTCCCGCACCAGTCCGTCGGCGACAAAAACAGCGAAGTTTACACTCCGAAGTTCATGGCAGTGCGTGCTTTACTACCGCGCGCCTCTATCTAGCTTGCGCACTACTACTCAGCCAGCCAGTTCTGTGTGGCGCGATGACGTCACTAAAGTTCAGCTTCCAGCGTTTCAGCTCCGATTCTATTTACTTCGATTCTTCGACAACCTCCTTGTGCGCATGCGCCACGCTTTCCCCCTCGCCCTCGGCGCTCCAGCTGGGCTGTTGGATCTGAAACCACATTTTTTCAACGTCTAGATGTGTTTTCTCAGTACTATTTGCCTTCTTACTTCTGTTGGTTCACAGGAACGTAATATTTACGCTGCGCACAGGTAGTCAGATCTGGTATATTTTAGCAGCAAAAAAATCATATATAAAAATTAAAGTGATTACAAAAATTATGTACAAACTCTAATGTGAATAACTAGGTTTTATGTAGAAAAAGAAATCTAAATTTGCACTTTGTACTTACTGTAGATCCTACAGTCGTTTTCGTAAAATATTGTCAAAAGCATTCTACACAAATCTGCGCACTGTTACGCAATGCACACCTCTTGGCTTGGATCGTGCAAACGCCAGCGCGGTTAAAACCTGACCCGTAAGCCAAAATATTGCCCGGAGCGCCAGCCCATAATAATTCCGCATTCCGGTCGTCCTGGCAACGCAACGTCACGCGGGTGACTGACTTTATGTCTGAGATGCAGTGCACGTTTAAAGCGTGGTAGTATTTTAACTCTTTACTCTAATAATATGTCTACACGCTGTTAGATCATTTACACCGCCCTGCACAAAAAAACCAACGTGTAATTTCTGATTCATTCTAGTTTTAAGTATTAAACTTCCCCTTCCTCTATTTTAAAAATGTTTTTTTTTATGGGGGTGAATTCCGCGTCGCCAGATTGGTTTTATTTGCACATTTTCAATCCTGATCTGTGCATCTGACAATGTTACTTCTAACTACGTATATCATTTAATATCAAGTGATATATACTGTTTATTTAACATAAACCTGGCAACCGTAAGAACATGTGACAGCCAGCGTAATGTATTTAGCTTGAGGGAAGTGGACTTTGTTCAGACTTGAAGCTGATCAGTTTGACTCATGTAGACCAAGCCCATGTGATTCAGCAAAGCTGCCACTGGCTCGCATTCAGCTTTAACACAAAATGGAAAGCCCCATGTCAAAGACAAGTCTTACCATGTGCGTTTCCTTATTGTTGTTTTTATGAGCACCCAGGCGTGAGTCACAGCTCTAACCAGCCCCAGACATAGTTTTAATAGGATCAGAAAGTCAAGGCTGGGCCATAAATCATTCAGTTTGTAGAATCACTTTGATTTCATTGAAGGGCCATTAACTGTCATTAAAATAAAATTAATTTAGAGGTATGATGAAGCAAATGACTCTATCAGTTGTCAAAAAGCTTTGCCCTTTCAACTCTCCAGCTGATAAAAAAGCAAACACTATTTTAAGTATAAGGGCCCTCAATTTTACATAAATATAAAGTTGCCTGTTTTAAGTTGTAGACCATTTTTCACACTGGTCTTTATTCCTAGAATTCTACTAACAGTTACCTAGACAACTAAGGAAGCTAGCTCTGTTTAATTTGCAATCACATCATCCTTGTTATCTAGGCTATGGTTACAGCATGAGGTTTATATACATATATATTCTTTTCCCCACATTTTCTCTCAATTTGCTTATTTTCCAAATTACCCATATCTGAATGCTAGCCTCAGAAATGGTACAGGCTAGCAAATGGTTTCTTGAATACATACATGTAAATAAATATTATTGAACTGCTGTGGCATCATTTTAAATTTTAACTCACAATCTACCAATATTGCACATCTGTACAGCCTATTTTATATATATACTTAAATGCATTTCTTTAAATTGCTGTTGCCAAATTTAAAATTTTTATGAAATTAGAGTAAACACAATTGTAATCACCATTGGTCTCCAGGGCCCCTAGTTAGACTACAGAGGTTCCTAGGTGGATGGATGGTAATTTCTTTAGCAGGATTGCATTAGACAGTGCTAACTTGCTCGTCACTTGAAGAGAAGTAAAAGTACAACAGTCGCTAACTAGCAACATTGTAATTTTAACCTGTCAGTGTTTTATGTTGCCAATTGGTTATTTAATCTCCACACACTTGCCATGTGATAAACAGAGTAAGTTCAAACAATTTTCCTAATATGAACAATCAAGGTAACCTTTTTTTTAGGCTTAATATTATATATAATTTATATATATTTGGAGCGTCGGATAGAAAAATGTGTACTCTATTGCAAAATGATTTGTTGTAATCTGTAAAAATGCCCCCCCTCCCCCCACCTTGTTCTTGCTGTCTCCTTGTATAAAAGACTAGGCCAAATGATAAGTTAACAGTAAAGCCACAGTCTTAGCTAGGTTATTCTCCATATATGCTGTGTTTGTTTGCCTTTTCATTTGCAAGCTACACCTGACAGCTCAAACAGCACTTATGACTTCATTCGAATGAGGAAGTGAGATATTAAGGTTTTGGATATCATCAAACAGCTCACCGCCAGCTCTTTCTTTGTCACCACAGAGCAGTGTTTAGTTTTCTCCAGACCTCAAACATTTCAACATAATACAATTAATCTTAAAATTACAATATTCACTGACGTTGAAATTGAATTTATACTAGATAATACACCATATAGAAGAGCTTTGTTATCTATTGTCTCGTCAGGTTTTGGTGTTTTATGAGGCATAGCAGATGTCACATTGACATTAGTCAGTAATTCGGATCAGATCTGCTTCTTACATAAGCATTTTCGCTGCTCTCATTTCAGCCTCAGCTGACTAAACGAAGCTGCAGCTCTCTGTAGAGTAGAATTACGACATGCAGTTCACTTCCGCCTCAAATGCACTAGTCAGCAACGACCGACACACACACACACGGCCACGTCGCTGAACAGCGTGTTCCGTTTCTGTACAGCCACGGGCAAAACAGTCAAATAAAGCGACAGACTACATGCTTTGCATACTGTACAAAGTAGACTCTGCTCATGGTCGGCATTTTGTGGTGAATGGCAAGAACTGTTTTTCTGAGAAACAAATATATGTTACAAAGATTTAAAAAGGAATGCTTTATTATTATTTGTAAATAAATGCTATGAAAATTTGGAGTGGTAGATAATTTGGTAGATAATACTATTATAAGAGAACAGTTTAAAAGGATCCTTAAAAATAATAATCATTAAATGAAGCAAGATAAACTGTACAACAGCAGCAAAAATAAGAATACAAATGTTGAATAAGAGAGAAAATATAAGATTTCCATCTTATATCACAGCAATATATATTTTTTTAATGAACAATAGATCACATTAAATTTTGTGAATTGTCCATGAAACAATTCAGCTCCAGTTATGACTTACATTATAGCAGCTGTAAACAGGCATTACCTCACCAGTTTGTCATGTTACCAGAAAACCAGGAACTAAAAACACATTAAGTGTTATGAAGTGTTGACACTAGAGACTCCTTCCATAAACATTAATAAACGTCTCTCTTTATTTAAAATACAGCCAATACCACTGGGAGAACTTATGTTAGGAGGAATTGATTAACACCTCTGACCAATTATATTATATTATATTATATTATATTATATTATATTATATTATATTATATTATATTATATTATAGCATCGCAAAGCAATGCATATTAGATCGCATGGTGGTGTAGGCACCTCGTCTCCAGGTTGCGTCGCGCCTTGGACCAGCCTTCCGCAACCCTGTACAGGTTAAGCTGTAAAGTGAATGAGTGAATGAATGGATTATATTATATTATGTTATTATATGATTATATTATGTTATATTATGATGGCACAGTGGCTTCATGGATAGTTTCCTCGAACGTCCAAGGTTGGGCGTTCAAATCTTGCCCCTGGTCCTGTGCGCGTGGAGTTTGCGTGTTTCCTCACACAGTACAAAGAGGTGCAGTGTACACAGCAAATTCCCCAATGTTGAATTAACACTTAGAATGTTGAATTAACACCCAGCAGTGTTTATATGAGTCCGGTTGGACTCAAAGTAGCTCTGAAAGTCTAAAATCAACACTGGGAATTTTATTGTGTAGGTTGATTGCAAATTCCAAATTGTCCGTTGTGTGTGATTGTGTATGTGTGTGTGCCTTGTGATGGGTTGGCACCCCATGCAGAGTGTACTCTGCCTTGTACCCTACCAGGCTCCCCATGACCTTATACAGGTTAAATATTATATTATATTATATTATATTATATATTATGATATCATGAGACATACTTTTCTGACACTAATTTGCAAATATATAATATTAACATCATATTGAATCATCTTTTATTATATACTTCTCATACTTGTGCATGTCTTAACTTTATTACTGTTTAACATCTACTGTCTCTTACTGTGTTATTCAATGCTGCTGCAGAACTGTAATTTCCCTCAGGATTAATAAGGATTTATCTTATCTCTCTTATCTTATCTTATTGTTCACCTCTACAGTATATATACTAGTTCATTACAGTATTTAAAGCACATCTCTGCTTACACCCACGTTTCCGCCTAGTAAAGTCCTTTTAGTGGCTTTGCCCTCTTGGCATGCCAGTGAGCCTACAAGGGTAAAACCCCAGTCAGATGTTTAGATAAGCCTGCTCAGTAGTGTGGGGACATCCCTAACCCATAAAAGATTTGTTTAGAGTAAACGTGCCTCCATCATCATCTATCGTCCTCAGTATAATGCACTGACATGGAAGCTGTTGTTCTATTTATTTTTAGCTCTATTAGGCTAAACTTTGACATCACGAACCATGTTGATCAGACTGCACACACAGATTTAAGTACAAGCCTGACTTGTAGATAGGATGGGATTAAGGGAGCTTGGATGAGGTATTATTCCCTTTGCCAAAGGGCAGAATAAAGACAGAAATTGAGAATAATCCTGATCTAGAACATCTACAGGTTAAAAAGATTTAAAAAATAAAAAATTTCTGTTCAAGTAGCACGATTGTCATAGTAATGGTAAGGATTTATGATTGGTATTCTTGAACGGGCAGCTAAAATGGCCATCTTTTCAACTGGAATGAAAACAATGTGCTGGAGAGCTTTGCAACCACAAAGGAAAAGCAGTGCAGTTGTTTGAATGGACACTTTATTCAAAGCTCCACACTTTACCATGCGTCAGCCCCACAGGAGACTTCCTGGAATTGTTGGCCAGACAAACATTATGCACACACGGCCTGACAGGCGGCCCGTCTATCTGGCTTAGCTGATTCACATGGGAGGAAGTCCACCACTGGGTAGGGTGGGGTGGTAATGTTGGTAGGAAATGGTCAGGTGATCACCAGGCAGTCTGTCTATAACTGCGTCCAAGTATGAATGGAGACCTAACACATTGATTAGTTTAATACCAGCCACATCCACATGCTGTTGCTCCACTATTGTTCTCCGTATGTTTACAGGATGGTAGTGCAGCACCACATTGCTTCACCGCACTGCCTGCTCACACATGTACCGCTTTTAAAGACCACGTTCTGAGGCTTTCTTTAAGAGCCTTCCTGGAATAAGATGCAATCTCTGAAATGAGTAATCTGATCTAAGCAGGCGCAAGCGTGGGACTACAGGAAGCATGTATAGCGCCTGCACCGTTTCACTCTTTCGCTTTGCCAGACTTGGGACAACTCATGCTGCTTTTCTTTAATAATTGAACAAATAGCTTTGTAGTGGAAGCCTTTGAAGTGTTAAAGCCATTTAATTTTTAATGACATATCTTTAATTAAGAATTCTGGACATGACACAAAGCTTTGATGTCCGAGAGACTGAAAATCACCGCGCAAATGTTGTCTGCTGTCAATGACTCGACAACAGAATGTCAAGATAGAAGCGCATCCATGACATGATGTAATTTTTTTTCATTTTGTATTACAAAACTAATCAAGCAAAGCTACACTGCACGCTCTCTAGTGAGCTACCCAGGGTCATGCGGACCTGAGCATGAACACATTGAAGAGCTAAGAACGAATCGAGACACAGATATGAGTGATGTAATCTTTCGGAGAGCCCTTCTTGCCCAGCATGAGTCACTTTTCTCATCGGCCTACTCCTTCCACCGGAAAGCGTCGCTATGGCAACCACAGCCTTATCAGGATAGCCTGTGTGACTAACCGCTTCCTGTTTACAACATTATGATTGCTTTCCGCGTTCAGCTCTGCAGACCAAACTAGCACGCACACATACACACACAAGGCGCGCACACACACTCATTCTAGAGTGTCAGGCAACCAACAAGGCCAGGGGTCTTTTTCACAGAGGATGAAAAACAAAGTGCAATGTCCTGCTACATACTTAACCGTATACAGCCCTTCTCTCGCTAATGGACCTGGTTTTATTGACTCTATCAAGGCAGAATCTACAGGCCAGTGTGTGATTTAAGGTGATTGGAAAGCATGCGCCACATTTCAGCCTGGCTGGCTCCAGCCGCTGAGTGGGCAAGCACTAAATCGCAGCGTCACCTCCACTCTAGGGCGCTGAAGGACAGAACCGAGTGAAATACTCCTCTCCTAGGGAGGAGCGCAGGAAGAATATATGACTATTGGCAGATTACGACACCCCGTAAACAGATCAATGAAGAGAAGAAATGGATGTCGATCCAAACGGGAGGATATGGTTTGCAAGAAGAAACCTGTGTAGCCAGAGCTGTGTTTCTGTTCATTGTGATGCATGCGACAAGGTGGTGGTATCGAGCTGCACTAATCAACAAAAGGTAGGACTGCCACTGAGCCAGACCCTTTAACTTCAAACGTACCTTGCTTGGATTGGATTTACGGATTGGACTATACACTGTATGGATGCGAGATGCTGCTCGACAGGACTATTAAGGGGATCCTTTGATTATTATCTTGTGATTGTTATTCAAAGCAATACCTTAAGGCTATTGCTAGAGAGAGTTTATATATATAAACAAATAATAATGAATAGCAGAAGAAGGTTCTCTTTTATTAGGGGCAAAAATGAGTCTAGCATTTTTCAAAACAGTGGCTTCAAAATAAGACTAGGAGAGGCACACCCAAAAGTCTGGAATAGGCACTCCCAAAGACACCCCCCACACACAAACACAGCATTTAGAAGATGAAAAGAGCCAGATATAAAATGGTGCACTTTGTGGGGGAACGAGTGTTGAATAGCTTTCCACTCGAGACTGAAGAGGAGGAGGTGATGTCACATAAAATATCTCTCTCCCTCTCCCTCTCTCTCTCTTTCTCTCCTCAATCCTCTTTGCAGGCCTGGAAAGGAGAGCGGCAGCATGCCAAGGCAAAGGCTGCTGGGAAAGGGTGGACGCTGCCAAGCGGGGCCTCAGTCGCCGGCGTCAGAAGCACACATCTTTGTTCTCTGAGACCTGGTGTTCTGCCACGGGCCTCATTTCAGCCTCCGCATTATGGCTGCCCTGGACATCGGCCAGACTACTGAGAGCTCGCTACCTCTCCCACTTTTCTGCTCTCTCTGTTTTTCCGTCTCTCTCTTTCCTTCTTTCTCTCTCTCTCTCTCTCTCTCTCTCTCTCCAGCTCTCCCTTATTCATCAGGCCATATACGGCCCGCTGCCAAACATTCTGCTGTTGCCATGGCAGCCTGGAGAGCGGAACGTTGGAGAAGTGCCGCAAAAACAAGTCTTTCCTGGATCCAGATGTGCCACATCTGCAGGCTCTGGAAAGAGCAGACAGCAATAGCCAGGCAAAAAAAAAAAACAAAACAACCGCCCCCCCCAAACACCCCCCCCCAACACACAATATGTTGCAAAATCCTCTAGGCCCAAATGAGAAAATAAGAGGAAAGAATATTGTGGTTTTGTTTGGGAAGACTGCATAAAGGAAGCATACACATAGTGGGTTTTGCCTTGAGCATCACTTTTATTCTAGGATTGCGAGAAGGTTGATTCCAGATTTAATTGGAAGGAAGCTAGCATGAAACGTAGCATTCTCCAAAGATAAAAGCTGTCCTATCCTTCATTTGGGCCAAATCTGATATACAAGGCTGTGCAAAAGCTTTGAGCCACCCCTCAGCAGCAACCTCATTTCCTCTCTCGTCTGTTCCAACCACTCAGCATTCAGCATCACTACTATACTAATCACCGGCCTGATCATCTGTCATCATGACCTGTTTCTCACTTCTTCATGCCTTAAATTAGATGTTTTTTTTGCTTGAATGAATTATTGATCACTGTGTGGCTTAACAAACAAAAAACATTGCTCTAAAACTGCTCAGGGACAGGGACCAGACTGAAAATAAAAGCAGAAAACTCACCAAATGTCCATCAGGAAGCATGGCTAACTAATCCCCAAACCTACATTAAAAATACAAGAATGTCTGGATCTTTGGTAGCAAAATATGAAGAAATGAGGGATGGCACAGTACTGTATCTCTCTCTATAATAAACATCACTCCACCCATGTCGGTATAAGTAAATTGTCTAAAGGGTTTTGTATTCGATGTCGATTTCCTGTTTAAATGCTGACCAGTCAGACAGGAGCAGCTGTTAATCCTATTGAATGAAATACAGCTATAGTAAGTAGTAAGCCTTTTTTCCCCCCCGTTTTACAAATGCCTTAAAAAAAAAAAACAGAAATATTAAAATGAGGGAAAAGTGAAACCGATGCTGACTTTGGATTTAAATGATTCCGACACATAACAATTTCCCCCCTGACACATAACTCTTTCTCAACTGCAAGCTTAGAGCTTCTGGGAGCAAAATGGTAAAGTCATCAATGAAACCTCAGCTGAACTTTTTCCCCCCTCCTCTCCCCTCCACTTTTCTTTCTCTTTATCTCTCTGCTCGTCTTTGCTCTTGATTATTTCCCTTGTAGAGTCCCTGCCATCTCAGCTGCTCACGTAACTACAGGTAAATGACATGAGCAGTTTTCACATGGCCTCCAAAAATAACACAGGCGTGGCAATGCTCTCTGTGACGTAACTAAGCCCGAGAGCAAACCCTGGCAAATAATGACAGCTTATGTAACGTCCAGACAGCCCCATGTCTCTCTCTCTCTCTCTATGTCTCCCTCTGACATCAAATGCTGCCATGACATACTTTATTGTCCCTCACTGCTTGTTAGGAGGATGGACTGTTGTTAGCAGGATGGCACTTCCTTGGAAAACAGCGAGAGGCTTAGAGAACTAATCTGACTTACGTACATTATTACTTTAATCTGTCCTCCATGGCAACGTCACGCAAACTGGAGATGGAAGATGCTCCAGTAGTACATTTTAATATTATGTTAATTGTCTATCCTGCCTATCCTGGTACTATCACCCCTGATTGTTTTGCAACATCAGCTAATTACTGGGAGGGTTTGACTCGTATTATGTCATAGCTATTCGCAAACAATTATAACATTTATCCATTTATAGTTACATTCAGTGTTATGGAATGTTCAAGAAGCAATCTAACATGAGCTAAAAATAGGCTTTTCCTGTTTAGAAGTAAAAATGTAGTTTGTCGTGTTGTTGAGAAATACAGGCTTGTTTCCATGTTGTTAAATAAAGTCTCCTGATAACGATATTGTGCATGTCGAGTTACAAGGTATATACAGTACTGTGCCGCATTCTCCCAACACCCCTCATTTTATTTTATTTTTTTTCAGATTTTGCCTCCAAAGATGTACATTTTCTTGTAATATTTTTTTCAATGTAGTCTTGAGGAATAATTCTCCAGACTTCCTGAATGCCTATTTAGGCTGTGATTTTTGGCAAGTTTTCAGCTCTCATTTTCATTCCAGTCTCTGTACCTGAGCAGTTTCTGAGAAATGTTTTTTGTTTGCTAAGCCACATAATGACGTATGAATCAATCAAGCATAAAAAAGCATCTAACTTAATGAGGCGTGAACCTGTGAGAAACCTTCTCAGATGAAAGTGACAGATGCTCAGGCTGGTGATCAGTATATTGCCAAGTGGTTGGAACAGACAAGAGGGGAAATGAGGTTGCTGCTGAGGTTGTACATACTGTAAACAACCAGATTTTAGACACTTGCCTGACGTGGTAAAACATTTATTTCCAATTTCATTCATTTCATTCAATTGATTTTATTTGTTTTTATATAAAGAAATGAGGGTTGGCTCGAGACATTTGCACAGTACTGTATGTAATATAACCTACTGTACAATCGCCAAATTACAGTATATGATTTTTTAGATACAGGGTGCTGGAAGACAATTTTTTCTGACACACATTTCTCTTTTGACAAAAATCGGATCTGTGATGTTCAGAAAAATCCAAACACAAGCTCCTTTTGAACCCTTTTTTTTATTATCTTAGGTTGAAGTTTCTATTTGCCTGTCTTGCTCTATGTGGTTCAGATGACATTCTTGTAAAAACAAGCCCCCCCTTTACGAGTACTCATGTTAAGAAAACCTCTGCGATACATCACTCATGAATCAAGTTCTCGTTTCCAAGCATCTGGAGCTGTTTCCTGGCTTGCTCTCACTCCTGTCACTGGGCCCAGACGAAGCTCCGCCTGCGATGCCGTATGATGTGACCGCAGCAATTTCCCCAGCTCTTTATCAGGTCTGACACTGATAACAGATGGAAAGATTCTTACCATGTTCTGTCTTTCATCGCACAGATATTTGCATGTATTATCGTTAAATCATCTGCATCCCGTCTTCCTTTAGGCAGTATGAATAGGTAGGTTTCAGCATTGAAACTTTACGTGACCTGAGCAGGAGCTAATCGAATCCTGGTTTATTACTCATGGAAGAATGCAATGGGGACTTGATAGTAGCAATCTGCATTTCTTCCTTTCATGATTGCTTGTTTGATGTCAACGGCGATGTCAACAGCGTAGCTTGCTAACATGTTAGAGTTCTTGAAGGACAACAGTTGGCAGTGAGTAGGTCTCAAGGTGCTTATACAGGAGAGCTCAGGTTGTGGCGTACTGGACGGCTGAGTGGCAGCCTGTGAGAAAGGAGACCTGGATGAGCCGAGCAGAAAGCCAGTCGGGCCTGTCAGTCTGCCGGCTTCTTCTTCAGCGCTAGCCACCTGGTCGTGTCAGTGCCATCTAACCCTGAGTTAGTTGGGTTCTGCTTTATGTGCTAAAGCTCTGCGTGTGGCTCCAAAGTCCAACTGGTGTCTTTAGTTGATCATTTATCATAAGCCCTAACCCAGGGTGATACCTACAGTATAATATACTTGCTCATCATCAGCTCTTTGGTTTTAAAATTCATGTAATGATAAATTGGAGACAGATTTAGATGAACCAATTTCAGAGGAAATCTGGCACAAAATAATACTGGGAATTTTCTCATCATCCATTTGCCTTAGACATGCTGTAATACAATTTAAGATTGTGCATCGTCTACACTGGTCAA
>JAQQZT010000007.1:20119667-20142994 GCA_030068275.1 Clarias platycephalus | reverse complement strand
CATCCCCCCCCCCCCCCCCCCTTACTATTTTGTATCAACTCCTGGGACTGACGTGTGTTACAATTTCAAAAGTTTCTGAAATACTTTAACCATCCTTTGTCGCACTATGTGGCACAGGCAATTAAGTCATAGGTGTTCCGGAGTTATAATATACCATAGTTAGCTTTACACATTAAGCTATATTTTGGTGCTTCCCATGCAAATATTTATCAAAATAGCTGAAGAGTTAACAGATTGAGGACAAACAAGCCTAGAACAATACAGTAGCTTTATAAAACCTCAGCTAGCCTAAAATTGCTACCTGATTTAGCTGCTAACCAGCTTGTAAAGTTTAAACCAGCTTGCTAGTTCCTAAAAGATAGGCATAATTAACCTTAGCTTACTATTCAATTAAATATATTCCTGCTAAATATGTTAAATGTTCCTGCGACCCATTCTGTGGTGACACCATGTGTGTGTGTGTGTGTTCCAACTCACTATTTTACCTCAGACCATTAGTTAGCTATGTACTTTCTGATGCATAAAAATATGAGAAAAACTTATAACTGTGGTTTTTATCTTATCATGTCACCTAAAACCGCTAATGACATATGTATAGAGACATTATGACAAAAAAATATATATTGCAAGGAAGTGACAGAGTTCATTGATGCCTCTGTTGACTACAGTATATAGCAAGTACAGTTAGCATATTTTTGCTAATTTGCCAACAGAGATAGTACAACATAAACAACCTATATTCAAAAAGATAAGAGCAATATTTCGCTTTTGTTTAACTAGTTCAGAGGCTACGACGGCCGTTCAAGTCAAACCGGGACATGTGGTGAAATTTCTCGTCTCGGTTTGGTTTAAACGCCCCTCGTTTTTAGTTATAACTCTTACTTTTAATCATTTTGGGGGGAAAGAAACAGAGTAGACAATCAACCACAAGCGACAACAGTAGCGGTTGCTACATGCCCACAAGAGAAACTACAAGCGACATGAGCAACTTGTTACTTGCTACTGTAAGGCTAGCATTTTTACTTTCCTTTTTGTACTAACTGTATGTAGTGATACCACGTAAGTGTAAATCCTGCTGTAGATGTACAGTTTGTATGAGTATAGTCTCATGCATATTGAGTAGAGTACATTATTGATAAACGAACACACTGGTTCTCTAGCGAGCTGCACATTACAGCATGCTAACTATTATAAAATAATTGAGACTTGCACTCAAATGCTTAAACACAGATATTAGCTTCATGTATAGACCTTATATTTATTTATAACCTACAATAGATTGCGAAATATACAAAATGTATATCCCCTGCAGTATACTTTTGAAAAAAACTATAACAACACACACACACACACACACACACACATACAGTCACTGTAATATAAAAAAAATAAGATCTAACAGATACAACACCGTACATATGCTGGGTGCTCTGCAGAGGACCAGACAGATACAGACCTGCTGACACAAGCAAACATTGCAGCCAGGCTGAATGGATGATTACTCATGGAAAAGAAAACTCCCCTCTGCCTCCCTCTGACCTAACCACTGATGCACGTAACATATTTTCCTGTTAGAAGCTCAGTCAGTCAACACCCCCAACACACACACACATGCACGCACAAACACACATTGGTCAGACACTACGTTTTTATGCCTCCTCTTTGGGCCTTTCACTGCGGTCTGACAAGTTTCTCTCTTACACATCAGATTCACACATACACGCCACACACACACACACACACACACACAAATACATACTTGTTCTTTAGAACCACACCATTCTTTCTCTTTTGCTCATTCCTAGGACTAAGGAACGAGGAATGCTTTTTGCTCACGTGTTCCTATACAGCCTGGAGGCTTTGTGAGTTAACACGGGCTGGGCTACTATTGCAGCAATGTCACTGCTACTGCCATGTTTATATCTACATATGCAAACACTTGGTTCGACCGGGCTGAAAAAGGAAAGCGATTACTCCGGGCGCATTTTCCTTTCCAGTGAGGCACATTCGTGCCGTGGCCTGCGTATTTTCCGATCATCAGAGGGCTACTGTGTAAACAAATGAAGCCGTGCTATCACCTAAGGACAGCGTGTTCAAGGCAAAGCTCACCAGCGTCAGAATGGAAAAAGCAATACACAAAGGACGGGGACAGTCATGGCAGCGATGACTCATTTCGAGCTCTGCTTAAGATCCTGACCCAATGCCCTCGAGTGCCCATGTCACATCAGCGACTGTTGTTTTTGCATATGGACATGTTGTTTGAGCTGGTGATTAGTGATTGGCTCTTCAAAACATGTAAATCAATTAATAGAATTTAAAGGCTTTTCAGGGAGGTGTGGTGGCAGTGTGGGGAGAATTCCTGCCTCGCTCTTCCATGGTTCCCAGGTCAACCCTGAACTTCCCTGGCCACATTGTTTCCTGTGGATCCTTTGTTTTTCTCCTGTCTATGAGGGGGAAAAAAAGATTGATGACTTTAAATTACACCTAGTTGCAAATGAGAAAATGAATATGTCTGTATGGTGCCCTGCAAATTACTGGCTTCCTATTCTGGGTGTATTCCCACTTCACACCCAGTGATCTTGGAATAGGCTACTGATCCACCACTACCCTGATCAGGATAAAGTGGTTACTGAAGACTGACTGACTGGATGGATAGGTAGATGCTTTATTCAGTTTTGCAAGAAAATAAATTTCTTGGCACAAATGTCATTCTGTTCAAGAAAGTTTTTTTTTTTTTTACCATTATGAAAACTGCTGCGATTTTCTAAGGATGTATTTACTTTCCCACAGATTATATGTACAGTACCTGCGAGCATAATTAATTCCGGAATATATCAAAACACTCGTATATCAAAGCCAATTTCCCCCATAAGAAATAATGGAAACTCCGATGATTTGTTCCACAACCCAAAAATATTTGTTCAAGTTTCAAGTTTCAAGTTTTATTGTCATATACAGATAACAATGAGGCATCATTACCGTAATGAAATTCTTAGACCCGTGTTCCCCAACTTTACTTAAACATATAATATAAGATATATAAAAAAATAAAATAAATTAAAAAAAAAGATTAATAATAATATTGCAAAGGTATTCGTATGTGCAAGTACGCATTTGAGAAAAATAATGAATGCAAAATATAGTAAAAAATAAAATAAAATAAAACAAATTAACCTGCACTTTACCTTCACAACAAAGCAGTGTTTCTGTTGTGTGTGTTTGTGAGTCGTTGCACACGTGTGTGTATGTGTAAACCTGAAGTAAGACGAGCGTAGAGGAGGAGGGAGGGGGCTACTGTGTAGGATGATTTTCATAAACACATTCACATACACACACTAACGGAAACACTGCTCTGTTGGGAAACTTCTTTAACAAGGAACCTCTTTAATGACATGCACATGCACACGCACTAACGGAATCACTACTTTCTGAAAGAGAGAGAGAGAGACACACTTCTTTATCTTTAATAAGAAACTTTTCTAATGACACTTGCTTTTGGTTTACGCGCACGAACATACGTGGTCACAATGTTATAATTAACAGCACATGTGAGCACGGTTGTTAATTATACGAGTGATGCACATGCACTGAGACTGAGCATAGGAGACAATTACCCATAATCCCTCAGTGCGCGAGAGAGAAGAACCATTGGCTTAGTTATGATCACGTGACACTCAGCAGACAAAGAGCATACGTACTACTCGTATATCAAGCCCTCGCTCATTCATTATTTTTAAATTTTGCTCATCTTGCAAGGTTCCACTGTAATTTGCAGTTTGTTAGGCTAGAGGTGAGACCCAAGGCATGAGGTTTAAACAGGGTCCTAAACTGCAAAGCCAATGAGAGAAAAAAAAAATACTTGCCAAAAGTACACTTAATGTACATCAGGAAACCAGTGACATCATCACGTTCCCCTGACCCTTGTTTCCTGTCCAGATGTCTAACATATGTGACGTGTTTTATAGCCACCCATTTTTGACCTCAAATCAGCCATATCTATAATGAGTCAGTCATGGATGGCTTTCAGCACAGCGAAAATTCCAGCTTTGATCAGGTTTTGAAACGAATAGCGAGACACTCCCTGGCTCTCGTCATTGAACTGATCCACTGGTTGTGGTCAGATGGTGTGGTCAGAACACGCCCAAGCAACTGCACCTCATCTCCATTCTGGAAATTAGACCTGGCTTCTTTGTCGTTTGTCCCCAGCTGGGCTTGGCAGAGGGGAAGCCATGAAGGCACTATCTTCTCAGCCTTTTACATAAATTGTTACAATCAACTTGAGGCACCTGTTAATCATCATGCTTACGCTATTATGTCTCATTTATTAAGTCACTGTGAATGCTGTGATGAATGTGAATTTCCAAACATTTGTGTCCTTAGTGAGTTCTTATTTCTTTTCAAATTCTAGGAGCTCAGTGGGGACATCTGGGCCTCCCTAGGAGTCTTGACTGTTTGCCTGGATTTCCCAGAATCCTCTGTTCCTCCGCAGGCTACCTGGCGTGCCTACTGAGCGACAGGATTAAGAGCTTGGAATCTTCCGGACGACTGATGAGAAATCTTTGCCTGAAGGTTTTTTTTTTTAATCATTCAGTCATGAATCAGGGCTTCTGTTTTTTTTTGTTTTTTTTACTGAGTCAAGTAAAAAGGAGCTCCCAGCTGCCCTTTTAAAATCCAGCGTGATCAATCATTAAGTGTACATGTCATCATTATTTACATGTCCTTGCACTGAGGTTATGTTCATCAGCTAAGAGAATTTCTATGGGGTTCGACCGCACCTCTCTTTACAGACCAAGTTGGGACATGATGGCCTTTTAGACAGATTGTTAATCCATTTTCTGCTTCATAAGCTAAGCAGTACAGGTCACTAACTAGAGTGTGTATATATAACCACAGTACAGTAGATAGTAACATCCAGTTCCCAGTACATGTTGAACAAGTAGAAGTTGAACCTGCTTGTAATTATAACTTTAATCACCACTAAAGGAGTAATAATGTAGTCATTAAGATTTGAGAAAGGATCTATGGTTACTAAATGATGGTCCAGATTGTACGTGAAATATGCAAACGCTAAGACACAGGTGAGAGGCAGGCTGATCTACAGCTGCTATTTCAGTGCCTGCGGTGTGAATGCCATTGCCTTTCTCGTGCTGTGGATTATGGCTTGGATTTCAAAAACCAAATACGTCCAGCCTTGCAAAAAGAAACACCCAACAGCCCCTCCTCCATCTCCTTCTTTCCTAAACTCCACCATGGGGTTTTCTAATGTTAGTAATGTCCTGTGTCTTCTCTCCCTTTTTCTCTCTCTCTCTCTTTCTTTCTTTGAACTGTGATGGAAAAATGGGAGGGAAAAAAAAAACACTTCATCCTGTGGGAACAGCTGTGACCCATCATCTGTGTAAGTCCAGCCTCCTTTTCCTCTCGCCTGGAAATAGTGCTCTTAATGGATCCACCAAGCCTGTACTTGTGTGCGTCTGTGTGTATCATTGTGGATGAGGATAACAGCCAGTTTTAGAGAGAGAGGGGGGGTGGGGGGGCAACAAATGTGCCCACGGGTTACTGGAACCCTCGAGGCGTTCCCTAGGATGTGAGGAATCGTGTTCTAAAATGAGTTTGGTCTGCTCGCATGTACAGACCCGACATACTCGACCTCAAAAAAGCAAACCCCTTAAAGTCTAAAAGGCTTTACCGCCGCATCGCTCCCGATATAGTCAGGCGTCATTGTTGATGAGTGCCAGACTGGAAAATGAAAGGCAAGACGAGGCCATGGAGAGCTATCTGAGTATAGAAGCTGGAGCGTGGTTAATGGAAAACCAATGCGACGGTCAGACAGCTGAATTTGCTTTAGCAACCAAATAGCAAATACGCTGCACGGCTTGCTATTTGATCACTAGGAACCTGAGCTGCGGCAGACCATGATGGTGGAAATATTTGGCGTAAAATTAGTGTCAAATGCAGCCTTGTATCAAAGAGACAGTATAAAATAGGAAGGAGAGAGAGAGAGAATTATTCTTTGTGATCCTCCCTCCCCTGCCTGACTGTGACGTGACTTGCTCCCATCATAGTGAGAGGCTTGTTGTTGACAACAGCTCCTAAAACACATTAGAGACACTCAGCAGACACTCAGCCTCAGCAGACAAACATTTTTCCCTCTCACACACGCACACATGCCCTGAAGCCTCTGACAAACATGGCCTAGTACCTCCCCACCTCTTTCTCTTTTGTGTGTTTGTGTGTGTGTGTGTGTGTGTGTGAGTCTTGCATCATGTGGGGTGGAGTGCTCAGAGGGAATGTGAGTCAGGACTGGAGCCAGAGGAACAACGACTCAGCCGCTGAGAGGAGAGACGCAAGGGAGGAGATTAACACGCAACCATTTTCACAGCAACAGCCTGCTCTCACTTGCCTGACTTGCCAAACATAACCTTTAGACTAGAATGAGGGCTGGAAATTTCTTTGTAAGTTCTTTCTTTTCTTTCTTTGGCCAGCACGTAGTAATTTATAATATTGTGATTTATTTACCTTTAAAGTACAGTGGAATTATTGTCACAGCCAGGCTTTTTACTAATAGTATTTCTCCTGAAAATATAGGAGTGCCAAATTATAAGTATGTGCCAAATTATTGCCACCCTAACAAATATTTTAAATAAAGATAATAAAATAAAATAAAAATACAATAAAAGTGTCATGTCCTTCACCTCTGGGATATAAACATGAGCTTGCACACATGCAAAAATCTCATTGTCATCGACTACCAGCTGGAGTAAGAAACTAAGGACTTTCGACAAATAAAACCATATAGACGAATAAAACCTGCACTCAGGTTCTCAATATAAGAAATATGCATACACGGTTAACATAGCATATTTCACAATTAGGATCAAAGCAGAAAGATTGACGTGTCTAAAATTCACCAGGAATGAGACCCATAAGCACACCGTGTAGGAGGGAAAAGAAAAGAAAAAAAAAGTCCAAAGGTCACAGTTTTAAAATTGCAAAGTCTAGTCGATTATTGTGGTTGTCAAGTTTCAAAATCAACTCTTGAATGCCAGTTTCATAACAACAAGCTGTTAAAAAACATGGCAAGAAAGAGGCGCTTCCTGAGTCACAAAAGATACAGTATGTGAAGTCACCAAATATCATTAAAACTAAAATGTGATCCCATTTGATCCTACATGCCGTTCACCTGGTTGACAACATAGTGACTGAACTACTATAATATCTCAGCACAAATAATATTGTCTCTGCTAGGAGATCCAGACTTGGCCACAGAAAGATATTGTTTCAAATCATTTCAGAAACTGTTCCAGAAAATCAGTGTTGTGCAATGACGTTGTCAGAACCATAACGGAAACCTGTGTTGTGAATTGAAACGTGATGTCCACATGCACCGATCTGAAACTATAAAAGAGCTTAAAGTTGTCTGCATGTCAATGGAGTGAGTTCGAGCTCAAAACAATAGTTGTTTGTTACTGGGTGCCAATAGTTATGAAGGACACAACCACCTACTTTGTAACAATCGGGGGCAAGCTCCACTGCTCAAGCCAGCACTGAACAAACCTTTGAAGGGAGCCATAAATGAGAAACTAGACTTGCTTCCGATAAGGAAGAAGGTCTTAGTAGGTTAAACAAATGTTACACAAGAGCACAATGAATTCCCGTTCATTCTCGTTAAAGCTATTTGGGCAAAGTCTCTTCAGGCCACCGGTATAGGGCTAGGAAAGAATACAGCTCTGCATTCCGATGAAGGCATGGCCGAGCAAGCCAAGTGGATGTTTTTTTCGAGGCCAGGCTTAATCTTCCTGTCCTTGGTGGACTGGCAGCTCAAGCTTTAGGTGAATGCAGGGTCACGGCAGCCTCACTCACTCCAACAGCCGCAGAATTTTTCACTCCCTCGCCAACAGCCATCCCACACTTAACTCCTTCAGCGTTTCCCAGAACACACTGCAGATGCTTTCTTTGTCATGGCTTTGATTTAAATGATACTCTGCAGTAATCTGGTCAGAAAAGCACTAACATTTCATTGGTAAAAAATTTTTTTCTGATCAAAACTTTGCTTAATAATTGAAGCCGATTGTGTAATCGTTGACTGTAAAACTGACGCTCATTGATACACAGTAAAAAGACAGACTAATCATGTTATTTGGATGTGTTAGAACTTGACTTGAGAGAGCCTTAAAGGCATTTTTCGCTCCTGCTAAACCCTTAATAACATTTGGCTTCATTCCAGTCAACAGTCGCCAGGGAAGAAAAGAGAGTGTATAGAGAGATTTATGATAGGTCAGAGCTCGAGGCGTTGTTGTGACACCGAACCTGAGAACGCACCTACGCACACTGTAACCAGTTAAAAGCTTGCTATCTAATCCCTAAAGGAGTAAACAATAAAACACAACATGCTTTTGCAATCCGATTCCCAAGAGTTACAACATAACCTGGTCTGGCTTGATAAAAGCAAGTCGCCATGGGAAAAAAAAAAAAAAAAAAAGAGAAAAGAATCCAGCTCTGACGAATGCATGGCCTGAGCTGTGATATGTAGACATGTGACAATCTGATTGGGCATTGGGGGCATTTCAGAGAAAGGCCACGGGGAGGGGGGGCGGGTGGAGTTTTGCTCAAGGCTGGCCCTGTGTGCATGAGCATAGGTCAAAGGTCATGGCAATAAATCTGCCGATGAAACAGGCGATCCAAACAGTCAGCTGGTGGGAGTGTGGTGGGACACTGCTGTAGCCAGCTGATTTATTGCACACAGTCAGAGTCGTACAGAAGGGCAAGGAACGTTCTGCCAGCCCTGCTCATGGCAGCCATTTCAGAACAACAGAGCCATCTTAAGGTTATAGCTTTATAAACTGTTTGTGACACTTGGCCGAACGTTAAGAAAAAAATGTCTGATTGATTTCTGAAATCCAGTTTGAGATCATGTGTCCACACTGAACTGTTATTTCAAGACTGGTAAAATATGCATGCACTGGTTAGTACTGGACTAGTGAAAATGACCTAGTTAGTTAGCAACATGAAAATTTGACCAGAATGTGTGGTATGTGCCTTGTCCAGTCATGGTTCTGAACATATGTAACACAAACATCTGCTGAAAAATCTAGCTTAGTCAGGCAAGCGACCAACTGCCAAAACACAGGCTGAGCTGGTCAAGCTGGTAGATCATCTTTGTCATATGGCAAGTCCTGGAACAAAGCGTTCCGAATTAATGTTACGTCGTAGACAAGCTGTTTTTAAGAAAACAACAGTGAAACGTAACAATTTGCATGCAGACATATATTTACATACAATTAAAAATATTCCGCATTGTTTTTTCTCTCAACAAACAAAGGATTGACACTGTTTTTTTTCTCCAGCACCAGGTACTTTCCTACCCTGTCTCTCCGTCTGTTAACTTGCGTCATGTTCTTGTTGCAAATCAAGCTCAATACAAGCTCCATGCACTACATAATGGGCAAATACTATGATGAAACATAGCTATTTCAATTTTATATGAATTAAAACCACATACAAAGTGTCCTGATATTCAGCCTGCAAGAAATCAATTTTAATCTGAAAAAAAAAAAAAAAAATACATTTGAGTACATTTGTCGCTTGTATTGTTTATAGCAGACTTTGATCTGATCTCAAACTAGCAGTTAACATTTCACTTGAAAAGTCAGCATTAAAAGCAGCTGTACAAGCAACAGACTGATCCGACCTCCCCTTTCCTGTTTGTGTGGTTAGTATGTCTCTGGTGCTGTTAATCAGCATATTATTGAATGGACTTCATTCTATAGACTGTAGAAGGTCAGAGGAAAAGAGATAAATGGGTGTAACTTTAACTCAGTCTGTGTGACAAGCTGCGTCTTTCCCTTGTGTTCAACAGGCAAGGTCAGCCATTTTGTGCCCTTTGTTTGCTCTGTTTACATTACAGCACATTCCTACGGGCATGACTAAGAGGGCGCCGGCAGTAGAGAAAAGTGATGAAGAAACGCTTTCAGGAATCCTCCCAAATTGCTTCATCAGGTTAAGCAACTTCTGCTTTTGTTTCCTCAACAGAAAAATGCATGTTTTTTTAAAAGCGTGTTACTTAAGGAAACTGAGCGACCTGATGCTATCTGGAAATGTAAAAGCACGTTCTGCTGAGCACTATTGTGTACTGTAGCAGAGATGGTATCTCCTGTAGATGAATGTTAGTGGCCTAGCTAGTTTCGACACCTCACAATGTCTGATGCCTGGCAAAGAAATTTATAGTAGCACCTATGAGAAACAGACCTCTCTTATATCTGGAATGAGAGTGCTACGGGTGAATTTAAATGGTTTCTATATTATCTCTAACATTTATTGTTACAGAGACACATATATATATATATACAATATTCTTAATTGAAATAGAGTGACGATACACTCTTCTCTCTCTCTCTCTCTCTCTGTATATATATATATATATATATATATATATGCAGTTTCTGATGATTTGCCTCTGATCTCCAGCGGTTTTGTTACACCTACTGCAGGTAAACCGAAGAAATCTTTCTACGTATATAAGATTAGTAAATCATGTGTAGCCAACAAATTGGTGTTGATGTCTCCATTTACATGCAGACTACACGTACATTGAGGGACAATGCACATATAAATCTGGTGAAACGGATATGCGAATGTGGGAAGAACCTTCTTTTTATTTGGTGTTAAATCGGATCATGGCTTTGTGAGCGTTTGATGTGGCAGATCTCCTGTCCTCACACACCAGAAAAACCCCGCCTATCGACCTTCACACACCCACGTACATAACCCTGCCGTTGCCTGGCAACGCTGTGTTGCTATGCCAACAGAACACACACGCGGAAGTGTTTTTTTCCCGTGTCTAATTGTCAGAGAGCGGGACACGTTCCCAGCCTAGCCTTTTGATCTTAAGCATGTTCCTGACGGCCTCTATGTCTATGTGTATGTGGTATAATTTGCATGCTCTTTGCACATGGCTTACAAATCTGCACTACTCCACTCAGATGCAAGACAATGCATCAATGATCCCACGAAACAAGCACAACTGTAATACTTCATGCTGTCAGATTAGTGTTAGGATTTAGCAGCTGGAAACTTGAGCATGTACAAGAAATCAGCCAGCATGCCGATAGTTCTTTTTTCTTCGCCTTCTTTCCTGCTTGAATTTCTTTTAAATTCTTAAATGCAGACTTTACATTTCCAGTTTGATGAGTGGCTTATTGCCAAAAAAAGAAAAACATTTTCTCAATATTTATTTTTTAGAGTTTACCAACAGAGTTTAGAGTTTAAACTCTACCAAAAGAGTTTATTTTATACCAAATAGGACATTGCTGAAGTACTTGCTGAGTTTGAGTAGTCTTTTACTGTATTATATTATATTATATTATATTATATTATATTATATTATATTATATTATATTATATTTCTTGGTCATTTATTTCAAATAACTCCACATGGTTAAAATTTCAGAAGGTGTTAATAAGTTCCGGCATGAATGTTTTGTTAGGTATTTCTAAAGACTGGCTTGATAAGCGAGCTAGTTTCACATCATCTTGTTTGCTAATTTACCCATAAACACTCATATTCTTAGATTATCTTCTAACAGTCACAATGTGTTGTTAAGTTCGATTTCATTATGAATGATGGCCAGTTAGTTCCAAATATTAACTTGATAACAGGCTACGTGCTTAGCGGCTCAAGTCTTTTAGTCTGCTAATTAATCTCAAACACCTCCACGCACTTCTTCACAATGTTTTTTTTTTTACTCATTTACACATACTCATTACACATTTTAAGCCAGCTTCTAAACTTCAAAATGTGTTTGTTAAGTATCTCCACGTGAATATTTGCTAGATGTTTCCAACATTAGCTACAAACTTGCTAATGCATCCGGGCGTAGTGGTTGTAGTTTTAATCTTGCTGTTTGCTAATTTACAGTCAAACAGATTTAGAAGTTGAAGGACATTCTTTATTATTCATTTAAAATGATTTAAACAATCTAAACACTGTGAAAATAAGTTAAATGAAAAAGCTAGCTCCTGGGTGTTGTGCTAGTTATTTAGCACAACACCCAGAGTTTTTAACCCATATTTCTAGCTAGCACATAACTTTTAAATTCACAATAATACTGTATATAATAGCTATATGTTATTAAGTTCGCTATGGGTTTGCTTCTAATGTAAATGTTTGCTAGATATTTCCCTGAACAGTAAATACAACACTAAATACAAGCTAGCTACAGAATGCTGAACCATTGATTATGTTTTAAGAAAGCAGTAAAAGTGATACATTTCCTGAGGTAGTGAATGGATAGTTTTGAAAATACCTGGTGCCGGTTACTATTTAACTCTCACACAGGCAAAACTACGTGTTTCTATTTTAAAACTTTTTTTTCCTGTAGGGAGTCATATTAAACACAGCGGCACAGATTCGTTCATCAGCAACCTCTGAGTTTCATTTTCGAGAGCTGTTCATTAAGCAGAGGGGCTTAGCTGCATGAAGAGAACAGGAAGATAGTAACATGTCCTCTCTTAGAGACCTCTTTAGACACTTTGCTTTTGTGATTACTTTAGAAAACTTGCTTTACTTATTACTTATCACTTATCCCCCCTCCCCCAACCCTTCCTCCTCCTCCTCCTCCTCCTCTCCTTTCCATCACGTTGGAAAAACAAACCCGGTTACAGTCAGACGCTTCAAAGCCCTGCGTGTTGCAGATAAAGACATCAAAGGGTTCTTTCAGATGCAAATTGGTGCGCTGCGCTCACGGGTTTGAAAGTAAACATGTTTCAGCATCATCACAATTATTCATCAGCACAGCACTTTCACAATGAGACAGTGGATTATGGGAGGAGAGGGAACAGCACTCATTGGCTGAAGTGGCTGGATCCAGTTTGCTGCATGGAGATGATCGTGCCAAGTCAGGTTGACCATTAGGAACCAAAATACTTGAATATCACATTTAACCACAGTGCTGTTGTATTCAATCTCATTGGTAGGGAAGGTATTTATTAATTTTACATAGCAGTGAGTCTGATGGGGTACCATCTGCAAGCCAAATCACAGGTTTACATGTTCATTGTTGTGCTAATTCTAATAAGGTCTAAAGAAAAATGCAAGAAGTAAAGAGACACCCATGTTTTTCTGATAATATTTATGCATCAAAATTGATTGCCATTATTGTAAATGCATTTTATTTAATTTTCTTCTGTTTGGAATATCCGCAAATGAAAAATTAATGTCCCAGAGACAAATATCGGAAAATTGTTTAAATTCGTCTTCATATTGTTAAAAGAATTATACTGCAGTGCAAAGAAAAAGGTCAAATGGAGTCATGACCTGGTTGACCTGGGCCTTCTCATAGATACTGTATCTATGTGCTGTTCTGTTGGTCTGATCTGTAAAGAACAACTGTCTCATTCTATGCCAAGGCGAGTTAAAAGCACTTAAAATTATTAATAATTTATTAACCTTACTTTCTCAGGATTAAATCAAAATCAAAAACTCAAGAATAAATGCTTTGAGGACATGCTGTAATTTTAAAATTACATTTGATTGTTTTTCCTAATAACAGCATATAACATTGGGTTTAATTTCTTGTGATACATTTGATATGTCATTAATGATTACTTATCTGTTTAGGTAAGTCAAGCTGACATTATCCTTTATTACAGAAAAAGAGTGCAGATTAAAAGCTTACTGTTGCATTAAGCCAGCAAATAGCAGTAGCGTCTGCCTCAGCGTAGAGCATTGGCATTTCTCTCGAGCTCAAGTTGGCACATGGCGAAGCTGCTTAGGCAGCCTTTTTTCTGCAACTTGCTGGAGACCATGGCATCTGTCGCCCGTCTCGTATGACAGGGTGGAGGACTTGTGGCCGGCCAGGCTCTCTGTAACTCAACCCGACTGCAGGGGTATCAACTGGTTTGCCCTTTTAGTGTTCTCACGTTGGCTCTGTTTCCCTTGTTACCATCACCAACAGCTGACACCCTAGAACTGGGTGGGGTGAGGGGTAGTGTAGGAAGGCTGCTGGTCAGGTGTATTTTAAGATTTAAGGTTTGTATTTTTAGGACAACTGTAGCCCACGATGTTGATCACATTCCCAGGCGGATGAAAATAAACAAACAAAGCCTGGGTAACTGAAGGAAGCAGCTGGTGAGGATGGGGAGACTCTTAATGGCCCTTCCATGTTGATGACTCGCCATAAAATGGCTGTTCATTCTCTTATGCAGGCTTTTAGATAGAGCTATAAGGATTATGTGGATAAAGTGCTGAATATGATCCTGGACACGGATATGACAATGCTACTCTACAGTGAACTCATTAAACCTTTCTGGGTAAGACAGTTTCAAACACACTCTGTAGTCCAAATAATGTGTCACTAGTTGCACCATCTGTTGAGCACCCTAACAAGTGTTGTTGTATTCACCATGAAAAGTTTTCATGACTAATTCCTCTCTGAGCTTGCACCAAAAGCATTGCATCAGCATGTGACCCAAACTCACGTGGTGCTGCTGTCCATGCTTGTCCATGACCTTGGCTAAGCACCTGGAGAGATTGTATTTAAAAAAAAAAAAAAAAAAAAAAGGCAAGGCCGACAGCTGCCTCCTGTCACTTCGCCTTCGACCTCCTTCTCTTCTTTATCATTGCACAAATAACAGAATTCACACCTGTGTCATATCAATGGCTGTCAATAGTGGTGGGGAGAGACGGGTGCCAGATGTTGAGCTGCCCCTGGCAGGGGTGGGAGGACTGTGTTGAAAGCACTGAGAGATCATTCAACAGTGGCCGAATGGCAAATTGGGGGATGGGGTGGGATAAGCTTAAGAAATGGTATGCTTTTCTGTGTGTTCAGAGAATTTGGGTAGGGCGGGGAAAGAGATCTGGAAAAGGGGGTGGGATTACATCATCAGAGGACTCGTCTCCTTCTCTGGGAGGTGCCCAGCCCCCGGCCATGTAAACAGGAAACGAGAACAGCCAGATGATGAATGTGTGGAAGGAGAGGAAAAAAAAAAAGACCAGCGCCTTTCATCATTTGAGTATTTCCTGAGGCGAGCTTCAGGCGGGGAGTGAGAGGAAACAAAGAAGGAAGATGGAGCGGGAAAGAGAGGCAGCGAAAGAGAGAGAGAGAGAGAGAATGAGGGGGGGCAAAATAAGTGCAACTAAACTGGAAATGTTTTCCAAAATCCTGCGTTCCCAAACTTGCTCAGAAAATATGGCCTCGGGCTCGTGCCAACATATTCATGTGAGTCTTGACCTGAAACAAAGGCTTCAAAGAATTGGAACACAATATGCAGGCAGAGGAATTCGGCACAAAACACATCCTGCATATTTCAGCAGTATCATACAGGCTGCTACAACTCTTAAGAGTGAGAATCAGTTTAAGGACAGATGTATTTTTTTCCAGTCATTAATCATGTCTCGTCTATATATGCCTTTTATTTTAATCTCAACAAATCTCCTCACAAACCACTGTGATACATTTCAAAAATAATTACAAGCTCTGCGAATGGAACACGGTTCACATTTTCCCTGCAATAAAATCATGTATATGTGGAAAACACTCCTCTTGTTCAAGGGGGAACTAGAGCCCCTGCCCCATCTCTAAGCAGCCCCTTCATCTCTAGTTTCACAGGATGAAGGCCATGGTGATGGGAAACTCCGTTGCAGCCGACTAATACCCTGCCGACGTGTCTGCAGAGGCCCTGCGAGTCACTGCAGGAAAGTGATGGAGTGTAAAGCTAATCCAGCTCACACTGTTTTAAGGCCGTCGAGAGTAGTAAGAATCCTCGTGTTGGATGGTGCCCAAGCCGGGGCCGGCATCTGCCAATTTTTTTGTGTGCTGCAACAGAGCGCATTCCATCCAGATCCACACTAATCGTACCTCAGCCCATTTTTAAAAACCGACGACAAGATAAAAGAGCGGTTTTCTCCATTAATGACTATTCGTGGGTCTTTAATCATTGGATTTAAGCAATCCCGATATAATTTGAAGGGAGTTCAAAAGGCTTAATTGGTATGCTCGGATGTGCCCACACGTGATCAATGCCTGTCTCTTCTCAAAGGCTTTAATCAGATCCATTGCAGGCGGAGGCTACATGCCGTGCATCAATCCCGGGCCATCTGCAGCACCAATGACCCTTGCCAAGGCGCTCGGGTTGATGTGCCTGGCTGGCCAATGCTAATGGCAGGAACACACAAGGGCTGAAGAGAAAGCGCCTGAGCAGGTGCAGATAGACACTCCTCTCCAGTCTGTCTGATAACACGACCTGAATTCTTTACACCTCAGATCGTCTATCTTGGATTAAAAAACAATACTAAATCTATAGCCGTGAGATCTCTGTAAAACGGATCATGTTGGTTGGTGTATGTCCAACAGACTGAAAGACAGACCCCAAAGGAACCAATGCCAGAAAAATAAAAACAGGCTGATTTACAGGCGAGCAGCATTCTGGCCTTCAGTCTTTCAAGAAAAAATGATGTGTGGTCATACCAAAGGTTTCCGTCTACCAATATATGATGCGTATTTTACAACATATAATATATAGTTAGTTATATAATTGGCTCGCATGGGTTATTCTGACACCAGAATAGGAAGCAATCTGAATTTTTTGACCTGTCTACTAACCAGGAAAGACTTTAATTACTCCAGTTGGTCTTGCTGTTTTTTTTTTGTTTTTTTGCTGTTAGTAAATGATGTTATCTGATGTGTCATTATTTTTAGACCTTGACTTTAAGCTGTGTGTACATGCTTGCTGGATGAGTGTAGGTTAGTGCAGCAGCTACCCCTACTGAAAGATAACAGCCTGTGTCCACCTTGTCAAATGAGCTCTGTCCCAACAAGACAAGCTGTGAATGCAAGTGAAAAAAAAACACACTCTGTACTCTTTCTCTCGCTCTCTCTCTCTCTCTGAGAGTGTGGGAGGAATAAGCATTTGTGTTTTCACCTCCCATGACCTGGGACGCTGAAAGCTGTGATTTGAGTTGGGGAGCAGAGAGTTTACTGAGAGAGAGAGAGAGAGAGAGAGAGAAAGAGAGAGATCCACTGTTTACTGACCGTGAAAACCACTGTCGCCAAGCACGGGGCCGGCAGCTGGAACACAGCGGCCTAATGGGCTCTCCAGGCCAAGAACACGCCAGCACTAGAAAAAAAAAAACCTTACACACTTTCCCTCTGAAACGTTTTCCCTATTTCCTAGCTTAAAGCAGATTTGCAAGCAACCCACATGACCCCGTTCCAGGTTCCACTACGTGTTCCTCCTTGAAAACACATCGGATGACATCGTTTTTGGAAGCCAAACGAGTCACTCCGAGTTCATGGAAAATACAGAGTCTGCTTGCCACAAGGGCTTTAGCTGGACGTTCCTGGGCAGTGACTCAAAAAGTGGTGTATATTGTTCCAGCCGTAAGAACGAGGGGGATTTTTTCAGTTCCTGTCTCCTGGAGCGGATCCATTGCTGCACTGCGCCTGCCAAAGTTCACATAAAGCAGCTGCAGCCTGGGTAAAAAATAATTACACTTCTGTTTGCCCCGAAGAGGAGGGAGCGTACATGTGCGCGTGTGTGTGTATGTGTGTGTATGTGTGTGTTTGGGGCGTCTCCTTCCAAACCTCCCCAACTAAACCATTCATACAGGAATCACGTGGCAGCCACAACCACAATCTGATATTTATTGTCATGTGATGTCTGACAGGCGTGCCTGCTCCTCTTGTGCTGTAGTTGCTCTTCCCACGTGGTCACACACAGCCATTTTTCCCCCCCCCTTCTCATTCCAGAATGTCTTCTGATGCCGTGTCAGTTCAGCGAGCGGATGAGACGGCTGAGTGCCGCCTGGCCGATTTGCAGCACGGCGGCGTTGAAGATTACAAAGCGAAAGATAATTGCATCAGGCTCGGAGAAGCAAGGCTGCAAGCCAGGTTACTACAAATATGCTGACTCAGCACTCGTCTGCAAAAAGAAAAAAAAAACCTAGCAACCTCTCCTCTGCAAGCTGCACTCGCACTCTGCTCTGTCAATATTTCAGAAAATAGCAGATGTTTACAATGTGGTTTATTGCGTTACACAGATCACAGTGGCGCATTCTGGACATCCAGTTCACTATGGGGTTTCCTCTATCGATCCAAACACGACTCTCTTATTGCCCTTGCATGTACTTGACTTCCTGTGATCTGCACACACACACACACACACACATAGCAAATACAGGAACTGGTAATTTAAAAGTCGACGAATGTGTCTGGAATGTGCGTTACTCAAACACACCCGCTATTCTGACTCAGGGAGTTATTAGTTTTCTGGAATGGAGGGTGCTGGTGAAGTCAGGGCATGTAAAAACTACTTCCAAGAACAGTGTGGTAATAAACCGGTGGTTAAGCTGCAGGACTGCTGTGATGTCTGGCTACGAAGACGAACGCCCAGAAAGAGAGAAACTTGGCTCACATAAAGATGGTGATATGATAAGCTGCTATCAGATCGAGTAACACACAGACACACACACATACACATGCACAAACAAATTATCCCTTTCAAACTCACACAAACAGGTCCAGTGTTCTAGTTTCCTTGTTCTAAGTCCTGGTATGAACTGAAAATACTGTAGGTCCTGGAAAATGTTTCAACCGTAGCTAGCGAGACTTACTTTTGATTCTACGGAGGGTTGGATATTGTAATAGCCAATGGTTTCTTGTAGACACATTGCATTGCTTTTTCAACATTAAAATTATTTCATCTCAGGACTTACCATGCTCAAGACTGAAAAATGAAAAATGAGTTTTGGTTAGTCAGTAATTAGCGTGTAACACCTCAAAATGTATCTTAGGAAATTAAATTAGCACACTGATAAACAGCATCTAATTGCGCGAGCAAAAATAGCTCAAGCTTAGCCTGATAGCGTTTAATGATGATTCTTTGTATACAGAATTATCACACTACGTCCTTGCATACAAGAACATTGCCAGATTGCACTTTAGCACATTATCACACAAACTTACCTTCGATCCAGCTACTCAGGTCTACTACTAATACTAGCAAGTTAGTTGACAATTAACAACTCTAGCATAACATTGTAGCAAAATAGCTTACTGCCATATTATCATACTACTATACTAGCATTCGTCTGTATTCGTCGCAATCTTATTTACTAGTATGCATGCACACTAGTATTTTAGCAGATTAACTTCTGTACACTAGCATATTAGCATTATTGCACATCACCATATAAGCATTCTAGCATGTTTGCAAACTACCATACTTGCATCCTTTAATTGCTGTATACTAGCATACTAGCATACTTGCACAATACCATACTTTCAATTACATTACAATGCTTTCACTATAACATACTCGCACACTACCATATTTCACATCTTTCAATTCTTGTGTAATTGCATACTAGTATGCTTGCTCAATACCATATTTGCATCCTTCAATATGATATTAGCACACTAACATGCTTGCATAATACCACAGTAGCACACTAGCATGCATGCACAATACCATACTTGCATCCTTCAATTCTTCTATATTAGCACACCAGCATGCGTCATTTAATAATTGTATCCTAGCATATTTATATTTGTCTATATCAGCAAACTAGCATGCATATGAATCACCATACTAGCATACTTGTATGCTATATGTCTTTCCTTTAATTCTTGTATACTAGCACACTAGCATGCTTGCACAATTCCATACTTGCAATCTTTAATTCTTGTATACTAGCATACTAACATGCTTACACATCATCAAATAAGCATACTAGCATGCTTGCACAACACCACACTTTGCAACCTTTGATTCTTGTATACTAGCATACTAACATGCTTGCGCATTATTATACAAGCATACTAGCACGTTTGCACACTGCTGTACTAGCGTCCTTTAATTCTTGTATACTAGCATACTAACATGCTTGCACATCATCATACAGATTAACTAGCATGCTTGCACACAACCATACTTCCATTTTTTAATTCTTGCATCCTTTAATACTAGCATGCTTGCACATGCTAGTATTACATGCACACTATCATACTTGCATTTTTAAAAACTCTTGTATACTAGCATGCACATTATCATACTAGCATACTTACACAATAAGATTTTTGCATCATTCAGTTCTTGTATACTAGCACACTAGCATGCTTGCACACCATCATCTTACTAGCATACTAGCATGTTTGCACGCTACCATACTTGCGTTATTTAATTCTTGTATATTAGCATACTAACATGCTTGCACATCATCATACAAGCATGCTTGCATACATTAAGTCTTGTGTACTTACATACTAACATGCTTGCACACTAGTATTCTTGCATCCTTCAGTTCTTCTATACTAGCACACTAGCATGCTTGCACTAGAATAACCGCATGCCACCATACCTTTAAATTAGCATACTTGTAAACTAACCCGAGCATCCTTGCAAGATTTACTGTGATGCCTTATATCACTTTATCTAATACTGAAAACAACACAAAGCCTGCTATCATTCTTTCCTTCTTTTTGTGATCATTATGGGATCTTTCACCATGACAAACTGAAAAATGTTACGTTTGCACACTGTAGGTTGTTCATACTATGCCAGCGCTGACTGTACTGTTCCTACTAGCATGCTTAAATCTTTATATCTACGGATTTAGCCATATGGTCATTAAACGGTTTAGGTCCACTTCACCGAACATACAGACCAGTCAGAATTGACCAGCAGCTAATGCAAATACCGACGCGAGCAGGGAGCTGCTGGTGAAGCATAAGCTTAGTGATGCTGAAACGGAAAGGACTCGTCAGTCAACCATATGGCTGCGTCAAAAAGAATCACTCATGTTTAGTTATCTCTTTACTGGTTAGTGTTTAAAGGGAATATTTAGATTCTTGAAATTCTAAAAAGTATATCAATAGCTTATGTGCATGAAGCTTGTTAAATGAACATGAAACCGATCCAGTTATTAGACTTCCTGGATGCCAGCTGGAAGAGTACAAATGTCCTACACACCCCTAAGCAGCTCCCCATAGAAAACATGTGGTTAATGACGACATGCCGTCAGTCAGCCATCGTTTTAATAAAGGATGACCACAACAGCTGCACACACACATACACAGATGGAAGCTGGTGGTGCTGGGTTGGGCTCTCAAACACAACTCATGCTCACTGCTCCTAATTAGCCCTTCTGTTTCAAACAACAACTACTCTGTACTACAGTACTACGATCGACTTTTGCACAAATCCAGTAACACTATGTTCTATAAAATCTTAAACAAATGTTTCCCAACTTTACACTCACTATCAAATTAAGTTTTATCTTTGTTTTGACTGGATGAATCAGAGTGTGCAAAAAGTCAAGGTTAAGCTTTGTGGTTAATTTACCATGGCTTACTACTGCCATCCAGTGGTGAGTTTAAAAAATACACCTTAGAGAAAACGCCAGAATTATTGGCACCCTTAATGGAAATGAGCCAACATTTACATTAAAAAGAATAAAACCTGCAATAAGTCAAATTTTAACATAAAACAAGATTTTACATAATTCAATTTTTACTCTTATAATCTTTTTTATAAGAGGATCTTGCGTGACAAACCAGCTAACAATTTAAAATTACCAGAATGCTCTTAAAAATGTATGATTTTGGGATCCTAGAACTTTCAACTTTCCAGCTGTTCCAGAAATTGTTGGTTAATGTTTTTGAAACAAAATGTTGCCAATTTTGTGAATGTTTCAACAAGGTTTTGGGGTTCTTAAAACATTACTTTTAACACATCACATTTTTCATTGTTCTGAAACTATTATTGCATGCATTTATTAATGTCCCCATATTATATAATATGACTCATATAATGTACAATGTGTTTGCTGTTCTATTTGACATTCCACTTTTCTTTTGCAAAGCTGCCGGTTCAGCACGGTCTTTTCAGGTTTTAATAATATGTTGGACAGTTTCTAACCCAATTCCTGTCATTCAAATGTTTTCTTTCCTTGATGCAGGCCAATAATTTGTCCCTTCTGTAACAGAGACTTTATTTCAGCCAGACAGGATATTTGTGACTTGAAAAACAATGGCTTGGCCCCACTTCTTCATTTTACAACATGAAGATAATTTTAGAAGGATTTTGGATCACTCTTCAAGCCAGAACATAATTTACAGTAGGCTTATTTATAATCTTGGATGAATCACATCTACTGTAAGTCAAATTCTAATTCTAATTGTATTTGTCACATACACAGCCATAACCATAATGCTACAGTATGCGGTAAAATGCTTATACAAGACTGTGTGGGACCTAAAAAGAAACATAGGATATTATAGAAAGTCAGACAAATACAATTGAAACCAGATATTTCCATACACTACAGAAAAAAAACACAAAAACCTTCTATTCTTTACTGCCGAACATTAAATCAGAGTAAACCTCTGAGTAAACAAAACTCTTGCTTATGCTGTTATTGTTATGAAAGGTTATTATATCTAATAATTCCACATAGGTGTGTCATGTCATATAAAAATTATGCTATAAATTAATTTCCAATAGAAAATGACTTGCTGATGGAAAGTTGAAAGGCTACATGGAAGTGAGCTACAATCTAAATGATGATTTCATTTATTAAGGGAAAAAAGCTGTCCAAACCTCCCTGACCCTATGAAAACCCAAAATTCAGTCTCAGAAAATGTGAATATTGTGATAAAGTTCAATTTTTTTGAGACTCATGGTGTCACACTCTAATCAGCTAATAAACTTAAATCACCTGCAAAGGTTTCCTGAGCCTTTAAATGGTCTCTGAGTCTGGTTCAGTAGGCTGAGTGTTCACAGAGTGCTGTATCCAAGCACATTTATGGAATGTTGAATAGAAGGAAAAATGTGGTAGAAAAAGTTGAACAAGCAACACGGATAACCACAGCCTTGAGTGGATTGTTAAACGAAGCCCATTCAAGAATTTGGGAGAGATTCACAAGCAGTCGACTGAAGCTGGAGTCAGTGTTTCAAGAGCCACCACACACAGACGTATGCAGAACATGGGCTACAACTGTCACATTCTTTGTGTCTAGCCACACTTCAACCAGAGATAATGTCAAAGGCGTCTTAGCTGGGCTAAGGACAAAAAGGACGGGAGTGTTGCTCAGTGGGCCAAAGTCCTCTTTTCAGATTAAAGAAAAATTTTGCATTTCATTTGCAAATCAAGGTCCCAGAGTCTGGCGAAATAGGGGAGAGGCACAGAATCCAAGTTGTTTCAGGTCCAGTGTAATGTTTGAGCAGTCAGTGATGGTTTGGGGAGCCATGTCATGACTAGGGTTGCCACCCGTCCTTTAAAATACGGAATCGTCCCGTATTTGAGAATGAAATTGCGCGTCCCGTTTTGAATC
>JAQQZT010000007.1:20106229-20118410 GCA_030068275.1 Clarias platycephalus | reverse complement strand
GAGATTATGGCTAGTTTAGTCCCTGTGTGGGGTGCTGGTGTAGGGATTTATTTGGGAAGCGCTTCAGATCGTGGCCTTGTCCATTCATTCTCATCTTCTCTCACTGGTGGGAGTGTAACAATGGCTTCCACATCGCGCTGTGGGTTTCACATGAAGACACATGGAGGGGGATTGTGATTGATTGATTGTGTGTGTGTAAGTGTAACAGATTGTGTACATTGTTCAGAGTGTTGATTGTGGTGGTGTCTTGGTGAGGGCAGTGATCCTCAATCCAAATGTCACTCTAGTAGTCACTTAATATGGCCTAGGAATGGTATAGTAACATTCATGTATAATAACACAGGTTTTGGCTTTTATATAACTAACAAGTATCTGTGGTCAATAGGAAAAGAGATTTCAGAAATAGTTAAAGTTAAAAATAGGCTAATCAGCCTAAATGTAATCAGTGATATTATTATTATTATTATTATTATTATTTCAAGTTGAAGCACATGTACATGTCTGCCACCAGTCTCAATCAGAAAGATTACGTGTTTTTTTGTTTTTTTGGTCTTAAAACGACTCCGATGTGCTAAAATTCACTTATACGACTTCAGCGCTGTTATTTCACCAGTGAAAATATTAACTAATCCTAGTAAAAATATTCAGTTTAGCTTTTCTAATAAATATCTTTTGGTGCAGGTGTTTGTTTACATTGAGCATGGAGCTTATTAAATCCGGCACATATGGTGCAGGTTAAACTTCAGGCAGATATCTAACTACTGCAAAATTTTCAATAAATCTTGTCCAGCGGTCGATTTAAGACGGCTCTACAGTTTGACGCGTGTGCAGTACGCTGTCAAGATACATAACTGCTAATAACTTCCTTTCTACTCAGTATTTTGATTTAATTTAATGCAGGTTTAACTTAAGTCAAAAACCTAAGTACTGCCAAAATTTCATTAAATTCTGTGCAGACAGTTTTGCGTAATGCAATAGCAAAAAACTGGCTAGACAGACAGACATACAAACATACAGACAGAAATATTTCTGAGACTGATTTCAGGTCCTCCAGTGTATGAAATGTAAAGATCTTGAAAGAGTGAGTTCTGCCCAATGTACAGAGGAAACCTTTATTTTATTTATAAAGATTCTGGTGTCATGCTGGTGTGCGTATTGTCAAATGTTATTGTTTTTGACAATTCAAGCTCTCAAGCTTTTGTAGGGATGTAGCTATCGAATATTTTAGTAATCGCGTATTCTACCTCTCTCTCTTTCTTTATGGCTTCTTAATGCAGATTTTCCAGACCAGCCTTCCTTAAAACGGCTAACCCATCCTTCGCAGATCTTGTCTTGAATTTTTTTCGTCTGATTCATCCGTTACTTCCACACACTTTCTTCCCGATGCGTTTTCAGTCTTCATCAAAAACAACATTAAATGCTTGCTTCCCTGATCAGTGACTTCCCACTCTAAAAGACCTTTAACATTGCTCTGCGTCATCAACTTCTATGTCATACTGTGAGCGTGTTACAGGCGCTTTTCACAGATTGTAACAGTAGGCAGCGTCGTCTGAAGTGAAAATAGATGCGTCAGGATAAACTCATTACTACTAAAACCCCGCATCAGACTGCCGAGTGTCTACAGCGATGGCGTATACAACAGTCAGAATTAAGGGCTGTGAAACATTGGAGAAGCATGAGGAGCGGCCACGGGTTGCCCGCACACTCCTTTCGTAGGTAATGGAAGCTCACAGGCGTCGGGATCTGCACTCTGTCAGAGCTGCAGGTAAACTCATGGTTATATAAAACCCGAAACCCTGGAAACTGTTATTACTGTCACTGTACGTTAATGCTATTGTACCAGTCTTTATTATTGTACCAGGCCTTTATTAACTGACTACAATGATTAAAAGTGACATCTGGGTTGAGAATCGCTTCCCTCGCCAAGATTGTCTCAACAAATTGTCTGCCTGGTTATTTTACACAAAGTAATCTGCGGCGGAGAAATACTGAATTATGTATGTTTTCATCTTCATCTTTTAAACACTTATCCTGTACAAGGAAGCCTGGAGCCTGTCCCTGGAGACTTGGGGTACACTGTGGACAGGGTGCTAATCCATCGAATGGCACACGCACACTACAGGCATTTTTGGTACGGCAATTAACCCAACCGGCATGTCTATGGACTGTGGGAGAAAACCGGAGCACCCTGAAGAAACCCACCAAGAACTGGGAGAACATGCAAACTCGCATGCACACAGCACACAGACCCGAGGCGGGAATCGAACCCTTGAAACTGGAGGTGCCGTGCCACAGCACTAACCACCACGCCACCGTACAAACATGCACTTTATAATTATAAGTCGTCAATCCATTAATAGTACTATACACATGGACCACATCTTTGTTTTGAGGAACATCATCGTGCAGGACATCCCATAATACAACTTCACTGACTTCCAGAAAGTGTCCACGGTCTTCACCGGGACAACCTCCAGGCCCCTGCGACCCTGTATAGGATAAGTGGTATAGAAGCTGAATGAATGAATGTGCATGTTTGCTTTTTATCATGTTGTTTTGTTTTATTCTAGAAGTTCTGATATTGTATTTTTCTTTCCCATGCAGCTCTGAATTACAATAATTGTTAAATAACTCATTTGTTTGAATTGTTGCAAATTGCAACCAAGCAAGACGGTTGGAAAATATAGCATGCGGGGATAAACCTGAGTAACATGCATTATGAGGTTGCTAGGTGCAAGTGTTTGCATATCATTCAAAGTAGAAATTTCTTTTATTTTTTTCCGCCAACTTAAGTTCTTATGAGGGACCAGTCATTGGTCATCAACAGCTTACCAGCTAATCACTAAAGGATCACCTAGCCTTTCTTAAGAGCTAAAAATTGCTAGGTTAGACTATTTCATCTCTTAGCTGTATGTTCTCTTTATACCCCTAAGTTTGAAGGATGTCATCATGTTAATGATGTTAGGTCATCTTAATGACCTAACTTTTATTTTCTCATCAGAAACACAGGTGGGACACGCCAGACAACTTTGTATTGTGTACTGTCCTGCACAGTTTGCACATGCCTTCACTTGTGCACTTTAATGTAGCTTTAGTATAATTTTTAGCTAAATGTCATTTTTTGTCGTTTTAAGCCATGATCCTCATGGAACTGTGTTTCGGTCCACCCTTCGGCACCGTGCCTTCTGTATATGGTTGAAATGACGATGGTGAAATGCTGATTGGCTACGGAAATGCACTTCCTCTTACTACGTAAAGTTTATGTAAAGCTAGTGAAGCGCACAGAAATTCAAGTAAAGCCAGAAAGCATGATCGATTGTGTGTATGTACGTAATCTGGGAAATTAAGACACATTTTTGGAGAGCTCCAAGACTTCTGCAAATGTGTTTAAAAAGGAGTGTATATAATACATGACCTTTAAGTTGAACAAGAGATGACAGATTGATACTTGCAGGAAGGAAGAAGCAGAAAGCAGCACAGGAGAAAGCGGGACTGTCGCGGGTAAGGACAAATATCTTAAGCTCCAGAGAGTTTTTTCGAATTTTTAAACATTGATGTGTGATGAATAGGACGGATTTCTAAGATTTGTGTGCTTGTGTGTAGCTACCGGATTTGAAGGATGCTGAAGCTGTTCAGAAGTTCTTCCTTGAGGAGATTCAGCTGGGAGAAGAGCTGCTGGCTCAGGGTAAGACTCTCTGGTATCTTTTCTGATGCAGAAATGCTGCGACATCGGGCGAATTAAACCCTGTGTAGTTCAGGTGGCTTATGAAGGGCAGTGAGTGATGCACACTTACTGTCCTTACAGCTTTGAATAAGTTTTTGTCTGGAATTTTCTCTGAAAAGAAACCTTCAGCCAAGAGAAATGTTAATATAACCCGAGTGCAGATAATTTTTGACTCACCCTTGGATAAAGAGCATCCCATAAGCATCGTGTCATTAGATGAAACTGTTTTGCGTCAGCCGTCTGTCCGTGCTGTTCATATTACCTGTGTTTTCTAGGAGACTATGAGAAAGGAGTGGACCACCTGACCAATGCCATAGCGGTGTGCGGTCAGCCTCAGCAGCTCCTCCAGGTGCTGCAGCAGACCCTGCCTCCACCCGTCTTCCAGATGCTCCTCACCAAACTGCCCACCATCAGCCAGGTCAGAACCCTGCTCGTCTCTCCCTCCTAAAAATGATAGCTTTAGCAAATACCTGTGGCAGAAGACTCATCAAATAACAAGGAGACTTCATGAGCAAGAGTGCTGTTATACTGGTCGTAGACACGAGCCCTCGGAGCCGACGTTCATTTTAACATCAACCTTTTATATGCAGATTCTTTAAACAACAAACTAAGTGACAGTTTGGAGACTCTAGTAATTTTTACATCCTTGGCAGAAATCCAGCCTGAAGAAGCCACCCTCACTTTATAGCGCGTAGACTAGATCGCTAACTCGCACTTATTTTTAGAATCTTGTTAAATGCGCTTCAAGAAAAAGTTCTCTCTGACAACCATTGTTTGTATAGGTCCCATATTTTACTATTCAGTCTCAGAGCACACAGACACACAGAGCAGGATGAGCCTTGAGCAAAGAGAGAAAATGGATCTTTAACCTCTCTAATGATACTTGCTTTTGCTTTACACGCGCGCTGTACACACACACATACAGACACAAAATAAAATGTTTTACGCTCACGTGGTCACAGTGTTATAGTAAACAGTACACACGTGCACGGATGTTGATTATACCAGTGAGAGACGAGCACTAAGACCCAGCAGGGGAGACAATTACCCACAATTCCGCAGCTCAAGAGAGAGAAGAACCTTTGGCTCAGTTGTGATCACGTGACACCCGTGTCAAAACAAGCATGATACATGATACTCGTAAATCAAGACTTGTTCGTTTTCCAAGTCACAATGTATTAAAAATCTTTGCTCATCTTGCGGAACGCACGCAAACCGCGTTACTTGCAATCCAAGGTTTCACTGTATTATTTTTATAAGTCATGTCCCCCGATGACTAACATTACTATAGTAACCATTTGGTGGAGAGGGTAGTTTAATTTCACATGGCGATGAGTGGAGTGATTCACACACATGCACACGTGTGAGGTTACAGAAATAACAGTGGGTGTTCTGCTGAGCTGCTCAGGGTTCAGAGACTTGTTTAGAGATTAAGGGATTTGAACTTGTATTCTTTTGGTCCTTGGCACTATTTCCATATTAACGTAACTCTTCCTTCTCTGTTTTGCAGCGCATCGTCAGTGCACAGAGCTTGAGCGATGATGACATCGAATAAGACGGAGCCCTTTTAAACACGTGCGACCTTCTCCCAGCAGTTTTACTCCTCCACGTTTAAATTACTGTTTCGTTTTTTCTCTCCATCTTCATTGTGCAAAAACAAACAAACAAACAAAAAAAAAAACTCTTCCTCCCCTCTACAACCATAGAAATTATGAAGATTTTCCTAAAAGGCAATATGAGTCTATAAATGATCTCACTAGATGATCATGTTTTTCAGTGTTTAGATAACATTTAACTGTATTTTATGGGCTAAAATGATTTAAAGGTTTGTGCTGTCCACACACACACACAAACCAGTTATCGTTTCTGAATGTGCTATAAATGGATGAGAACGAAGCATGATCTTCTGATTTCTTTATTCGTCAGCAAATATGCAACGCACATTCATAACAGCTCCCGTGTGACAGACTAGAACGTTAGCCGACGAAGATAGACGTTCACGCTAACACAGTTAAGTGATTATTATAGGTAAGATGAAACACAAACGTTCAGTCAGTAGAGTTAACAAAGCTCAGATCATATATTTATTCATCAAGAAGTTTTTTAATTCTTATGAGAGTCAGACAGGACCTCAGCCTTAACTAGACTGGCCGTGTCCTTTAAGACGAGCAGAAAATGGATGGTGCGTGGTGCTCACCACGGCATGTTTACCTTTTATTTTGCAAGAAAAAGAAGAAAGCTTTCACATACACGAGGTGTTCAGGTCAAACCAGGACTTACTGTGCAGAATAGGAGTTACGAAAGGAAGACCTACTTTTTATTTCTGTTTGGATACCATTAGGGTAGAAAGTCTGGATTGTTGCTTTACATCATTGTCACTACTGAAACTCTGTAGTAGTTTTTACTCTCAGCTTTATTCTGCACAATAAAATGTCGTGGTTTGGCTTGAACACCCACCAACTTGTCAGGAAGTTTGGTTCAGCTATGGTACAGCACCTCTGGAGCAGATAGGGCAAAAACCTTTGCTCGAGGGCCTAAGCTCGAATCTCCAACCTTCTGATTAGTAACCCAGCATCGTAACCATAGATCTGTTCATCTTCCTTATCCTGGTCAGACTTAAACCTGTCCAGTTTCTTTATATTTATGTGACGTAACTAAATTAATTATGTAGAAAACGTCTGGTTTTGAACAGGGCATGCAAGATTGGTCGTACACAAACTTTCTGACCTCCTACTGGGATATCTCTCCTCATGAGATGACATGACATCTACCAACATGGCTGCTCACTCTGATATAAAGTACGGATTAAGAGATTCTTTGTTAAATGAGTTAACATTAGTGTTTACTGTAGACCAATCAGCGTAGACACTTGAGGTGGTTAAATCCAGCAACACTGACCACACAGTGCATTGTACACTCGAGGAGGAAGGAAATACATCACACTTTTGGAAAGTTCAGATTTTCATGTCAATTTTATTTGGGAGCGCCAAGGATAAAGAAATAAAGCAAACAGAATTCCAGACATGTATCGAGACTGCACGACAAAGCTCAGTTCACTTGGCTGTACTCTAGTCCTGAACTCAAGACTATTTAATTTAACTCTATTTGTAGTGAATCACTAGAGTTCTACAGCGAATGAATTCAGCTTTGTCGTAGTTTTATGAATTAATTTGTTTTTCTTTTCACACTGTAGGCTTTACTGTGTATTATTTGTCCGACACTGTGGTACAGTGAAGGTGTTTGTCTTTGCTCGTATTGAGGTCATTAATATAATGGAGTCTCTTTTTTTAACAAATAAACGATGGATGAAGCTGATGTCTCTGCTGATACCTTTCAGTCGAACTCTGATCCCAACATTAAGAATATGATTAAATGTGAACCGGTTTACACTTTTTCTTCGGTTCGAATTTCCTTCTCGGCCCCTTTTTGGAATTGGGATCTGCCATATTTCCCGTGAAGGAGGTCGATGTTTTGTTTCCTGTCCCAAGATTTTTCTTAAACGGCCTCCCTGTGGGTTTGCTGCTCTCGGCACGCCTGGGTCCTTTAAAGTTCGCCTTCTGCGGTCCTTTCCTCCTCCCTGCTGGGCCTCTTCCTCGCTTCTCGTTCTCCTTCTTCACCTTCTCCTTCTTCACCGAGCGTTTCACCCTGATCTTCCTGTCGAGCAGCTGGGAGCCGTTCAGCTTCAGGGCCAACATGACGGCGTCTGTGCTCTGCGAGGAGACAGTGTGTGATGCATTCACTGTGTGTTTCTAAAGGTCTAGAATGATGTGTAAGGGATAACATCTTTACACCATGATGTGCTCACCTCAAAGAGAATGTAACCGAAGCCTTTTCCTTCTCCGGTATTTCGGTCCCTCACCAATCGCACAGCCTCGACTTGGCCGCACTCCTCGAAGTGCTGGCGTACGGGCAGTTCCTTTATATCTGTGAGGAATCATGATGAAATTGTTCACGAGACAGACGTGTAAATACAAGTTTAAATATCTGAGTGAATGTTTCTGACAACTACAATGACTTAAAACTGAGTACAGGTTATATTATGGGGAGTTAATGTTAAAACAGGTCTCTACATTAGGAAAGTCTGATACCAAACTCACAGCCTGTCAGTTTAAAGACAAAACAGAAAAACAAATGAATCAGATTTTCTTAGAAAATCTCAGCTCTTCTGTTGGATCAGGCTACATGGGCCAGCCTTCACTCCCCACGTCATTCCCACCCATGACCCTGTCACCGGTTGGCCAATTTTCCATCCTTGAACCACTTTTGGTAGGGTCCTGACCACTGCAGCTTGGGAACATCCCACAAGAGCTGCATTTCTACCAGTTGTCCAGCCATCACAATTTCGCCAGTGTAAAAGTCACTCAAATCCTTACGCATGGCCATTTTATCTGCTTCCAACAAACCAACTTCAAGGGAAAAAAGTTCACTTGCTGCCTAATATATCCCACCAAGTTCCCGCCGCCATAGTAACGGGATATTGTAATTGCACCCACTGTAACAAGGGCCAAATTGTAATGCTTCAGAGCAACTCCAAAACTGCAGCTCTAGTGGGATCTTCCCATATAAACATGATCCACGACTCATTGCGGACCCAGGTAGTCTGATCCAATAGAAGAGCTACTGTAACTCAAACTGATGAAAGGATTAATGTTGGTTGTGATAGAAAGGTATGGAGGCAAAAGGGGGGACCTACTCAGTATTAGGTGGGTGTGTATAATAACAATAACCACTAATCTTTTTCATCATTATACTGTCTGCCTGAAATCCCCTTAAAATATACTTTAGGGCCTCCGAGTGGAGCAGCGGTAAAGCACTCTAAGCTAAGAGCTCTCTCAGAAGGGAGGGGTGAGGGGTACTTAGTGCTCCCACATTAATCACGGCTCTACAGCCAATCAAGAGCGACTGTGAGCTCATGCAAGCGGAAGGAGCGGATAGCACTGTCCTCCGAGTGTGTTACGCCGTCCCTAATGGTGCGTGAGCGAGCAGTTCGAAATGATGCGGTCAGCTGGCGTCACGTCATTCGGAGGAAAGACGTGATAGTCTTCGGCTCTCCCGACTGAGTGGTAGTAGTTGCTTAATGTGGGAGCCCCCTAGTGACGGGGAGGAATTGGACACGACTAAATTAGGGAAAAAATTTAAATAACATTACACCGCTTGGCAAAAAAGGTGTAAACCTGAGGTCATGAGGAACTCATTGTTTAAACACAGCAACGAGTGAAACTACCAGAGATCAAAGCTTATTGAAATGCACATGACACCAGAAATGTCTGTATGTGTGTGTATAGGAGGGGGAGAGAAGGTAGACACTAACCATATGGAAGGTTGCCCACAAAGATGGACCTCTTATGGTCATGCTAGAGGACAAAAGAACAAAACAAGCGTTAACAACACGTGACACAGCACACCCACACACACGTTATACCACATGAATTTTTCAACTTTAGCTTTCTATAATACTCACTGCACCGTGCTTGGAAACCCGATCCACTCTGATGTAAAAGTCTTTCTCGATCTCCAAACCATTCCTACAACACATTTCCTATGAGTAACATATTTATAACAGATCTCACACACACACGCATCATCTGCCAAGAAGATTCACGTAAGGAGTAGAACGTGTCTCTAGGTGATGAGATGCCCTGAAATGTCGTATTCCTTTAATATTAAAGTGTTTTTCCCCCCAGTAGTTAAAGTACTTTTTAGTTATTTATAGTTACACAATTTGTGTTGTAGAGATTTTATAGCAGCTATAAAGAGTCGCCTCACTAGTCTTTCTGTTTCTAAGACAGATAAGACAACCACAAACATGCAGCTTGTCGACCTCCTCTGTTCTAAAGCCTTTACTGTACTGGGTGACGTACTGACACTGGAGCCCTTAAAACCTTAAACATTTTCTCCAGATCAATGATTAAATGTGTCTTTATTAACCAACAGCGCATTTTATTCACATTATTAGACCTGGATTATGTGACGCATCTGCCGTACAGGTTACAATGAGAACATCGATATATAAACTTGTAAGCATGACTTGGCTATAATGTACATGTGTACAGTCTGTGTGACCTTTGTAGGGCGTTTGCTGCCCCGGCCTCATCCTTGAACACCACGTAGGCGTTGATGCTTGTTTTTTTGGGGTCGACTTGACGCCTGGAAACAGAAACATGAAAGTGAGACGAGAGAAATTGCAAACAAACAAAACTGTGTGTGTATTATATGTATCCGTGTGTGTGTGTGTGTGTGTACGTGTGCATTAAACTACATACCGGATAGCGGCGACCTTACGGGACATCGTCGGATCTTCCCGAAGCTGGAAGGGAACCACAATCAGAAATCTACGACATAAAACGTCTGGCTTTTAGTAGAAAGTGATGAACACTTACAACTGAGCGAAACCGCATGGACTCGATGGCTCCCACATCTTTAAAGATCTTTTTTAAATCCTGTTTAAAATAAATAAATAAATTATGGGGGGAAAAACCCATGAGATAATATTTTTGAGATCCTGCACAGACACTCCTTCACCTTCTTTGAGCAGTTAACAGGCAGGTTGCCAACAAACACGGTCCTTTTCAGTTTAATTCTCTCTTCGGCCTTGTTCCTGGCAACTTTACGCCTTTTCACTTCTAGTTCCTCCTCCAGCGTTTCTTCATGGTTTGCCTCTCGAGCTTTGCGCTTGACCTTCTTTGGGCGTTTTTCCTCTTCGGCTGTGTCCGCGTTATTTAAGGCTTCTTCCCTGAAAAATTGACACGAATGATTCGTTTACAGCCGTATGAACTTTTATTGCTAAAACCGTATCGGCGACAGCGATATTACAAACCTTTCCTCCAGCTTCTTTTCAGCTGCTGATTTTAGTTTTGTCTTCTTCTGTTTTACTGATTCTCCTCCACCACGACCTGCTTCCTGTTTCACAGGACTGGACTTGGGTTCTGGCTGCAGAGACACGAAAGAGAAATCATCATTACCACCAAACATAGCATCAAGACAGAGAAGTTAACGCTGGAGCGGCTGCGTTTTCACTGGCAGTCCACTTTACTACATTTACAGTCGTGGTCTGAGGGAAGAACTATGGTCAGAACCAATCCGCACTCTGGGTCTAGAATTTATTGCAATCCTATAGAATTGAGAATCCCAGAGAAATTGATTTGAAAGCATTGTGAATATATCGGTAGAAGGATGCTGAGGTTGAAGCTACCAGGCAGGAGGTCTAGAGGAAGACCAAAGAGGAGATTTATGGATGCAGAAGAGAGGGTTAGTCCATCAGATGATTTGCGGTGCCATAAAACAAAGAAGAAGCTGTTGTTATGATTATACTGCTTACATACATTCCAATCTCAATTATTTGATGAGGATTATCTGAGGTCATTATGGTGCATGTTATAAAAATACATGCGACTAGGAAAATGTCTAATATTGATAATGAGAATACAGACAAGGTTTGGCCTGAAATTAGATTTTTAGTAGGGATGCAATTTCTTAACTGGTAGTTAAACGGGTTAAAAATCAATAATCAATTAATTATTAATAATTAAACATCACTAGATGCCCTCAGTTTTAAGCTTTTTTTTTTTTATTGCCACAATCCAGAGCTTCCCAGACAACGATTTATTTGTGGCTGGTCGCTACATTATCAACACTGACCCCCGCATAATACACTTATATGTTTATTATTTAAAATGATTAAAAATTTTATTTAATTGCACGCAGAGAATTCATTCACTCAACCCCTCCCTCTCTGGTCACGCTGTCGAATAATCGGTTTAATGAAAGTCTTTGAGAACAGCAGCGATCAGTTTTGTGATCATGAAAGGAATCACAGAAACCCGAGTCTTCAATACGTTATTAAGAAGCATGTAAAGAGTCAGGCTTGTAAGGATACCTAAGGTAATGTTAGAATGCAGCTGGGTTGTCATGGTTACCACTACATGAGAAACAAACGTCATCAATTAATACATTTTGAAAATACAAAAGGAAGCATTTAACATTGTTTTTTAGGAAGACTGTACTGGAAAGTCGGCTTTAAAGGATCGGGAAGTTGAGGTAGAATGAGATTTGTAGGTGATGTAACTTGCAGGACTCCAACTAAAGGCGCAGAGCGGCACTAAGAGCGAACATGTCGAGAAGACAGACTGTGTGGACGTGCCGGATAAAAGCTGACGAAGGGTTCGAAGGCTGGTCTGGAAAATCGCCTTTAGGATGCCGGGAAGACGACGGAGAGTGAGACCTACAGTTAGCGCTAATGTCACTTACTGGATTCCAATTAAAGTCTTAACACCAATTAATCTATCAATAGTAATGATTAATGTAATACATAATTATTAACATTTCTACTTCCCATAAAAGGAGTTCATGATGTGATTTCTTTTTTTATTTCCTTTCTAACATCGCAACTTGATGCAGATCTCATCTCTTACCAGACTCTTCTCTCCAAATTCTCATGTGACGTGACTTCTGCCAAAA
>JAQQZT010000007.1:20092412-20106129 GCA_030068275.1 Clarias platycephalus | reverse complement strand
ATTAACCTAGTTAACCCAGTGTAAGTATGTATCCAGTGATGTAAACTTTAAAGCACTTGTTGTAAGTCGCTCTGGATGAGAGCGTCTGCCAAATGCCTAAATGTAAATGTAACATTTACTTGAGCGATGAGTAAAGAGCTCTAAGGCTTGGTAGTTGACTAGATGATTAGATGACTACACACTATGAGTCTAATCAACCAGTGTGTTAATCAGACCCCAGCTTAATGATGCTCCTGTGCCACATCACCGGGTGCTTATACATCCTGGACAGATGACAGCGAACATCTGTACAGAAGCTTACATGTGTTTCGTTCAACGTTATCTGATATAAAAACAAGGAACTTCAACCAGCTGAACAGACGGCTTTGCATGAATCAGAGATTGAATACCGAAAGTGTTTTTAAAGGTTGTTTCACTGGCCTGGATTAAGCACATCTCACAGACTCCTCAGGCTGATTTCACAGTTTATTATAATATAATAATATAACAGCTCCAGCTGGAATAAAGCCTCATTTTGTATTTGCATCTGTCACAATAACGAAGACATTTTAAAGCATAAATAGAAGATATGTGTAGGAGCTGGATTTCAAAGTATCTAGTATTCAAAGTATCAAAAGTTTGAATACTAGAATACTAAAAGTTTATTCTAGTTAAAGGAGATTCTACACTGGGACAACTCCATTGTAGTCACTTTCTGGCGTGAGGTGTTATGTAAAAAAATGTTCTATGATGTCGTTATTGTTTTTTCCCCCCAGAAAGTTTATTGCCTGTTGTCTAGCAACCTAATTGAGTGTGTATGTGCAAGCATTCTATAGCATTTCAGTAGGGTCAAATTATTGAACTGCATCAAGCAAAGAAAACAACTAAGGAGATTTGAAATTGCTGTAACTGGGTTAAGAACCCTTCAACACATTATCAAAACCTGGAAGGATAATGCTAAATCGTCAATGGTGTTAAAGAAATGAGGTCAGAAAAACATCATGAACAGCGATCACTTGGTGAAGTTGCATGGTAAAAAAAAATTAAATAATAATAAAACAAGAGCTATGTCTAATAATGTAAGATGATACACACACTTACACTAGTAAGAGCATACACACACAATGTGATGAGAACTCACAGGATTGGGACTAAACAGCTGTGTGGCCATAAGAAAAACACTTGTTAGTGAGACTAATCAGAAAAAAAGACTTCCGTTTGCTTGGAAGCATAAAGATTGGATTTTGGAGCAAAAGGTCATGTGGTCTGATGAGTTCAGACTGACCAGACTGTCAAAATGACAAACAAATTGCTTCGGTACTTGGACGGCTCACAGTGGAACGTACTGCTCATATTTGTCAGCATCTGTAGCTTGATACCACGCTGCATGCTGTGACTGTGATGTGAAACTCAACAACAAAATACCTCTGCTAACAGGTTACTTATTTAAATGTGGTTTTATGTTCAAAGTATCGGACCAGTGTTTTATCAGCATTGTGCTAATGGATGACACGCATGCATACTTACTTTTGGTGCTGGTACGAAGACCAGTGTGTTCTTTGTGGTTGGGACTGAGAATAGTGAGGACAGCGTCCCAGATCTAGTCTGATCTGCAGGCAGGCTGTCTGATACCAGGCCAACGACATAATTATTCGGCTTAGCGGCGTCAGCAACTGAGGCCCCGCTGAGAGACGAAACACAGTCATGAGAAAAATAGAGACAAAAATTATTTTAAAAATCATGTTTTACAATTAAAAAAAAAAAAAGTTGAAGGAGACAGATTGATTTATGATAAACATATTATTATACCACTTAGACTTTGTTTTGTAACGCACTGCTCAAACCTAACAGTTAAGCTGTTTTATAGATACATCTAAAAGCTCAACCAGCCGTTACTGTCATATACACATGTCAATCATGATAATATCGGTACGTGACAAAAACCCACTTATCGCTCTTGCTAGAAGCTAAACATGAGTAAACATGCTTTTAAAAAATTAACTGTCATAGATATTGAAGTTTAAATTATTACTACAAAGAAAATCTCTGGAATCTATGGCAGTGCAAACGATCTGTGACCTGAGTAAAATCCTGTCTCATCACATGTTAATGAGTCTTCAGGACATAAACTGCTGTAACTTTGAATTTTTAAAGATATCTTCAGAATTATGTTATTTTGAATGTGTTTTCTAGTTCTATCCAATGGCATGATTTTTTTTCTTTTCTTTTTTTGGTCACATACGAAAAATAATATGTTAAGCATAACAATACACTAAAAGAAGCATCTGAACATGTGACACAGCAGACTCTACTACCCTTTAGAGATTTAGAGTCACTTTATCAAAAAACACACTTAAAAAACCCCAATCTGCCCTTACTTCAAACTCCATGAGCTAATTCATCTCAAACCCACTCTTTACACACGCTCACACCAGTATAAAAACACTGCCACCGCAAATCAGCAGAAAAGTGTGTGCATTAGAAGCCGCATTGTGCTCATGTGCTCACTGTCAGGGTGTGTTCTGAGATTTTCGAAACACTTTGAACTATACACATTTTCATCCCGTGTGGCAGGAGTGAGTTATTTCCCAAGTTTGTTTAGAAATGACAGAGAAGGACAGACAGGAAGGACAGAGTTGTGTTCTGTTAGACATTAAACTCTTGTATTTGAAGTTAGATTGTATTGTTTAAATGCTGTGCTTGGTTTTTAAGTCAGAAATATACCAATGCTATAAGGAATGGGCTACACGTAATTAACCAAGTTTAAAGTTCTAACAAAAATCAGATAAAGATGTAATATTAAGTTGAGATTTTTATATTAAAAAAAAAAAGTAATGCTTATAGAATCAAATAGCTCCTGGAGATTGTGATGTTAACGTATCGGGATACGATATTATGGGATAGCTACTACACAAATATACTGAATGATGTAGAAAGGTTTCCAACCCTTGTGAATATTTTAAAGTTGTTTTTTTTTCAATCATAACACACTCACTTCTTAAAATTAGTTGAGAAAAGCTAGACAGGTTCACCAGGTTCAGAGTTGGGAACATGCAGGGGAACACCCTATGCAGAGCACCAGGATCAATTCATCCTAGAAAGCAACTGATAACTACAATTATATTGTACATGTTATTACAGATGGGAAATAGAAGGCCTGTAGTTACTGTAAGTTATAGTAACACCAAAGCCAAATGGTGTGTCAAAATATAAGCACACAATGATGCCAAAGTGACTCAAAGAGTCATTTGCACTGCCATAAAAAGTACACATTAGTTTTTTTTTTTAATTATAATTTCTGTATGAAAGTGAGTATATACTGTATTATATGTATCAGTGCCAGACCTCTTCGCAGCGTGCTTCTTCTTCATGCTTTCTTGTTGTTGTTGATGTTGTTTGAGAGCTACTTATTTAGGTTCGACATTAAAACATAACGTTGCATGAAAATGATTTATAAAGACATATCTCGTTAATAAAGTTGTACAAAGCAAACAAATCTGGAAAATCAGACGCTTTTTCCTCGCACTTCTCCAAAACACGTTTTCATCTGTGCATCAGTTTTCATTTCCGTCGCAAAACCATGCCGTAAACTCTACGTTCCGGCCTCTTTTGACTAAAAATAAATATTTTAAAATAAACTATTCCAGTACTTAGATTATGTGTATTACAACAAGAATTAATATTACAGCTACGTGTTAACTTGACGTTTTGACGTTTGAGCACAAAGTCTAAGAAGAGGAAATGTTGCGTCGTGTAATAATGTAGTTCCTGTTTAGGTGTGTTTTCACGGACCGTATTTGTGTGTGCACCGTTTGCCACTGGGGATGGGAGAGGCGCGTGAAGGCAGCTCGCATCAAAACACGGAACGAAATTGATTACAGGTTTGAAGTTCATTTATTACATTTTCTCTGGTGCGATACGGATACACACGCGTGGGTCTGGACGTTTTGGTGAGATTAGTAAAGAAACATGATGACAAAGCGGTTAGCAGGATAGTTGTGTGTGTGTGTGTGTGTGTGTGTGTGTGTGTGTGTGTGAGAGACAGCGAGCTAGAGCAGGACTTCTCAACCTTAGTGGTAAGCAAATGTCTTAAAAAATAAAAATTCTTATGATTTACAAGCAACATTACTTATTTAAAAGTACATTCATGTTTAACTCACTGAGAGACAGAATACATTCAAACCTAGTGGAAATCATGTCACTGTTTACTATAAGATGCTTAAACCAAAAAAGGTTCACCCCATCCTTCAAGCATGAAGAAACCACGGCTGATCTACGAGGATCGAAGGAGTGAAGCTGCATTTTCAAAAGTTGGATTTTTCATCTTCATCTAAAACCAAAATTAAGCACATAAAAGATGCGACACATGAACGGCCCTTAGGGAAGTCAAAATACACAGCAGGCCAGTCTGAGAACCCAGGAAGGTTGAGTGAAAGAAGTGCAGCAAATATGTCCTACAAATTATATTTCATCAACTATATATTAATTAAATTATCTGTATATAAAAAAAACTTTGTTTGTTGGTGGGGACGGTGTTTGAACAGGTAGTCACATGCGGTTATCAGCTTTTATGTCATTATGTGGGCATGTCACAGGTGTACCTAACCCAATGTCACAGTAGAATCATCACAACTTTTATGGCATATTATCTGCGTGGCTCAAGCTGTCCCCATCGAATGTAACAGTAGGCAACAGCATCTACGCCGAAGACAGAAACGTCAGACTCAGCTCATAGCTCCATAATATTGGAGCAGTGTGATGAGTGGTAGTGAGTTGACCGCACACTACAGTCGCACTCAATGGCAGCATACAGGTGTCAGGTGTCATATGGTTTTGGGCACATAGTCTTATAAGTAACAAGTATCACGCTTTATTCTTACAGAAATTTGTCAACTCTCCCTAAAATGCCACCTCCGAATGTCTGTCTAATGTCTGAAAAACTTCAATGCATTATAGAGTTCACAGTCCTCAATCACACTTCTTATTCACAGCATTCAATCAGTTGCCTGAACATTGGCACAAAAAAGGTGTGGTCGCCAAAGGGAGACACTGAGCTTTTCTTCTTAGATTTGGATCCTGACATCCTTGTCATGTACACTGACAGAAAATGCCAAAGTCTCGTGTGTCCGTGCCCGCAGGACAGAACCTGAAAACTTGTTACATGAAAGCTTGTTAGCTGACAATTGTACTCTGTGGCACTCAAACACTCCCCAGTAGTCAACGTTGCCATGACAACCATATGTCAAACAGGGAAACTATAACATTTAGTCTTAATCTCAGGCCAGGATCAGAGAAGAAGGCATTAGACTTTTTTGGACTGGAAAATTGGCTTTGAGAGGCCGTGAAGATGCGGGAGAACGAGACATACAGTTAGCGGTAATGTAACTCGCTAGATTCCAACTGCTGTTAAACAACAAAAAGAAGAAGGATCATCGCAACGATCTCCAGATAGACTACAAAACGATCAATTTATTGAGGCGTATAACACGTTTTTATTTCAAAGTAGGAAACATACACTTTATCTGCAAGGATTTCCTAAAAAACAAGATTGTTTTTATCTTATCACACTGTATTATTACATTCCTAATTTGGGGTATGGTGATGGGTCCGGAATGACTTCTTCTACAGTCTGGACTTTAAGAAACCCTGTAGCTGATAAGGTCTCAGTAAGATTTCCATAATATTGATATGCCCCAGTTTAGATTTGATTATTTTTCTTTTTGGTTAATAAATAATTGCTACATGTCTTTGAAAACTTACAGTGCTTTATTAAGTCTGATTTCCTATAAAAGCAGATCTTATATTAATGCACGAATTCTAATACATTTCTATAGCACAGAAAGAGTCTGCAGTGTCAGCACTTTGTTAACTAAAACCTTTTGTTTTCAAACTTAGGAATTTACACAGGCTCCATTTTTACTTTTTTAACTTTAAGACCAACAAATAAGAAAGCAAACAAAAAAGAACTGTGATAGTGTAAGTAAAAAAAGGAACTCTAAATGAGAAATGCATTCTTGCATCTTGAAGCTGTTCCATATGCTGGACTTTGTAGTAAAAATATTTTATGGTGTATTTTGTATTGTTTAGTTTGCTATGAGGATTCGAGAACAGGATATATGTACGATGGAACAGGTGCCTGAGGACACTGTGGGCCGGCGGGTGTTGTGTGATGGAGAACGGGCCACGGTGCGATACGTCGGGACAGTTCCACCTACCGCAGGTGACTGTGCAGCTTTGTGAACTGTCAAGACCTGACAGTTGTATACAGTAATGTGCACATTTTGTTATACAGTTTTGGTACAAGTTTGGATTACTTTTCTACAATCTAGAATAATACTGGATTTTTTTTAAACTATGAATTAACACATATGGCATTAGGGAATTAAGTAACAACAACAATTAGTTGTTATTTGAAGACATGAAGGTCAGCTGTTCTGGAATAGTTTTTGCAAGAACAGTATTGTCAAGTGCATTTGCAAAACCCATCAAGCAACATGATGAAACTGCTCTCATGAAGACCTTTCCAAGAAAGCAAGACTTAACAGCTTTAAAAATCACCAATTCCGAGTGGCGCAGTGGTAAAGTGCTCGCCTTATCATCCGGAGATCGCTGGTTCGAACCCCAGGTGATGCTGTTTTCCTCTCACAGCCGGAGGCACAGAGGCGCTGATTGGCCGAGCTCTCTCAGGGGGGGGAGGGATGAGAGGTACTTGCGCTCCCACATTAATCACGGCTCTACAGCCAATCAGGGGCGTCTGTGAGCTCGCACATGCGGAAGGAGCGGCTAGCGCTTTCCTCCAAGTGTGTTACTCCGCCCCTTAATGGTGCGTGAGCAAGCAGTTCTAAAAGATACGGTCGCTGACGTCACGCGGTTCAAAAGAAACACATGATAGTCTTCGGCCCTCCCAGCTGAGTGGTAGTGGTAGCCTTAATGAGGGAGCCCCCTAGTGTCAGGGAGGAATTGGCCACAACTAAAATTGGGGAGAAAATTGGAAATAAAAAAAATTAACAAAATTACCAGAAGAACTGGCTTATTCTCCAGCACACTCAGTAAAACCTCCCAGCTGTTTTAATTATAAAACTGCACTAATCTGTATCTAACACTACTGGTTATTTTCAAGCAAAGTGTTTTCAGGCCAAATATGACTGTTTATTTTATTAATCATTGGTGCTCCTTATAGAAGTTTATCGTGTGTGGTATCTTCTTTGTTCGTTTGTGTTTTCTGAAGCATCTTTGCTTAGGACATTGGTTTTTATGTTCCCAAGACTTTTGCCCAGTCCTGTGAGTAAAACAGCTGTTTAGGTTTTACTGAGTGTCCTGGTTCTTCTTCAAAGTTCTTCTGGTTACTTTGTCACACTTGCTCCTTTTTATGGTCTGTCATGTAATATGTTGTTTTGTTTGGAAATATTGAATGGTTTTCAACATAGTAATACAGACATAATGAACAAACAGTGTATAACAAAGTGTGTTAGAGGTAAGCCTAAGGCTTTTTTCACAGTAGTTCTCTTTTCTATTTGAATTTTTTTTTTCTCTCTCAATTTTTTGCAGTCAAAAGTCTCCTTAAGATTTTATGGTGTCATGTAATAAAATTCACATGGAGCTAATATAATACTATGGATTTTGAGTCAGTTTGTTATCAGTAAAAAAAAGAAACTGTCATTTTTAGAACACATTCATTTACAGTAAGTAGATGATAATCATACCAGTTAATTGATTATAGATTACAGTCACCAAAACATATATTTACGAGTAAATAATAACAGATTTGCAGATTTAGTTGTATGTCACAGACTGCACTTTGAATTCTCTTTAATTAAAGGATTGTGGCTTGGTGTGGAGTGGGACAATTCAGAGAGAGGCAAACATGACGGAAGCCATGAAGGAGTCCGCTACTTTACCTGCAGGTAACTGACATGTTCAAGCTAGGATGAGAATTTCATTAACCTCATAATCCTCAACAAATGTGTGTATTATCTGTGATGGTAATCAATACTGATAAAAAGTGTCCTGACCTGAAAGGAAAACTAAAAGGATTCAAACTTTTCCACCTAATCTCCTTTGGTCATATATAAGGGTATATTATATTATATCATATTATTGCCTGGCCAAAAAAAAAGCATGCTATAAGATTTCATTCAATCACCTTTAGCTTGTAGATTAGATTACAGCACACAATGTGGTGACCAGTTCATGTGTGAAAATGATTCCTCATGAAGAACCACTCTTTCACAGTTTGAGTCCTGGAATATGTCTGTGCTGTCAGGGAAGAAAAACTTCATTTGATGTAATCATCTGGTCATTCAGTACATTCAGGTCATCAGCTGACTTCATTTGATTGAGTCTAGACCTGACCAACTGAAGCAACCCCAGATCATAACCCTGTCTTCAGAGGCTTGTAGAGTGGCCGCTATCCATGATGGGTGCATCGCTTCATGTGTTTCCCTTTTTACCCTGATGCACACATCACTCTTGAATGGAGTTAATCTGAACTCATCAGACCACATGTCCTTTTCCACTGCTCCAAAGTCCAATCTTTATGCTTCCTAGCAAATTGAAGCCTTTTTTTGTCTGATTAGTCTCACTAACGAGTGGCTTTCTTATGGCTTTCAAATCTCCATAGTTGTTTTTTTTTTCTTGATGCAGTCCAATAATCTGACCCTTTTGAAATGGTAATTTTTTTTAGACCAGACAGTGTATAATATAATAAGCTACAATTACTATGAGCAGGCAAAGGCACCGCCAATACTCCTGTATGGATCTATAGCAGTGAGAACAGCGCAAGGGTTTCAAAACTGCGAAATATAAATACTTTTGGGACCTATTGTGCTGTGAGCTACAAAACATTTCCCCTTGCATCTTGTAGAATGTACAACTATGTTTTATGGTATTTCATCTTATCATCGAGTTTGATCATGAAAGAATGTGTAGTTGAAGTAAGTGCTGATATTCTGTTCATGTTCTTCTCTGTCTCATAAGTCATCCAACAGGTGGCTCGTTCGTGCGGCCTAAAAAAGCCAGCTTTGGAGTGGACTTCCTGTCTGCAGTGAAGCAGCGCTATGAGCTGGAGCTGGACCAGGCCATCGGAAATGAAGTTACGATTTCCACCAAGACTGTGAAGATGGTCGGCTTCGAGTCTGTTCTAGAAAAACAGCGGTGAGTAAAAGAGATGCATGTAAGGGTGAGAGTTTGAGGGAAAGCTGACACACTCTGCAGCTCGAACAGATCAGAACTTTTGTATCAATGTCATGTTTTGTTTTTAAACAGGATGGGAAATCTAGCAGAGATCGCACTCATAAACTGTGAAGTCTCTGGTCCAGGGCCTGAAAATGAAATCAGGAATAACACACCCAGTATCCTTTTGAGGATCAATACATGAAAGAAAACTTTCTCCATGTAGATTCTGTGGTGAGGTACTTTAAGTCGTGTGTGTGTGTGTGTGTGTAGTATGTGGGGTGTTCCTTTAACCTGTCCTCTCAGAAGCAGTTTCTCTGGATCTCTCTGGAAATCTTCTCAGCTCATGGGAGGTGGTGGCTGCAATTACAGAGCAGCTAGAGCAACTGCAAGTACTCTGTCTCAGGTAGATATCTGTCCTTCATTCCATCCATTCATCCATTAATAAATTACACCTGTCTATCCATTACTTTTTTTTTATCATTCATCAATTAATTACATCCATACATCCATCCACCCATCGATTCGAGTAATCCATCTAACTATCCATTTAATTAATTACATCCATCAGTTGCATGTATCCATTCTGTCCATCCAACAGTTGCATCCATCTAATATCATATCTAACCACTCCATCAAATGCATTGCGTCTATTTCATCCATTAATTCATTTCCACATACATCCAATTTATGTTCATCCATTTTTCACTTAAATCATTTACACACATCCATCTATCCGAATTATGTCCGTACCTCCACTCAACTATCTATCCCAATTATATCAACCACCCATCCATCTGAATTTTGTCCATCTATTCATCCATCAATAAATCCATTAAATCCATTTTACACCTAATTCCCTTTCATTAATACCATTTGTCAGTCCATCTATTAATTCATTTGATATAAACAACCATGAAAATTATTCATCCATATTTTACTTACATCAGTTATAACCATCCATCTATCCGAATTATGTCCATACATCCATCTAACCATTCTAATTGTCAATCTTTTCATTCTTCCATCCATCCATCCATCTATCTATACATGTATTTATTGTAATTATGCCCATCTATACATCCACCCATCCATCTGTCTATTCTAATTATGTTCATCCATCATCCCTCGTTTCCATGTCCATTGTAATGACACCTATACACCCAACAATCTGTCTCTGCTAGTTCTAGTTTGTCTATCCATCCTGAGTAACTCTGCTACTGTATCTATTTATTCTAGCTACAATCGACTAGCGATTTCCTCGAATCCATTCAACCTGAGCCACGCCTTCTCCCATCTAAGGGTCCTTATGCTTAACAGTTGTGCTATCACATGGTCTCAGGTAAAGGATACACACACACACACACACACACACACACACCTGTTGAGTACATGATGTGTTCATCACTGTTTTATCCTTCTTAAAATGCACAAGCCATATTTATTACTCTCATTAGAAGTCTTATCAAGTCACTGCGCTTCCTGTGTCATTTCAGGTGCTCCAGTGCGCCCCCATGTGGCCGCAAATAGAAGAGCTTTTTCTCAACGATAATAATATAACGGAATTGAAAAGGTCAGACACTGCTATAACATGTTACTTACTCCACATGTTAATTTGTCTTACAGTCATAAACATACAGTGCTATGAGTGTCTTTGCAACCTGCATTTTAAGTTGAATGTTGTTTTGCGTTATGTTTTCTGTAGAAAAATTAACATTTCAATTCACGTTTTATTTTAGATTATTTTATTTGCATGTTCTACTGTTTATTGCACAATGTGGTAATTATGTATGTAAAAAAAATATCTTTAGATTACTATGTGCATATAAAAATTAAAGGTGTTAATCAAAGTTTTTTTTTTTTTTTTAGGCCAGTAGATGTGCTTCAAGGTTTGAAGGTTCTCGACTTGTCCAAAAACAATTTGATGCAGGACGGTGTACTACAGTTATCACACCTGTGCAGGTAATGTATATATTTAACTTGAATAACTGGTATTTTTGCACACCCCACCGATAGGTACAGGGTGATTCACTCGAAAGAGGCCCCGAATATTCTGTAATAACTCTCACTGTGATGAAGTAATCTGAACCAGAAAAATTCGCTGCATACAGGTGTGTATAATCGATTGCTTTTCATGCAAAGCTGGAAGTGATTTTTGTTTTCTGCCAGGCAAATATCAACACGGCGCTCTTTGTTCCTGAACGTACCGGCAAGGATATCGGGGGTGGGGAGGGGGGATAGCAGCAATTTTACTTTTTGATCATGGAGCGGTGTTTGGTGAGTGGCAAAGGGATTTTCAGCCGCTCATATATGGGTGTTGTGCGAGTTAACATAACCTGACAAATGAAACTACGCATCTTCCGATAACCTTGTGATGTCGATGTCCCGCACAAACACCTGGAACCAGTGACAGTTTCTGACCTTTTTTTTCCATATCGCTTGCTTTGATCTCCTGAACTACGGTGAAATGGTTCGTATGCAGTTTTGCCCACTTTTTAAACTTTCTGACCTCCCAGTTTCCTGTGCAAGGCGTCTTAGAGTTTTCGTAGGCGACTGCTGCAGACGAGACCGATTGTGTGTTGCAACATTTTCAGGAGGCCTCTGCAACGAAAAGAGATCAATGATCCCATCGTTTCCAGTTTCTGTATCATCCTCTGTATAACACTCTTTGAGGCTACGTTAGGAGCAACATATTTCTTGTTTAATTCACTTTCGCTTAAACGAATTGGTGACTGAGTAGGTTCACACTATGAAGACACGCTGCTCATTACTGTACACCACCATCTTGATGAGAAATCGAGTGACTGGGTGAAAGGATACGGCGTTAAACAGCACAAGGCGCCTACCTTATCGGCCCGACTCAGGGGCCCATCTGCGTGTTCGAAGCTCCATATACCGAGGAACACATTGTGCGTTGTTTTGTTCAGAATGCTTCGTCCTAGCGAGAGTTATTACAGAATATTCCGGGGCCTCTTTTGAGTAAATCACCCTGTATTACATGTTTTGTTTTTTGTTTTTTTTTGCTTGTTACAAATGTCCTTTTGTTTGGAAACTTAGGTTGGAGACATTGAACCTCTGCAGCACAGGACTGTCTGCCATTCAGTTCAGTGACACATTACCAGGTATCGCAATATCTGCCAGATGTAATATCTTAGACCTCCTGCACTGCACACATGAATCTTTTCTCAGCACAAAACTCTTAAGTTCAAGGTTGTTATTAAAAACAAACAAATAAACAAAAAAGGTTGATTACATTTTGTTTAAAAATTATGTCTAGTCAACGACCCGTTGTTGAAATTGTAATTCCCCTTGCAGCCAGGAGAGGGCCTGAAAACAGGCCTCTTCTCTGATTATCATATGATCAGTTATGAAATGTTTCTTCACTGAGAATTCATAATTAATCTAATAATGTTAATTATATGTATTTAATACCGTCTAGGCACCAAGACTTCGGCGTTTCCTGCACTGAAGATTCTTTTGCTTGACGACAATCAAATTAATGAGGTTTGTTTTTATAAATATGACACAGGAACCTAAAAGTAAAAAAGTAAAGCAGGAGGAAGTTGGTACATCAAACCTGAAAGCCTTCTTTCTGTCATTGCCTCTCAGTGGGCTGTTATTAATGAGCTGGAGAAGCTGAGATCTTTAGTGCAGTTGTCCTGCAGCCGAAACCCACTGATGGATTTGGAGAAAAACCCAAAGACGACTTTGCAGCTCTTCATCGCCCGCATCGGCCAGCTGGAGATACTCAACAGGTGTCAGGTCTGTGTCTTCTATTTAGATCTATCTTTCTAACATTCTATGTGAACCAGTAGTAAAGCGCTCGCCCTATCATCCGGAGATCGCGAGTTCGATTCCCGGGTGATGCTGTAACCTCTCTCAGAGGGGAGGGATGAGAGGTACTTAGTGTTTTCACATTACAGCCAATCAGGGGCGTCTGTGAGCTCACGCAAGCGGAAGGAGCGGATAGCGCTGATGCGTGAGCGAGCAGTTCGAAAACATGCAGTCGGCTGGCGTTACGTGGTTCGGAGGACACGCGTGATGGTCTTCGGCCCTCCTGACTAAGTGGTAGTAGCAGCCTTAATGTGGAGCCCACTAGTGACGGGGAGGAATTGGACACGACTAAATTAGGGAGAAAATCGGGGTGGGGACCTTCTATGTGAACATGGATATGTCATATACACTACCACTCAAAAGTTTTGAATCACTTTCTAGCCCTGTGGTTGTTTCTGATTTTTATTTATTTTTACACTGTAAAACAATACAATATAAAAATGTGCAACAATAAAAAAAATATGCAATAATCTACTTTGAACAGTAGATATTGAGATGTGTCTGCTACTTATGCTCCGTAAAATCTTCATAACGGCTCTAATCTGATGTACTGTTTGTTAATTGTTGATTTCTGAGGCTGATAGCCAGTGTTGGGGGACGTTACTTTTTAAAGTAACTAGTTACATTACAAAATTACTGTCATTAAAAAGTAATTTGTTACATTACAGCATTACCTTCTGATAAAAGTAACTAGTTAGAGTACTTTTCCATTGCAGAAAATGAAAACTCCTTT
>JAQQZT010000007.1:20081930-20092062 GCA_030068275.1 Clarias platycephalus | reverse complement strand
GACAAGTGGGGCTTGAAAATTCGCTCACCCCCTTAAGTGGGGAATGACAGAAAAAGTTTGAGAACCACTGCACTAACGGAATCACTGCTGTCCTGCTCATGGATTACATAAATTGTCTGAATAGCGGATTACATTTTTGAAAATATAACAAAATAAATGAGTACTTAAATGGCGGAGCTAACGCGGTAGATTACTCGTTACATCAAAAAAGTAATCCAAGTTTGTAATCCTACATTTGTAGAATGTACGAAATAAATTATTGATTCAAAAATAAAGAAATTTGCAAGTGCAAGTGAATCCAAACGTCTGAGCGGTAGATTACGTGCACTGATAGTGCTGGTTGTAATCCCCATCACATGCTGATGTATTAATATTCTTGCTCTAATATGTATTCTTGATGCAGAGTGTTTTGTTCCTCAGGTGCTGCAGGACGATAGAAGAGGTGCCGAGCTGGATTACTGTAGAAAGTTCGGTCGCGCTTGGCTACAGTCTGGAGGTCACAGAGATCCGCAACTGAACCGACCCAGTGCAGAGTTTATAGAGCAGCACCCTCGGTATCTCACGCTCATCCAGAGTGAGTCAGCGTTTATACTAACCAGCAGTAAACCTCATGAACACAGCCTTTATTGTGTTGAAACTGCCATAATTGTCACTGCAAACTACTAAGTGTGTGTGAGCGGTAGTTGCGCTTAACAGTTAACGAATAACGTTATGTGTTTTACAGAATATGGTGCACCTGAGGAAGGTGAGCTAGCGGAGCAGAAAACCTTAGTCCTGAAAGACAAGCTGCTGAGTGAGTTCCTACGTCATTCGTACATAGCCGAGTCTCAAATGCGTCTTTATTTACCACATGGTTTTTGTTTTGGGTCCCATCAGCGATTACATTCGAGTGTCCTGAGGACGCAGACAGGACACCCATACAGAAGAAGCTTCCTGGTAAGAAGGTGTTAGGAGGATTATGTTCCTAAATAAATAAAATGCATCAATTGACTTTCTGTTGCTTCCTTCAGGTTCGATGATCGTTCAGAAAGTGAAAGGGCTGCTGTATAGATTATTGAAACTACCACGTGCTGATCTAACCCTCACCTACACCAGCTCAAAGGTAACACCGACTCTGCATTCACACGAGCCCTGATTCACAAGCCAGAATAACCTGCTTCAATAAAGTCTGTGTGTATGGAGGACTTACTATATAATGATTGTGTAAAATATGAGTATTAAGTACATTGAGTACTTCGGAACAGACCAGGGTTGATGAACATACATACTAAGAAATGATTAAAAGCATGTAGACATGACTGTACATTAATGCACATTACAATTTCTGCATACTGTAGTACAGTACTTACTGTTCCAGAGCGACGGGTTCACCCGGGTAAGAAGGCAGGGCGTGAAGCGATGCACACATCATGCATAGTGTCCACTGTATCAGCCTCTTTATGATCTGTGGTTACTTCAGTTGGTCAGGTCTAGGCTCAGCAACGTTATGTGGCAATAAAATCAAGTCAGCTGACGACCTGAATGTACTGAATCACCAGGTTATCGCATTTATGGAAATTTCTTTCTCTAATGGTATATGGGCAAGCTCTAAGACTCGAGCTGTGACAGTGTTTCTGAGTCCATGAGGAATCTTTTGTCACATCAACTAGTGCCCCATAATCAAGGCTAACAGTGCTCGAGCAAAGGTGTTTATTTTTTTCCCTTCCTTTTTTTCCATTCCTCCCATGTTGTTGAGCGCATCGGGTGACTGGTTCCATAATTTCTATAGAAGTTGTGTCTATAGAAGGTGGTCAGGATGCTAGCCTGATGCCCAACCCACTTCCGTTCTTTAGGCTTTGGGACCAGCAAAGGCAGAGTGATTTAGTTTTGGCAGAGCTCATACAAATGCCCAACAATGGCAACCCGGTGGTGCTAGTGGTCAAACCTCAGTAACCCAGAGTCTCAACCACCTGAGCCACCACTGCAAATAAAGCTTGAAGCTTACAATGTTTTTTTTTCAATCTTATTTACACACTACGGGCAGTTTGGGAACTCCAATGCTGCAATCTTTTGACTATGGGAGGAAACCGGAGTACCTGGAGGAAACCCACCAAGCGCGGGGAGAACATGCAAACTCCATGCACACAGAGACAGGAATCGAACCCGGACCCTGGAGGTGCAAGGCAACAATGCTAACAGAATCTAATAAAAACAAAAAGAAACAATTATATTGACAATTAGTATTTCACCAATCTTAAAATGAACATGTGCCAATTTTAAAATTACAGTCAACACATTTTTAACACGTCTTAGTACACAAATGATTAGACCCCTGGACAGAACTCACTCATTTATTGTCTTTTCCACTTTATCCTGTACTCATGGTCGCGGGCGGTCCTGGAGTCTATCCCAGGAGACTTGGGGCACGAGGTGGGGTACGCCCTGAACGAGGGTGCCAATCCATCACAGGGCATGGACAGAACTTTCTATAAAAATGTTACATTATTAAGACAAAAGTATTTTTAATTTTATTGGGTTGTTAATCAGACTTATTAACAGACTGAACTAATTCCTCTGTCTCTTTGACATTATCTAGATGGCAGGAGAAGAGTTCAACCTCGACAATGACCTGAAGACACTCCAGTTCTACGCTATAGAAGACGGAGACAGAATTCAGGTCCGCTGGTCTTGAGGATGCAGTTGGAGCCCCATGGACTCTGGGTTTAGTCCCCTTCTAGACCACGCTAACACGGCGCACTACACAACAAGAGCACGTCTGACCCTTCTCTCTGTCTTTTCACCATGTCTGGACACGATCTGATGCTAGAAGGGGATGAGTAGGGTAGTGCTCTTAGCTTTTTATGTGAAGTTATGAAATAAGATGTTATGCCTTGATTTTAGATCCGGTAGAGAAAATGTGGACCACAATCTCTTTTCCTTGATCGAAAAAGGAGGAACTTTTTCCACAGAGGTTTTGGAAGCTTCTGAGGAAACATGCTTTGCTGGCGTCGTTTAACACAGAACTGCAGCTTTCCGTGGCAGGTGGTTTAGAAGCAGTGGTGCATTTGTGTAAGAGGTATTAGTTTGCCTGAGACGTCAGACGCTGTTGGATATTCAGCTTTTGTCATTAGCTCGAAACCAAGCCAAAGAGAGAATAATTCACCAAGTCTGTCAGATTCCTCTAGCTCTGTTTTTTCCCCTTGTTGGTTTATTGCTACCTTCCTCTCTCCTTCTAACTCTCTTTCTCTTCATGACTCTTCTCCCTCTTCAAACTTCCTAATCTTCATATGAAATGTTCGATATCATCTGGTAGTAATCACTGATCTGCAGAAATGGAGTACAGCGGGGTTAGTTATGTAATTTTACAATGATGTTCTTTCTGTACAGCAAGATATGAAAGTACAGTAATACCTAGGGGGAGATGGACAGCAAACTAATACAATACTCTGTAACAGCTTTACCCATTATTGCAGTTCTCTAAATAGCACTCTCATACTGAAGAAGAAAAATTAATGGAGAAATAAAAGATTTCTTAAAGTCTCGACTTTGTATCTCAGTAGAACTGAAAGGTTTCTCGAACTGCAGCCAAGGACGGTTTCTATCACGCCTTTAAGCTGGAATGTTCTTCTTACGTTGCATTAAAGGTCACCCTTTATGCAAAATTCACTTTTTAGTTGTTCCAGTCTGCGTGTACAAACAAACAAACATGAGCGACTAACATAAGAAGATCCCCTCCCCTGGCTTGTTGTTCAGATCTTGATGTTCTCTGGAGGTTTGTGACCCAGCAGTAGCTCATTTACATGAAAACTGAAACGACACATTTGATGGGGGATTGACATAACAGGAGTTTGAGGTATGGGGGATGCACTACCTGACTGGTGTTTCAGCTGAATATTTAACACACATGCACGCTTTGAGAATGATTGGAGAGTTCTGTTAACTTGGTGAAGTGCTGAAGTTGTTTTAGAACAAGCTGAACTCTGAGCTGACTTGTGCACGCAGTAGTCACATCTCAACACTAGATGGCGCCAGTAACAAGGCACTGTACTAGTAAATAAGAAAGTCTAGCATTAGCCCCAATTAACAATGGATTAGCAGTACATAAATGACGTCACCCTACGCAAAGTAGTCCTAGCCAGTGATCCTGCTTACGTGATTGACAGAGATAGAGAGAGATAATTAAGTACCTTGTTAATGTACTTAAGTACATATTTAATTTATCTGTACTGTACTTTTTTTATTACTTTATTATTAGAGAATCCTTTGTACTTTTACTCTGCACAAAGGTACATTGAATACCTGTACTTTTCCTTACTTAACAACAATGATGTGTAGTATTGGAAGCATTTTTATTTGTAGTATTCCGTTAATATTCTGTTGACTATCATGCGTAATTGCATGAATGGCCTTTCCTTCGAGAAGTAACCTGATAAGTTGTTATCCATCAATCTAGGACCCTCTGTAGTCCATCCAGGTGGAAGCCATTGGTGACCATTATATTTATTCCCATTTTGTATAACCTCTGGTCAACATTTACACACATTCACACACTACAGGCAATTTGGGAACGCCAATTAGCCTAATCTGCATGTCTTTGGACTGTGGGAGGAAACCGGAGAACCCTGGAGAAAATTTCCAAAGCCCATTGTACACAGACCTGACAGGGGAATCGAACCCAGGGCCTGGAGGTTCAAGGCAACAGCACTAACCATTAAGCCACCGTGCCACCAATAATTGTTATAGGGATGTTTTTAATCTACTAAATACAGCAGACCATGATACTCTGTTTTACCCCTGCCATATTATTAAGTTCAATTTCATGAATCACCGCTTAGCATCAGAGGATCCTCAACATGCCTAAAATGTTTACTACAATTAACTCTTACAGAACATTTCTCTGCCTTCTATTTCAAAATGTGTGCGCGGCAGCAGAGACGCATTCTTCTGAAGAGGAAGCTCATTCCCATGGGATCTAGTGTACATTCACATGTGGCAGGCTGAGCAGAAACATATGGCCTGGGCTGAGTTATAGTTTTTGGATGGATAAGTGGTAGAAGATGTGCAGCTGTGCAATACTCGCTGCTTTTCAACACATCTGCAGCTCACATCCAGCAAGGAAGGGAAGCAGACTATTCATGCTCCAGCAGCTGCCAGTCATCAAACACACTCATTCCACATGGTTCTCACGATATTACACATGTCATCAGAACCACTGGAATGGACCTTAAATAATAAAAAATAAAAACCACGTGGACACTAGTCTTTTTTTTTTTTTTTTTTTTAAAGGACCGTTTATTTATTAGACAGCTGTATGATTTGGAAACGATCCCATGTTTCCCACCTTCTCTCCCCAGCTGCATAATCAACACGTACATATACACGGTATCTTTATCTAATGCGTAATTGGCGAGCGTGTGAAGCCCCATATGGCGGATGAGGTCAGGAAGGCCAACGCACTCCCCAGCGGTGCTCGATCCAGATGGACAGCACCTCACTTTAAAGCTTGTAAACCTAATGTTGTCATTATCTTTGAATAGTTCAATAATCACGAAATGAACAGTTTCCCATTTGTCCAAAGTGTAATCAATCAAGTCCGAAAAGCTTACTCGCGATCAGTATAACATTATGTGCAAGTCTCAATCCTAACACAGTTACTTTCTTACTCTCCATATAGTTTCATAGTGACTTTGCTCCAAAATGTTGACTGGGTCACTGTGTTCAAACAGCCAATCAGATTGCAACCTTAAAGATCCTGAAGCTCGTAGCCAGAGACAAGTGTACATAAGATCTCTAATGCATCTGATATCCCTTGTGTGTTGTTCTGGCCACAAGCTTCAGGATGTTAAAGATTGCAATCTGACTAACTTTGCACAACACAACAATAAGCTTTTCAGTCGAAGATGTGGTCCATAGCCTGGCAAAAATTTCTCAAATTCCATCAAGTTATTAAAGAGTTGTTGTATTTGAAGCAAGTCGAAAGAACTCTCTGTGATTGGTCATCTATTGTGTCAGTCAAATTGGCTCTTCTTGGTCATGAGATTTTATGTATGTTTGTTTTTTCCTAGATGGTACAGCCAATTTAAGAGCTCTACCTTGTGAGAGACTAGTACAGTGCAGACTAGTACATGTCTCAGCTGATGGACATGATGTGGGTTGAGGGAAAAGGTAGGGAAGTTTCATTTTTGATGGTTTCTTTTAACCTGAAATATGAACAAACAGTGAGTCTACAATCAGCCATTCATTTACAATTAAAAAGTGGTAATCTAAGAACAAAACTGGGAAAAAATTGTATTATAACTATTATATTGATGCACGTAAATAATTAATATAACGATAATATCCGTCCCGTAACTATCCCACCCCTTTCACACTACACCCCATATACAGTCATATTAACACAGGAAAACAAAAACATGGTATTTACTTGCAATTTTTTAAAGTCTACTCCACATGACTTAAGACTTTTAAGCTTGACATTGTCGCTAGTTATTAAACATCAATCACTTAATTACAACATAACCAGTTAATAACATACTGACTGAAATTTATAATGATTTTAATAATTCAAAAATCAACCAGAACTCAGCTGCAAAATGGACCAGTTTTGACATGGACCTTCTTGTCCCCGTCCCCTGGACGTCCTTTTTGTTCACAGTTTTTTTTTTTTTTTTTAAAAAGCACCATATTCATCCTCCTATATTCCTTCTGCAGTCCATCGCAGCTCTCTGTGGTCTCTTCTTCCTGAGATCTCCTCCTCTCACAGTTTCACAGGATTCACACACGTCTAACTTCATTTATCGCTTCATTTTCACACTTTACTAGATCACATCTTTAGAGTCCCAGGTGATGGGGGCGGGGTTTAACGGCTGATAGCAAATGGATGATCTCCTTCTCACTCTCTAATTACAATACACAATGTTTTTGTCCTTGAATCATGTGTCACAGGAGTTGATTTGTCACCGTCTTGTTAATACACCTGAGTGTCCATCGCTCAAGCGTGTTGTCAGATGGTGCGGTCGGTGCATGTGGGGTCCTGGGCGCTAGGGCAGCGGCAGGAGAAGCCACCCGGCCGCGGCAGGCACAAGTGTGAGCAGCCGCCGTTATTGCTTGAGCAGTAGTTTCTGTCAGCTGGCGGAAAAGTATAATCATGAAATTAATATGTGCATGGACTAGGAGTGTCAAAAAATAGTGAACAACAACACAGCAGGACATGTGATTATAGGAAAATAATTACCAACAATAATTAGAATGATTTTTTTTTCACCCATGAACACCCATATGTATATGTATGTGTGTATGTATGTATATAATCTTTATTACAGGCTCTATACCCAATATCAGAACATACAACACATACAAAAGAGGAAAGAAAAAAGAAGAGAAAAAAAAAAGTAAATGTTGTACTGATTCCTGTTGTCCTAAAATAAAAAGAAAACCTGTTCGTGAAAGCAAGTTTGCACTTTTAGTATATAATTTTTCTTAAATGATAATAATAATTTTAAAAAGTATACCATCTGTGTTTTTTTTTTTTTTTTTTCATTTTCATTCATTTTAAGGAAAATAATCATTTTCAAATTGAAAATCGAATTTGGTCTAAAAAAAACATCGCCCAGCTCGACAGTAGCTCCAAGCCATTTCCACTTTTCATGTTTTGGCCATTCAAGGAGTTTCTTGGACGCCAACATTTCAGATGTGAATCAAGCAGTCTGATCATGGCTCTGACATACGGAGAAAACTTTCTGCCTTGATGGTATCCAAGAACGTGAAACACTAGGATAAGTGCGTTAGTGTAGTAAAGGAGAAGTGAAGGGGGTTTTAGTTTGATTTGAACGCCCCATGGTATAAGGCTCCAGACCACGAGTCTTAGTTGTTATTTGTGGAGCTTATTGTTTTTAGTTGTAAAAAGCTGGAACGAGATTACCAGATAAAGTAACACCTCTACTCTACCTCTGCCTGCTTTGTCACTAGGGATTATGGGATGTCCTACCTGTCTCTGCGTGCCTGCATAGGACTGTGGACGGCATTCCTCTGTCTGGTTCTGGTAGCAACTGATGCGAGCTCGCTGGTTTGTTACATCACACGCTTCACAGAGGAAGCATTCGCCGCTCTCATCTGCATCATCTTCATCTACGAGGCTCTGGAGAAACTGGTTCACCTGCGGGACGTCTATCCCATCAACACACACGCTGACCTGGATAATCTCACGCTGTACAGGTACACATACACTGCAGGTTTTTTTTGCAGAGGATAGTAGTGAGGTTCCGCATACAGCGTCTCCATTTGTTCCACTCTGTCGTTTGTAGCTGTCAGTGCTCGGCTCCGAATCAGACGTCTAATGAGACGCTCCAGCTCTGGAACACAATGGGGAACACCACAGATTCAGTGCCATGGAGTCAACTCAATGTGTCGGTCAGTAAACCTGCACGCCACTCACACACACCCACACCCAGTCGCACATTTCCATTTGCACCTTTTCCACCATCCAGAGAAAATGATAAAAGCAGTCTGTGTTTGGTCATGTGGCGACTAACCCCAGAGATACAGTACTATCAGTGTGGACATACTGTATGTCTTAGTGCATTACTAGTGTTTGTTAAGTCAGGAGTGAAGTGGGTGAACCTTCAATCCACATTTGTGTAGAAGTGTGTTGGGTCAGACATTGTCCCAAAGCAGCTTTTTACAATTCTGCATGTAAAGTTTGATCTTTAATGAAAATGGGGCACAATGGTGAAGAAAAAACCCCCTGAATTAACATGATGAAGAAACCTTAAGAAGAACCTTCTTAGATAAATAACAGCAGACATACAGTATATACAATACTGTACAAAAGTATTGCCACCCCCCCTTATTTCTTCATATTAAATTAAATAAATCGATATATATTAAAGAAATAAGAGCAAATGTTTTACTGTGACAGACTTCAAAGTGCATAAAGATGGAATTTTTAAATTGGTTGTTTATGTAACAACCTTTTATGTTTGAATGATTCCACCGTGTGGCTTAACAAACAAAAAACATTCCTCTGAAACTGCTCAGGTACAGGGACTAGAATGAAAATGAGAGCCGAAAAGATCCTTCAGGAAGCCTGGAGAACTATTCCTCAAGACTACATTAAAATACACGATTAAAATTAGCATTATTTGGTAAATCTTTATGATTTCAGCAGATGAGTTTAAAAACAGTCTACATTATTCCGGCCAAATGACACCTGGATGAACTTCGAATCAGGGTTTTGAATTGAATGCAGACAGCTAGTGTTGGGAACGCAAAAAAAATAATAAATTGGGTAAATTTGTAAGTCCGATGAAAAGTTGGCTCTCAGATCATCCTGGTCTGTTAAACTCTCCAATATCCAAATAACATGAGAATATCTAATGGATTGTCCATAGAAAACCTTCTCAAGCTGTACAGTAAGACTCTCCTTGTAGAGTCTTGGTTCCCCCAAAGTACAGACTCCCACCTCTGGCCCTGGAGTACCCCCTGTCCTGATCTAACACATTGATTTTAGTTGATGAATCAGGTGTGTTAAATGAGGGACAGATCTAACATCTGGTTATTCAGGACCATGTTTCCAAGCTGGTGCCCTAGAGAGGATAAATTGAAGAACATTTTTCTAAGAATAAAAAAAGAATGATAGTGAGTGTCATCAGCATACCTGTGGAAGGAGAGCTAGTGTAGAGATTGGTATTTGGGGGAAAAGTAAACAGGACTGAGCACTGAGCCTTGTGAGACACCAGTGGTAATGTTAATGTAACAGGAGTGTTTTCTGTTGCTGATATCTCATATGAAGATGCATACAGGTAGGAGACAAATCACTTTCATGCTGTGATGGTGATTCAAAGGATAGATGGTTAGAAATTAATAATATCGTGTGTTTATGGGTGTGTGTGTGTGTGTGTGTGTGTGTTTATAGATGTGTAAGCTTTTGCATGGTGAGTTTTTAGGTCCTGCTTGTGGACCTCATGGGCCCTACATCCCTGACGTGCTGTTCTGGTCCATCATCCTCTTCTTCACCACATTCTTCCTCTCCTCCCTGCTTAAGCAGTTCAAGACGGAAAGATACTTCCCTACCCGGGTGACAACACACACACACACACACACACACACACACACACACACACACACACACACACACACACACACACACACACAC
>JAQQZT010000007.1:20060269-20081830 GCA_030068275.1 Clarias platycephalus | reverse complement strand
TGTGTGTGTGTGTGTGTGTATGTATGTGTGTGTGTATGTATGTGTGTGTGTGTGTGTGTATGTATGTGTGTGTATGTGTGTGTATGTGTATGTGTGTGTGTGTGTGTATGTATGTGTGTGTGTGTGTGTGTGTGTGTGTGTGTGTATGTATGTATGTGTGTATGTGTGTGTGTGTGTATGTGTGTGTGTATGTTAGTTCTGACCAAGTAAACTGATTGGATGAGGGGCATTCCACAAGTGGTGATACAACAGCACTGGGACGTTTAACTATATGCATCACTCCGCTTCACAGGTATTAACAATTGTTAAATACATAAACTGTCAGTTGCCAGGATGGATAAAAGTAGGTCAGGATGGTTCATAGTACTGGAAAGAGCAAAAAACAGCTCCCAATCTCTCTCTCAGCATGAACAATGGCATTACTTGGAGTGTGGAACAAGGGATTTTACAACCCAGTGCACTAGCTTTACATTTAACATTACTGTATTTGGGACTCCACCCCAGCAGTTAGCTAATGTTCTAAAGAGGAGTAAGTGGATATATAAAGAGAAGCGTATGAGTTTTACAGGACTGTCCACCACCTCTATGGTTTATTCTCATTTATGGTTGAATCATTTATTTGGCTACACTCTCTTTCCTACTACCACATCACACCCATGCTAATATCCAGCACAACAGCACTCCCTGTCATGATATTACTTCAGTTCATTCATTTTGACAGCTCAGACGATGTCCTCCTGAGATGTCTCATGTGCTGTGTTTTCCTTATCTATATGCGTGTGTGTATAATCTATATTCTGTATATTTATGTACCGTTTGTATAAACATGCATATACACTACTAGTCACCTTTTAATCCCATGTTTCTGCTACTTATGCTCTGTAAAGCCTTGATTTTTAATGCTGGTGGCTCTAAATGAACTTCTCCTCTGCAGCAGAGGTAGGTTTTGGTCTTGCTTTCCAAGGAAGATCTTCATGTGAGACAGTTTTATCATGGTGCTTGATAGGTTTTGCAAACGACAAAAATGACGAAGGTCAGCTGTTCTTGCAAGAACTATTCCAGAACAGCTGACCCTCTTGTCTTAAAATAACAACTGACTGTTGTTGTTGCTACTTAATTACCTAATGACGCTTGTGTTCTTGAAGATCAGTGTCTCTTTGATTAAAATAATAATAATAATAATTAAAAAGCCAAACCTTGAGGGCATTGTGGGTACGAGGTGGTGATGCCATACAGGCGCGATCTCTTCTGAGGCAGGAACTCGTCCACCTCTTTCCCTGTCACTTGGTCCACAGATACCACAGCTTGTCTACAAAGACAACATAAACATACAGTACACACATTCAGCCGTGACCATATAAAGCAATATTAACTGAGCAGTCGAGGTAGAGGGACGATGATCTGTGGGTTAAAGTTCGAGTGAAGCAGCACATTCCAGTGCGAGCAAACAGAATTCCACAGAGGTCAGTACTGACACGAGAGCTGGCGTTCGGATCCGGCTGATTGTTTCATTCATTTGGTGCATTTATGTCCGTAGAACAGAGCGATATTACAAAATGAAAAAAAATATTCTGAGAATTCTCTTCTAAAACAGTCTGCACTGCCTGGAAAATGATATCATTAAGTGTATAACAGTTTACTACACAATAACAGTTCAGCTCCACAGCCTAGGGCCAAATTGCTCTGGAATATGAGAATGCTTATTGGAAAATAATCAACTTAGAGGTGGTACAAGTAACGCTGTCTCTCAGCTCGCTGCATCACACCACCCTGTCACTGACTATCCTTCTTTACAATGTTTTTTTTTTTTTTTTGCTGCTATGTAGAAGACATACATACAATCAAAGTTGAATCAAATCAGTTGAATCAAATCAGTGTCTGACAAAAGCTTATATTTTCACACAACTGTACCTTCTCCAGTCTGTGTAGTAAAGGTTTCTTCCATGGGAGACGATGGAAAAGGGGTACTGCAGTCCCTCCAGCACCATTCTCCTCAGCCGATTGGACGGGTTAATGCATTCCACCTTACGTGTACCTACAACATACACACTCCAATTATTCCCAGACACTTCACGTCAGGTCTAAAAGAATCTATTGTGGCGTTAATTCTGGTGTTAATCAAATGAAATCGCCAACCTGCATCTGCCCAGCACAGCTGCCTGGCATGAGGATCGAAAGACAGCCCGTTGGGGAGTTCGATGTTATTGTTCACAAGTACAGTCCTGTCTGTACCGTCCATGTTGGACATCTCGATCTTAGGGCCGTCTCTGTTCCAGTCTGACCAGTACAGACGCCTGTAAAAGTGATAAGGATGGAACATGAGCTATTAGTATGACTGGCATGCTTTGGTCGTTTACTTTGTCAGGTAAAATAAATGTATAAATGAATAAATGAATGTGTGTGATAATGTGGTGCACAGAAATCCGTACAGCATCGGCTTTAGATGTTATAGAGCTGAACTCAGAACATACCCATTGACAGGGTCGGCGATGATGGCCCTGGGATTTACGAGGTCGGTGTCAAAGAGGATGCGCCGATACTGACCGTCCAACTTAGACACCTCGATCCGGTCCAAAAGAGAGTCTGTCCAGTACATGTTTCGGGACAGATGGTCGATCGCTATTCCTTCAGGACTTCCTAAAGCTGTTGTCGTGAAAAAAAGGGAGGACAAGTTTAAAAACTTGATTTGAAACATCAAATGTTTGAAATGAGATCTAGAAAAACCAGAAGCACTCGGTTATTAGAAGCCTTTATTTTTCCCCAGCAGTGAAATTCCTTTCTTCGCCTTTCCCCAGCGTGTTAGCATGTAGCGGTTAAAAGCCTTGTGCAAAAGCCCAACAGTGGAAGCGAACACTGAAACCTTGACATCAGTAACCCAGAGACCAGTCCCCAGTGCCTGTATAAGGCTAAAATACACTGCCCAGGCCAGAAAAAAGGTTGTGCACGCTAACATTTCGTTGGATCACTTTTAGCTTTGATTTCAGTATGCATTCACTATGGGATTGTTTCAATAACTCAGAGCTTGTATTGATGACAACAGAGGTGAAGCACTCCATGAACTCTTCTCCAGCACATCACAATTACTTTCAATGGGGTTAAGGTTGGACTATGTGGTGTCCAATTCATGTGTGAAATTGATTCCTCATGCTTCGTCCCCATGACTTCCTTTTATTGCCACATAAAACCAGAGGTGGAAAGTAACAAATTACATTTACTCGCGTTACTGTAATTGAGTGTTTTTTCTTCTACTTTTTAAAGTAGTTTTAAAATCTGTAATCTTACTTTTACTTACGTATGTTTTGTTTACACTTTTATACAAATACTTGTTTGAAGTATTGTACTTCGCTACATTTGAAATCATATTCGCTACTGAGTAAAAAATAAATGAATGGAAATGAAAAATAATGAAAATAATACAACGGGGAAGGATAAAAATTGCACCCCGGAAACCACTGCACTGATTGATTGATGGGCGGGGAGAACAAATGCGCTAAACTCACAAGAATGATGGAGACGGAAAAACAGATGGCAGTGATGCAGACACAGCTGAAAACAAATTCTTATGATCAAACCCCTGGCCATTGTAACGGCCATAAGTTAAAAAACTTATGTGGCCACTGCTATGTTGTATACCACATTATGTATGTATGTATGTTGCTCTTTTAAGAGTTGCCGCCCCTCCTCCAGTGTGTGCGCTGCGGAGGTGTGTGCGTGAGAAGGAGAGAACGGAGTAGGAGCTCAGGTGTGCTGCTCACCCCCGATGACTCACATTTACTTTATGTTTTGTATTATAATTTTGTGACGCTGAAAAGGCCGATAAAGGTTTCGTGCTGAACGCTATTCTTGGATCTGAGCTCTTTTTTCCCTCGGCTATCCGACGCAAAGCGTCACACAATATTTAAGCGACCACTTTGATTTCAAACACAAGAAAGGCAACAGCTTTATTATGCAAAGGTGTTCCTTCAATTAGTTTGATATTTATATCAGCTTGCCTTTTTTGAACTACACCAGAATCTCGGTAACGTTTACACTGAGTAAATTTTTTATGAGCTACTTTATACTTTTACTTGAGTAGATTTTTGTAACTTTACTTGTACTTCATTAAATGTTCACAGAAGTAACAGTACTTGTACTTGAGTACAAAATTTTATTACTCTTTCCACCTCTGCATAAAACTAATTTATACTGTCGAGTTTTAAGGATGCAACTTTACCAAGCATTTAAGTGATCTTCAGGTACAGTTAATCAGGACCACATTTTGTTTGCAAAGGTGACGGTTCAGCATTATTCTTCCAGGTTGCAATAATCCACTGGACAGTTCTTAACCCAATTCCAATAATTTCAGCTAATTTCAACTAATTTCTCTAGTTGTTTTCTTTGCTTGATTCAGATCAAATAACATATTTTCCATGACTACGGGATACGTCTTCTGGCTGTTAATTGTTTTTTTTACTCTCAAGTATTCGCTGATTTAAATCCATATAGTGACTTTTTTCGGCTGGGCAGTGTATAATACAAAATTCTCATATTTACATCAACAGCATAAATCGTAAGATTTCTCAAGTTACCAGTGAGAGTGTAGATGTTGTTGTTGTTACGTTAGAGGTCATGTTTCTGAAATGAATTTGAGTGAATTAGTTTTATACTGATAGCAATTTAACTCTTCTATGTTGAACGTAAAGAAATCAGGGACCTGTTGTGATAACGGCTGTGGGCTGGCCTCCCTCGACGCTGGCTCTGCTGATGGATGGCTGTGTGATGTCGGTCCAGTACACCATCTTGTCCACGCAGTCGTACGCCACGCCAATCACCACCTTATCCTGCAGAACACATCAGCAGTACAAGCTTTATGACTGCATGCAAATGTGTAACGTTCGATAAATTAGAGCCCTAGAACCTAAAATAACAATACCTTTGACTACATTTGTCTTGGATTAAGGGCAGATTGTGTGATATGGGTTTTTCTCCTTTAACAGCAGATAAATATAATTTAAAAAAACTGCAGAATAGCTAGTCTGTGTGGAAGGAATGTAATGCATTCCTGAGTGGGTGGTACAAATGAAATGCCATTTTGGGCAACAATTAAAAGACAAAATCTGCTAAATGGTTCAGCTCGGCAGTATTAGATAGACAAGAAACACTTCAAATAAACATGAATTTCTTTTTTTAAACCTGGTTTCATAATCCCAAAACCAATAATGAGTGTGCATTACAATAAAGGAGGTCAGGAAGTGAAGAATTAAAGTGAGGCATGTAGGCAATATCCAGAATGTTTGATGCTTAAAAACATCTGAAACATGGCCAGACAATTATTCATAACAATCCCTACATGTGTTTCAGATAAATAACTTAATAAATGGAGCTGTGAATCACATTTAGACTGTGAGATGCAGCTATAGTTCTTATGGGTTTTAAGTTATCACTCATTCACTCACTCATCATCTATACTGCTTTATTCTCCAGACAGGCTTAGTGTCTATCACAGGAGACTTAGGGAACGAGGGAAGATTCACCCGGGACCGGGTGCCGATCCACTGCAGGACACACACGCGCTCGTTCACACACTACGGGCAATTTGGGAATGCCAGTTAGCCTAACCTGCATATCTTTGGACTATGGGTGGAAACCGGAGCACCCGGAGGAAACCCCCCAAGCACAGAGAGAACATGCAAACTTGAGGGGGGAACGAACCCGGACACTGGAGGTCAAGGCGACAGTGCTAACCACTAGCCTCCTAAAGGTTTCAAATAGGTATCTAAACCTGCTAAAAGTATCAAATAAGCATCTAAATGTTGTTTAACATGTGCTGTTGATTGATAAATTATTCTCTGCCACACTCTTGTACAGTAGGAAGCGGTATTGCACCCACTGTCCATAAACTTAATGGTAAAATACTCCCACAAAATGCAGGGGGTGGAAGCAGTCTGCATTTTCTTTGGTAAGATGAAGATGGTAACCAGCAGTATAGAGAATAAGTGTTGGAGAGGGCAGGGTTTTAGCACTTCCCCTGGAATTTTGATCTGGCAACCCTGTCAACCACAGAATGAGTGTGTGAGTTTCAGTGTGCGAAAATATCGTTCATGGCCACGAGAGAAAGTTTACATGAGCAGAGATATAGTATACTGTATGTATGCATGGAATAAGGTCAACATATAAGAATTAACCCGCGGTGAGCTGAACCATGGAGAGGAATCTGCACGGATCATGGATCCACAATGGTCCGTTACACCGTAAGTCATCAGATATTTATCCAATCTAGGAAGGTATCTCGCGTGTAAGTTTAAAAAGATCAGGTTTTTGCCTTCATAAAAGTGAGCTCGGCCTAATTTTATGGCATTAAGTTGGTTTCGTGTCACTAACAAGCCCCGGTTACTTCTCAAAGCCGTGAGAACTCACTGGTAAATGCAGCATGGTCTTAGTCTCCTCTTTCTTCATGTTGTTGCCGTCCAGAGGGATGTGATCAATTTTGCCATTCTGGGCAAATAGAAGATTAGCTCCTGGAGGTGGAGGTCTGACATCTGGCCTGGTGGTGGGGCCAACAGGGACAAACTCCGTACCTACACGCAGGCAATGAAATGATAAAGACACTGACAAGTTTACAGAAAAAGCATCAATCCAGGAGATTGTGTGCGTGTATTGATTTTTGCTTACATGAAGGTCTGCTGCCCGGACTGGTTCGGGTCCCAGAGATCTCCTCCCCACTGGGGTACACGCACCAGCACTGGCCGATGCCACCATGGCACTGCATAGGTGTGTATGCTCCATTCTGGTCACATGTAGGGATGTATTGGCCCACTGCTGGGCGTGGCAGTATGAAAACTTGTCCACCGCTAGATGCTCCCAGGGCTGACTCTCTGTGCAGCTCACATGTAGTCTTCTCACGCACTGAGACATACACAAAGGAATAAAGTACACGCTTTACTTTAGTGGACTTATATAAGCAAGGAAGAAATTTGTCAAGCAGATGAGTAAGACTGAAAATATGCAAAAGCTTTGAAGGAGTTAACGCGCATTTCCAGACTTTCTGCGGTACACCACACACCAGTCACAACACAAGCAGTTCCATAACAAAGTCTACCATGATTATACACACATGATCACACACACATTCAGCTCCTTAGAGTTCAAGGAGGCCAGGAAATCTAAAAATAATACTATAAAATACTAAAAAATATTATAGAGTTTATTGATTTTAAGATTTGAATATAGATATTAATAAACAGTTGGAGAAATGGAGACTATGGAGATCATTCCTAACACCACCACTTCGGGGTCAGAGGATAGTACAGTATGTGTGACCGGCACATCTTGAAGACTTCTCGGATGTCCATATTCTGGTGAGAAACGGCTCATGGAGGATATATTTGAGATCCTTAGGCTACTTGGATTCATTCATTTATCTCCTATACCGTTTAACCTGTACAGGCTCACAAGGGCCTGGAGCCTATCCCATAAGACTTTAGCCAAGGGATTGGGTACACACATATAAACACACACTACCTGTAATTTGGGAACATGTCTTTGGATTGTGGGAGGAAACCAGAATACAAGGAGGAAACCCATCAAGCACAGGGAGAACGTGCAAACAGACCCGAAGCGGGATTTAAACTCTCGGCCCTGGAGGTGCGAAGCTACAATGCTAACCACTACGCCACTGGGCCACCTTAGCTTCTACTTGGATTAGTAGAAAAATGTTTTAAACCAACAAGAACAACTCAAGTTGACAGATCAGACATTTAAATACAATATACATACTGTATAGGGCAGCAGGATTTGATAAAAAAGCAAATAGTACCATTTTGTGTTCAAGTGTTTTTATCGAGGCTAACAGAAAATAATCAAACAAATAATCTCATTAAGAGGATGTGTGCCAATATTTATTGATCAACTATTTATCAAAAAAATAAATACTTAAATTATTGAAAAACTATACCTAAATACCTGACGATTAATATATAACCTGTAATAAATTGCAGCCTTTTGCACTACACTAATGCACTTCTCCCAGAGTTTAACTAGTGCTTGGATACCATGAAGGTAGGAAGTTTTCTCAGTACGCTGAAGCCATGATCTGACTGCCTGCTTCACGTCTGAAACACCGGCCTCCCAGGAACTCCTTTAATGGCACAAACATGTGGAAATGGCTTGGAGAGAGGTCAGGACTGTATGGGTGAAGTGGCAATAACTTCCAGCTGGGTTCCTGTAACGTGCAAGTGGTGTTGGTGAATGATTGTGTGTACAGTTCCCACAGAAGATGCATCTCTTCTGCAAGCTGGTGACAAGTTAGCTGTCGATTTTTCGCTGAATGAACGACTGCAGCCTTTTTTTGAAACATAACAATAGGATGTTGACATTTCGAGCTGTGATCCTGTACATTCCTGTACATCAATCAGAGTGTCTTATTCAGTGTGTATTTTGTCTGGGTCGTCACAGGGAATCACAGAGTCTTCTGACTAAATCCTGCTTTATACAGTGCATTAAAAAGGTTAAACCAATACTATGACTATGAGCAGGCTGAGGAAGTGTCAGATGTACCAGAACCAACGGTCATGATGTTGGTTTACAACTCAATTCCAGGAGGACATGACTAAATCTATCATTTTCCAGAACAGCTGCGCAATCTGTTCATAGCCATGCCAGCACTTTCCCACTGTGAGATGTGTTACACAATGTGTTTGTCAAAATCCTGCATCGTTCCTGGTACACTGACATAAGTAAAGAAATGTCGTCATCATCCGAGAGGGCGGTCACCAACCCTAGAATCACTGTGAACCAGCCATTCCAAATGAAACAGAAAGGCAGCCTGGATTTCCTGCGGGATTTCGGGTGGTCTCGCGTCACCAGATGCACACAGCCTCAACTGTCTGCCATTTAACGCAACCATTTAACCACGATTATTTACGGATGTTTATCCAAGATGCTATCTTCGTTTATAATTGAATGGTAACTCTATGCACTCAACCTGACCCTGAGAATTCCTCTTTGGGTTTTTGCCTTATATGTTCCTTCCAGGAAATATGATAGACGACTTTCTCTCTATCTCTTCTCGTCTCTCTCTCTCTCACACACACACACACACTTACACCATTCCTACCTGAATCAGCTGTACAGCTGAAGCCATCACCGTAGAAACCTGCATTGCACTGACAGGTGAAAGACCCTTGCGTGTTGTAACAGACAGCGTCTCTATGGCAACGGGAAGTTTGGCACTCATCGATATCTGTAAAAGACAAATATACTGTAAAAATGCACAAAATCTGCACTGCACTGCTGTATCACTTCTATTTCCTGGTCAGTGGAAACACCACACGAAATGCAAAGAGAATGAACGGACATCTGTTAAAACATCCTCGAGCTCGCGTTACGTTCCCGGGGGCTCACTCAGGAATTTCATTTTGCAACACAGTTTGGGTAGACCACGCAGACCTGCTGCATGATTTCACCACGGATGTGTTTTGATTTCATTATGGATTCAATCCAAAAGTGTGCAGAAGGGAGAGCAGAAGGGAGGGAAGGGATGGGAGTTATGGAGGGAGGAAAAAAAAAAAAAGGGAAAAAAAAAACGAGCACAGCTGTGGGGCCTGGGGTCGGAGCATTTCCTCTCCCACTGGAGCGTGGGTGCATACCATATAAAGTCCTGATCGCTTCAGGACCATGTAGTACTCCACTGATAAGGACACAGATTAGCGACAGGGTCGGCTACGACTGGCTTTATAGACCATTAATGGTCTATGAATGTCGTCTACTGAGAATTGATTTCATTTTATTATTTCATTTTCTCAGGCAGGATTCTACAATACTTCATTTCACTTCTATTCAATTTTATTCGTATAACGCTTTTAACAGTGAACGCTTCCCTAAAGCAACTTTACAGAAATAAACCTTCTGGATAAAAAATTAAGTAGACATTTATAGCTTTGTCACTTTGTCGCTAATGAGCGAGCCGGAGGTGACGTTAGCGAGGGAAAACTCCCTGAGACGACGAGAAGAAACATTTATAGAAACCAGACTCAAAGGGAAACCCGTCCTCATCCCAGTGATACGGGATAGCGTGACCAGAAATAAATCCCTTCCCTAACAGTGTGTTAATAGGACAAAAGTGCAATTTTATAACAGGAAATATGTTTTAGTAAACAGGAAGCCCACTTTGTTGAGGTTCCCTAATGAAGACTTGACTAAAACTATTCTAGCGATTGCAGGCAAAATATGCAGGCCGTGATAGAAACAAAAACGGTTTGTATCACTGCAGTCCAAAGCCATCTTCATGGTTATTAAGTGCAACAGTACTCAGTTATCACATGTATCTTTGAGCAGACCTTATGAGATCATCAGCAGCAGAACAGAGTGTTTTTTATGCCCAATAATAGCAAGAAAGTTATCTTCAAGTGGTAGAGAGGACGACAGAAAGTTATCGGAAAAGTACAGCACTGTGCAGATGTTTCATGTCTCATGCCATTTCGTAATATTTTGCTTCCAAAGACCCAGACTTTCCTGTATTTTTAATGTAGATCCCTAGGCTGGATTCGGAATGCTGAGTGGTTGGACCAACGAGAGGGGAAATGAGGTTGCTGCTGATGTTTTCAGGTGATTATTCCGCTTTGCTTTATCCGGGACTACATTGAGCTGGAACTCTGAGATGGAGATCTAACCACTGAGAGTGAGCCAGGAATACACTCTGGATGGAATGCAAGTCTACAAGTTACATGGCACCGCATACACTTCACACACACACTCAATCATACTTCGGAGCAATTTAGAGTCTGCCAGAAGGAAACCATTGGACCAGAAGGACACACTCCAGACTAACATTAACCCAGGCTCAGAACTAAACTCTCTAAGTTGCTAACTCTTTTTTATTACAGTCTCGTCAAACTATTTTATTTTAAAGAGTTTGAACTGTACTGTACACTACCAGGGATCTGTTAAGCTAGATCCTATAAATATGTGCATAAATGATCCTATGAAGAGAATGAAGATTCTCTTCAATATTTTTTAAGGAGAAAGTGATTAATTACCTAAAGCTGTGCGTCCTACTTTTGTCATTTAATCAGTCAGTTGCCGAAGTTAAACTTTGCATAGAAGACACATATTGCACACAGCTGTTGCGGAGGCACCCTACCCCGGCATGCTCTGCCATCTCCCGTGAAGCCGGGCAGACAGGAGCAGATGTACGACGATCCGCCGGTGTAGCTGCAGAGGGCGCGTTCAGCGACGTCACAGTTGTGTGTCTCCCTCTGACAGTGATCGATGTCTTGGTGCACTTCTACAACGGAAGAAACACAGACGTGCTGTTGAGACGGGAATGAAAGAGCTACTTCCTGTCTAGCGTCTTTAAGCAGCGGTCGACTTTCCTGTAGTTGATTGTAAAACATACAGAACACATACGCACACATATAGTACAGCATACAACACACGCACGCAGTGACTCAAACTATTTGCTGCACTTACGGACGCAGGTGCGGCCATCGGCGCCGAACTGGAAGCCGTCCAAACACTCGCAGCGGAAAGTCCCGGGATGATTGTTGCAGATGGCGTTAGAGCCACAGATCCACGGGCTCTCTGCGCATTCGTCAATATCTAAAAGACGAAGATGTTTAACGTTATCTATTTTAAGTGAAGACAACTATTTCATCTTATGCATGTAGTTACATAATTAACCCCTAAAGTTCCAGGTTATCACTGAAGCTAAATATTCATTAACTGCTATGACTTCTTGAATAACCATTATTAAACCAATAAGCAAGATATGTTATAAGAAGGCAGTGAGAAGACCGCTACAACCGGTTACGTATCAGTGAAATAAACACTTTGGAGCAATTTTAGCAGTTATGATAATCTCAGAAGTTATAGTAAAACATTGAAGGTTGAAATAACAAAGGTCATGTTTATCCAGCCATTAACTCGTTTTTGCCACAGTTGTTTTGAAAGGCACTCATGAACGACACAAGGGAAGGAAGTACAAAAAAGTACAAATTGCAAAAACACATGCTGTGATAAAGATCAGTTTTTCGCATTAATGTTCTAACAACCTTCTACACCCTGGAGTCAGTACACACCAAGTGCCTGGTCTGTAATGTCCACAAGAACTGAACTTCAATCTGCACATCACATTCAATTCTTATTTCACCATAAGTACCTGTAGATATACTTTATATTTATACAGATGGATTCTGGTACCAATAGAGCTTCCATTCAAATTCAGAAAGGATGCGATGGGAAAATAAATAAATAAATAAATAACCTGACAGGATCAACCAGGAACCGCATCTCTCTACCTCCCTGCATCAGATAAATCTAATTACACTTTCCGACGTCAGATTTAATTACAAATACTGTAGATTCATTTAAAACGTATTGAAATACACACAGAGCCTCTGAATGCAAATGTGATTAAATACACTAATAAGGGAATAAAGAAATGCATGACAAACTGGTGAAAGCAAACAGATTATGCAGTTTTATAATATCTTAAACAATAACATTTAACACATTTTAAACTAAAATCTCTCAAATGGGATGACACTGCATGCCATGGCTGGGTAGTACGCGGTGTGGCACCCCGCCGATGGCAGAACCCGAACCCGGATCCGAAGATCTACAACCTAGAGCCTTAGCCGCCTGGGCCACCACTACCATGTCTTGTATGTAGCTCGCGCACACTTTAGTGTAAATTTAGTTTTATCCAAACATCCATCCAGAAGCTTTTATGTTGAAACTTCCCGTTTAAGACACCTGGTGATGTCATCTTATTATCCGCGTTAAACGTGCCATTATCACACACAGCCGGGTAACTGCACTGTGATTATGGGAAGCTAAACTTACAGTAGTCGCATAATTCATTTGCATTTAAAAAAAAAATCAGTAATGCGTTAAAATTTCTACATTTATCACATGCATTAATGCATTAATATTGACAGGGATAATAAGGAAAATATATAAATTGTCCACTGTACAAGCCTTTGGAAGCAGTGTTATGATTTAAGATTGCTTCAGCGTTATGTGGCAACAAAATGTCAGCTGATGACCTGAATGACCAGTTGATCTCATCTTTGGACATTTTTCTTCCCTGATGGAACAGGCATACTCCAGAATGCAAATTGTGAAAGAGTGTTTCTGGGAACATGAGGAATCAATTTCACACATGAACTGGTCACTACATTGCACACTGTAATCAAAGGTAAATGTGATCAAGCTAAATGTAAAAGTGTGCGACTTCAGATGCGTTCCTTAGTTTCTTGGAATGGTTAAAATATGCACATTACAAAAATGAACATTAGCATTACCAAAATATTAGTGACTTTGGCTGCAAAAAGCAGGTAGTAAAAAAAGACAGAATAAACCACAAAGGTCAAAGATTTATTTCTCATGCATTTATTTCCAACACCAGTTCAGAAATCATCTGTGTACTTCGTATATATAGTCCTTTTTCCCCCTTATCACTTTTACATCATGTTTTTGCATGACCATAGTGGATGTAAATTTAGCTTCAGATGACAAATTCTGCAGATTTAAACTCGCCATGCATTTTCTCTCGGTTGGTCATAAACATACAAGTGCTTTAAGTGCTCAAGTCTAAACAAACTCTTGCACAACTTGCATGTAAAGCATAACACAAATCTATAAGTTTATATTTTGTAAAAGTAAAGTAAAGCTGCTCGGTTATGGGAAAAGTCATAATCATGATTACTGAACACGATAACTCGATGACTTTCATGCATTTATTCACCCTGGTGTTTTTGACAGTGGAGATTATTACCCCAGCATGGGTGAGAGTGAGTTTGGTGATGGACGAAAGCGCACTGCCGTGAACTATAAGGATGTGATCGATTTCTAACACAAGATGAGAACATCACTGCAAAAAGAATGCAGCACAAAAAAAAAAAATCACTGAATCTCAATTGTCTTGTTTTTTTTTTAATCGAAAGGCAAAATGTTAATTGAAATTGTGATTGGATAAATTGCACAGCCCTGTAAGAAGGTTTGAACATTATATGGTTTATTGTTTATAAGCCTCACCGTAGCATGAGCGTCCGTCGCCGGTGAAGCCTGAAGCACAGTGGCAGGTGAACTGGTTTCCCTGACCAGGGTGGCAGGCTGCATTGGTGTCGCATCCATGTCTCCCGGTGTAACACGGGTTCTGCTGCGGGGTTCCACCTGAAAATAATAACCTGATTATTTCAAGCCCATCAGAACCTTAAAATCAGTGCTGTCTCTAGTGCTGCACGAGTCTCTGGGTTTCTACAACGCATTGCTTGAGTAGTTGTTATTACACATTTTCCTGATTGTTTACATTGTAGTGGTTAGCACTGTCGCCTTGCACCTCCAGGGTTCGGGTTCGATTCCTGGCCAGACTAGATTCTTGTCTCTGTGTGCATGGAGTTTGCATGTTCTCCCTGTGCTTGGTGGGTTTCCTCCGGGTACTCCGGTTTCCTCCCACAGTCCAAAGACTTAGGTTGATTGGAATTCCCAAATTGCCCATAGTGTGTGAATGAGTGTATGTGTGTGTGCCCTCCGATGGATTGGCACCCTGTCCAGGGTGTACCCCACCTCATGCCCTAAGCCTCCTGGGATAGGCTCCAGGCCCCTGCGACCCTGATTACAGGATAAAGCGATATAGAAGATGAGTGAGTGAGTGAGTTTACATTGACAAAGAAGATATGCATTAGGTTTTCTGCTTCATTTCGGTTTTACAACAGTGGAACTCCAATAATACTCCAGATTGCTGCACTCTGCCATCAGATGCTTCTCACTAGTTGCCTTGGCTGGCTGAAAGTTGTGCAGTTCCTTCAGGGGTGCATTTAATAAACACTCTAATAACCTCATTTACTAGGTTGCATTAACTTAATAAAAGTAAACAAATGAGGCCACATAAATTATTTCAGGCTTTAATCAGTTATATTAGCTCAATAAACCACAGTAAGTTTTTCTTAAAGATTATGGCTCAATTCTTTCTTACACAGAACTATGCTTTGTCTTAAATGTGCCTGACAGAGTTTTACTCAACACTGTTTTTAAACATACCTCCAGATTCTGCACGAAGCAGTTTAGCAGCAAAGTAAAACCATGAAAGTGAAACAAAAACAGGAATAAATTTTAAAAGCACACAGTTAAGGAGTTCCTAATCCTGGGCACATGTACCAGAGTAGAACCAGGATTTAAAAATCCACACTGTTTGATCCTATCCCTTATTTAGGGCCTTTCGATGACCCTCTCCTGACTACTGACCTCTAAAAGTAGGTCATCCAAGGACTGCATGTTGATCTGAGACACAGTCCTCAAATTACTGTATATCTAAAACCAACAACCTTTTTTTGTAAAATAACAGATAATCAGAAATTTCCAAAATAAGAGATAATAGCTTTTAAAGATTATTTTGTTAAATTTAGCTGTTTAATGATTACAATGTCAACGGGAGCAAATTGCAAGTCCTTGTTTTTCACCTTCACATCCTTCCTATGAGGGGCTCTTGCTCTGAATGCTTCATTGTATGCTCGTTCTTCAATTGATATAAATATTTTACCCACATCAGCATTCCGCACTCAATGACAACAAATGAACCACTTATTGACAATCATCTGCTTCGAATACCACTTTCACGCTAAGCCTTGCTCTCATTCCAAGCTCAAACGAATCCTGCTGTTTAAACATTATCCGTCCAGCAGACACCGCGGTGCTGCGAGCAGACGAGTCGCTGGGATGAGAGACAGCTGCTCATTAGCGTTTGAAGTAAGAGCTCGGCCTTACAGGAAGCACACCACAGATGCTAGTCCACTCTAGCTGTAAACTCCAGCTGAGCCGGGCCTGCTTACATAACCTGCCCCCACAACCAAAAACCAATACCCCTATTGCCTCTTGAGCTCACACACCTACCATGTGATGCTGCAGACACACACACACACACACACACACACACAAATAAAGATTTAGTCACAGACCAAGATACACATGTATCCAACATATCTCTGTAGTAAATAAAAGTTAAATACACAAACACACATCGCCTGGTCATTTCCCCATCATCAAACTGTGTTCAAAGTTACCTCAGATTCCTGTCCCTGGCTGAGAAGAACAAAACCTGATGTGGTCTTCTGCTGTTCTGCTCAGCAGGTTAACGCTCTGGGTTACTGATCAGGTCTGCAGTTCAAACCCCAGTTCCTCCAAGATGCCACTGTTGGGCCCTCGAGCAAGGCCCTTAATCCTGTTTGCTCAAGGGGTGCCATATCATGTCTGACCCTGAAGCTAAAGCCTTCTTATTATTAGTAGTAGCAGTAGTAGAGTAACAGTAGTAGTAGTGATGGGAATCAACAGGGACCACCTGATACAATATTATCACGATACCTAGGTGCCCATTCTGTATTGCAATTCTGCAAGTATCACAAACTATTCCTTTATTTATTTATTTTTTAGATTTTATCACAATTTTAAACTTGTTAAATCATTCGATCCTACCAAACAGGAATCTGTGCTGTGTCCCAATGTGTTAATAGTGTAGAGCAGGATTTTAGACAAATGGCAACATTTAACTGCCTCAAATGGAAACATGTACAGTATAAATAAATAAAATAAAAGTGATTTTGCAGCCAGAGGTCTAGAGAGAGCTGATTGGCCGAGCTGTCTAAGAGGGGAGGGGTGAGAGGTACTTAGTGCTCCCACATTAATCACGGCTCTAAAGTCAATCAGGCACGTCTGTGAGCTCACGCATGCGGAAGGAGCGGATAGCGATATCCTCCGAATGTGTTACGCCGCCCCAATGGTGCGAGAGCGCGCAGTTTGAAATTATGCGGTCGGCTGGCGTCATGTGGCTTGGAGGAAAGACATGATAATCTTCAGCCTTCCCGACTGAATGGTAGTAGTAGCTTAATGTGGGAGCCCCCTAGTGACGGGGAGGAATTAGACATGGCTTAATTAGGGAGAAAATCGGGGAGAAAAAATTATAATAAAAAAAAAAACGATTTTGTAGTCAGTGTGGCTATGTATGAATCGCAATACATAGCTTAACAACATGGTGTTTTGTCATGCTACAAAGAAACCTTAAAGCCCTAATCACTCTCATCCTAAGTTCACCATATGAATGATCTACATTTAAAACAATTCACCATACAAGATCCAGTGTAAGCTGTCACTATAGAGTTAATCATTTATTAAAATGTTATTACAATACTTCAGTTCACAGACAAACATAGCTACTTACTGATTGGGCCGACCTTGTTGCTCATGGCATAGCGAATGAGCTGGTTGACTGAGTCGTACAAGACGAACACCTGGTCCACGCTGAGCTGCTGACTAGGCGGTACAGAGAGGAAGGACTCATCATGCAGGCAGCTTTGGAATGTAATCCTCTGCCTCCACAGGTAAGTCAAGGTCTCGACATTTCCCTCAGGGTGGCTTACTGTGTACTCCCGGGTGGACGAGGACGTGATCACTGAGGTGGAAAAAGAATAAGAGAATGCTTTACTTCTTGCATGCTGCTGCAGTGAGACGACCACAGTACACATCCTATAAAATTTCAACTCACAGTTGCTGGCATACTGGTAGATCTCGACGTAGGGGTCGATTTGGACGCTGGCACCGGGTGGGATTTCTGGGATCCTGCCCTCCAGCCGAGTGCTCACCAATAGGTGGTCATGCTCGTCGATTCCTTTGAACTCCTGGTTAATGGTGAGTTTCTCGCCACCTGGTTGGAAAGTCACCTCGGCCTGGCGAGTGAAAACCCCTCCTGCAGGCACAGGAACAGAGGGAGAGACAACAGAGTGAAGTCAGAACACCAGAGATGGTGAAAATTAAGGCACTTAATAGGAATGACAAAAAGTGGGCTTAACACAGAACCTTGAGGAACACCATACTGTCCATTAACACAAAGTTAAACTGGTCCCAATCTGCTTTCAAGACAGTTTGTGTAGAAGTTTGAACTCAACTCCAACAGTACAGAAACAAAACTAAACAAAAAAGTAAGAAAGAACACTAAATCATACTGCATAATACTCCTGATAGTATATAAGCACGTTATCAGGCCTGTAACCAGGACAAAAAGCATCACTAGGAGTTTAGGCCAGATGACAGTATAAGATATATTTATGTTTTACCATTGCCTTTGCCATATTTTTTAATGATTGAAGAAAAGAGAAGAAAAATGAAAGAAAATAAAAGCAAAAACACATTATAATGAATACATTTTGGTACAGATGATTTACATGAGCATTACAGTTGTGGTTGACTTAGAAATTAAACATTACAATTATTAAAGTCTAAATCATCAATCAGATATCTTAAGGACAAAATAATTATTCAATCTAGTCTGCCCAAACTTTCAACAATTAGTCTACTTAAACTTCATATCTTATTCTCCTACCAATAATGCTGAAACCATTCTGGAATCCCGGCTGCTCCAGGGCGAAGGCCCAGCCGATGACCCCTCCAAGTGAGGAGAGAGGCTGCAGGGAGTAGCCAATATTCTCTGGAATGCTGCTAATGGCTACATAGGCACGTCCATCATTCACTACCACATACGAATGCAAGTCGTTGTTGGAGAACTCGAGCGGGGAGCCTGAGCTGCCGATGTAGATTCTGCCATTGACTTTTCCGTTCATCCTCTGTGGTTTGCCTGTAGATTGAGCAACAAAGTACAAGGCAGTCAATGCGACTCAAATATTTGACGGAAATGAGTAAATATAAAATAATGCTAAAAATGCGCGTACCGTCAGCGATACATTCCTTCCCGTTACCATAAAAGCCAGGCTTACAATGGCAGCAGTAACCCGTTTTGTAATCTCGGCATTCTGCAGAACTAGGACACTTGTGCCTGTTGCTGGCGCACGTCTCATAATAAGAAAACACTGCAAAACGAAAAAGAGAAAATGAATAGCACTGTTTATGAGAATTTCAAGTGAGTATGTTCATTTATACGGACAGACAACTACCGGTAATATCTCACCATTAACATCAATGGCTTCATCCCGTTCATCCAGAATTACTATAGGCGGGTTGACTGGCCTGGGCCCCCGAGGTACCGGGTAGACATTGTGAGGGTTGTTACTTTGAGGAGCCTGGTGGATGTACGTCAGGTGAGACTCATCTGGGATCGTGATTTCCTCGTGTACAGTTGGCTCGGGTCTGATGATTTCTGGTGTGCGTATGACTGTTGGGATTATTTTTCCTTCATAAGGTAGCCCCTCTGTGAATTCCATTCCAGAATATCGCGGCTCTGCGTTTTCACTGGGTTCCTCGGGAAGTACAGTGTCTCTCGTGGAGGTGACTTTGCCAGGTATAATGTTATTAAAATAAGACGAGGAGCCGATCTTGTAAACCCACACACCACGCGTGCCAGAATTTGTTAATCTGAGATGGAGATGGAGAAAAAGAGTAAGCTTGTGTATTTCATTCATCTCATGTTCAGTCTTGCTTTACCTCAGGAACATAAAACACTTACTCTGTGAGTTCTCTGATGTCAGTGTTCTCAGCATTAGAAGGGATGTGATAATAGTGGCCCTGACTACTCGAGAACCAGCCCAAAATCTCACCCTGGCTGAAGCCAGCTTCACTCACTCGACTCTCACCCCCTACAGGAGTGGAGAAGTAATGCATGTCGTCTTTTGGGTAGAGCAGAATGGCATAGGTGTTCAGTTCTGTAGACGCTATGACAAGTTGGAAAGTGTTTCTCTGCAAAAATATATATATATATTTTAGTTTCTTTCAAATACAGAAACAATACGTGCAAAAATTAATACATAAAAGAGGCCAGATAGCTTAATAAAAATTTTTTTATAATGTCTGGGATTCACTACAAAATGACTTACTTGTTTAGGAGATCCATCTCCTCTTTCCGGTTCTCCCTGAGCTGCAATGTTCTCCCAGGTCACAACAATGGCATGAGTCGGCTCGAGCTTGCTCTCGTCTGGAAAAGCCTGGCTGATCTGCTCACCAATCCTCTGCAGCAATTCTGGACTGGTGTCCTGCCTGAAGTAAATGTTCCCAACTCCGTCGCTGTTGTCCAGGTCACCAAGGAAAGCGGCAATGATGCCAAATTTAGCAGGCATCTTCCCCAAATACTCCGCCTGAGCTGGAGGGTTAGCCACGGAGACAAAGCCATTGGTGTTGACCTGTCAAGGAAAGATACTACATGAATCACTTAAAGCCACAGCTTTAAAATGAGACAAAACTAACACAGATAAGACAGACTCAGAGGTCAAACGCAGCCATCTGGTTATACATATACTTCACACACCGTAGTGACCGTGAATGAGCTTTGCTATGTTGAATGTCATTCTCTTTTGTAATTCCAAACAATTCACTGAAGTACTTTCTAGTAAATATTGGCACCTTACTGTTGTAAAAGGAAAATGAACACACACTCTTAATGAAAAATAATCAAATTCAAGAAGATAACATCCCTCAACATCACATCAAGTTGTATCATACCGTTGTTATTACTTTATTGTCTGTTTTATTTCTTACTTAACACAAACCAACTTATTTGTTCATAATGCTGAATCTTGGCAATTTCTGTATCTCTGGAACAAAGGGTAAAAAAAGTCATAAATACAGGATAGACTCAAGGGCAGACTGTCGATTCGGTTAAATTGAATAAAAATGACAGAATATCTACAGTAATAAGCAATGGAATGCTGTGTAACTGGTTCTGTTGATTATTAAATGCCATGTCTCATACAAAGCAATACTTTTTTCCTGTACCAATATTCTGCACCACACTCCATTCCAATAGGTGGCGTTATTGCCCCAACAGGCCATAAAAACAATGGAAGAAGAATCGACACTCTTGCAAAATGTGAGTATTTGCAGAAGATGGACAAAAAGCTATGCTTTATTTTTGACCAATTCGTCTAATTTAGACCAAATAACATTAAAAGTTTACCTAAATAATTTAAAAAGTTTGAATTGATAGTGAATGGAAAACAATTCAATTAACTGAAACGACAAACAAAATATTAATTCAATTGCATAAGTGATTAAATTGGACAGCTTTAGTAAAGAAAAATATAAATTATTCAGAATGTGATGATAACTAATATTCAGTAACTAAAGTGAAGCTAATAAGAGAGTTATTATAGTTACAAGGGAGAGGATTTACAATTTATGCATACAACATTTATGCCTATCATCTTTTCAGCATATTTATCTATGGTTACAAGGCATTGTCTGAAGCATAATTAAATATCCCGACCTGTTACATACATCAGCATTATCGTAAAGATACAAGTTAATCAGGATGTAAGGAAAAACAAACATTACATTTTATTCTGCTGGATATTTTCAGAACATAAAACATTGTCTCATAATGTAACAGTGATGCCAATAACCCTGAACTTTAGGAGTAACATGAACATTTGGCCGTATTGACATAAACAGCCATGTTGAACAAACCTCCCCAAAAAAATATCTGATACCATTGAGCTGCCCCAGCTGCACGAGATCTTGTACCTCAGGCCTACGCGATAAAACGATAACGATATGTTTCGCGATAGACACGTGATCGATATCAATAAAAAAAAATGTGTTCGATAGAACGTTCGATATTTTTTATTCTTTGTCGGAAGAAAACAGAGG
>JAQQZT010000007.1:20032115-20046519 GCA_030068275.1 Clarias platycephalus | reverse complement strand
ATGGCAGTCATGTGACTGATGCAAGCCAGATCCTTTTATTTAGCAAAATTGAGATTAATATTTACATTTTATTGTTGTGGAGAAAAGACAGGGCTCCATACGCACATACACACTAAAAAACACCAAGAAAAGGGCACTTGAGGCATCCTGGAGGAAAGGGGCGGGTGATCAAGCACCCTCCGCCCCCCCCCATGCACGTGCCTGTACTGTACCATTATTAATCCCAGTAAAAATAAATAAATATATAGACTAAATACACAATATGAGAAAAAGAACTGGACTGAGGTGTTCATCAGAAGTACTTTGTAGTGCACATTTTATATCAGGTAATAAATAAGATATTGTCTCTTATAAAATATAATAAGTATCTTAAGCAGGAGTTCTCAAACTTAATAGTAAAAGGTCCAGATGTGATTTCTATTCAAGGCAAAGGACTCGAACAGTTCACGATAAGGAAATGACTTTTATTAAACTTACTTATAACTTACAGCAACGTACATTCATGTTAAGATGATCTGAGACAAAGTACATTCAAATATAGTGGGGAAAATGTCACTGTTTGATTGCAATCAGATGCTTAAACCAAAGCAACTCTAACTTTAAATCAAAATGCATAAATGTCAGAAAGATTTAAACTATAGTCCGTGCAAAAATAATGCCACTATTTGCTTGCAAATTGTTGCTTGTGAATTAAATCTTCCCACTGCCAAAGTACAATATATTGTACATTAGTGCAATTGGAAGACACCCTTCTTCAGAGCGATGTACAGTAGAACCTAGGATTACGAACATAATTCGTTCCGGAAGTGGGCTCGTATTCCAAAACACTCGTAAACCAAATTAAATTTTCCCATAAGAAATAATGGAAACTTAAATTATTCGTTCTACAGCCCAAAAAAATTAATACATAAAAATAATTAATACAAAATACAAATTAACCTGCACTTAACCTTTCAAAAAAGTAAAAAATAAATCCCGACAGGTAAGTGTTTCAGTTTGTGCGTGCAGGCGCTGTGTGTTTGTGTGTGTGTGTGTGAGGTTAGAGTAAGTGAAGACTCTTGCTTTCAGCCCCTCCTGCCTCCCCCTTCTCATCTTACACAGTAAAATGTTCTCCTTTCGTCTGAATTAAACACACACACACATTAACGGAAAGACTGTTGTTCTCTCCAAAATTATTAAAGCTTCTCCGCGTTATTTTAATGTTGCTCACGACAGCGTAACAACCCGTTAATTCATGCTCGTGTAATGATGAGATGGACAAACTACTCAATGTCGGTTCTTTTATTTGCTGCATTGTCGGGCTATAGTACAAACGTTCGGGTGGATCCTGCACTTAAATCCAACTGAAAAAAATACTGAAAAATGCGCTTTCGAACACAAAATAAAATATGTTTTACACACACACAGGGTCACAGTGTTATAGTAAACAGTACACGCGTGCACGAATGTTGATTATACCAGTAAGTGACGAGCACTAAGACGCAGCAGGAGAGACGATTACCCACAATTCTGCAGTGCAAGAGAGAGAAAAACCGTTGGCTCAGTTGTGATGACGTGACGCTCGGCGTCAAAACAAGAAGCGCATGCGTGAAACATGATACTCGGTGCTCGTAAACCAAGACAATGCTCGTTTTTCAAGTCAAAATTTATTACAAATTTTTGCTCGTCTTGCGGAACACTCGTAAACCGCGTTACTCGTAATCCGAGGTTCCACTGTACATGTTTATCTAATCATACATCAGAGCTGTTGAGGGTTAAGGGCCTTGTTCAAGGGCCCAACAGTGGTAACTTCGTGGTGGTGGGGTTATCTGGAACCTTCCGGTCAGTAGTCCAACACCTTAACCACTGAGCCCTGGCCTTTAAATGTAATATCTAAATGATTTTTAGTAAAAGCTACACGATGCCCTAAGGAGCCGTTCACACGTCACGTCTATAAACGTGTGGAAAACCCCAGGCAGATCTCTTCTTCTTTCCATAGCGCTTGTGAGCCGGCCATAATGCTTCAAGCAGGAAAAAACACCAGAATTTCACCGTTTGATCGAGGCGGACAGCAAGAATGAAGCTGATTCTGAAAAATTGGCATTTTTCATCTCGCTGCCGCGTGGACGCACATGGAAAGCGCACGAGCGTCGCAACGGAGTCGCGCCCTTATGTGGGCGTGCTTGTCGCGTGTCTAAACCTTGGCACATAAAAAGATGTGGCCGCTAGAGGGAGACACTGAGCTTTTCTTTGCACGTGTGGATCGTGACATTCTCGCGAAGTACGCTGACAGAAGACGAAGTCTTTTTTTTCCCGTGCCCATGGGACAGAACGTCAAAGTGTTCCTGTATTCAGGGTCGCGGGGACCTGGAGCCTATCCCAGGAGACTTGGGGCACAAGGCGGGGTACACCCTGGACAGGGTGCCAATCCATCACAGGGCACACACACACACACATTCACACACTACGGGCAATTTGGGAACGCCAATTAGCCTAACCTGCATATCGTTGGACTGTGGAAGGAAACCGGAGTACCCGGAGGAAACCCACCAAGCACGAGGAGAACATGCAAACTCCATGCACACGGGAATCGAGCCTGGCTGGGAATCAAACCCAGGCCCTGGAGGTGCAAAGCGACAGTGCTAACCACTACACCACCGTGGAATTGTCGTATAAATTATTAATATAAAAGAATCAATAAAATTGTAACTCACCAACAGACAAATGAAATTAAATCATCTCCCATATAATAACCGTATGTGATTTTTCTCATAACTGATTGGTGACGTGTATCATAATAACACTGCCCTACTACTAGTATTAATAACAGTTAACACTGGTCATTGTCTCAAAGCAGCTTTACAGAATCCAGAATTATGTAAGTGTGTATGAAATGTGAGAAACTGTGTATGATGAGCAAGCCGAGGGCAACGGTGGCAAGGAAAAACTCCCTGAGATGGCAATAGGAAGAAACCTTGAGAGGAACCAGACCCAACAGGGAACCCATCCTCATTTGGGTGATGACAGATAGCAGGGACTGATCTGCAGTCATACTGTGTGTTAGGCAGCTGGAAGTTCAATATAACAGAAGATGTGTTTAAGTTAATACGGAGTCCAGTTTGTTATTAGAGGCTCGGGTACAAAACTGTAGAGTTACTGTGTAAGGTCAGGTTTCTACCTTAATCAGCTATCTAGATATCAAAAGTAAACTAAAGCAGCCAAACTAGAAAGCGAAAATAAGGATGTATCATTGTTTAAAAAATTTAGCATTTAAAAATATTACGCATTTATTGTGATGCTTTGAAGTAAAATGTAAGCTGAAAGACATGTCTAATCTTATATTAGTCAATTGAAAGATTTGTTTGTGGGAAGACAATAAACATGCAGTTAGTGTAATCATACATAAAAATTATGCAGTTTGTAACATTACACCATCCTATAACCAATTCATCATTATTATATTTATATCAGTTTAGTTTTTGTGTTTTTACAAAGTATTGCTAAATACTTTCAGGCGTCACTTTTTTTTTTTTTTTTTGGACTAATTTGTACTTTCACAATGAAACGACACTTGAATCCAGAAATCACTAATCGTTCATAACTATACAGCTATTATTGTTGTGAGGTGATATACACATTATGTATAAATCGCAAGAAAATGTGACAAACAACTCGGAGGCAAAGAAAACACAGCAAGAATGTGAGAAAGAGATAAAATACCCTTGTTCTTGAAAGGATGTTTGATGTAACGTTGGCGTCAGGTATCTGCAGGCAAACACACGTTTCTTTGGTGCTAATCACTGATTTATATCTTCACTTGTGAAGGAAACCAGATGTAGAGCTGAACGTCTCACCACCAGTCGAACCTTCTCTGTGATCTACACAGTGCTGGTATTTAAACCCAGAAGATCGAACAGTGCTGGTATCTCACTCCCATGCATTAAAAAAAAAATTACAACTAAAAACAAGTTTAATCGCATTGCTGTTGCTGTGAAACCTCTAAACTAGCTTGGAAATCTATTAAATCTGTTAAATTAGCTGGAACAGCACAGTACTTTCACAATTCACATAATTAACTGAATGGAGTCCAACAGTGTCTAAGTAAAGTCTAATGTGTCCTCATTGGAAATACACCAATTCTTGGAATGCCCCAGGGTTTGTTGGAGAACTTAGCTAAACAAACAGCACTGAGAAGACCAAGAAACTATCAAAACAAGCATGGGACAGAGATCTGGGATTTATGGAAGAATGGTGAGAAGAACTCCAATATGAAATTCCATTCTGGGATCTCAGCTCACATGTGGGAAATATAATGTGGGAAATGGTTTTCTGGTCTGAATAGGACCAAAATGTAATTTTCTGGTTGAACCCTATATTTGCTGCTCACGTGTTTCTGAGTGAAGCATGGTGGTGGTAGCGTAATGATAATCGGAGTCGTGGGAGTGCTTTACATCACCAGGGATTGAGAACCTAGATGGATAGACTGCAATACTAAAAGAGACCTGGTTCAGGTTCCAGTCTCCAGAGAGGTTGACCTTCTAACAGAAAGGTGGTCTTAATTACACTTCCAAAGCTACACTGGATTGGGTAAATACCAAGAACCTAAATGTGTTATAATGGCCTGGTTAAAGCGCACACTTTGATGCTATATCTGTCCATGCTATCTGTGCTATTTTGCTAAGAATAGTGGGCAAAATTGTTAGGTACATATTTGTACTGAGGCATTTCATTTCTAGACTGTGCATGTATAGTTCTAGCATTATCAAGATCCTTCTCAAATGAATTGTGAGTGGCCCCGGACTTCAATAACGTCTCATTGCTGACGCTTGAAAAGCACAACATCGCCATCTGATGGTTTTATATTATCATTAAAATGTGCGCTGCTATCATTGGAGGCTTAGTATCCTTTGATGTGGAAAATAATCAGAGACAGCCCCCATCCCTGGAGAAATAAAGCCATAGCAGCAGGGAATGATGTGAATCCTGTCACATCTTAGCAGTTGCGCACACATAGACACGCACACACACACACACACACACACACACACACACACACTGGTGGTGTGTCTACTTTCTCTCTCGCTCTCTTTGCATAGCTCCACCAATGAGAGCGCCCTACCCAGATCACATGCTCCTGGTCCTCTCTCTTCCCGGCTGCAGGAAGCCATGCTTATCCCTTTCATGTCTCCTCCTCCTTCCTGCCTCATCCTTTCCCCCTGTTCTTCCCCTGCCTTTCTCTCACACATTTATAGGTCTTGGGCAGGTGCGTGAACATGGACATAGGAACAGACGAACGCAACAGCAGTGAGAAGAACAGATCCGGAGCTGTGATTTTTTCGGGGTGAGACCAGACCTTAACCAGCTGCCAGGAGAGAAAGACAGGGAGTGAGAGTGGAGAAAGATGGAGGACACTCAGCCGACAGAGTATGGGAAGGAGGATGGTTCGAGGGCATCAGGATCCAATGCATCCCTCTCCCCGGCAACCTTAAGCCCGGCTGTTCCTCCATACGTGAAACTGGGTTTGACGGTGGCCTACACGGCTTTCTACTCACTGCTCTTCGCCTTCGTCTATGCCCAGCTGTGGCTGGTGCTACGCTACCGGCACAAGCGTTTCAGCTACAAGACGGTGTTCCTGTTCCTGTGCCTGCTGTGGGCTGCTCTGCGTGCTCTGCTCTTCTCCTTTTACTTCAGGGACTGTGTGACGGCCAACGCTCTTGGGCCCTTCGCCTTCTGGCTGCTCTACTGCTTCCCAGTGTGCCTGCAGTTTTTCACGCTAAGCCTGATGAACCTCTACTGTGCACAGGTGAGACGACAAGGAATAAGGGGTGGACCTTTCTCAGAAATGCTAGAAGAAGAATATAATATATAATCAAAGCATTACGATGATGCAGGATCAGTGAGGACAGAATTAATCCTGTTAATGCTCAAGTTATTATTCAGTTATTCAGCAACATGCTTATTACTGAGTAGTTAAAGTGAAAGGGCTGTAATTATATGGGCGAGTAACGTCCTGGGACTTAAAGGGTGTAAAAGTGGAAGAATGACCAAAAAAAAAAGAAATCCGTTACAGCCTTCTGGATTATTCAGGAGCTAAGTATACTGTATGTTGCTCTTTGATTGGCCTACTTTTCAGAGCAAACCTACATTAAATATTAATGACATCACTAGGATTATGCTGAAGTACAGTGTTGGCAAAAGCCAAGCATCAGTCACAATTTCCAGAAAGATTCATCTATAAATTAGGGACGTGCATCTATCACAGTACAGGCCTTGAAATAGAGTATTGAACTAGAAGTATACCTAAATATCAGCGTAGTTTGGCTAAAACGTTTTGCATTAAAAAAAAAGATGCAAATTTTCATTTATGTACTTAGCGATGTGGATGTTCAGCCAGGAAATGTTAATGGCCTGAAGATCCTAATCTTTACGATGTTTAAGATTAAGCAACCGACAATTTTAAGCCATCACACACTTGCATTATTTTGCTCATTGATTTCACTGAGGCGAAATAGAACAATATTATTGATTAACATTATCGTTTCATCATCCCCGTGACACACATCTTAAGTACTGTAGATGATTAGAGAAAATCCAGGACATTGAAATACTGCCCATATTAAACTGGTTCGATACAGTTCTTACCGCTGCACTGCTTTGGTAAGATAAATATTTCACTAAGCATTGATGAGCGGAATGAATAATTATGATTGGAATTTACCCTTCAATCTGATAGACAAGGAAATTGCTGGAGCTAGAAAATGAAGACAAATGTCTGCAGCAGCATTGATGGGTGAAGGTATTACTGAAGAAAGTGGTTTATGCCAGGGTTGTTTTCAGTTAGATTTACTTCTCACCCTCATTGCCATGTTGTTAGGTCAATGGTAAGGCGAGCTCTAACTCTACCACTGACATTAGACTGTAAAATCCCCAGGATTGATTTAACACTTTGAGCAGGAGATATACACCACCAATAAGCCATACTGTTAACACCACGTAACATTAACACATTCATTTTTATTATCAATTATATACAGTAAATTGTCAACAGAATTATGGACACCCAAGGCTTACCCATGCCTGTTGGGCACAAAGGTCAGCCTACAGCCTAAAGTCACTGCTGGCCATGATAGAACGCCACCACTACACCCAGTGCACCTCAGCCCCCCCGTGCATGAGTCACAGGCGACCAAGAGCCCAAAACTGCCAAACCCAGCCTACAAACTCCCCAGACCCCAATCCAATTAAGCTCCCATGGAATGTGCCGGACAAATAAGTCTAATCCACAGAGGCCCCACACCCACAATCCGCAGCACCCAAAGGATCAGCTGCCAACATCCTGCGCCAGACACTGCATTATAATATTATGGCTGATCTGTGTATAAACATTGTAGGGTCTTAATCTAGCACTCTAGTTCAATCAAACTCCTATGGAGTCAAACTGGATCCAGAAACGGCCATGTGGTTGCAGGCTTTCATTCCAACCAAGCAGAAGCTACACCTGTTTAATTAGTCATATTTGGCTTTCAATAGACTACCAGGTGTAGCCTCTGCTTGGTTGGAATGAAAGCCTGGATCCACATGGCCTTTTCTGGATCCAGTTTAACATCCCTGCTCTAGTTGGTAGTTCAAAACTGGTGATTTTGCCCTGTACCACTATCAGTCGAAAGAAGGAAAGGTTCAAACCTGTTTTCAGTTAGGACTCCTTGGATCAGTCAAATTTTTAGCTCTATGTTAAAGAGGAGTGAGTTTTGATCTCAGGTTGTCTTTTAGAAATCTCAAATTGTCCTGCTTATATGGTTTATGAGACTAACACACTGTCATCCATAAAAATGGAAATCGGCCATCTGGAAGTCATGGGGAATCCTGATCTTCCTCAGCACGTCGTTTTGGTATCACTCCAACACAAGCATAAGACTCAGGTTGGAGGCGTGGCCCGTGGCCAAGTTTGTCGAGTCGTCCATTCTCCAGCTTACTGACTGCTACGCTAGAATCCATCAGCTTCCACTGTATCATCACCATATTTAGAGTTAGCATCATTTTCTAAATTGGCAAATAAATTATCATTTTACTTTTGGTAACTGAAAATTTATCTACCCTACTGAGGTGTAGCAAACGTGTTTTCATGCTTGTACGGGAGACTGAATGAGGTATTGTATAGGGTGGTTACTTTCTCTCTCTCTCCAATGATACATTTTCTCATTTATGTAATTCACAGGTTTTCTTTAAGGCCAAGTCAAAGTATTCTCCTCATCTGCTCAAGTACAAGTAAGTGCCCATTAGGATGGCAAAGCTCTTCATTTTCGATACACTAGTCCTAGGCTTCCATAATTACCCACACTACAGAGGACGGATCTCTTTAACCAAGTCATTCATAGTACTTGTCATGGTACCTTGCACTTTTAACTTTATCTGTGCTTTAAAATATTTTTTATGTATACACACTTTAAGAAAATGATTAGCCTAGATGGGTGAGGATCCATATCCCTTTACAGAGCACTTTAATCAAACTGAAAAATATGCAAAAATACAAAATCGATCAATCAATAAATACTATCCACTGAAGTTATCAAATGTGGCATGAAATGATGAATTTCCAAGTACTGTATTTCAATGAGATGTTATATGATTAGCTTATATGTTTTCTCATAGAGCCACAATAAATGTTTAATGATATTAATCGCGGAATGTTTACATAATATTTATATGAATGTTTATAGTTGAGAAGAAAGAGACACAATCGAACGGTAATAGATTCTTCAAAGAAGAGAGGTAGAGTAGAGTTGTTGTACATCAAAGTAGTGTTCGTTATTACGTGTTATGGTTTTAGAACGTAAAAGAAAATCAATAAGGAAAGCCAAATAAATATTTAACTCATTCTAAGGGTATAATTAACGATTTTTATGTTTTATTACAATGCATGTAGATTATGTTGAGCAAGTCCACAGCTTGTTCAGCCAAATACAGTATGCTAAGGTATTGTACAGTATAGAGTGGTTACTTTCTCTCTGTCTCTCTCTCGCTCTATGTCTCTCTGTCAGGTTCCCTTTGTACCTGGTCTTCGTAGGTGCTAGTCTGCTCTTCCTCTTGGTGAATCTGGCTTGTGCGCTGCTGGTTAAAATGTCGGATGCGCAAGTTAAGACTATCGTCTTGGTGCGCGTCACCATTAACGACTCCCTTTTCGTGCTCTGTGCCATCTCTCTCTCCGTCTGTCTCTACAAGGTGGCCAAGATGTCCCTTGCCAGTATTTATCTAGAGTCCAAGGTACAGTATGTGTCTCAAGAGAGACGATTAACACAATCAGAGCAATGCATTTACTGTATGTAAAAAAAGTGGTATTGCAAGACTTTGCATCTCATTATATTACAATATACAGAATATTGAAAATGTTATGAAATATCAGAATGACAAATGTACGTACATACATTTTACAAAACCGTACATTATATCTTAAGTCAACTTCTAAACATATATTCTTCCTAATTGGTTATTCTGTGTAACATCATCTTCACATTATTGCTGGTTACAGGGGACCTCTGTGTGTCAGGTGACCCTGATCGGCATCATGGTGATACTCCTGTATACATCACGCGCCTGCTACAATCTCGTCGTCCTGGCTTTAACGGATATCGAAAATATAAATTCCTTCGATTATGACTGGTACAACGTGTCTGACCAGGTGAGTATCACTATGTGTAAGTACATTAAAAAAAATGACTTTATTCCTTCCTTTTGGGAATGAAACGCACTAATAAACACCTTTTGTTGTCTTGTCTCCGATCCTGCAGGCAGACCTGCGGTCCAATCTGGGTGATGCTGGATATGTGGTGTTCGGGGTGATTCTCTTCGTCTGGGAACTTCTGCCCACCTCGCTGGTGGTTTTCTTCTTCAGGGTTCGCAAGCCGGCACAGGACAGGGTGAGGCATAAAGGCTGGACGTGTCAGAGAAAAAGCAGTTATGCAGAAATGCAGTCAGTTATATTAATACGATTTAAAGTTCAACCATAAATTACATGCACACATTTCCTCTTACCTCAAATGTGGTTGGACAGTCATAACACGTTTGATGTTTGCATTTTGTTTTGTTATAGCTACTAATTTATCATTTTTAGAAACATTAAAGTAAGAATAAGCAAGTAAATCAGTTACTGCTGTTATAGAATAAGAATCAACAACAAGAGACTAATATCATGCTTACTTTGTGTCTCTTAACTCCTGTCCAGAGTGCATCTGCCATCCCCAGTCACGTCTTCTCCACCAAACGCTACTTCTTTGACAATCCTCGACGATATGACAGTGATGATGATCTGGCCTGGGGATCCTATCCTCAGAATTCGTCAACAAGGTAAATACAGCAAATTGATCACATCACATTCATATCAGATTCAACATCCCACAGGGAAATTGCTGTGCTTTTGAAGAGCTGTTGTGCTGATACCTGACCGGGTGTTACGTGGTTCCTCCCCAAACTGTTGCTACAAAGTTGGAAACAATCAATTCACTAGAATGTCTTTATATACTAGCAGCATTGCATTTTCCATTCATTCAACAAAGAAGCTCAAACCAGTACCCAGTTCCAGTATGACAATGCAGAATGTTTTATGTCATTGTTGGCCAAAGTTAAAGTGGAAGAACTCAAGTAGCCTGCTCACAGCCCTGACCTTAACCCCACTTGAACTCTAACTGCACCCAAGTCCTTCTTGTCCAACACCAGTGCCTGACCAAACTAACGATCCTGGAGCTGAATGAGCTCAAATCGTACAGTATGTGTGATGGTCAGGTGTCTACTGTACAAACACATTTCAGGTGTCTGCTTACTGTAAATGAAATGTTAGTTTGGGCAAATTGTTGTAATTGTATATAAGGAATAAAAACATGAATCCAGTTTAAATCAGAAGAAATCATGCACCTTTGCCAAGTACATTCAAACTCGGGTTTTTCACGAATCCTGACTTAACCCTAGTGAACATTCCCTGTCTGAGGTTTCATTACACTGCCAGTGGGTCAGAAATGTATATACACCGTGAGTATTTGGGAATATTGAGCTTGGGTCAAATGTTTCTGGTAGCCTTCCACAAGCTTCTTACAATATGGTGCTGAAATTGTATCTCACTTCTCCTGACAGAACCGAGTCAGGTTTGTAGGTCTCCTACCTGTTGGATTGATGTCATGGCCACTCCAATAAATTGACTTTATTGTGCTTAAGCCTTTTTTTGCTCGGCCATTATTCATTTGTAAGATCCATTTCCAATCAAGCTTGAGTTAATTGCTTGCTTTAAGATACTAACATAATAGTCCTTCCTTATGATGCCATCTATTTTGGGAATTGCGCCAGTCCCCCCTGCAGCAAACGGTTGGGATGGTGTTCTACAGCTTGCAATCCTGCAATTTACTTCCCTCCACACAATAAGGGTCATTACGGTCAAATAGTTTTTTTGTTTCAACAGACCAGAGGACATTTCTAGTGGAGTGGCTTTTTTCTTTTAATGATTTTGGAGCCGTGGCTTTTTCCTGGATGCAGATGCTTTTGTACTTGTTTCCTCCTGTTTCTACAAGGTTCTTTGCCATTGTGCTGTGATTGATTTGTACTTTTTGTACCAAAGTATACACATAAACACCATGAGAGAATGTGGTATGATGATTGCATGGCCCAGTGGTGTTTATACTTATATAGTATTGTGGTACCTTCAGCCAACTGGAAATTGTTCCCAAAGATGAACCAGATTTGTGGTTGAAACTTATTTTTTGATGTCGTTTGATTTTCCCATGATGTCAAATAAAGAGGCATTAAATTTTAATGTAGGTCCTAAAATACACCCACAGGGACACCTATTCTCTTACTCTATACTCCTATTGACTTAGATGATGTCTATTATCAGAAGCTTCTAAAACCATAACATCATTTTCTGGAATTTTACAAGCTATTTAAAGGCACCGCCAACGGAGTGTATGTAAACTTTTGACCCACTGGAATTGTGATATAGTAAATTACAAGTGGAAAATATTATATTAGGACATTACTTGTGTCCTATGTCCATGTCCTACCCAACTTATAGGACATATAAACTATAGTTTGTTAACATGAAATCTGTGAAGAAAAAAAAATATTTTTTTTTTTAATGACTTCAACCTAAGAATATGTAAACTTTCAACTGTATATGTATATACTGTACTAAAAAACCCTTCTGTTTCTTAGTTTGTCGTCAGACTGCTATGATTGGGGCAGCCGAAGCAGCAGCTTCCTCATAAACCTGGGTGGAGAAAATCAACGATCATCACCAGGCCTAAACCATTAGCCCAAGAGCGCAGAATATTGCTATTTGTACATCCCTTGATGCACTGCACTTTAACATGTACATCCACATGGATCTTTACGGCTGACTTACTCTTCCCAGTCACACGCCAGCCAGAAAGAGGGTTCGCGCTAAGTGAATTGTAAGGAAGGCACATGTTACCATGGTGATCACGCCTAAGCGATGCATAGGTTACCATGGTAACCTTGCCTGACTGCATTGTGATCTCTCACATTGTAACTAATGTAAAAAGGTACACTAATCAAGATTTCAGGTGTCATGGCTTCAATCAAAAAGCCACAAACGTCACATGTAAGGTGTAGTTTGTTACCGTAGTACATACTTGTAGCTAAACCTAGTAGAAATCTGTATGCACTGTAATTATTCTCGCTTGCACACACACACAGACACACACACACACACACACACACACACACACACACAGGATACACGTAGTTCAGTTTCGATTATCTTATGGATTCAAAGAAATCATTAAAAAATCTTAATTGGAGTACCTTTAACTCTGCCAACTCTAAATTCACTTCACTATCATATACATGAGTACAAATATCCACCGTAAAATAAGCTATTATTTACAGCATGAACATGTAATTTGCTATATTTGTGTTGACAGTAAACAATAGAAAAAGACATGAATACCCGCTCATGTTCCAGCATTTATTCCTATTACAGGAATAAACGTCTTCATTTCTTCTGCAGTATTTCAGACCTTTTATTCATATGCTATTTGTGAAAATAAGCTTTCAGTTGGTTTGTTGGTTAAAAGTATTTTGTTCAGCACAAGATTGTAAAGATTCACCAATAAAGAAATATTTTGATGTTTGAAATGAAATCTGTCATTTGTCACCAAAGAAATCTAACAGCTATGCTGTTGGGTGTAATGAAAAGAGGACATCTTTATGGCCTGGTCAAAAAAAAAAAAGAAGCTGTTTTAGAAGAGTCAAATTATTGGTCTGCGTCAAGCAAAGAAAACATTAAAGTGACTGGAATTGGGTTAAGAACTGTCTAACACGTTATTAAAACCTGGAAGGTTGGTGCTGAACTCGCATAATAAAACATTCAAAAAATCATGAACGACACTTGATTTTTTTCAACGTGACATTGCATCATAAAATTTCCACAGTAGAAATCACAGCTATGTTTAATTGTGAAAGAAATACACACACATACACACACACAATGTAACGAGAACCCACAGCATGGGGACAAAACAGCTGTGTGTCCATAAGAAAACCATTTGTTAATGAAACTAATCAGAAAAAAAAGTTTGTTAATGAAACTAATCAGAAAAAAAAAAAGCATAAAGATTGGATTTTGGAGCGGTGGAGATCATGTGGTCTGATGAATTCAGACTGACCCTATTCCAGAGCGGTGCATGTGTACAAGCCTCTGGAGGCAGCGTTATGATTTGAGGTTGCTTCAGTTGGTCAGGTCTAGGCTCAGTAATGTTAAGAACAAAATAAAATAATGTTAGCTGATGACCTGAATGTACTGAATGTCCAGGTTTTCACATCAGTGAATTTATTCATTCCTGATGGCACAGGGATATTATATTCCAGGACTCGGTTGGTGAGAGAGTAGTTCTGGGAGCATGAGAAAACATTTTCAAACATAAAGGCTAAATGCAACCCTTTGTGTGTGTGTTTTTTTTGTTTATATTTTATTAGTTTAACCAAAGCAAAAAAACACTTCACTGTGGAACATTTTTAAAAGGCATGATTGAATACTCGATTCTGGTTGGTCAGAAAGTGTTGGTTAATTTTCCATATGAGCAGCTTTGACTATCTCAGGGTGCAATGTTTACTGTACATTAACATGCGTGTCCTATTTTTAACAACTTTCACAGGGATGGTTGATATGGCATCTGGTAGATGTTTATTTATATAACATTTCGGGAAGAAGTTTCCAATGTCAATGCAAATGTAACTGTCTGAAGTAATGCTGTAACTGTTTAGATACATGAAAGTCTTTAAGAGTGCGAGAGAAACAGGGAGCGAGAATGCAAGAGAGAGAGAGAGTGTGTGTGAATGAGAGAGTGGGTGAGAGAGAGAGTGTGTGTGTGTGTGTGTGTGTGTGTGTGTGTGTGTGTGTGTGTGTGTGTGTGTGTGTGTGTGT
>JAQQZT010000007.1:20014859-20032015 GCA_030068275.1 Clarias platycephalus | reverse complement strand
GTGAGAGAGAGAGAGAGAGAGAGTGAGAGAGAGAGAGAGAGAGAGAGAGTGAGAGAGAGAGAGAGAGAGAGAGAGCGAGAGAGAAAGGGAGGTGGGGAAACCACTGGAGCAGCTATAACTGAAAACAGGAACTAACTTGTTTAACAGATGTTTTACAACATACACCATTAAACAAAACTACAAATTAATAAAATGTTAAAATGTTTAACATCCGTTTTTTTGGGGCTGACTATTGTTCCACAAGATCTGGCACAGGTTTTACATCGGCTGCGCTACCTGTTGTAACCTTCACATTTTTTTAACTGGGCTCGAGTCCAGCACTGCATGCAGTGGCTGAGTTGTGTGGGGTTATGGATCTTGCCACAAGGAACCAACAGTTGCGACCTGGCAGTGATGGGGTTCAAACCCTCTGACCATTTGATCTGCATCCCAGAACACCAACCGCCTGAGGCAGCACGGCCTCCAATGTTCTTTAGTAGTTTTTTTTTTTTTTTAGAAGTAAAGCAATTCGAGAAACATTGTTTTTGGAATATAATGTCATTAATTATTCTCCTCAAACATGATGCTGTGGAAATGCATTAAAAAAAAAACAGCTTACCCCCAAAATACACAATTTCAGTTCTTTCACAGCATGCATGTATGCCTTATTAATATTTCCAGAGAATTATACCCTTTTTTTTATTTCCATGAAGACTATAAATGATAAATAATTGAGAATTCTAAAATCCTATGTCAAGTTTTGTGATTATAAAGAGTAATTTCAGACTGTTTCACATCTTATTTCTGATTTTGTCCAAAACTAATCACAATCAGAGGGCAAACACAGAGACGTCCAATGACCGACAGATTTATTCCTCTTTTAAAATAAATAGATTTGACAAGTTCACAAATAAACCAATCAGCCATTATAATGCACATAGACAGGAAGGAAATCTGGAAAAAAAAATATTTTACAAATGGTGCATATTTAAGGACCAATAAGAAAAAAAGCATTAGATAAACACAGCACACACTCATTCTGAAGGAGCATATTTGCGGACTCTGCAGACTGGCTTGAGATGACCTTTGTTGCTCTCAGGTCAATGTGTAAATGTTCAGTCAGATCCTAAGTGCTGAAAAAGCCTTTTATGTCCACCAGCTGGGCTCTTCCTATTTTAAAATGATAATTATAATCCTTTTTTCAACACTTAAAAAAAATGGCCAGTATCGCTAATTTCAAGCACAGACGACAGAAATCAGAAAATGGGAAGGGATCACATTTTGAGTCGTTTTTCAACACCAATGATTTTATTGAAGAAGAAAATGTAGGGACTCTAAAAGACACGGTCTGTTTAGTAGAGAGGTTTCCTGTATGTGAGCCGCTTTACAAATTGTAATCGATTAGTAATGTTAGGGCAGACGAGTGGAACACGCAGGAAGCTGTGGTGCTCTATAGATCATGCAACACTACCCACACACACACACTTGTAGCTGACCTGCTCTTAGTCTTATGTTAATTAAGTAGGGTGATTAAGCTGCCAGTCTATTAGACATATCTGGTGTCTACATTACTTCTATTGGTTGTAAATGACAACCTAAGAAAAGAAATATTGTTAGTGGAGGTCCTATGGTGCCCCATGTTGCCTGATGGGACAGGGTACAAGTGGCTGACACATCGCAACAGATGAGTAATGAAAGTACATACAATAAACTGGCTCAGTGTAAGAACAAGGATTCAAGTAGGTTAATCACCCTTCATGAAAAGTTTCAAGAAAAACATTATAATTAACAGTTTTGCTTAATCATTTAAGGAAACTACTTTAATTAATGTTAATATTGTCCTTATTAATAAGGCAGTTAAAATTAAATATAATTAGGGGAAATCTAATAAAAAAATACTAAAATTAAATAAAGCCACTATCTGCAGGACTGTTATGCATACATGAACTAGTTTCACTGTGATTGACAGGAGAGAGAGAGAGAGTATGCTATCCAGAGAGCAGGGCTAAGAAATGGCTTGAAACTTTTGCACATTACATGCCTTGCAAGAAAATAATATACTGTAGCATTTTCCTTCTGTACTTCGGTTTTATTCCATACATTACGTCTTAATTAATTTTCATGAAGGGTGACTATAGGTTTGGAGCTGACTGTATTGTATCTATGTGTACAGAAACTATATGGCAGCTTGTTCTCACACACTTACAATGTGCTAAAATCACCAGAGAACCAACATGGAAAAGTGTTTGGTCCAAATCCCACTGTAATAAGAAAGAAAAAGAACTTCCTCTGTCTCACTCACACACACTCCTTCACATATGAGTCTTTAAAAGTAAAAGAAAAAGAAAGAAAGAATATCTGACACAAATGAGACCTTTTTCTTTTTTACGAAAAACTTAAAACTCTCTTAAACAAACCAAGCAAGTGTTTAACATTAATACTGAAGCTCAATCATTCTAAAAATGTGAGTTTTCACTGCAGACAATTTAAAGACAATTTAATAGACTGTAAGCATATTGCTTGTTATGAGTTGCTCCGAGTTGTAACATATGCTACATTTCCTTATTTCAAGACAGAAAAAGCCTATGGAACTATTTGACAGCACTGCAAGTAAATATGAAAGCCAATTAATAACCTGCCTGTCTCTAGAGATGAGAAACACATTAAAATATAGAGTAAAAATTCCCAAAAGTCTCCTGTGTGTACATGTTCTTACTAACATACAAACATATTACATTCATACCTGCTCTCTTACACAACACACACATACAGACACCCTAAAAACAGAAACAAAAACAACTACTTTTTGAGGAGCCAATTAGAAAGAGCTGTGAGGTCTGGGTCACCGATTAGGAAACGTGGTGCGTGCACTCTGGTCCTGCCTCTGATTCCTGTTTCCATCAGAAGCTGGCGGTTTGTCACGCTGTGAGCTGCAGTGTTTTTATTTCCTGTTAGTCAGGCAGCAGAGAAAAGCAGAAGAGAGCAAAGGGATTTGGCAAGCTCAGCTGGGGGAGTTCCTGTTGGCCACATTCAATTCTATAGTTCCTGATCAAGGCCTCACATTGTGGAAGTTGAGACTACTGGAGGGTCCTCTGGGTTAGCACCACCTGGTGGTCGAGGTGTGTGTTACCTTTGGTCCTTTAGAAGCGTTCTAAAGTTGTGCAGCTCTTTTATACTGGTGGAGAGTCTATGGTAAAGAGGGAGGGTGTGAGAGAGAGAGATAGAAACAGAGGGAGGAACAGTAAAAATAAAACATTTTTAAAGTACAAAATCATATATACAAAGCCTGACAGGAAATAAAGGACAGGGCCAGAGTGAACCCTCAAAGTGCACTCGCCTGTAATTCCCATAACTAAAGCAGGAGAAGAATTCTCAGCCTGGCTCTAAATTGTGACCATTTTGTCTCGTTATGTGACCATTGTTGGAGACTAGGCACACCAGCGTGACTTGCAAATATTCACAAATTCATACACGTCATAGATGTGCTCTTGTACTTAAACAAATATCACTATAGCTCTGCTCCTCTGCCACTACAGTCACAGTCACAGAGGAATCAGTAGGTAAGCAGGTGTTGGCAAGGAAAAAAAATAATAAATTAGACTCCTGGTGTGGCTTTATAATTTTTAAGGAGTCCTACTGAACCACACTTTAAACATAAAACTCTTGCAAACAATAAACAGCATGAACTCTGCAGGGATAGGAGTGTTATTTTTTCCCCCTTGAAATAAAACAGCACATTGTTTTTTCCTGTAAATTATCTACTTATTATAAAATATTTATAACAATACAATTAGGAATTAAATGACTAGAATTATTTTGCTGTGCATGATGAATTAAAAATGGTGTGCCACAATTATGTGCTCATGCTCAGAACATTTTCAGTAAGAGACACCAGTGTGGATAGGGGTGCTCCGTCAGGGTTTTTGGGGTCTGTTTTTTTTCCTCGTTTTGAATTGAAGTTAATAAAGTTAATATGACACTGTCTGCTCTTTTGAAGTTCGTGTCCTGGTTTGACTAATTAAAACATTTTTTTGGACACTGTCTTATAACTCAGACCCCTCTCCCCATTTTCCCCACTCATGCTTCTGTTAGTTCAAAGATGACAGATTTTTATAACAAAGCTAAAACAAAGCTGGAACAAGGTCTCATGGTCTCTTTTTGTGCTGATAAAAAGACAAACAGTGAGACAGATAGACAGCATTACAGCATTTAATCTGCGTTTCTTGAGACACCCTTTAACCCTTACCTCCCAAAGCCGTTAAGCAGTGCTACAATCTCCTGGCGTGTGAGCTGGAAGCCTTTCGAGGGACTGCTTTCTGAAAGATTCTTGATCTCTTTCTCAGAGAAGAGAATCCTGAGGGCCGTGCCCAGTCCTTGTGTCTGAGAAAAGATCAACCACATCTGAGACTTAAGGGTGTGTTTAAGAGTTTGTATAAACATTACTAAACTCTTATCCATAGAATACTATTTGTATACTAAAAACAGGGTTTAGTACGGCATCCTTACTGACAATATAAAGTACAGTACTTTATATTGCTTTTGGCAGCAATATAAAGTACTGAAAAATCTTGAGCCACCCCTTAAATTTTGCTTCCAGAGAACCAGGCATTTAGCTTTTTTTATGTACTCTTGAGAAATAATTCTCCAGGCCTCGAAGTTGTTTTCGCTCTCAATTTCAATCCAGTCCCTGTTTTTTCACACACAGTGACCTATAGATCATTAAAGCATAAAAACCATCTAACTTAAAGCATGAACCAGTGAGAAACAGGTACGGATGATTACAGAAGATTAGGCCGGTGATTAGTATACTGGTAATGCTGGAACAGATAAGAGGGGAAATGAGGCTGCTGCTGAGGTTGTTACATAAACAACCAATTTTTAAATGATATTTTTAGGCACTTAGCAGCATGTCACAGTAAAACACATATTCCCATGTCTTTGATTTAATACATACATTATTTAATATGAAGAAATGAGAGGCGGCTCAAGACTTTTGCTCAAGTTAAAAACACTATAATAAAAAAAATACTTATTTCCCTTATACATTCTTTAAAAAAATACATCTAATGTATTAAAATATAGATTTCTGAGTTTGGCATGAATGATGATCAAAAAGAGGGGCTTTCCAGAGGGAGAGCAACACTTGTAAACAAACCTGCAACTTCCCCCACAGTCGACATTTACTACAGCCCACGCAGTCCATTATACGAGAAATGTTCTTAAAATGGAGCCTGAACTCTTCCTGGTGATAGAAAGACACAACAACATGATGCTGAGTACGTACAAAAACAAAACACTCTAAAATGACATTCGATAACTCGAAAAGTTTGCATATTCAAAACAAAAAACAGTCATGGTAAAACATCATTTCAAAAGCAGCTTAAATTTCACTCAATCATGTGAAGCAAGCTATCTACATAAAACTCGATAGACCAAATACAGAGCAAAAACTGTGGCGTATTTGAGGTCCCTCTCTAGTCAGAGAAACTGCGGCTCATATCTGCACATATTAAAACAGAAACAAGCAGGGTTCTTGGAAAGAGGAACTTCTACGTTCCTCTTATTAACATGTTCAGCATTAACAATAAGCGACACTGACAAAATTCCCTCTATACATCACTTGTACAGCAGTCTGCATGTGTTTTGCAAGGAAAATGAAGTGTGTGTGTGTTGACAAAAAGTACCTACTCACCTTTAACCTTTTAGCTTCCAGTTCATGGCCTGCAAACATGGAGCTCTCGTCAAAGTGCATGGGGAAAGCTCTACACAGCGACAAGCAGAAAAACAGTACAGAGCAGTTTATTATTCCAGGATTTATTCCATATCAATCCTAAATATCACAATTTATACATACTACACTACTCTTAAATTTAATTCTGACATTAAGAAGGTGGATATGACAGTATCACAGCTTTTTTTAAAATACATTTTACCACTTCTAAATAAGTAGAGTATTTGTGGAGCAGGGATTATGGCATACACATCAGATAATACAGGACTAATAATAAAAAAAATTAAAAAAATCTGTATTAAAGTAAAATGCATACATGTTGATATGGGGCCGTTTTTCATGAGAAGACATTTATTTAACATTTATTGAGGAGACTCTAATATCAGTAAAAGTCAAGTTAATATGCCACTAACATTCCACTTTCTTGACAGCATGACAAAGTGCTTACCTAAACATTATTATCTTCAATAGTGGGGAAAGTAAGGACTGGTAAGGGACTATAAATGACTGGTAACATCTGCTATAGCATACATTGTTCCACGATATTAAACATTACTCCTAACATATAAAATACAAGATAAATAAAAGATTTAAAGATGTATAATTGCTGCAAAATGATCAAATGATTGTAGTTGTAATGTAGCTCATGACCCAAGCAATGGTTATTTTCTTATAGTAGCCAAGCACATTTTATTACTTATTATACATACTCTGATCAGCCATAATATCACCACAGAACATTAACAAATTAACACTGGTTATATACTAGTAAACTGGTGACAGGCTCATGGGCACCCTGTGGGAAGCAATGCCTGTCAGGCAGATCCCACAAAAAATAGCTAATGCAGCGAAACTCGCTGAAAAAAGTTAATCCTGGCCAGAACATCCAATGCACTATAGCTGGCTGGACACTTGGTCGGGCAGGCAAAGAACACAAGGCTGTCGACCGGGCCTAAAATTCCCCAGAGCCCAATCCAAATGAGCAGCCATGGGATGCGCTGGGCAAAAATATCTGATCCATGGAGACCACACACACCACAACTCTCAGTTCCCTAAAAGATCTGCTGCCAAATCCCTGGTGCCACACACCACAGCACACCCTGAGAGCCCAGAGCTGCTGCCCCAGAGGCACACACAATAACCTACACAACACTGTTTTTGCAATGTTATGGGCACTGTTTTGTACATTATATTTTATGATAATCTCAAATCTGATTATTACTCCTGCATCTTCTTAAAGCTTTTTATGATAGCAGCGTTTATTAGGGCAGGTCTGGCCTACAATTCTAGCCAAGCTAAAGTTGTCAACCACTTGTAGTCCCAGTTTATTATTCACTACATCACCATAAAGCATATTATTTAGGACTGACTCCAAATCAGTCATTTATTTTCATGACTTGATGTAAAAATGTATGCATGAGAAGGAGAAACAAGTGGTTTTGGATCCTGGGAGTGTGTTAGTGATGAGTCGTTCATGACCGATTTGTTCTTTTTGAAAGAATCTTTAATGTGACTCAGAAGAACGAGTAGTCTCGGAGAGTGATTCGTTCATTTTCTACTGGGTGCGCATGTGCAAAGCATCGCAAAACCTCTGTAGGTTATATACAGGAAACAAGTATATACAGGAATGAGTAGTTACCTTTGAGTCTTTGGTCCGATTCGTTCGTTCTTTTGTCACGTGTCTCCCATAAACGCTATGCAGTGCAATAGATTTAAAAGACTGAACGACTCAGACTAGAAGATATGAGAGGTGATCGGCTCATTCTGTTTATTATAATATGTCCTTAGCTGTCCTTAGTAATATCATTACTGGAATTATAGACAAAATTTGTGTATGTAGACTTGTTGGGGGTCTGTTTATTGAAAATGTAACTTTTTATTTTATTTCTGAACAAAAGAACGAAATGAACTAAATGACTCAAAAAAAGATTCGTTCATTTTGATAAACGAGATTCAAAGAACTGAGTCACTAAAATGATTCAAACTTTCCATCACTAGAGTGTAAAGCGTTAATCATGCTCTTTAATCATGCTCTCACTTGGTTTCGTTGAAGATCTGCAGGAGTAGCTCTTTGGTAGTTGAGTCTTCCTGTGAGTTGCCCGTGTACAGGTTAATAAATGAACGCCCGAAATACGGCGCCACTTTGGACAGCGCTCTCAGCTCGATCAAGTACAGGAAGTAAAGGTTCTTCAGCCTGCGTGTTCCCTCGCCCTTGGTTTCGGCAGAGTCAAACCTCCGACGAAACTCGTGCACATTGGGCCCCCACAGAGCCTTCCCCCAGCCCTCTGTACACGCACACACACGTGCACGCACGCACACACACAACACAGGTGGTAAAGTGAGAAAATAGAAAACCAGGTCAGCAGCAGCCATCACTGCAAAATATACTTTGTTGATCACAAATAAAAATGCATATAGCTATCAGTTCAGCTTCATCTCAAAATAAATCATACAAAGAAAATATGTAAATAAAAACTTTGCATTTAAATTATTACAAGAGCTTAATCTGCAATATCAAGTTTCGACATCAGACATTCAATATATGTTTTCAGTTCCTTTAAAACATCTTGATAACTTGATAAGCATATAAGCAAATCAGCAGAATTATTAAGAGACTGTTCTTTGCCTCTCACCATCCAGCAGGTATTCAGCACAAAGGTGGATATTAATGCTGCTGTGGAGGCCAGAAATGAGCCGGTAGAACACTCTCTTCTCCAAACACAATCCTACAACAGAGAACCAACCACATCTTATCATACCAATGCATCTTTTAAAAGCATGATCACGGTCAACAAGCCCAATGATCTCAAACTAATCTTACAGATAACCCAAGAGTAGAGAGATTAGTGGTCGGTTGCAGCTTGCCTTTAAGTCACTTTAAATGTAAATCGCTGGTCTTTTAAGATTTTTACAGGGTTGCATGAAATAAACACTCCTTCCTTATGAACAGCTCTGCTATGTTGACTTGAAAAAGAAAATACATGAAACGGAGGCGTAACGGAGGACTGTTTCCACTCCACATCATGTGTGTTACGCTTCCTCTTACACCAAAGAAATGGTAAAAATAATTACAATTTGTTAGTTTTAATTACTCTTTGTGAAACAAGTTATGAATTGGTTTATAACAAGGGTGCGTTGTTGTTTCTTTGCTAACCTCTTTTTCACCCTCCTTGCTTATCATGTTACTGAGTTTTGTCCTAAAAACCTAGTGCTGATACAGGAGACTCTTTTTTAAAACGATAAATAAAAGACCACTTAACAAATAATTTTTTTTCTTGGTTAAACAACATTTTGTTGTTTCAGCTGTTTATTAATAGACTTTATGTCGAGTCGCTTCTATCGAGTCCTTGTGAATCCTGGTTATTAGATTAGAAATACTTAGAAACAAAACTACAAATTGAAGAAACACCTTCCGGTCGATCAGATTTAATATTCTGTATACATTTCTTTAAGAAATGAGTAGTGGAGATAGAAAGTTGAACCATGAAGTGTCTATGTTCATTCATCAGTCCAAAACATAAAATGCATTAAAAAAAATTGTGTTTGTCTCTATTACCTGGTCATATAATATTCTCACTAGATACAAGTTACTTAATTTAACAAGTGAGCAGTTCTTACACTTTCTGATCTGCACAGGAAAACTCAGTTCTTAAAACCTTTACTGTCCTCCATGATCTTCACTACAAGTGAGTGTGTGTCTGCCTTTGAGAATACGGGTAAGTTTAGTAACCCAGCAGCACTGTGTACCAGAGCGCTACACAAGATCTCTATGAATGAGGTCTAAATTGGTGCTGCTTAGAACAAGAAAATAAAATACCCTCTTTGGGAATACGCTTAGACAGACTTGTCTAAATATTTAGCAGGGTGTTGAGTGAGTAGGAACAGTGCAGTATATTATATACAAGGTTCATAATATCTGATCTGTGCAGTAGTTTGAGGTACGTGTGCGTGTGTGTGTGAGTGTGTGTGTGTGTGTTCAGCTGTGGTATATATTTGTCTGCTGGAAATCTGCTGATAATGAGAAAGATCCAGTTACCTTCCAGCCAGTCGTAAAAGCCTTCACCTGTGTGAATAAAGCAAACACAAACTGTATGTCAAATCTCCTCAGACAGAGTCATTAGGTAAAGATAACAAGTGGTGTTTTTAAGGATTTGATCTCTTCTGTCCATAAAACGGACTTAATCCTGGGTCTAAATACACTGTCAAGTCTACAAGTCTACAATCAAACGGCTGCTGAAATTCTGCCACACACATGATCCAGAGTGATGGCTCTACACAGAAATGTTTTAAATATCTACAGGTTTGTACTCACCATCATCATCGCCTGGGAAAAAAAAAAGAAATATAAGAATTTAAAAAGCAGAATTTAAATTATGTTGTCTTTATATAAGAGATCTTCTGACAGTCTATTTCCTTTAAAAATGTAAAACAATTCAGATCTGAGGTTAGAGTTCAGTTGTAGCGCAAAGCAAACAGGAAACTCACCACGACTTGGGGCCAAGGGGTTAAGAGGCCGATACACAGACCGTGGCCTAAAAATAGACAAGAGATATTTGAAGTGAATAAAGGAGAATTAATAATTAATATGAACACATGGAGTGTATGTAAAATAACAGAATATTTAAAATGGTGTACCATAAAGTTGGTATTATTTCCTCATTGTTGTTATATAATTATTATGTAAAATAATGACTTCAAAGCTTTTACTTAATAATTATTTCCATTTTAAGTTAAAACTGCTGATAACCTTCACCATTATCAGACATAAAGGGTGATATTTCAATCTGAGTGCATTTTACAAAGCGTAATAAGACATGCTGTGTTTTTTCAAAACCTGTTTTGTTTAGTATTTTCACATTTTTGTTTTGCATGTATGCTGCTGAAGAATGTGTCCTGTGTAAATGTAAATAAAGAGCATGCTACTTCTGGCACACTGTGTGCCTTGCCCACACGTCTGCAAGTTTTCATGAGATCGAAAATGGACACTTACCATTAAACCACTGGGTTAAATGATGTCTGCCATGAATAACTGGTATAATATCATATTTGGTGATAATTCTGGGCCATAATTATGAATTGAGGCTGAATTATTCTATTCAATTTGATTATCATGACTCAAATCTTATATTTCATGTGTAAGTCATCTCACTTGAAGCAGTTCTCCTCATAGATGCTGTTCCACACTCTCCAAGCAGAGGCTCCTTTGTACCCGGTGTAGCGTTCGGGATTCAACAGCAGGTCCACGTACTCGGCATCGGGAGATGTCTCATCTACAAACGGCCCAGGACAAGAAATAAGATGTTAATAGCAAACCAGGCAGATTCATTTTCTCATGTAATACCACAAATATAATAACTCAAACTTTTATCTGTCTGAAAACATTTGTAATGCAGAACTTGTGAAACATTACCATCCAGGCCACAGAAGTGATCCTGAGCATCGTCGTGGTGAGCCCAGTCCTCAAAAGCCTCTTTACTTTGATTACTACAGAAAAGAAGAAAAAAAAAAAGACTTGTCTAGAGCCACAAAGATTCTTAATACGAAGGTGTAATGTTGTAGTAATGCACAAAACAAGACAAGATAGCAACAGCAAGGCATGTTTTGTGCGTTTTGTGGGTTAACTACATACCTCAGTGTGCTGTTAATGGCACCCAGTTCATGGGCCTGTTCACATTCCTCAATGTCTCGGTTCGCAGCGATAGAATACTGTCAGGACAAGAGACACATGTCAGAGCTACATGTATGACTGCAGGGAAGATTTAGATTCATAAATGACATTACACAACTTTTCCTGTGATTACAGCTGTGATTCAATATCAGGCTTGGATTGCATGGGAGTAGTTAGAAGTGGGTGCTGGTCCACGTGTTGAATTTGAACGGGTTGTTAACGTTGTTGATAAGGCTGGGTTGCAAGTGCTGGAGACTTGAACCAAGCTGTCGAGACTTCTGTGTATGTTTTGTCATTGGTGTTTCCAAGTAACGAGAAACCCTGCATGCGCTCAGTGTTTTTAGTTTACTTGCAAGGTGGGAAAATATGTGTCATCATTAGTGTGTTTTCTCCCCTTGTTTATTAACGTGATTTATCGGTCAGTATAGTACACTTGTATTTCTTTTATATGGAATCCACAATGGAATGAAGCAGATACAAAAAAGATTTGCATGGCCCAAGCCTCACCCTGGGCTCGGTGTATAATCTCACATGGATACTGTAGATCACGTATAACTGCAGCAAGTTTCACACTGTACTGTTGCATTATTTCTATCAGTGTTATTTAGTATTATTTGCAGTCAGATCTATTGATGATAAATGTGTGTGTCTTATCTGCGCTACACTGTTCTCTTTTCGGTAACAATGCAGTCTTTTGCAGTTTTGGAAGAAATCGTACTGTCTTGAACTTTGTGCACACATTTGCACACGTACACTTTAGGCAGCTGTGTTGTCTGTAAATTTGGTTACACATATTCTCGTGAACTCCTGTGTTATTTGACCTAACTGTGATCCTGTGGGAGATTGTGGTTTCATTTCACACCAAATGTAAAGTATAAGGTTAAAATGCTAATAAAAAGCTTGTACCAAAGAACTGCTGCTTTGTCTTTACAGTATAAAGTCTATTAATTTTTAACATTCCTTCTTCATGCCATCTCAGGGAGTTTTCTATCATCTCTAACAAGGTTGAGTTGGAATCAGATTGTACATCTACATCTGGATTTTCCTGTAAGGCTGCTTCGTGACCATGTCTGCAAATAAAATGAAATGATCTCTACGGACAATTCACAACCTCACTCTAACAACGCAGTTGCTGCAAAACATGTAAACGGTCAGCACTCAAAATTCCCAGATTGGTCTAAATGCTTTGAACTCAATATAAGTGACCTTGACTGTTATCACAGAAGCAGAAGCACTCTGGACACACACACACACACACACGCACACACACTACAGGACAAACAGTGAGAGCTCTCTAAAAGAGTGTTGTGTGCTGACGTGACATTAAGTGCTACAAAGAGTGCACCTATCCTTAGGGTTTTGCTCCATTACACAAATCTGAAGGCTTTTAGCAAACAAAACACACTTACTGTCCCAGTTGACCGTGAGACAGAAACGCGTCACTTTTGTTTTATTTTCCACTGACTACGAACGACAAAAAAAAATCTAAAATATGCCAAAACATACATTACAAAACATATGCATGTATTATGTGTAATTATGTATATATTATACATGTAGAATTAAGAAAATCATCTGAATATGATATGCAATGTGATTATTATGATAATCACAGCCATTGAAAACTGAGTTAAACAAACAAAGTTTCAAAAGTCCCAAAAAAACAATTTCTGGGTAAATTAAAGAACTATACCCGTTCTTAATAGGTTGCGTGACTGTTGCATGCATTTAATTATGTCATCATTCCCATCTACACTTTGTTAACTAAAAGTAGCATTTTTACTCCAGAGTTTCTCTCACCTTATTATAGTTGCCCGATTTAATTCCCACTGGGATCTTGCTCTGTATGAAGAAACATAAAATATTTACCAGGTCTAGCACAGCAAAAAATAAACTCAGCCTCATGCAAATTAAAAAGAGACAAATAACCCAGAGAAAGAGGCAAATAACCCAGAAATGAGTTTATTTAACCCTAACCTCTGGGCAGGGCTCCACGTGGCAGTCCTTGATAGAGCAGTGGCTGTCGTCGGGCCAGAATGGGCACGGGCGATTCAGGTTCACCTGTCAGGAGAGAATCCATATGAAATGACGACAGATTTTTCTGTAGTATCACAGTGCCCCAGCATAACTTGGAAAAAAAATTAACATGAAGAAAATGAATGATAGATTCGACCCGGATTACCGGTATTGAGATATCTAAGATAGTATCTTTTACTGATCTCTGAAACTTTGCCACTTCCTGTAAAGCATCTCTGTCGTGAGGTTGCTTTTTCTGCACTGCACCCTACATAAACCCATGCCCATGCATCTACCAGCCTTTTCAATTTACTTCTCTCTGTTGTGGCTAAATTAGATGAATCATTTAACATCTGGAGACTTTCTGATGATGGAAAAAACAGAGGAAGGAAATCAACAGGTGTGAACTTGTGTAAGTTGCAATGTGTTAATTTTAATTCTGCGAAAGTATAGCCAGGACTGGGATGATGGCATCAAAGAAGCTCATACTAATTAAACAGATCCTCTGTTTGTGTCTGCTCTTTTCCTTAATTCCAGAAAGACACAAGGAGTGTGAATCAGAACCTGCCTTTATGTGAAAAAACAAACAACGATAATGCTGTTACAAAACTGGGCTTCGGTTAGTCCGCTCGACTTACCCTGTAGTATCTAAAGTAGTCTCTTTCAATGAGCTTGCGTATGAGTGGAAAAATCTTGAAGTTGTTGAAGACATCGATGCTCTCGATGTCGCAGAAGCAGTCGTCCAAAACACCTGTCAACTTCATGCAAAACACAAAGATTTTCTTTTTTTTATAACAAGGAAGAGAAACGGATGTTCATATCCACCGTATACATTTAAAATATAGACCTTAGATTATGCGTAATTAAGCTGATAGAATCAGCTGGCTCCATTTAAACAGAGGTTTTAACTAGAACCCTGACAAACCTCCTTTCCCTTTTTACATCTGATACCAACTGCACATGCATTATACATACACAGCTGCTTGCTGTTAGACAGGCGTGGTATTCGATAAGCACTTAAATAATTTACATCTTCATCTAACCAAAGTAACAGGCTTAAACTCATCTCATCCTGCCTGAACCAGAACGGAAAAAATAACAGCAAAGAAAAGTGATATTGCAAACAAACATCATATAATATACATATATGATCGGAAGCAACTGTTAAAATGTAAAAGGATACAAGGGGAAATGACAAAGATGATGCCAAATTCTTACGATGAATAACAAATAAAAAACTGCACAGCAAAATAATAACAATAATATATCCTCTTGAGATCCATGACGCCTTTGCCTCGTCTGCTTATTAGCACTTTATAACTATGACAGCTGGTCAACGTGTTCAAACAGGAAGGCATATGGGAGAAGATTAAGACGCAGCAGGACACAAACTCAGGTCTAAATGCAAAATCTACAGCATGGCTCAAAGGTGCGACTGCACAGGCATTTTTCTTTTATTTATTTATTTTTTCCCCAGACCTAGAATGACTTAAAAACTTAAAACAGAACATCGATCAGAACATCTAAAGTCAGGATCGTCCCAGAACGGTCACTTTCAGACATTTGGGCCACCCTGTAGATATACAAAAACATACAATGCAGTTAAGAAATGTAAAGTGTTCTCATCCACTCACATCACCACCAGAGAAACTCTTAAAACAGGTAAAGAGTTGATATAAAACTTTGTAAAGTACAACTCATCACTATACATCACCGTCACAACAGACCCTGTCCCCATGCCCTGGACTCTCCTCTCACAGTGTACACAGGTGTCAGGTGCAAACGTGTCTGTAAGTCGACTTACACCGTGTGTGATCTGGCACAGTTTTAAAAGTCCAACCAGGCTGACAGTCAACACGCTCGTCCTCCATGAGATGCGCCTCGTGTCCGGCATTCCGTTATTATCATTAACGCGTCCTCTCTCTCTCATATGAGCGCGAGCTTCCCAGCTGTCATCACCCCGTACAGGAGTCATGCCCACATGCGACGCGCGCGGCCGCTTTAACAATCAACCACCGCGTGCGTATCGAGCCACGCCTACAAACAAGGGGCTGTCCCCGCCCTCCTACTGTAGTTTTCACAGATCGGTATGAAACAGCAAAGATCAGCGAGTGAGTAAGGTTTGGGGAACTACATATCCCATAATGGTGCGCGCTGCCGAGTCTGTGCTCAACCAATAAGAGGACTACACGCTTAGTAAGCGCCACTACAGACCTCTGAGTGCACCGCTGTTAGTGAAATATTTCCTTTTTAGTTATTTAAAAAAAAAACAAAAAAAAACGCATTCGTATGACATTTAATTTCTTGAAAAAGGAAGAATTCAAAATAAACAGAAATAAACAGAGATTTACTTATGAGCAAATGAGATTTAGTTATAAAGAGAGAGAGATTTAGTTATGACCAAATGTTTAGCATTTGCAGAGTTTTAGCACAGTGAAATAAATACCATTTCATCTTCTCTTTAAAGACATTATGAATATAAACTCTCAGATAGATAGACAGAAATAGAGACAGAGAGAGACAGATAGAGAGGCATATAGACAGACAGATGCCTATGATGCCACGGCAAGCACCACTCACATTTTCTTCAGGAAATGTGGTTTTCTAGTGACTATTATTACAGCACGAGTAATTTCATTATTCCATAAAATAAATTAAACGCAAACGAAAAGATTTAGAGGACAAAACAGAGCTAGCTACTTTGTGTACGTGCACCAAGCAAGGGAGTGATGACGTCACATGCAAACGGCGATGGAAAGTGCGAGAAGGATGTGCTGAGTGACAGCAGCACCAGCCAAACACAACCAAAATAAACCTAAATAAAGTGAATAAAACTTCTGTATACATCTTAATTTATAGCACATGTACTCACATGACATAAACAGTTCTGGTCCACGCTGTCCGGTGTCACTTTACTGACACGCTTCTGTTGTTGTATTTTGTCTTGAATGTTGTTGTTGTGAAACCATCCCCACACAAAGTCTCCGAGGAACAAACAGAGAAACAGTAAAATCCCACCAATGCGCACTGTGCGCTTTACCATTGCTAATGCCAAGCTCCTATTAACACTGCTCTGTACTCAAGTGGCAGGATGCTAAACTAGCAAGCGAAATAGCTAATTAGTATTAGCAAATATTAGCGAGTATATGTCCAAATACTCCCAACTATTCTACTTTATATTTTTTAGCAAGGGAAAAACACGGACTGAAGTCCTTTAATCGGAAATTCAACTGTAAGAATAACAGGCGACTGTTTCCGCAATGCTGCACACTCAGTACGGAAAGCGAGAAAGTTCATATCTTAGGCGTTTGAAAAATAAAACAACAACATCATCCTATTGGTCAGACTTGCAACCTACTCTGTGGTGTAAACCCGTTATTAATCCAACCTTCCCCCCCCCCCTTTTTTTTGTTGCCCGAATCATGTTCTAAATTATACTGGAAAATATCCTCCTTTTATACCATGCTCCCCAGTGGGACTACAAAGGTTGCTATTTGGATGAATGGATGGTTGTTGTTGGTCTTTCCCCTTCCTGATGCAACCCTCCCATTCTATCTGGGCTCGGGACGGGCACTGCATCCAGTGGCTGGGAATTGAACCCAGGCCTTCTGCATGGCAAGCATGGCTGAGCCACCAACACCACTAGATGGATGGACGATCACTCACTCACTCACTCTCACTCATTTTCTATACCGCTTTATCCTGTATTCAGGGTCGCGGGGACCTGGAGCCTATCCCAGGAGGCTTAGGGCACGAGGCAGG
>JAQQZT010000007.1:19985968-20008477 GCA_030068275.1 Clarias platycephalus | reverse complement strand
TATATATAAGTATATACAATATATATATATATACACTGTACAGTATATATAATAAGCTTAAAGCACAAACCTTCTCCTTTAATTTAAGGAAATACAGAGCGTCTCTGGTGGCATTTAGTCACTGACATAGAGCATGAGTCCAAAACAAAAATCATCCTGTCACATCTGGGACATAAATTATCTAATTACCACACATTCTTAAGTCATGTCCACAACATCGTCCTCTGGCCATGCATTATCCTATTTTGTTCCCATACAGTACCTTAGTAAGTTTTAGCCACAACATACTATCTTATTCACACTTCTTAGTAATTCATGGCCACAACATAGTATTTTGTTCCCACGCCTTAGAAAGTTGTGGCCACAGAATGTATCCTCCCTAATGCCACCAGTGGGGCTCTGTAAGAAAATGTAGCTCCAAATCAGGTGAACAAAATAAGAACTGTGGTGGCTCCACAATACCCCCATCCTTTTCAAGTGAATAAAGATTATTAGACAATCTGTAGCGAACATAAATTATACTGTCATTCATTCCACTGCTTTCAAATTATCATTAAAATAAGGCAACCAAATCTACAGTCAGCCACAGCATAAGATCACTGCAATTCAGATCCTGAGCAGTTCCTTCCATTCTCCATACCTTCTATCATTTAAGTCTAATCTGGTTTTAGAGGCTCGTCAATGGTTTACATCAGCTAGTAATCCCCATTATATTTACTCTGGTGGAGTCTTCTCTTCCTTGTTGACACAGATATACCTACAGTACCTGCTGAATGATGTTCTTGATCTGGCAAGCTGTTATGAAAGGCTTTTTCTGTCTACCAGAGAATATGTTTCTTTACCAGAAGTGAACTACGTAGCACAATCCCACATCTCAAACATTACTAAAGGATTAAACCATAAGATGAATTATTAATTTATACAAAGTTCATGTCAGGGCATAAATATATGAATATGCTCCCAGAAACTCAATGCAATATTGACAACTGTAGAGATTGTCCAGTACTGTAGGTCATGTTGAAACACCAATTGTATTTTTAGGATACAGAGTTTACAAAATGTTTAGAATTGACCTAACCCAATAACATAGACTAATAAATGAATGATGTTAAAATATAATAAATGCTTTTACTAGAGAATAACAGCATTTTAGGTATATATGACTGTTTTGACCTTCGAACGCATTTGACTGGTCTTCATAAAGAAAATTTCTCTCATTGATCATTTTGCAGCTTGGGTTGATTAATTGTGTGTGCTCACAAATCTCAACGTAAGTATGTAGGAGTGTGAAGCAAACTAGTGACACTAATGTATCAGTGAGTGGTAGGTGTGTCTCTCGAGTTGTTCGCGAATATCTCTCTAATGCTCAGCTCTCTCTCACACAAAGGCTGTCCTCTATGACGAATGTATCGGGCTTTGCGTGCCTCTGTCAGCGCCTGCACAAAATTAGGCAGTGTGTGAACCATCCTCAACTGGCCGTCAGGTGCGTGGGTGTCAGAGAGGGGAGAAAGACAAGTAGAGCAGGGTACTGGTACATTCATCTCTTCTTCTTTTTCTGTATCTCTTGCTACTACCAGATCAGTTTTTATCTGAAAAAATCGGTGTGTTTCCAGTGCTGACCTCCGTTCCTCCCTCCCTCTAGCTCTGTGTTTCTTATTCTGTACATCCCCATTTCCTTCCTTGTTCTCTCGGTTTAGAGGGGCAGAAGGAAGCATTTTTGGGGGCTGTGGTTTAAGGTCTGGCAGAGATACAGGCATTGTAGCGATATCAGTCCTGTTTTCAACACTGCTGAGAAAGTCCTGAACGCGAGCCTGCAGGGAGCAGATGGACCGCAGCTTCTCAGACCTACAAAGACAAAAAGGAATAAAGGCAGGATTAGGGCTAGTTCTTTCTTACTGAAACATTCCCTACTCAACTGTACAGTACACTGTAGTAAAGCCCTTAGAAATATTTTATAACGTCCTCTAGGAAGTGAGTTCTTGAACTGCGTTATTCTAAATGCAAAATGAAAAAGGAGAACTTTGGAAATCAACTGATGAACATCCATGATTGACACCTACAATCCCTGCAAGCGTGTCTATTTGCCCTTGGTGCTTTTCAAGCATCTGGAGCTGCTGATTCTCTTTGACGCTTACATTCAGCCACCACTTTTCCTTGCCAGCTTGTCATTTTCAGTACACCAATTATAAGGTTTAGGGTGTCGTGTAGCATCATTTCGAGATTTGTAAACCATTCAGCCTGCTCATAATTGAGTGGCGATCAAATTTAGAATCGTGTATGAATTGAATCTGAGAAGTGGAAAAATATTAGATAACAGGTGCTTCCAAAAGACTTCTTTCTTTGAACGGTTCTTTCATATGTCTGCCTTAGCCATCGTTTTCTAACTCGAACCAGACCACTAGAGTCTCTACATCCTGCAATCTACCTCCTCAAACGCTGTTACTCATGAACCTTGAGTGGAAATATACTCCAGCCCTGGAGGCGATTTGGCAAAGATGCAACGTTACAGAAATTTTGATGTTTGAGTAGAATCCTTGAAGTTCTGCGACTTGGCAGGCAGATTTCATAGCCAGTAGACTTCTTTTGTTTCATTTCTATTGATCTATTGGCCATGAACAATCTGCACTATGTAAAGGGCAAATGGTGTTTTCAAATAGCAGAAAAAGGATGCAGAATTGTGGGTACAACAACATACAACACTCACACTTTCAAATATTAAAGATTTGCTATGAGAGGAATAAATAGAAAAATAGGAATACATTTTTTTTTTTTTTAAGTATTATGAATTTTGGTTCAGGTTATGGTGAAACTGGTATATACAGTACTGTGCAAAAGTCTTAGGCACCATATTATATGCTGTACCAATTTTGTTATATATGTTTTTCATGTCTGCATAATTATGTACAAAATCATTCAATATTTCCATATATAACTTATGAATGATACTGTAAATAACATTACGGGAGAATATATGTATGGCTGTAAAGAAAAAAGACAGACCAGTTTTCAGATGAAAAACAAAAAAACAAATGTACGCACCTGGGATTAACATAATTATGCAGACATGATAAACATGTATAACAAAATTGGTACAGCATATAATATGGTGCCTAAGACTTTTGTACAGTACTGTATATCTTTCTTACCATCTGTAAATTTCACTGTAATGTCCCGATTGTGTGCTACCCGACTACGAACCCTGGCTGCACTTTTGCTCCCTCTGCAGCATCCACACGCCTGCAGACATCAGATCAATGAGCCTGACAGGGTTAGTAGCTCAGGACCACTGTTGGAACAACCCTCTAGTCCTCATTGTCATCATTATTAGCTACAGCAAGTCAAGTACCAAATGAGTGAGTTAACAACACACTCATTACGCTGCCACTAAATTGGTTCACTCTGACCCTGTTTGCATCTTGATTTCAAACTGCAAAAATAAAGCATAAAATGAAACAGCACAAAATGGAAATATATTTTTATTTATTAAAATATATTGACCATTTAATTGACACTATTAGAAATATCAGGACTAAACAGTTTTCGGCGCCTGATGAAAGCCTGAAACATGCCTAGCTGTATTATAGCTAGCTGTAATTCAACTGGAGTTTGCATCTGATTGAAAGTGGTTTTGAACATACAGTAGAGGTGTGCTTGCCTTAGGGCACCTTCCTATGCTTGGCCAGTTCAAAAGCCATTTGAAGACATAATTTTTTATGATAGCGTTCGATCAAAGATAAGTGTGAAGGGTGCTAGTGTCAATTATTTCTTCTTTAAACTCTATTTTAGGTATATGGGTATACTTTGTCTTTTATCTGTCTTTTTCTCTTTATTGTGTTATTGTCTGTACAGCACTATGGTCAACATTGTTGTTTTATTCAGTGCTTTAGAAATAAATTTGAACTTTGAACTTTAATCTCATCTAGCACTTTATTTTAAACAGGTTTGTGCATACTCAGAAATATTAAAACATTATCCTGTGTTAAAACAAATATGGCAGGTATTTAAAATGAAAACGAGTGGTGTTCATTGACTGAAAGTAGTTTATCTGTATTGTGAAGATGGAAAGTACAGATTTTTGATTTGCGTATTTCTTCATGCGAAACAGATTTGTGGTGCAAAATTCAACTGAGATTTTAAGAAGGGCGGAGTATGAGGAACGTGAAGACAACACAAGGGTTAATGTTCCGATTACGCAGCAGGCTGTTATTTATTAATGATTTTAAAACCTTTTCTAGTATATATTTGTACATTTTGAAACTAAAAAAGCTGTTTCATAATGTTTTAATCATGGCATTGATAATGAATATTAATAAACAATAGATGCATTAGGTTAGATGCTTAATAACATGCAATAAGAGTTACTCTGGAAAGATCATTCAGCAGACAAGAAAAAAGTTAATATGGTCATTTCCAATACGAAAATTCTAAACAGAAAGAAAATTGCAATTGCCATTCTTACTGTCGTCTTGTTGTTCTTGTTGTTTTTCTCCTTTGTTTCGCTTTCCAGACGTCTCACTCTGTGGTTTATTTCGTTTCATTCTGTGTTTCAGGTCAAAGCAAGATTACTACTGCTACTGCACTACTACTCTTTACAGAACAACAAAGCCCTAGCTGGAATTAGACCACATTGACCAGATTAGATTTACAAAAGCAATGTCTAAATTAGTTCGTTTCCAAAATGCATGCATGTAAACATCACGTGAAGCTTCCTTATTATTTATTGTCCTGCCTTCACTTCATTATAAATGTCCTGCTTTCACTTCATCTTCTTGTGGTGATATTTTATTGCTATAGCACACTCGGTGCAAAGTGCAGAATTAAATTATTGCAGAAGACAAAGTGCAGAAACAAAATTTACACTACAAAACAAACCGTGTTACATAACTGACGCAATGAAGCTTAAACATATTTACTTTAAACTGTGCTTATTTTTTATTGTATACAGGATACTGTTCCTAAGCACTAACAACTTTATGGTATATTTATATGAACTTCCTTTATATGGTCCCTTTAATTTCCGCCTGGCAATTTACTCTCGCCGAATTACACAGGTACACCGTACGCGATGCCTTGGCTCACATTTGGCACTGAACCCTATAACAGTATAATGTACAGTAGTGTGCCAATGAAGGAATCACCGAATTTGGAGTGGCTAAGAGAAATCATGGTTGGTCAAGCCAGCGTAAACACGCGCCGTAAGCACGAACAAGCACTAACAGAAGTATTTTTATTAAGGATCAGGACATCCGGAAGTCAAATTGTGAGACAAGACTGCTTGCCACCTAAAATGTAGGAGAAGCTGGGAAGTGCACCTCCTTAATAATGCATTGCATGTTTGAAACACTGCCATCACAGTTCCCCTCCGAGCCGGCCAAAACTGACTGACTGTATATGATTCCCCCTCTGACTGGGGGGAGGTTTTATAATGGGCCCCTGAGATGCGCTGCATGAGGTCCATGCTTAACTCTTTTATTACAGTTTTAAAGGGATCCTATTATGCAAAATTCATTTTTTGATCATTTAGAGCATTAAGTCATTTGAATCTCTTTTGTGTTCATGAGAAAAAAAATACAACCCCTCCCTTTTTCTTATTTAAAATTTGCTTTGTCTTGTGTATATCTTTATTCAAATTCCTGCTCCTTAGATTCATGTTTTAATGGTGACATTTATAATGTTCCTAAGAAAACAGCTGGTAAGGCCCTCCTCTGGCTCGGGGCTGAGTCCTACCCAGGGGTCGCCATTTTTTTAGCAGTGGGCATTGTTTATTTATGGTGGAAATGTTCTGCCAGCTATGGTACATTTTACATATTTAGGCACAGTGTGAGGCAATACTGCTAACTGTAGCTTATATTGGCCTTTAGTAGGAATGTATCCATTGTGTGAATGTATCCTCAGTGGTTAAGTCATTGGACTATGGTTTGGGAGGTGCCGGGTTCAACCCCCCCCCCCCTCCCCGACTCACACACCCAAACCACCTATTTTCCACTGTTGGGCCCTTAACCCTCAACTGCTCAGATTTATAATGAGATAACATTTGATGGCAATGTGCTCTGAGCCACGTCACTCGTGACCGTACTGTGCTTGAAGTCGTCTGTAAATGTAACTGAGAAAGTTCATCACAAGTCCCAGTTTGACTTGAATGCCCCCCCTCAATGATTTGGAAAAAGCATCACTATTTGCGATCCATCTAAATATTAATTGTAAAACATATTCAATTTCCACAAGGAATGTGTGCAGCTTAACTTTGAGTTTATTGTGCTCCGGACCACCGTACAGCGAACAGTGAGACAAATTTAGTGAACTTCCTTTGACCAAAAGATCAAGGTACATACATTGCATACTGTACATTCATCCTGTATATACCCAGATACTAAAGAAAAGTGAGTCTGTAATGTGTTGTAGATGTTGTTACATACAAAACAAAACGATTGAAAAGTATGATCAGTGGTAAACAAGGAAAACAATGTCAATGTCCTCAGAAAAACTAGAACACAACGCTGTAATACATAGAAAAGTATTTGTTTTGGAAAGTGCAGCCTAAAATCACTTTTATTTACAATTATACAGCATACAGTACATATAAGGCACTGCTTCTTAAAGTTTCGTATAGATCTGAAATACATACTGTATATGTATACAGTATTTACAATCAGAATCATAATGGCACATGCTCATTAAAAATCCGTAGTAGTACAAAAATATACAAATATCTGAAGTGTAAATCTCTTATAAGTTACAGTAATCTATAAATCATTGCTGAATAGTTTAAAAACACCACCACTAAGGCCTTACTGTGAAATCTACATACATTATCCACATGTACTGCTACACCACAGAATGCATCCTGGCCCGACAGGCATCGGGTATTGCAGTATATTGCACTCGCTTATTTTTAGAATCATTAAATATCAAAGTACACTTAAACGGAGAACCGAACATGTTCTACACTTTGCAGTTTAGGATGGTGCAGTTTAGGGTGCTCAATTCAATCTAGTAAACTTAGATCTGTGTTTCATGAGGAGTATCTACTGACTATACAATTAATACACTGTAACAATAATAATAATAATAATAATAATAATAAAAGTCTGCTTAGATCATTACAAATCCTTCTCAGAATTAGTTTCTTTGGTATTAACCTACTAGTAGACATACCAGTAGGAATATGTTTCAAAACGTTGCACAGCAAGCAGAATACTAGACAAATTTAAATACAGTGGTACCTCAGCATATGAATTTTAATCTGATCCGGAGGCGAGTTCTTAATGATAATTATTTTTGCAAAACACATTTTCCCATAGGAAATAATGTAAATGCAGGTAAGCCATTGTAGACGCCTAAAATATTACCAATATTACCCATTTCCAACACTATAATCATATTTTTTGCATCTAAAAACAAAACATTTAGAAAAGACATGAAATAAAATTAAATAAGTAGATATTAAACCTAATTTAATCTTAATCTATAATTCAAAGACAAAATTTTAATTGGCTCCGTTTTCTTTTTCCTGTCATCATTGATAAAATTTTTGGGAGACGTGGTGCTATGTCTCTACTAAATCTTGCACAAAATGCACAAAGGAAAAAAAAAAAAGTACCGGAAAAACACGCGACCGAATGTACGCGGAACTGGATGCTTCGCCTGCTGTGACAATTTCTTGCAAAATTTTAGTTCTTAAGGCATTCATATGCCGAGCTACCACTGTAAATGCAACATCTGATTTCAAAATGAACAAATCATTGAGGATGTTTTAAAATAAAATACTCTGGGATTTATATAATTATAAATTTAAATAAGCAGGGAGAATCGAGAGGGTTTTTAGTGTCACTGATACTGTCTGTCTCTAAAGATGAGCTCGGGTCCGGATCTACTGGACAGCCCGCTTTCTTCTGACGTGTTTCGGCTCAAAATACTGTTCCTAAAAAATGAACCAAAAATAAAGAAATGAACAGAAGACAAAAATAATAAGAAGGTAACTGTAGAGTCAAAATACATTCATCAAACTGAATGTGTCTGTGAAATCCACAGTGACGATTCAGAGCAGTTTATGTGAATGCTTCAAAAATAATTTTGTTTTCACTTTATATCGTCATATTTTATGTCCTGCAAATTTACATACAATAAATTTGCTTCTAGATAAATGCTCACTAAGCATTCAGCTGGAGTTTACCTGATATTTCTTCAGTTCATAATGTCTTATCGTAACTAACATCAATAAGATTTTTGGCATCACAGTCGCAAAATGTACATGAATTTTACAAATTTACCTACAATGATTAAATACACAGTGTATATACAGTATAACAGTGGAGAAAGCATACACTATCACTCAAAAGCTTGGGATCTCTTTCCAACTCTGTGAGCGTTCCTGATTTTTATTGTTTTCTACATTGTATAAAAAAAGAACTGACTACTGTTGTTACATAATTACATTAATCCATATGCGTTATTTAGTGATTTAGTATTGAAATCCCCAGTATTGTTGTAGAATGTAAAAAAAATAAATCATTCAAAGAAATTTGCAAGTGTTCCCAAACCTTTGAGCGGTTGTGTGTATACAGTATATACAGTTGTAAAGCAATGTGAAAATGCCTGGTACCCTCATCACTATTCTCACTATTACGCAATAATACAATTCACATTTTTTAATGATAAATCACTAAACTCAAAGGTGATATGATAAGTTCATAAATAATATCACCAAAGGAACCTTCTAAGCACCATATAAGCTGCATTACATCATGTAGGAACAAGATCTAGGGCTGAAATTCTGTATATTTGCTAGATTTCGCACTGACTCAAATTTTTCCAAGCTATGAATGTCTCAAAACAGGCATGACCGAGCACAAGTAGTCCTGGCTCCTAGGTGGTGGAATGAACTTCCTCTAGGTGTCGGTACAATCGAATCAATGGCAATCTTTAAGCCTTTAATCTGTTTCTTAGGAATTTGGGTTAACCTCTTTCACTTAAAACACTTTCGCACAGTTTTTTTTTCTCTCCCACAAAGCACTTTTGTAAGTCGCCAAATGTCTAAATGTAAATGTAAATTTAAAAGACAATGCAGTTTAGTGAATTAGAAAAACCAAACCAAACAGAAGTATATATTAAAAGTGTATGATGAGGAATCGGGAGTCAGTCATTCTGAGCTACGTGGCATGGCTTCAGGCAGATGAGACAGAGTGAGTGATACACTGAAGGCCTTACCTTTTGGACATCTGAAGGCACCCTGGAGAGGAAATCCATCACCTCATTGTTATCAATAGAATATGGATTCCGCAGTTTCTTCGTGAATTTATTTATACCTACAACGCGGCAACAAAACAAAGCAGCACAGATGGGCATAAATAGACGATACAGTTTGTCCAGCAGAGAGAGAGAGAGAGAGAGAGAGAGAGAGAGAGATATAAGTGCTTGAGCATCCTGGCAATATGGTTTCATGGTATATGATGATCAATAATTTATCAATAGTTATTTAATGTAGTCTATAACATTGTGCAAAACTCTTAGACACCTTAACCGTGTTAGATTTTAAAAATTCTTTTTATTTTATTTTTTATTTTTTAGCATTTTCGCAAGACTTGTGCATTATTGTGTCCAGTGTTTCTGGCGCCCTCAGCAAACTGCTCTTTAGAGCTTTAGGCCAAAATTAAATAAATAAAATAACAATAAATAAATAATTTTGCTTTCATATACATTACATACACATACTGTACATAATATTATACTCATAAATTAATGATAGCTTCATACTTTTGTCTTTTGTCCATTTGTCCTTTTCTGGTCAACTAATTGGTTTGGCTTCATTTCTTTATATACAATGAGCATCAGGACACGATCCACCCCCAATTATGAGTCAGGACTAAACCCTTGCAACATGAGTGTGTAGACTGGTTATAAATTATTATGAAAGATTTCACTTCTGTGAAACTATACAGTGTGAAACTATACAGTACAACAAAAGTACGCATGTACTCACAGTGTTATGAATGAACTGTAGTTTATTCAGTACATTTCATTATGTGAATGATTTTACTAGTTGTATTGCTGTATAAAGTTGGATGTGTATTTTTTTCCCAGCTTCCCCCGACAGCTACCATTCGGGAGACCTGAGGTGACGTCCACTTAGCTACCTCCTCCCTCTTTATCTCGTACATCTATGTGGAACCCCTTCCCAGACTGTGCACTGCCTGGGTCACAGATAACAATCAGGGTGCCAACGAGGGTCACTGACCCAAACCGTGACCGTGAAAAAATGTGAATGATTATTTTCCTCTCTCGCCTTACTGCCCAGATTATACAAATCTGTACGAATTTATTTGTAGTTAAAAGCTACAAACAGTCTGTACTTTCATGATTGTACTAAAAGGTTGTCAGTTCACATAGTGATGATCAAATCCCCAGCACTCTAACCATCTCATCAAAACCACTAGTGATAGAAAGGCAGAATAGAAAGCAAACACTGCGAGTGATTTACTAATTACTTTACTGACTGATTCAATTTATAGAACCGTGAGACTATGTGGGGTGGATGTTAAAACTCATTTCCAAATAATATTCAATTTTTTAATATCAATTATTTTATAGTACCAGGTGTACGTAGATTGTGAATGGGACTGATAAGTGCAACTTTACACTAATTATTGTAGCAATTTATTGTAAAATACTCCGGCATATTCAAATCGTATATACAGCATAAAGTAATAAAATGCAACATGCAGCTTTACTTGTGCAAAAGGGGCTGAGTAAACAGGAAATAAGTCACAAGTTTCTGTACGTGTGGTAAAGGTGGGGGATGAGTTAAGCAGATTGTTAATTCTGATTACTACAATCCATCCAACTTTAAATGGATAGAAGCAATAAATAAATAAAAAAACACCAATAAATAAATAAATAAAATTGTTCCTTCTTTGTGTATGGTAGTAACGTCAGCATAAGAAAAAAAAAAACCATTATATCTAATTGCAATGCATTTCAACAGTAATATAATTATGAACATATGTTAACTTTACTGTTTTTAATAGGACCTGAAGTTTGGGGTGAACGTATAACAGAATAAAGTGTTAAACCATCTACACTTAAAATGTGCTACAACCTTCACATCCATGTAGAGAAAATGTGAACTTTCTGTTCATTTTCCATTATTAAGAAGGATATTGTGCGTTTTTCCAAATAACAAAATTCATACGAATGTTCATAATGGAAAATTTTTAATCCCCTTTGGTTTAACCTACAACTGAAAGCAGTGGCCTGAAATTCACAAGTGCTGCCCTGACTTGCAGCGACACTCATACCGAAACTGCCTTAGGCTTATTACCACACACACCGCCAAGTCATGCAGCAGAAACTACAGGAAGCATTGAATTTCTTCATGTCTTACCCCAAATCAGTATAATGTAGCGCAGTGGGACGATGTATGTGATCACTGTGACAAAGACGAGAACCAGGAAGGCCAGGTTTGATAAGAACGGCACGGACCAATTAAACATGCTGGAAAAAAAGAGAAGGAATAAAGGAGACGAGAAATATGTTACGCAATGGCAAAAATATCGCAATTTATTCACACGTGGTCGAAGAGGTGAAGACTCATTACTCACTTTTTAATTCTCTCAACAAAGCTTGCGATTTCCTCCAACAAGTTTTGGACAGTGACGACTATATCCTGGACCATGTGGATCTTATCTATCAAACCTCTTCTCTCGGATTCCTGTCCAAAAATAAATGCCGATTGTGAGAGGAAAAAAAACAAAACGAACACCGGCATGTTTTATGCCCCAGCTTTGTTGAATGATCACTTCTGATTGGTCAGATGGTGTTGGGTAATTTTTCTAAAAACAGCAAGACTGACAATAATGCTGGTTGTACTGTATCTCATGACACTCGTTCTATTATGGGATGGTTTTTATAGTAACAGTTCATGGGAATCTCTAAAAAGCCAGTGTGTCCAGTACCAGTTAAAAGTTTGGACGCAGCTTTTAATTCAGTGTTTTTTCATCAATTTCAATTGTCGTTTTAATACATGAAGCCCCTTCTGGAACAGTTCTTGCAAGAACATGTTTGTCAAGTGCATTTGCAAAAACCATCTAGCACCGTGATGAAACTGGCTCTCATGAAGTCCGTCCCAGGAAAGCACGACCAAAACCTACCTCTGCTGCAGAGGAGAAGTTCATTTAGAGTCACCAGCCTCAGAAATCACCAATTAACAACCAGCTCCTCCGTTATGAAGGCGTTACGAAGCATAAGAGTCAGACAATGTAAAACAATGATAAAAAGTTCTTTGAACGCCTTAAGCATTGTTTTACATTGAGGAAGGAAATAACAATCAGGAAAGGCCACCGAATTAAAAGGTGTGTCCGATCGTTTAATTCGTGGTAGTTTAATTCGTGGTAGTTTAATTCAAGAATGTGCTGTTATTTAATAATGACACATTATAATTCATACACTTAATCACTGATACAAAGAGGAGATTATTATTCAATATTTAAGAAAGGAGTCTCCAGGGCTTTTTTGCTTTATATGTTTAAGATATCTTATTATTTATTTTTTTTATATAATTTTAGAATTCTTGTATTGCAGAAGACGTATGTCAAACGTAACTCACATAGGTTAAAAGTATGTAAGTATTATAAGTATTAGTATAATATAATAAATGAGGAAACTAGCCTACCTTATCGTCTTCATCTTCGTCATCACTTTCCATAGTGTCCTGAAATGAAAAGGGGAGACATTACATGTGCTGCGCCACATTTTTAAATCAAGGTGAAAATTAAATTGGAAACAGTTCCTGAACTGAAGTCTAGGGGGCAGCAGCAGCTCAGTGGTTTTTAAAAGCTCAAGGATTTTTTAAAAAAAATTAACCCTCAACCTTTAACCAAGCATTTTTAATTCACATTAGAAATCGCTATAACTATGAGCCGAATATAGAAATGTAGCTGTTTCAAATTGATAGGATGCACATGTCATCCAAGTATTCAGTATAGAATTGTGGCTGAAATGTCAGAAGATACATTAATAATGGGTTTCACTGGTTTTAGAGTGTATTTCATATAGCGACATTCTGTAGTGCTTAGTCACATTTCACTGTGCGTGGAAAAGGTGTAAGCTTTTATAATAAGCAAGACACAATAACGTAAAAAGCTGATTCAAGAACCAGGGAAACCAGTAGGACTTGTGTACACAAGAGCTCTCTGTTAATCACCCCAGCACACTACAACATGCTGAAACTTCCACCAGTGGCATACACAAGGCAATTATGTAGTTACAGAAAAAAGAAAAAGATGAACAAGCTTTTAAAAAGTATTTATTATATTCCGTTCTCTTATTCTCTATATCTCTTTAAAAAATGTGCATCATTTCAATTTTTATAACCCTATGACAACTATGAGAAATGCTTAATAAGCAAGAAAGATTTGAATCATTAAACAGAGAGTGTAGTGGCATTGACATTGGCACACACCATTTCCTGGCTGCCTCTCTCAGAGGTGGCGCGAGCATAGTTCCATATGAACAATATGACCAGGAACAGAGGCAGCATGTAGAACTCCCAGTACCACACTGTGAGCACGAAGATCTGAAAGACAAGACAGGCGACGTGAGTGGACGAGCGATTATTCCAGTTGTTTATTCCGACATCATGACCAAATAACTACGTCTTAGCATGAAAAACATCTCTTCCTGTTTGAACGAATCGTGATCACGTATAGAACTCCATCAGGTGGACGTGGCCTTGCTGTAAAATGAAAGACGACAAACAGTGACTGGATTCGCTATCACAGGTGATGAGTTGGTGTTTTCACTGCTGTCTGTATGCGTGTACGTGAACAAACACAGCCACGGTGGAGCACAATGACGGCAAATGACGTGACAACAAACCTTGCAGCCAACTCGTAATTCTGTAATTTCCGGATAATCTCTGTGAATAATTACAACGTGACAAGTGATTATATAAGTAGGGTGACATGTCTTCATTTCTTTTGCTATACCATGTCAGTATGAAAGATCTGATCACCTGCCGATACCCAATTCTGTTGCCATGTTATGTAAAAGTCACAGGAGCAATAGTGCCATTATTTAATTATTTAATATATCCAAATAAATAAATTTGACTGTTTTACCTTATTAAATAATGTCCTGTACGCTTCCATTAAAAGCAATGACTAGGGATGTTTATAAATGATCATAGGGTAAAAAAAAAGCATAAATCAGTAATGTTTGTTTTGTACAATAATGCTCCGTAGCTCACGGATCTATCAATTTATGTACACAAGGGGGCGTAGTTGTAGTTCAAAGTTTGGAATGAATGCTGAATGCTGAGTGGTTGGAACAGGCGAGAGGGGAAATGAGGCTGCTGCTGAGGTTGTTACATTAACAGCCAATTTTCATATTGTTAAAATACTTAGCAGCCTGTCACAGTAGAACATTTGCCTTGTTTCTTTAATTTAACTAACATCATTGATTTTAGTTTAATATAAAGAAATGAGGAGTGGCTCAAGACTTTTGCACAGTACATTTACATTTAAGCATTTATGGCAGATGCTCTTATACAAAGTGGTTTTAAGTTTCCGTCCTTGAGAGATCCTTACCTGGCTCCTACTGTAGGTGATTAACTACAGTATGTAGAAGTACCATCAGTCAAACACTGTTGGAAAGGTTTTGATGAGTATATAATGTTTGGCTGGTTTTCAGCACTGGCTAGCCATTTTGTACATCATGATCTGGAAACCTTGGAGCAAAAACTATGCAAGCGTGCTTGGACAAAGGAGCTCAAGCAAGTGAAAAAAATATATAATGGTCCAAATAATAATGCCATAGTCCATGCCATCGGCCCTTTTGTCTGATTTTGACCACAACAAATAACATTAACTATTGAATTACAGTGCTGTTCACTGAGAAGTCAGAAGGCTTTGATGAATTTTCTATAGCAGCAGATCTGACCGTACTGCCACCTGTAAATCTAATAAGAAATTTACATAAACGCATCTGTTTTATTATAAATGCTCTCTCACAGGAACTTGTATGGTAGACCTACAATGAAACATATAATGGTTGACATGGTGAAGTTGTCTGTAGGATGTTTATCCAACATCCATGTACTAAAGAAGTCTCCAGTGTCAGGGGAGTCTCAGGACAAAGATTTCTAGTTTCTCTGAAACATGACAGGATTCTTTTATTTTGTCTCATAAACTTCAAGAGAGAGAAAAGCAAGAAAATTCTTCTTCTTTCACAAGAACTTTTGGACTCACCACAAATGCAAAGATACTCCGCTGGACACTCTCCCACTGGAAACAGCTCTTAATATACTGCAAGATTTGACTCAACGTTCTATAGATGTTCCTCACACGGAGAACGTTTCTTGCCAGGACCTAACAGAAGTGAAAGGTTTGTAAATTGCTTTCAGAGACACAAACACTGACGTCTCATGGCCTCTAATGATCTCACTAATATCGCACCTTTTTGGAAAACTTTGGATTGTCATCTAGGAATTTCCTCTCCTTTGGGTTGAAGGTCCTGATGCTTGCTTTAATCTAATCAATGAATAAATGCAGAAAGGAAATCAGGATCAGTCTGCACAGAAATTAATGAACTGGCACAAATATGGTAGAGATACAGTACTCGGAGCAAACGAGGCTTACTGGATTAAAGATGATCTCAAGCTCTAAGAAAATGCTTCCTTTGGATAATCCTCCCAGGTCCTCTTTCTTCAGTGGGTAAGAATTCAGGTGACTGTTGCGTATCTGTTACAGAGATAAACACATTTTCAGTCCACTATTATAAACGGCCGAAACATGGTACTGATGCTACAAAGTGTCTCACCGAGGTGGAAAAGTGAATTTTCAGATAGGATCATATAACACCATTGTTCAGAATACTTAATGCTTCTCATCTCTTTGTAAATATACATAAATACAATTTCATGCTCTTTTATGTACAGTAGTGTCTGGGTTTTTGAATTCAAATCTTTCAATCATCTTAATTGTCATTCAGATGAAACTCGGCCAATTTAGATTTTACACAAAAAGACATAAATCTGAAAAAGTGAATTATTCTAAAATGTAAAAGTATTCAGAAATTGTTTTTTAAGTTTTGACCCAATACCAATTTAAACAACAATTTTTACAGGTTACTTGCTTCTAGAAGCTTACGCCAATTTTAGAAACCAATAAAGAAATATGAACAATTCGCATTTTAAATTATTATTGTTTAAAGCGAGGCAGTATAACACTGACAAATGACCATATTTGGGGCACATATACAATCATAAGATCATAAGGGAGTAAAGATTGATCACTTCCACGTTGCATAAACTTCAGAAGTGACTTCTTTAGCACTAGTGTAAATTTCGTCAATGAAAATAACGACATAAAAAATATTCGTTAACGACCGTTTTTCTTGTGACTAAGACGAGACGTCAATAAACAGTCCCCGTGACGGAATCAGTACAGGAAGTTACCACATGCGAACATAATTATGTTCTGATGTATTTTATTTTATTTTATTTTACTTTACAGTTGCCAAAAGCCGTTATCAAACACATTAAAGCTAATAGGTGAGCAAATGATTGTGACGCGTAGGAGCTATCCTTACAGTCTAAGCGTATAAAATATATACAAGTTCCACTGTATTGTCTAGTGTTTTGTTATTTTAAAAAAATATGGACAAGCAGCAGTTGTTGCGACGGTTAAAAATAAATATAATTAGCGGAAAACATCAGATGAAAAGATGCATCTTAAATGAGAAGATAATTATTTTGTGAAAAACCTTAAAAAAAAGGTTTTGCTTTTGGCTAGACTAGATTGACTTTAGGGTTAATTAATGATAATCTTATTACTAAAATGTCTAAATTTGACTAAAACTTTAAATGTCTAAAGACTTCTAGTCGACTAAAACTTGACTAAACAAAAACAGGATAAGATTGACTCAATATGATAAAAACTAACAGGGACATTTATCCCGGGACTAAGTCTAAGACTAAAACTGAAAACAGCTGATGATGAACACTATTTGGGACACACATTTTAGGTATAACATTAAAAAAAAAACAGCTCCAATACTGTGCTTTGACTGAAACCTTTTGCTCTTTGAGTCACTCGAAACTGTCTCCAAACCTCTAAATAATACACAGCTGCTGCATTCATATACACATGATGTCATTTATTGTGGTCCACCTAATCCGGCCTTCACTTCTTGACAACTACGCTCATTTAGCAAGAATGTAAAATAAACTGAGAGAGATTTCCCCTACTTACCGAGAGTAAAGGAATGGCCACTTTACCCAGGAAATCTGGGGGCTTGTCTCCATCCTCATCAAACACTGTAACTTCCAGCACATCGTGGATGTCTTTGACCGGACTAAACACAAAGACAGATGTGTCAACAGATTTCCTAACAGACGTAGGACATTGCCGTGGTTCCCAGCACTACTTGTTACGTACATACACTGGCGCTTGATTCGGTGTTTAACAGCTGATGAAAGCATGAATGGTGCTACTTACAACGTGAAGACTTTATTCCACTCAGGGTGAAGACTTTTATAAACTGTATGAGTCTGCAGTCGGTCGTTTCCCAACTCCAGCACGCAGAACGGATCGCTCTTCCCTACAAGCGCAGAGATTTAGCGTCCGGGACTAGACAGTCGATCAAAGAAAGTGTGCGTCTGCATGGTGACTGGACATACCGTTTAAATCTGCAGCCAGGAGATCCGAAGCCTTGATCACTTTGACCTGGAGGAAGCCGATGTCCTTTAAATTCTTTAAGGAGTTCCTGAAGCTCTAAGAAACAAAATCGATTCAGAGTTACAGTATGAATATAACATTATAAAGCATATAAATACACTTCATGCAGTGTTTCACAATTAACCACAATATAGACTTAATCACAAAAGTATGCAATTTAACACCGATGATATACACACAGTCAGGAATTTCTGTAGTTTGTCCATAATTTAAGGATTTGTATATTCAGGTGATAAATAAATAAATGGTAGACATCCTCATAGTCAGATCATTCGTGCCACTATTTGGTGTTAGCCTAAGTAAATACATTTGATTACAACATGGTACATTTAATAGTTAAATATCGCAATCGGCCAAAACATGATATTGGTGCAAAAAACATGTCTCACCTAGGAGAAAAAGTGGATTTTTAGACAGGAACACCATTTTTCACAATACTCAACGCTTCTTATCTCCTGATCCATGCTTTGTTTTTTGCAAATATGCATACGCATTTAGATTATCATAAAAAAATGCATTTGCTCAATATAATTTCATGCCATTTTACGTAGTGTCCGTAACCTTCTTGAAGTCAAATCTTTCGCTGATCTTAAACTTGGCCAATTTAGATTCCACATGAGAAGCCTGAAAAAGTGTATTATTCTAAAATGCAAAGATGTTGCAAGATGAATTTTTCATGGTTACGGACACTACAGATTTTTTTGGGGAGAGGCACCAATTTTAGTATCAACACTTCAATTTGCATTAAAAATTAGTATTATTTGAAGCGAGACAGTATAACGCTGAAAATGGCCATTTTGGGGGCACATATAAAATCATCTCTCCAAAACAACTTCAGTTATCAACTTGACATTTTTAGGGAAGAAGGATTAGCTACGTCGATGTTTGCATGAACTTAAGAAGTAGCTTCTTTGGCACGAACATTTCCTGCATTACTGTATAGCATTAAAATAAATAAAATCAGCACCAACACCGTGTTTGGGCCGAATGTGATTTTTTCCCCCAGTAAATCATGTGGTCCTAGTTTATTTTATGTTTTAAGGGAAGAAAGTGCTGTGAGGAAACTAACATATTTGTTTAACATGTTCTCTCTCTCGTCTGTCTCGTCCAGTGGGGGCGCACACAGGTCAGTAACGGACACGCCGCTGCAACTCGTCAGAGTGATGAGGAAAACCACTTTGCCTCGACTGTGGTCCAGGCTACATGTAAACAACTGGCGTTTGTCCACCTTCAGCGCGGATATGTCGACTTCACACCTGAACACATCACACACACATACACACGTCATCTGAGCAAGATAAAAACTGAACAAGAACATGCAACATTTTTACGAAATTTTCCCCATAAAAAGCCAAAGACAAATTTTTTTTTTTTTGCTTCATGATTTTTTTGATCCTGGAACGACACGGCTAATGCAGTACAAATAATAACAAAACGACATTACACAAGCTCTTCGAAAAACTAATGACTCCTCGGTAATTTAATAAAGTCTTGAGAACATGAACCCCTCAATCTCCAAAGAACAGAATGTAAAAAATGATCCGCACTGTATTTGCAGAACAGTTTACCAGCAGCACATTTACAGCACTTACTGCCCGTAGCATTCCTCGCATCTCCGGCCATCTTTTCCCCAGACGCTTATCTCCAAAAAGTTTGGTCCATCCAAGAACTGGTTGAAGTCAAACCTCTCTCTCCACTGAGGGTTGGCCTTTTTGCACTGACACTGTGATGATGAGAAAAAAATCTTAATGTAGTTCTATTCGTAAACTGAAGTAACAGTACTATTGTGCAAATTGCGTAATAAAACCCTCATTTAACTTTACAAAAGTTCTTTTTAAATTCCACCATTGAATGGTTCGATTGGTCCAAATCCCAAACAGTCTCCAGTATGTGCTCTACCTAGGAGCTATAAATATATCATACATCATAGTCACACAAAAAAGGTGCGGAAAAATACAACCAAATATCACAAGCCAGAAATAAGTAGCGTACTGTGCAAAAGTCTTGAGTCACACTTCTTTTATTCATATTTTGCTTCCAAAGTCCCAGACTGTCTTATATTATTAATGTAGACATGAGGATAAGGACTTTTTTTGCCTATTATTATTAGCAAGTTTTGCCATTCATATTCAGTCCAGTCCCTGTACCAGAGGATTGTTCGTTATTTGTTAAGCCATGCAGTGACCTAGGAATCTTTGGAGCATAAAAAAAATTCTAACATAGGGAGAAACCAAGCCTGTGATTCGTATAAGGCTGATGCTGAATGCTGAGCTGTTGGAACAGACGAGACAGGAAATGAGGTTGCTGCTGAGGTTGTTACATAAACAACCCATTTTAAATCGCATCTTTAGGCACTTTGTATTTTGTCGCTGTAAATTTTTCATTATTTCATTTCATTTCATTTAATATGAAGAAATGAGGGACGGCTCAAGACTGACTTTTGTATAGTATTGTATGTCTTTATATACTTGCGCAAGCAAAAACATCTCTACGGTTCACTTAATGACTGAAGCATGCGACATACTTGTCGCATTAAACTCGACATGCAACTTCCTCCGTCTTTATGCCAAGGCATGTAAACTAGATAAAAAGTACTAATCCTTGAATATGATGTCCGGTCTTATGAAGAGCGTGAGCCTGTGACATATATTTACTACATTTAAAATGTTGCAAGAAACTTAAAGTCTGGTCCTTTCGGTACCTTGCTCTTGTATTTCTGCTCTCCGAGTTTGAAACGGACAAACATGTCTCCGGACCCGTCGTCGGGTAGATTGCGTCCCTCCACCAGCGTGATGCTCAGGACTCCAGACCACAGTTGGTTCTTCTTCATGGATTCGACCAGACGCCGCGTCTGCGGGGACGAGCTCGACTGCAACACGACGACAAACGTCATGCAGTGAAATCTTTAGCTCTTCTTATATTCTTAAACTAATCAGCTTTCAGTATTCTCACCTTCATACTTCGCTTTTTCTTCTGAACCCACTTCTTTACCAGAGGGAGGAGAAAAACAAACAGAATATGCATGAGTAACATCAGTTCGAACGTTCCACTGAAAAAGTCCATTAACATGAAGGCAGCCAGAATTTTAAAAATGATCATGTTCTGTAACTGCTTACATTTTTCTTGTTTTCTCCATCTCTTACTGAAAGACTAATGTCAATGGTAACCACACCCATATCAGTTTCCAGACTGTTAGGATCAGTGAGCTGTAACACCATTTCTACTGTCCTGTGAAAAGACAAACACACAGGCATAAATTGGTGTCCTGAATCATGTAGGAGCGCACCAAATAGTCCCGATATTTTTATCTGCTTACTTCTCAAGTACGAGTTCACTCAGGAGCACGCTGCTGGAGCCCATGAAGTCGTCTGTGGTCAGATCTCGGTCATAGACCTAAAAAAATCCCATATATAACAGTTAATAAAGCAAAAACTATTAACTATTTAAAAAAAACCAAAACCTTAAGCTAATGCACACAGTACGAAGACAAACGTTGTAGATACCTTGATGTGCAGTTTCTTCTGTAGGTCACGGATGGGGAAGGAGAAAAACTCATTCCAGGTTGGGTTGAGATTCTTGTAAATCACTTTGCTTTTGTATAACGTCTTTCCCTCCAGCTTGAATTTGACATATGGGTCGCTTGTACCTGAGAAACAGGCAGTTTGCACCAATCAAGACTTTCATAAGAGAAGCAGTGGTTCGTGGATAAGGAGCTGTGGTGGTGAGCTAAAAGGACTGCCTAAGATTTTAGAACGAGTAATTTGTGTTAAGACTGTGGGTTACTGATCAGAAGGTCGGCGGCCCTTAATCAAGGACCTAAAACCCTGCAGGCTCCAGGGTGCCATATAATAGATGGTGCTCTGACCCCAGCGTACTAATAAATCTGGGATATATGAGGAATAAAGAATTTTACTCTGCAGTAATGTATATGTGACAAATAAAGGTTGAACTTAAAAATTTGCAGTTACCAGCCCAATCTGAAAAACGTTAGATGTCCTTATATCATGTATATGTTATGCCTTGTGCCATAATGGCTTTAACTAATCCCCTATGCCAGTGGACTGCTGTGGAGCAGATAGAAAGAGATAATTTTTTTTCTTCTCCATTTTATTGACTATTAGAGGCTGCAGATTATTTTATATTGACAATATGATCAGATCATCTCCTGTTCGTTTCCATCTGTACCTCTTCCCTGAGCTTCTCTCCGTATCGGTTATGTTGCCCAGTCAAATTAATTAAGCGAATATTACAAGCTCACTTAAATAAAAAAAATAAAAAAAATCTCTGGAGAGCTTTTTTGAAAAAGGTAAAATACCTAAAGATGAGACAGCAGATGAGACTCATAGACCACCAACAAAAATAAAGCTGCATTTAAAGAAACACCAGAGTCCAAAAATAAATGATGTGTTTATCACAACAGGATCTGAGATGACTTCAACTGCCGATGACCTAAGGAATACACTCCGGGTGTCATCGTTTCCCCTCACTCCTTAGATGGGACCGTGTTTGTCTCAGGAAAACAAGCTCGGGGCTCCCACTGGTTCTGTGTTATGGTATGTTGTATTCATTATGCACTTGATTATGCTTTGTTATAATAAAACTGGTGCATGGTGCAAAAAAGGTCGGAGACCACTGCCCTAGGCCATAAGGGCTAAAACTAATCCCCTATGTTATAACAGCTCTAACTAATCCCATATGCCATAACAGCTCTAACTAATCCCCTATGTTATAACAGCTCTAACTAATCCCCTATGTTATAACAGCTCTAACTAATCCC
>JAQQZT010000007.1:19965018-19985868 GCA_030068275.1 Clarias platycephalus | reverse complement strand
ATAACAGCTCTAACTAATCCCCTATGTTATAACAGCTCTAACTAATCCCCTATGTTATAACAGCTCTAACTAATCCCATATGCCATAACAGCTACACATTATGGCTTATGCTCTAACAGCTATAACCCGATTCTCCAGCAGTCTCTCTCTTCACCTCTACCTGCATGTGCTACGACTGGAGACTCCTTCCAAACATTCTACATAAACACCCCAATCTCTCACACATGTCCTCATTACTAAGAACATCCACCTTACGTCGTCATGTGAGTTGTTAAACTAGAAATGAAAATGATTTTGAACAAGCGTGTGTGATTTACCTCGCAGTGGCACCGATTGCAATCTGACTATTCTTGTGTAAGTGGTGTGGTGTAAGTCAGTTTATATGATTTGTTTTACTACTGAGAGAAGCGAAAATGTTAGCATTCAGTGGAAATTCTTTACTAAAGATGCACAGAAGGATGTGGTCATGAGCATGAGGTCGCTAGTGCTACAAATGGTCTATGATGCAATAATACACATACAACTATTATAACAGCAGATTATTAAATAGAATATTGAAATCAGAAGAAGTGCATGAGCAACCATGTAAACGCCGATAAGTATAAACACAAATTTATCGACACATTTCTCATCCGTACTGTATTTAGTGACTCTGGCGTGTTCATGCTAAGTGTAAGTTCCAGGTTCGAAGCTAAAGGCCAGAAATCTTAACGTGATGCTGCGGATGACGATGAGGAACGAGTTGCATTTCATTCGTAATGCCGCTAGTCTTCATTTCCGATGCTGCTTTTGATTTCTTTAAATGCTTCCCAGTCCAGTGAGCATGCAAACAGCCAGATCACCCGCTCAAACCAGGAGCACTTTAAACATGCAAAGATGACTTATCTCTAAATCCTGGATCCGTTCAGTAAAAGAGAGCAAACAATTCGGCCTGGGTTTGTTTGCTTCACTTACTTAAACAAGCCGTTCATGTGAAATCAGCTTCCTTTTACAGAGCAAACTCGGCAAGGTAAATGAAAAAGGAAGGATGAGCACATAAACCACATGCTAGAACCACAATAGTTTACACAGAGCACATGCAGCATATGTGGGAAAAAAATTATGATGAGAAAATCTGTCACAGGTTAAAAGGGAAAAAAACGAGAAAGTCATAATGAAAAAGGGAAATGAGCGCAGGACGAGTAGACTTTGACCTAGGTGGCGCTCTTGTGCGTGTGTGCGTGTGCGTGTGTGTGTGTGTGTGTGTGTCGACAGAAAAAAGGGGTGAGGCAACAGGAAGGAGGGTGTGTGTGTGTGTGTGTGTGTGTGTGTGTGTGTCTACACTGTGGGTGTGTACTGGAACAGGTTTTGATCTGCTATGTGGAATGCTGACTATGAGAATGAAGTGTGTGTTTGCACTTTCTCTAATAATACTGCTAAACCTGCCAGTCCCACATAGCTCGTAGGACAATTTGTATATATGGATCCGATGGGTTATCATAGAGACAATACAACAAATAAATAAATAATGATTTGTAAATCGATACACAGATTAAAATTCATTCATATATAAAAAACAACAACAAAAAAACAACAACAATTACACGAAGACGTCCTGTATACTTTAACACCACAACGACCCGCTGATTGATTTCAAATTAAGGTAATATTTAGGTAGCGACATCGTCATCAAATTGCTTTGAAGAAAGTGTTGAAATTATTCCCCAGCGGTTAAGGGGCAAGCGTAGACATCATTCAACCTTTTAAAAGGAAAATTCCTACCGTACACGTGCAGTGATTACACCTGGAGATGCCTTTATAATGAGGCTTAACTCAATAATTCAGCCCAGATTCACACTCTTGTAGCCAATCAATATAAAAGGTTTCCTTGTTTAGGATATTCAAGCTGATAAGGAAAATAAAGTCCCGGCTATTATAAACAGTATTCTAGAGATCATGCGCATGCATGCCTGCGGGGGACAAAGGCTGGTCTGTCTGGTCGGATCCCACAAAACCAGGCACAAACTGCTGGTGGAAAGGTATCAGAACACTCAGTGCATCACAGCTTGCAGTGTATGGAGCCTGAGCTGCTCAATATTAAGATTAATGCTAATGATGCGAAGGGTGTGTGTGTGTGTGTGTGTGTGTGTGTGGTGAGTAAATATTGAAACCATACACACTGGTATCCAGACTATCCAGCGGCAAGCTGCTCATGTACGGCAGAGTCTCATTCGGCAGAGTTGTGTTGGTTAATCCGCCTCAAAATAATCTACATCTGGTATCTTATACATGAATATGACTCTTCTAATATGTAGTACGTTTTAATATTTGATTATCCATCATCATATCAGTCTTTCCATCTTTTCGTCATTTCTGAATCTTACCACAGCGGTCTCTGATGACGAGGCCTCGGCCTTCTTTCAGGTTAATGGAGAGCAGGTAGGATTTCTGAGGTTCCTTATGATTGTCGCAGACACTCCCGCTCTCCCCGGCCATGTCATGGACCTGAAACCAAAGCGAGACAGAACAAGATCTCAGAAATGCTCTATGTTTTAACTCTTGATCCTTTTAACTAATTCAAATCGAACAAAATCTTCACTTCACAAAGCTGCATACAGTATAAACAACACAACATCTCTACCTGCGTCTGCTGACCAATACAGTACGTTAGCCTTTCATACGGCTTGTTTAGTGAACAGGAATTAGGAACTACCTCTGCTGAGTATGACACAAGCAACGCTGCTGTTACAAATATGGTGAAAAGAAGGAACCTTAGAAAACAGATGTATTTACACCACCTTCCATATGGGGGCGTCACCAGGACTTGAACAATCCCAGGGGAGAATTTTTAATAAGCTGTGTATTCTTCTCAACATGAGTTTTTTTTTGTAGTCGCCCCTAATGATAATATTCGGTGTACTTAATATCATGTCACCTCTTAATATACACTGTATAACTGCTTATGTCCATTAGTCCATGCAGCTGTAAAGCCATGGTGTGAACATTGTGTGGATATCATGAAGTTACGGACACGGTTCATTACCAGCCACAGGAACTGAACGCTCGAGTGATTGGCGGCCAGAAATTCCTTCCTAGATCAAGGTGACTTTACCATTAACTCATCCAGGATTCAACACACAAACCATTATATATATATAATAGCAATAACAAGTATGCAAATAAATACACAACTGTGATTTACTGTGTTACTCACTGTATGTTGCACAGGGTCATGGGGAGAATCAGGCTCATGTCTTTCAACCCATTGTCTCTGTTATATCAAAAATAGAGATTAGTAAAGGTTATAGCTATACGACTTCATAAGTATGAACACATCACATCACACATTTCTTTCAAAAAAAAATTTTTTTTTTTTTTTAAATGGTCAGAAATTTCTTGATCAGTAAAAAGCAACAAATCCTGTTAGTCCTAATCAGTCCTTTATTAAAAAATACCTTCACTCCAGGAAATGTTAAGCCATTGGGCCGAAAGCAAAGAGTCTAAGGAATTCTGTTTTTTCATGCAACTTTCCCTTGCTCTCTTATCTGATTAAAGTGTTAATGATTAAATCAAACAAACTCCACAAATGTGTCTCGACTACAAATAAAAGCATTAATGAAAATTCTGGTAAATTTCTCTTTTCCCCACACAATCATCAAACCAAAAGGACAAATTAAACAAATTAAATTAAAGCAGATAAAAGTTTGTTATATTGATCACACTATCTGACCATTTACCATCCTTCACCTCACAGCCGTGTTTTTCAAGGAATTTGCAATAGATTATTTATCGCACAGTAGAAATGAACGTAGGCTTTGGCTAAAGATACTGGACGTCAATAAGGTAGTAATATGATGTCAGGCACAAATGACTTTCTGCAGCCCATGATCAAGGATCTCACGTCTTCTAACCAGGTGAGAAATTCCGAAGGCTAATCATCCACATCGCACCTGAACACCTGGAGCGTCGGTCTAGTGAACAGCATCTGAACATCATTCTTGATAACCTGCATTTCTAGATATGCAAGTAAAGATCATACTCATAACTGTCAGAATATCATAGAGCCCACAAGAAATTACTGACTGATACTGCACCTCAGCCGAGTTCTCTGGAGGGTGCTCCATCTCATCTACGCAATCTAAGAAGTCCTGCTCCTCATCAAGACCTCCGTCCACAAAGACCTGCGATATACAGTCAGATAAGCCTTTAGACCCAGCTGGCCAATCAGAACGCTGGGCCCCGCCCCCAGCCTCTAAAACAGGCTGATTGACAGGCGTGGAGGCACTGGGGACGGTGAGATGGCGGGCTGGTTGGGACGGAGAAGCAGCCGCCGAAGAGCTCGTCTTCTGCTCCGAGGCTCGCTCTGGCCGAACCTGCGACTTGATGTGTCTTTGGCTGTTGCCTCGGACGTAGTGGATCAACGGCTTGGCTCTCTGCCGCAGGTTACCCCATACTGTCTTTTTGGATCCTGTACTCGGTTCCATCCGGGGGGATTTGTGTGTGTGTGTGTGTGGGAAGGGGGCGAGATCAAGGCTTCACAAACAGTGGTGAGATAGTGATCAAGGCCTGTAAAACAACAGGTTTTCAGAATCAGATTACAGCAACACTGAACATATACTGTAGGTTAAAACCAGAATATGCTAAAACACAAATATGCACAAATATGACCTCGTGTAAAAAAATAAAAATAAACAGCATTATGAACATATCGTCATCTTCGCTAAATACACAGAATGGTACGGAGTCAAGCTCGAGGCTGATTTCTTTCCAGCCCAGACTGTAGATTGACACAGTTGGTCAGTAACGGTCACATAGTGTACAGTAGTGTAGTGGGTACACAAAGTGAAACGTCTCGTAAAGTCCATGTGCATTTATACTGTATAGAGTTCTTTCACGATCTGTGTTTTCACGAAATGTTAAAAGCCTTTAGGGGAGAAACAGAAAGTAAAAGCTAAACATTACTAAATCAAAGTACACAAAGGGACCAACAACGGAATGCATCTTTGTGTGTGTGGTTTGGAAACAAAACAAAAAAAAACAAGAACTAGCCGAAGATTTTCTGTTCACTGTGGTTTGTGGAATATTACTTAAAAGGTGAGTGGATCCACGTTTTAATGCTCGTGTGTATACTGTACGGGCTCGGCTCAGGGCGGCACCCATACTGTAGATGGGCGTAAGATGAAGTGTTGCAAAGTCTGGGGTGAGAGTGTGTCAACCATTACAGATAAAAGGGTGAAGAAACATCTGGCTACATTTGTATAGGTAACATCTATTTCAGTGCCATGTGGGGTTTTGGGTTCATTTTAAACCCAGAGAACTTTTCATGCATTGTTACACCAATTTATTGCAATAAAGAAGATGTTGGAAGATGTACTCATCGTTCTTACAGCATGCTATTTTTCATGATTACAGATTACAAATTTCTGCTCTGTGATGGACTGGCACCATGTCCAGGGTGTGTCCCACCCCATGCCCTCAGTCTCCTGGGATATTCTCCAGCACTCTGATCATGTCGCAGTTGTTCCGTGTCGAGTGACTTCAGCTCCACCATTTCACTTATTTAACTTTACATTTACAGTATAGACGATGAGTGAGATTATGAATTCGAGTTCTCCGAGTACCGTAGGTTCCCGCGAGCATATGTAATTGCTTTACGCCTATCATAAGACCGAATGCTAAAAGGCATAACTTTTTTTTTTTTTTTTTAATAATAGTCAAGGCAAGCTACTGATGTTTTTACCTCCCTGGTTAACACCACAGCAAGTCATCAATTTTTAATCTAAAACGTTAGTTATTCCGCTGGCCTAATCTGAAGTGAGCTATTTGGTTATCTTAGCTTAGCACACAGGTCCTGTTGCCAAATCTCAAGGAATCCTATCCTCTAATAATTACAAAAGATTTGAGATATTGCAAACAAAACTCATGCAATGTTCCGTTAATCTTTTATTATTATTATTATTAGTATTATTTACTTACAGAAGAGTTAGGAAAGTGATGAGTGCATTAAGAGGTGTAGTAGGGAGGGAAAAAAGGGCATAAGAGGATAAAAAACAGGTGTGTTTTTAGAGCAGTTAGCAATTAACAATATTATTAATTTTTAAACCTCATTGTCAGTCTAAACCACATTTATGTATCATTCAGCTATTTTATTTCTGTTACCTGACGATTCCCATCTACTCCATTATCATTAGGTTTGAGAATTTGGTCTCATCAACAGTTAGATACTGTAGATCCTAATGTAATGTCAAATTGCAACCCAATCCTAGATTGCAGAGGTGGGACTTGTGTTTCGACTTTTGAAGTTTAATTATTAAATCTCAGAGTCAGTGTCAGGTCTAAAACTTGCTTACGCATCAATTCTAGTTAATGTTTCATAAAACCGTTGTTAATAATGAGATTAAGTCACTGCTACAATCTCTGTCTGTGGGCAAGTTAAGGTGTCAGACTGCTGATTGGATGGTCCTCAATCCAAACCCCAGTATTGCATCTGTCTAGCAATTAAAGACCGATCCTGTCCTGTCACTCTGTCCTGGTGTGGAGTTTATTTTATTTTTTTTGCATTTATTATTTTTCTTCCATGTCTTATGGGGCTCTGTAGGAAAGTCGCTGTTTTAACATAAATTTAACATGCTGAGAGGTATACAGTACTGACATGCGACATGGCAACAATATGGATGTGAACATGTTGTGAATGTTGTTCTAAGCCCAAAATAAAAACTGGACACAAATGAAATTGAACTGCTAAAGCAATTAACAAATGGCACAGGCAGATCATTATTGCTGAACAAAATGTATTATTACAGTGTTTCCCCTTTAATAGTACAGGGTGGCCATGTCAACATGTTAATTATTATTTTTTTATTTAATACCATTCAACATACAGTAACAATCAGAAGCGTAGTAATTCGACTACACGGTAATACCAAACACTGCCATTAGGTGGCACTTCCTTTTTGCTGGGGAGCTGAATGTGTACTGGACAAGAAGTAGTTTTGCTACGATAATGCTTCTCAGATTAGCTGCCTCACTGAACCCGCGCGGCGCAGCGTCTGACTGCTAAACTCTACAGCTAATGTATAACTAATGAATGTAGTCTCCTGGAGAGTTGGCTTGTATAGTCGAGGTCGAGGCTACACTGTGGAATTCCCCATCCAGACACGTTTTTTTTCAGCTAACTAACTTGCTAAGCTAACTTGCTATCCTGGAACTAATGCTAAGTACAGGCACCTGCTCACCGCAATATAGTTGGATTGGCGTTTGACATTCGAACAGAAAAATGACCTGACAACCCTCACTTAGATTTTATATCTCACTCACTCATCGTCTATACCGCTTTATCCTGTATTCAGGGTCGCGTGACCATGCATTTTAAAAGAGGAGAGAAATCCTTTTTCCATTAGAAAACTATGGGCAACCTCTGTCCGTGTGCCAATCCTGACTACTGCGTGCGACCATTACCCATGAGCGGTCAACTCGCTGCTGCTCCTCATGCTGCTCCAATGTTTCAGCAGCCTTTCTGTCCCCCTGACGTATGTGTCGTTGCTGTAGACACATTGGGTTTGGGGTTCCTCTGCCTAACATACCTGTTTTTGCTACTGTTACATTGTAAGCTGATAATGAAGCTGCCATTACATTACATTCAGTGAGGTGTCTTGAAATAAGTCGATAAATTAATTATAAGCAGCAAACATATTTTTTCTAGGTAATTTTGCTTAATTTATATTATACATAAAGTTATGCATATACTGTAGTACAGTACAGCATCTAAAGTTATAGAATCCAAAAAATGTCTACTGTCAGTAATTCTTATATACCGTATTATTATTATACGTTATATAAGAATTATATATGCAGCTAAAAATGCATTTAAAGAAAAAAAAAAAAAAAAAAAAAAGGATGTGGCCTCACCATTGCAGAATAATACACATTGGCCCCTTTTACAGTTGCGAAATCTCCCATGTAGTTGTGAAAATCAATAAAACACACAAATTGACGTTGCAACTACAATCATGCAATAGACAATGTGCTGCTTGGCCTCTCCATAGCAGCACTACTCTAAAGTATACTCATACAAAATTACCAACCAAAAGTCTTGTATTGTTTGAGAAACGAATAACCACATGTGCACGTAAATGATTGTCATCCTCCTGCCACTGTGTCTGAAAGATCTTCTAGGGAAACCCTGGATTACTTTCATCATTCTAGAGATAAAACTAGTGAACAGAGCTTTGCTCTCCGCCAGTGGACCCATATCTCACTGGTGGGGTTTAGAAATCTAACACAAGCAGGGTAACCAGTCTGACAAGCATAGTGAGCCGTGCTTCTTAGAAATGCTACAGTATCTAACATTTGGGGTTAACCCTCAAGTTCACCACATTTAACACCAAGTGCAATGCAGCCTGTGCATCAGCGTGCATGAAGCATTCACCTCTGTGCTTTTTTTTGCACTGGTGAAGTAAATTGCAATTTCTGTAATAACAGTCAGATTATTATGAACATGCATAACATGAAATTCTGAAACTTTTAAGATTTTCGCTTTTCCACAAACAATAGAGGACTTGCTGTAACTGTAGTTTAGATTACGGAGATATACTGAAAACTGTAGCATGAATATACGGTATACAATCTGTATACACTGAAACTGAAACACTGGCCAATTTAGTGCTGGAGGTTTCATTGCTAAATTTGTCCAGCCTGGTGGCCAATCTTCATTGATTGCACATTCCACCAGTAAGAGCAGTGTGAAGGTTTAATTAGCAGAGTAATAGCACAGTTGTGCTTAAAATATTGCAATGCACACAACATTATGGGTGACATGAGAGTTCAAAAGAGGACAATTTGTTGGTGCGCGTCTCGCTGACGCATCTGTGACCAAGACAGCAAGTCTCTGTGATGTTACCAAGAGCCACGGTATCCAGGGTAATGTCAGCGCACCACCAAGAAGGACGAACCGCATCGAACAGGAGTAACTGTGGACGCAAGAGGAAGCTGTCTGAAAGGGATGTCTAGGTGGTAACCCGGATTGGATCCAAAAAACATAAAACCACAGCTGCCCAACTGCATTAAATGTGCACCTCAACTCTGCTGTTTCCACCAAAACTGTTCATCAGGAGCTACACAGGGTCAATGTACATGGCCGGGCTGCTATAGCCAAACCTTTGGTCACTCGTGCCAACGCCAAACGTCGGTTTCAATGGTGCCAGCAGCGAAAACCTTGGGTTGTGGACAACGTGAAACATGGATTGTTCTCTGATGAGTCCACCTTTACGGTGTGGAGAAGCCCCAAAGAAGCGTACCACCCAGACTGTTGCATGCCCAGAGTGAAGCATGGGGGTGGATCAGTGATGGGTTTGCAATATTGGGTTGCAATATCATGGCATTCCCTAGGCCCAATACTTGTGCTAGATGGGCGCGTCACTGCCCAGGACTACCAAACTATTCCGGAGGACCATGTGCACCCCCCAATGGTTCAAACATTGCATCCTGAAGGCGGTGCAATGTATTAGGATGATAATACACCAATACACACAGCAAGACTGGTGACAGAGTGGTTTGATGAACATGAAAGTGAAGTTGATCATCTCCCATGGCCTGCCACCAGATCTAAATATTATCGAGCCACTTTGGGGTGTTTTGGAGGAGCGAGTCAGGAAACGTTTTCCTCCACCAGCATCACGTAGTAACCTGGTCACTATTCTGCAAGAAGAATAGCTCAAAATCCCTCTGGCCACTGTGCAGGACTTGTATCTGTCATGCTGTATTGGCCGCAAAAGGAGGCCCTACTGTACACCATACTAATGAATTATTGTGGTCTAAAACCAGGCGTTTCAGTTTCCTTGTCCAACCCCTGTACTGTATATACAAAGTGCATAGTGTGTATATATACATAGCATAGTGTCTTATGTGGCTTGTTTAATTTGAAGCCTTGATCAAGCCTCACAAAAAAGTAAGAATAAAAAAAAAAAAAGGTAAATTGCTGCTCTGTGTGCTGACGGTGTAAAAGTCATTGTGATTAATGCGACAGCATGACTTTACAGTCTGCTCTAAAATGAGCAGAAGATGAGCTCTATACCTAATGAAGGCTAATACAATTTTAATAGAATTTTAATTATGATATTAAAACATTCCATAAATTACATTTAGATGTGTTAAATTACAATAAGAACGTGTATATGATGTAAGCTCTGATGGATAGTGTACAGTACTAGTCAAAAGTCTGGATTTATTCTCTATATTCTAGAACAATATTGGATTTTTTTCAGTGGTTTGTGCTGGTGTCCTAATTCTGAACAGACCGGTATACGTTTGTAGTTAAAACATGCCTTGTGGTGTTGCCAGTGTGTGTGTGTGTGTGTGTCTGTTTGTGTTTGTGTGTACGTGTGCATACTGTACATATAGATAGCTTCAAATAACAGTCAATTTTTCCAACAAAAAACACATGGAAAAATGAACAGGTTAACTTACTTAATGCTTACTAATACACGTAGTACACTATATTGCCATATAGTTTTGCCATGTCCAAGATTATGGAAGACGGCCTTATTATTATGGCAACTTACATATTTTTTCATAATACATCTAAACAGTTAAGGGCCACGCCCTGGGGCACAGGGACAACTTGGTGGTTGTGGGATTTGAACCTGGGACCTTCTGAACCATAGTCCATGCCTCAACCACTGAGCTCCCCTGACCCCTGTTACTGTACAGTACGTGTTTCTTCCCAAACTGCTGCCACAAAGTTTCCTCCCACAGTCGAAACACATGAAGATTAGACTAACTGGTGTTACGGAATAACCCGTAGTGTGTATGTGTGTGCCGTGGGATGGATTGGTTCCCTGTGCAGGGTGTACCCCACCTTGTGCCCAAAGTCTCCTAGGATAGACTCCAGGCCCCCTGCGACCCGGTACACAGGATAAGCAGTTTAGAAGATGAATGATTAAATGAATGATGATGATGATGATGATGATGATAACGCTGGGTTTAATTCCCAGCTAGTGTCCCAAACCCATGCAAAACTGTACTTTGAATGGTTGATGTTGAGATGTATTTGCTACTTATGCTCTGTAAAGCCTTCATAGCAGCTCTCATCTACTTCTGATGATTTCTGACTCTAAATGAACATCTCTTCTGCGGCATGAGATCCACTTTCATTATGGTTCTTGATGGGTTTAGCAAATGCACTTACTGCTCTTGCAAAAACTATTTCAGAACAGCAGACCTTCATGTCTTAAAATAACAACTGACTGGTGTTGTTGTCACATACAGTAATTATCCTTAGCGCCAGTCGCAAGCCTTGATATCAACAGGAGGGTTGCATCGGGGACGGCATGCGGCATAAAACCTGTCGAAATGGCAAGTGAACTGTGTGGCTCAAATGGTCCACTATGATAACCGCTATTATTTGGATAGTAGAACATTTCAGCTCTTAGCCTCCCCTCGCCTGCAAGCCGAACCTACTGTTTCCTGGTTTAGCCCCGTTTATGGCAAGTCCAGTCCGGTGCCAGGAATCCTGCAGCTGCACTGGATTTAATATAAACAGGACTAAACCAGCAACTTGAACACCAGAATAAGCTGCGCTATTACTGCATGCAATGGCAGGTCTTATAACGGTAACATAAAAGTGCATTGTTTCCTTCTTCAGAATTTCCTTTTACTCGCTTCACAGGAAAAATAAAACTGCTCTCAGCCAGCCCTATTGCGTGACGAGCACAAAGAAACTCAACACAAGCAGATCGAGCAGAGCAAAACTAATCATGACCACCAAATCGGAACAACTCTATAAAGCACTGATGGTGCAACGGAAACAGAAGAGATTCTGATTTCTTTTTGTCAAAATCAGTGTGAGAATCACGGACGAAACCAGCTGAACCAGGATGGTATAATGAAACGTGTACGTCATCATAAATTGTTCCTGTCGTTGTAGGTGTGGCGTCAGTGACTTCAGCAATGTTACCGTCAGAGCAGCTACAAAGGAAAGGCAACCTTTAGAGCCGAGCTCCGTGCAAACGTGGAAAAGATGTCTAATGAGTCAAACAACAAACAAAGCGTCGTCTGTTCTCGTTCAAATGATCAGATCAAAGCAGGTTGAAGAGTTCGAGTGTTGTTTGCAGGACGACGAATTTCGGAAAGCATCCTGACATAATGTAAAGGCATTCGGATTCATCCTTATTTTAACAGCTTTAGATATAACAATACATCTGGGAGTTTGTACAGTAGTCATGTAAACCCGAGAATGTTAGAAATGCATGAAACAAATTCATAATCATAATCCGTTCCTGCTGAATTCTTACGTCTCAGATGATGTTTATTAATTTTCTATGACAGCAGGTCTGACAGTACTACCGACAGTGTACAGTATGTTCTCTATTCATTTACTCGTTGTCATTTCTTTAGTAACAGTGTCGAGTTATCTGGGAATTTGCACATCAGCCTCCGCTTCAAACTCGAAAAAGAGCCAAACTACAGGGGACATGGGGGATCAACTCGGGAATCACTTTAATTCTTGTGTCTGACAGTTTTGCGGGTTACGCAACAATTGTTCAAAGTGGACGCATCTAAGTGTGAGTGAGAGAGAGAGAGAGAGAGATCGATAACCTTAAAAGAAAACCAGAAAAAGGGTACATCACTATTCCTTATAAATAACAGTTAAATCACTACTTCTAAAACACAACAGTTTTAAATAAAATTTTTAATAAATACAACAGAATTATTTAACTAAGCTTCTAACACAACTAACTAACACATACTATTCTATTAACCCTTTGAAGACATGTAATACACAACGTCATACTAAGTTTTTTGTGAATACATTTAAACACTTAAACAACAATCACAGCATAACATAAGTTACTCTTTCTCTAGTAATGAGCTCTATAGTGAATAAAGTGATCAGTCCTTCTTATAAGTAAAGAGCGGTGTTATCATACCATCAGTGTCCCGGAGATGACCAGCAGCCGATGCGCTTCCCTGTCTCACATACTGTATGCTTGCACATGGTGCTTGTATGTTGAGTCTGTACCTTTGCTCCATTAGCGACTGTGCCGTGTCGAGTGACTTCAGCTCCACCATTTCACTTATTTAACTTTACAAACAGTTCACTCACAGGGACATGGATGGTGGACGGATCTTCGAACTTGCTGATATGGTTTTCAACAGTAAGTTTTCTATGAAATGATGTTGATTTTGGAAAAATATTATAAGGGTTCATAAAGTACAACGTTTTGTTCAATGTTGTGGTGTAAGAGGAATAAATCTTCAGGACTTTAGAATCTACAGGTTCTTTAAACAATTTCATGTTATGTTCAACATTTCATGTCAGGTGCATCACTCCACCCTGTCCTTGATTATTTTCCTATAACAGAATGCCACGTCTTGTTTCGCTCCCACAGATTTTTTTTAAACACTTTTTTCGCCAGCTTGATATAAAAACACAGGCTCTCCTGCAGTTCTTCTGCTTTCCACATGCTGATTTTGCACAATTGTTATTTGTACAGTAAGGCTATCCACAGTTATAAAGTCTAGAGGAAAGCTTAAATTTACACCACCAGTCAAAAGTTTAGACACACCTTCTAATTTCATGGTCTTTCCTGATTATTTCTTTCGACACTGTAAAACAATGCCAAAGGCGTCCAAAATATGCAAAAATCTACTTTGAACAGTTGATGTTGAGATGTATTTGCTATTGTACTTGTGCAACTCTGTAAAGTCTTCATAGTAGCTCTCAGCTGAGGTGCTGTTAACTACTTGGTGATTTCTGACTCTAAATGAACTTCTCCTCTGCAGCATGAGAGCCAGTTTCATTATGGTTCTTGATGGGTTTAGCAAATGCTCTTACTGTTCTTGCAAAAACTATTTCAGAACAGCAGACCTTCATGTCTTAAAATAACAACTGACTGTTGTTGTTGTCACATACAGTAATTACCTAATGCCATATGTGTTATTTCATAGTTTTGAAAACAGTAAGGTTTGAAAATATAGAGAATAAATCTAAACTTGTGTCCAAAATTTTGACTGGTAATTTAAGTCCTTGACTATATTTTTTTCCAAAAAAAAAGAAAAAAAAGTGTAGTGTAGATTTTTTTTTACATGCTATAACTTAGACATTTTACCGAAGTATTTAAAATGGTATAATAATAATAATAATAATAATAATAAATTATAATATAATATATAATTACTAATATAATTACTAACAATTACTAATATAATAATATGTGTGCTTGTTATAATTTTGAAACTTTGGGGGTATTCTGTTTTTGATATTCTGAGCTACAGTCTTATGGACTTCTATGGTCATGAACTTCTAAGTATCAACTACTGAAATGTTAGAGGTGTTTATTCTGCATTGCTAATAAAAAATGTTAATAACGTATTCTAAAGTGAAGATTTAATTTTCATTTGTTTAATTTTTTGATGTTTCTCATGATTTTTAACATTAAAAAAGTTGCGTGTACAACAAAACTCACCATCTTTTTTGCCAATTAATCACTACAAAAAGACAAATCAAAGCAAAGTGCGTATTCACATGGTCACAACCACAACTGCACGCTGATTGATCTACTGGGACAAAACTTTTGTAGGCGGAGTTATAGCACTTTGCAAAATCATATGTAGTTTACGATGTGTTAACAAATACAATATAGATATAATATCCAGATAATTATGCTTTTTAAAACCACTGCAACCAAAAAGAACCAGGCACAAAATATTTCTCAGTTTGTAAAACTTGCTTTTGTCAGCTTTATTTATCTCACTTTGCAGACAAACTCTGCAGTAATTTTCTTTCCTTCTTCTCAAGTTAATAAAGTTAAGTTAGTTTCTCACTTATCAATCAGTCCATGTATACCGTCATACCAGAAAGTCGTACCATACCAGGAAATGACTTTGATTAGGATAAAGCCACCTTTTAGAATATTATTTGAGTAAAAATATTATCAGTGATTTACTGTACTTAAGGATCAAAACAAATTTTTCTGATATTAAATGTACTTAAGTATTGGAAGTTAATGTAAAAAAAGTAAAATAATCGAGCAGTTATCTGATTATGAACTGGCTTTCTTATAGTAAGGTGTAATAGATCAGAGTTCACACACCTTGTGCTTTTTAACACCATCGTGACCCAAAAGAACCATGCACAAAGTATTTCCCATCAGTTTGTAAAAATTGTGCTTCTCAAAACTGCAAAAATGGCTTTATCACATTTTGCAGGCAAACTCGTCATTTTCGTTCCCTCTTCTTAAGGTAATAAAGTTAACATGGCTTCTCATTAATCTTCGTTAGTCTGTTAATTTATATTGATATCTCAGCTTCTTTTGCCAAGTATAGCGTGAATTCTAGTACTCTCGTTTTAGTCCTGTCCCTTAGTGTTCAGTATTTTGGGTTTGAACACTGATCTTGCTTTTTGATTATGATCTGTGTTATGATCTGCCTGTGTTTTGATCTCTGCTGTGGACTGTAGATATTTGATTCCCTAATTAACTTCAGTAAACACTCTTACAGTCATGAATGAATGCATCACTGCAATGTTCGAGCGATAAGCAGGGAAATAGACGAGGGATAGAAAGAAGGGAACTTTCCTCATCAGACATACGGTATGCTCAGTAAAGTGTATTTAAGTACATATTTGAATGAGTCAGGTTTTTTTTTTTTTTGGAAAAAGTTTGTTTGCAAAGCACTGTAGACATATCCTGCATATCCTGAAACATGTTGTGTATCTTACAAATGGCTTTAACTACAGTTATCTATCATCGCTTGCTATATCAGCCATCCCTACCTATTAGATCATTGAATCCAGGGTCTAACGCCAACTCAGAAATTATTAGAACCGTCCTAGACAATGAAAACAGTATTTTGAGAGTGATGGTGAGAGTGATATTTTGAGCTTAAATACTGTATATTTTCCCTCCTAACACTAAATGCTACATAAATTTTGGCACCCATATGAGTAAAGTTTTTTCATGGAGACTTTTTCCTAAAATGCACAACATGCACCATTCGCCACAAAACAGTTCCAAATCATTCATGCAGTTTTTTTTTAACATGCAATTATTAATTGGTATAAAGATTATGAGGAATGGTAAATAGCTTTTATAATTTTTTTAAATAATTTTTTTTTTTTACTTTTTTGTGTAATGTGCAATGATTTAATCTAACCATTTTATCCCTTTTCTTAAAGGATATCCTACAGTATGTTGTTTCTCCATTAAATCCATCAACAGCAGCTTTTCCTGTCCAGCTGAAGACAAGCAGGCTTGGGGAAAGTTAGACTAACAAAACCAATACCAGTCTTAACTGCACCCAAGCATCTTAACAGACGTAAAACATGTTAAAATCAACAGAAACAAGCATGTTGCTCCACCCTGCACTGTTAGTGGCATTATCCAACCCACTGTAGATTAATAACACTGAAAACCATGAGGGTGGAGGGGCGTCTGAGTATTTAGGGCAGGGCAATGCATTTTTGGATTATTATAATGCCAGGGTAACACCTGGCCCATCGTTTCTGAGTGGAAATGCTTTGCATGAAAGAGTGATGAGGCCGTCTGTAAGCTCCTTAGGCTTTAAACCTTGCACATGAAGCACATAAAACGTTCGTCATTTGTAGTGAATTGGTTCACACGGAGTACGCTACCGTGTGTGTGTGTAAATACTGTAGATGAGCTGTGACAAGTAGAAACAGAAAATGTTGATTTGATTAGATTTTTTTCTTCCTGGGAGAGCGGGGAATGGTTTCTGTAATGTGGCAAATATGTCCTTCGGTGACTCGTAAACGTAAGAAAATCGAGCGAGTCATCTGTCTGATGAGCCACATAGAGAGACGCTTGATATGTCAAAGTAAAATCTAGACCCACAGGTTCTCGCAGTAACGAGACAGGCCCAGGTTGGAAGCATATTTGCAAAAAGGTTTCTGCTGGTTGGTACTGAAACTTTAACAAAAACACTGGTTGCAATTACTTTAATGGTTTCCTGTAAAAATTCACCGCGATTAAGCACGTCTGATACGGAAAAACGTTTTTCACTAGAAAGAATTATTTGAGATAAAATCGCTTTTCTCGAAGTTTCGATTTAACTAAAGTTGCTTTCTCAAGATGAAGGATAGCTCTAGCGTTCATGCTAGCCAGTTAGCATAGTTGTTTATTCCATAATTACGTTATTATAGTGGGTTTGACCCTACCAGACAAAGTGCAGATTAAGTATTGTGATCTAGTGGTCCAGGAAACACTACTAAGCTGAGGTGATAGTGCACGGATCTTATACTGTATGTGCTAACGTGGAAGCGGTTCAGGGAATAGTTTGCATCTCACTGACTGGATCTGAGGCACTGTCTGATTAACAGAATACTAAAAAAATGTAGGCTGCTGAACAGTGGGAAGTCTCCTCGACACTAAAGATGCATGTCGTAGCTGTTGTAGAACTCATGGAGAGGCGTGTATAGAGCGATACTAGTGAAAGTACAAGTACCTCAGCAGAAAATGACTTTGATATAAATTATACTGTAACTTCTATTAGAGATCCCACGCCTTTAGAAAACAACAAATTTTGAATAAAAAAATAAAAATAAAAAATCAGTGGTGTAGCAGGTACAGTAGGCTAATCAACAATGTTAGCTAGCACACCTTAGCCTGACCATCATGTTAGCCACATACTGTAGCTAAACTAGATTATATTAATAAGTAACTAACTATTGTAGCATTAGCAGCAGAATCCGCGGAAGGTGATTTCATGACGGTATCAGTCATCATTGATTTTACTGCGAAGATGACGCAGCCCTTCAGCACATAGCGGTTAGCAAAAGACAGGCATTATGTCATTAACTCAAATTGGTGTGGGAACAAAGAAAGACACTGAGGAGAAATTATCGCTAATTCAGTATTTGTACTTCATTACATGACAACACTGATCATGTGCATTGTACGCCTCCTCCTCACACATCATCAACATCCAATCACATATTCAGCACATATTACGGCACAATACATATACAAACTCGTGCAGAAATGGTGATCTCAGTGAATCTGACACTGATGTATGTTGATGTATTATTTTGTAGTTTGAATATTTCACAAGCTGCTACTCTTTTTCACATCTATGTTTATTCAGAATGTCCACCTCTGAGAGAGATCTCAGCAGAATGATTCTAGCTGACAGGAAGGTTATGCAAACCAAACCTTGACCGAACCACATATAACAGGATACAACCATAGATCACATTGCGTTCCACTCCCATCAGCCGAAAACAGAGACCTGAAGTTACAGATGTCACCGAAAATAGTTATGAGATGAAGATAAGATAAAATGTCACTTGATCTTTTTCCAACCTTTAACAGGTGTTTTTATGGTGAAAAGAATTACAGGATACATGCGGGAACAACTATAGCCCATGATGTACAATCATTAACTCAGAAGTCAAACAAATCTAAAGCCTGACTGAACATGAGTAAATGGATGATGTGGCTCATATTACACACTTCACCTGACAATGCCATATCCAGTGCATCAGCAAAACCAATAAACCCTGCCGTTCAGGGCAATCATTCATCCTGGCCAACACGACAAGCTGTTACAGGGTGCTACTTCATCAGGGCATGCATAACAATCAGCCATGACAATGCCACCACCGCCAGGTGAACTGAACAACACTGATCACCAACCAGTACCAGTAAACTGGTGACAGGATCATGGGCACCCAAGGCTCATCTGTGCTTTAGGGGACAAGCCCATCTGGTCTGAAAAGCTAATGCAGCACAGCTTGCAAACAAAAGTCAATACTACCCACGATAGAAAGGTACAAGAACATCCAGTGCACTAAAGCCTCCCACACACACACAGGGCAGGCAAATAGAACAAGACCACTGAACCACTGGACTCCAAACTCCGCAGATCTCAATCCGACTGAACACCCATGGGATGCCCGGGACAAACACCCTGCAACCCACGGCACTCAAAGAATCTGTCGCCAGTGTCCTGCTGCCAGACACCACACCACCCCCTAGAGGCCCTGCGGAGTCACACCCAAGGGGGTAGGAGCTTGCTGGCACAGGGTGAACCCAACACCTACTCTAGGTGGGTTATTGTTAATAGTTTATTGTTATTGATTACTGGCCATAAAATGGATGAATATTTTGTGCTTGTGCTCAATAAAGGAATTGATAGAATGATAGCTAGGTTTTTTATTTCCACCTGATTTCCTCACTAAGGAGAAAGATAACACGCAGAGACACCGGGTGAATAGAGATGTCCTTGTCTGCATGTGCTCATGAGAATGCACTATGGTTAGTCAGACAGGAATGCAAACTGGTCTACAGTTAGTAAGAGCGACTGCATGTGAATATCATTGTTACATGCATGACAAAGTTCTGAGTCACGTGCACTTCTCCACCTTAATGAGAGGCTGAATGTACAGTAATAGGGAAATCTCAGTTCCCGATCAAAGGACGCATGTCTGATTTATGATTTCAAAAATTGCTTTGTCTGGTGGTTCCATGTCATGAGAATAAGAATCATATTAGAATAATGTAAATAAAATGTACGTAAAATTATTGTGTTTGTCAAAATTGAAAACAGTGACTTAAATATCTAGAACTGCAATTTCACAATGGGATTCTACAACATGTCTAATGTACAGAATGCATGACAAGTTACTGGTCCAGACTGCAGTTTTTTCCTTTTCCTTCTTAAAAAAAAATAAATAAATAAATATATATTATTATTATTATTATTATTATTATTATTAATAAAATAAAATAAAATAAAATATATATATATATATATATATATATATTGCATATAGATATGCAAAGTGTTTTATTGCATGCACAATAAGTATCTTTCACACTTGCACTGATCATATCTGGTGATTAACCATAACACATCTAACAATTTATCTGGAGACTGGATGTGACGTCACACTGACAGCGAACACTTTTTAGAGAAAAGCCTAAGAGAAAATGTCTGTGTGTATGGATAACACAAATGTCTATGTTGTTTGGATGAAGTGTGAGTGTGTGTGTGTGTGTGTGTGCAAACAGCGCATGGTTGCGTGTGTGATCACTGCTCATGAAAAACAATTTAAAAATTAACTGAACTTCACTGCACAAGTGAATGTTTCCATTTGTTCTGTTGTTCTGTCTGTTGTATGACGCCGTCAATCAGCCGCTAAAACTTCAAAAACACCAAAACAACAAAAAAGTAAAAATAAAAAAAAAACCCGACATCGCGGTAAAAGTAGACGAGAGAAAATGAGTTACTGTTTATAATCCTGGCGCCGACGCTTCCAGGTGTGTGTGTGTGTGTGTGTGTGTAAGAACAGGTAACTAAGAAAGCAGAAAGCAGTCAGTCGAGTGTCCGACTCTTACCTTCATGTCTGTATCACAGGAATAAAGTGTCCTACCTGAGGTCCAGCGTTTAAAGCCGTTTCAAAGTCATCTTGGTCATGTGTGTGTGTGTGTGTGTGTGAGAGAGAGAAGAGAGAGGGAGAGAGATAAACACACGCGGCGGAGCGAGAGAGAGTGTGTGAGGACTTCCGTGTTAAACTACAGGACGAGCAACGCTGAGTAGGATTCTGAACCCTGTGATACTGAACCCTGCGATACTTAACATAGTGATACTGAACCCTGTGATACTTAACATAGTGATACTGAACCCTGCGATACTGAACCCTGCGATACTGAACACAGCGATACTTAACATAGTGATACTGAACCCTGCGATACTTAACATAGTGATACTGAACCCTGTGATACTTAACATAGTGATACTGAACCCTGTGATACTTAACATAGTGATACTGAACCCTGTGATACTGAACCCTGTGATACTTAACATAGTGATACTGAACCCTGCGATACTGAACCCTGCGATACTTAACATAGT
>JAQQZT010000007.1:19950399-19963880 GCA_030068275.1 Clarias platycephalus | reverse complement strand
GTGATACTGAACCCTGCGATACTGATCTCGGTTATACTGATCTCAGCGATACTGAACATAGTGATACTGAACCCTGTGATACTGAACCTCGCGATACTGAACACAGTGATACTGATCTCGGTTATACTGAACACAGTGATACTGAACCCAGCGATACTGAACCCAGTAATACTGAACCCAGCGATACTGAACACAGTGATACTGAACCCAGCGATACTGAACCCAGCGATACTTAACATAGTGATACTGAACTCAGCGATACTGAACCCTGCAATACTTAACATGGTGATACTGAACACAGTGATACTGATCTCGGTTATACTGATCTCGGTTATACTGAACCCCGCAATACTGAACCCAGCGATACTTAACATAGTGATACTGAACCCCGCAATACTGAACCCAGCGATACTTAACACAGTGATACTGAACCCCGCAATACTGAGCCCAGCGATCCTTAACATAGTGATACTGAACCCAGCGATACGTAACACAGTGATACTGAACCCAGCGATACGTAACCCAGCGATACTTAACAAAGTGATACTTGACACAGTGATACTGAACCCTGCAATACTGATCTCAGTTATACTGATCTCGGTTATACTGACCCCGCAATACTGAACCCCGTGATACTGAACACAGCGATACGTAACACAGTGATACTTGATACTGAACCCTGCAATACTGATCTCAGTTATACTGATCTCGGTTATACTGACCCCGCAATACTGAACCCCGTGGATACTGAACACAGCAATACGGAACACAGTGATACTTGACACAGGGAAACTGAACCCAGCAATACTTAACACAGTGATACTGAACCCCGCAATACTGAACCCAGCGATACTTAACACAATGATACTGAACCCCGCAATACTGAACCCCGCACATTTGAATAATATCGGGCTGTAAACGGGTTCGGGCTTTTAAAAGGCTGTCAATCAAAATGTATTTGTTGGGCTCGGGCCGAAATCTGTCGGGCCTAACTTTTAAGGCCCGATTACAGCTCTATACTGAACCCCGCAATACTGAACCCTGTGATACTGAACCCTGCGATACTTAACACAGTGATACTGAACCCAGCGATACTTAACTTAGCAATTATGAACCCCTTGCTACTTAAAGCAGCAATATTGAATCTAGGTTATACTGAACTCAGTGATACTGAACCCAGTGCCACTTACCACAGCAATACTGAACCCAGTGCAACTTAACACAGCAATACTGAACCCAGTGATACTTAGCATAGCATTACTGAACCCAGTGCAACTTAACACAGCACTACTGAACCCAGTGCAACTTAACACAGCACTACTGAACCCAGTGCAACTTAGCACAGCAATACTGAACCCAGCGATACGTAACGTAGCATTACTGAACCTAGTGAAACTTAACACAGTGATACTCAACCCACTTATATTTTACTCAGTGATACTCAACCCAGCCATAGGTAACACAGCAATACTGAACACACTGCAACCGAACCCAGCAATACTGAACCCAGTCCAACTGAACCCAGTGCAACTTAACACTGCTATTCTGAACCAATTTAGACTTAACACAGCAAGACTGAACACAATGATACTAAACACAGCAATGCTGCACCCAGTAGTACCAGTAGTACCCAGCAATAATCCTAACAAGTATCCTAGCAATAATGAATCCAGTAATATTGAGCCCAGTGCTACTCAACAAAGCAATACTGAACACAGTGATACTTAACCCATCAATACTGAATCCAGTAACATTGAAAGCAGTGGTACTTAACCCAGCAATAATGAACCCAGTAATACTGAACCTAATGCTACTTAACACCGCCATACTAAACCCAGTTACACTTTACTTAGTGATACTGAAATCAGTGATACTTAACCAATCAATAATAAACCCAGTAATACTAAATACAGTAATATTGAACCCTGTTATACTTAACCTATCAGTAATGAACCTAGTAATACTAAGCCCTCTGCTACTTAACACAGCCATACTGAACTCAGTGATACTTTACCCAGCGAAATCACCAATACTGAACTTGACTGTACTGAAACCAGCAATACTGATCACAATGATATTGAACAGACTGCTGACCGCATTAAATACTGAACGCAGTGACACACAGGATATTCTTCAGGGGTCAGTTTTTGGTAACATCACATATGCAAAAATAATTTTGAGTCGTAAAATATTCTTTGCTTGGAATACATTCTGCTTTATATTAGCTAAAGATTATAAACATTCAGTCACGTTAAATCATACGGAACCTTTGAAGAATTTCATTGCAGGCGTTTCAAGACTTCCTCTCTGAGCCATATTAAGTAGTAATTTACTAATTCAGACAGATTAGTTTCCTCAACAGAAGCTTGTAATGGATTTGAGTGATGTGTATTGCTTACGATTTTGCTGCCCCCTGCTGGCCGAAATGTAAACCTGCATGCACAGCTGTCGATAAATATCTATGAAGGAGAACAAGTAAGATTTAAAGCAACTGATTGTTAATCTAGAAAAGAAAAGTGATAAAGATACTTGAAGTTTAATATCTGTGTTTTTTCTCACTTTTATTTCATGCACGCAGTTCCACTTGATTGCTTGCTTATTAATTCTGTATGTTTTTCTCCCAATAAAGTTTTCTTCAACAAAGAAGTGCACTGGATGATCAACAGCTTCTCTATTCACCATAGCCATAGTCAACTCTCATTTGATGCTTGTCCCCAGCATCAGACCACTCATCCAGCACACAGCACACACTGCTGCACCACACGGTTCATGTGTGAGTCATATAATTAACCTTAAGGTTTCTCTAAACAACAAGTGCTGTGAACTGACTTTTCTATTTGTCTGACTTTTAAGTCAATATTAAATAGGTCACATTGTATTTTACACCCACTAACATCCTTGTGCGGTGAAATACCTTTATTCTGTGTGTGTGTTTAATTCCAGGGGAGATAGGTAGCAACCAAGGTAAAACCTGAGTGTTGCACCTTAAGTCAATATTTGCTAAGCTGCAGTGCTTCAAAGTGTATATCAGTAATAACACACATACGTACATTGTTTAGGACAAAAATAACCCACATCTAAAACAACAAAAAAAGGAGACAATCATGGTTTAAATGATATATTTCTTTAAATGGATCATATTCAGCTACCTCATGGTATCGATTTGTACATTATATACATCACTGTATAAACAGTATAGCAAATACATTATGTCTAATTTAATAAATAGAGCCTCAGACAACGATTACTTAATGTCCATGATGTGTTTGATTAAAAGGAGGCTTACCAGTAAATAATGCAAATAAATAATTTCCAACATTGAAAAACCTGATGTTACACTTCTACACATGGCTGTAGGTTTGTGGACACCTGAAGTATCAAAGGTTATTATACCAGCAAAGCGGAACTATAACTAGAATGAGATGCTGAACGAGCACATGTGTGTGTGTGATGGTTGAGAGTCCAAAAAGTTTTGTTCACATGATGAATGTTTGGATACTGAATCACTCCTGCAGAGTTCACGCTGGATGGTGGCTTTTCTGACGAGGTAACTGACTTGAGCTGAACTTTTCCTATACAGATCTCTGTCACAAATGTCACACTTGAGGTCTTTTGGTCCTTGTTTGTGTGTGTTTTCATGAAGCCCACAAGATAACATGATGTCCCTTTTCTTATTTTGTGATTTACAAGTGCACTTATTTATGTGCTCCTTCTACAGTATGAGTCTTTTCCACAACCTTTGGCCACACCGATGGAAACTGAACATCCGTCCAAATGATGAAGAAAAAGAGATTTATGGATACAGCTGGTGCTATATACAGTATGTATAAGCATTTGAGAATATAATGACACTGAATTTGTGATAGAATTGTGTCTAATGCTTAGTTTTTTCCTTCTGTGCACATGAGTCTGCATTTCTTCCAGAGTGCAAAATAGATACGTTCAGCACGGCTTATGGCATCATCAACGACAGAAGTGATCACAGAACAAAGACGCTCCTAACCCTTTATTGCACTTGAACCTCAAGGGCATAGTAACTGGATACTGAGTTTGAATCCCCTGCACTAAAATATGATTACAGCATGCACTTACAGCTTATTCATTATAAAGTCCAAAGAACAATGGATTGTAACAATGCTCATGTTTGTTTGCATATGCTAGCATGAAAAAAAAAAAGAATGAAAACACACTTCCTTGCAAATAATCTAGGCCCAGAGCACTATAGAGCATATTTTAAAGCAGGCAATTATTGGCTCAAGTTCATGCTTGTTTGAAGATCTATAAAGACAATTAAAATAAAATTGTAGAAACATTTACAAATATCAAACTCTTTCGGCTTGATGTCATACTACAAACATCATTAAAAGTTTAACTTCATTAAAAAAAAAAGAAATCCTACAGCCTTTTCATAAATTAGATTTTCTGCTGATAAAAAGGTATGACTTGACCATTTGTCATCCCTGTACAACCCTGTAAAAAGATTATTCCTTCAGGACACACCCTTCCTTCTTGTGTCCTACTGTATGTCCCCATAGTTCTTGCTACATACACTTAAAAGGGACAATGGCAATACTGTTATTTGCAATAAATAATGACCAGGTCGAACAGCCTATTCATATCGAGTGCTAGGTCACCCAGCTCTCCGTGCGTAGCCGTTTCAGTGATGGACCCCTGATGCCCTCTGATGGGCCGCTGCCATGGCCTGGGGTGGGCACGGAGGGACGGGTGTCTCTACGCTGCTCCTCGCGCTCGCTCCCCTCATACGAGCTGCAGGATGAGGCGAGGCTTTCAGCTGGAGAGTGGAGAGAGGAGGAGGGAGGGGCGGAGAGGAAAGCCATTGGAGGAGACACAGGCTCAGCTTTTATATCCAAGACTGGAGGAGACCTGGAGGATGGCTCTGAGACATGGGATAAGGAACAAGAGACTCTGTAGAAAAGAAAAGATGGGATATTTTTGTAATTCAGATGATGTAAATATAATTATGGAAAGATCAAGGGATGAAAAAAAAAAAAGCGAGGGTTGTGAAGTATTGTGTTTCCATGAAGTGATGGATAAATATATTTATATCCATTTATTATGATATGTGAATATATATATCTATCTATCTATATATATATATATATATATATATATATATGTATATATGTATACTGTATATATTGATATTATGATTAATACATTGAGAATTTATTAATAATTGGATGGGTGAATGGACGGTTGTAACGCTAAAATAGGAATAAATATTTGTGGTGGCATGGTGGCTTAGTGGTTAGAGTTGTTGCCCTGCACCTCTAGGTAGGACCCTGCTGTGTGTATGGAGTTTGCATGTTCTCCCTGTACTTCGTGGGGTTCCTCTGGGTACTCCGTTTTTTTCCCCCACAGTCCAAGACATGCATTGTGTTTCAAAACACCCACAGTGTATGATTGGGTATATGTGTGTTTACACTCGTTCAGTAGGTTGCCTTAGCATTTCAATTCGTGGTGTTGGCTTGAATGGATAGATGAATGAATGACAGAATAATGGTGTATACAGGACAAGTAGAAGAACGCATGGATGGGTTGATGGCAGATGGATGGATGTTGGGACAGAAACTCACTCACCCCTGAGAAGTTTGAGTATGTTGCCATGGAGACCCTGAAGCCAAAGACAGGCTGTCTGGTATGCTGAAGCCATGTAGGTTACTGAGCTCTTGGCTGTTTAAGCAATAATCTGAAAGATGTTAGAAATAAGTACATCACCAATAAAGCAGCTGCTTGACTTCAGTACAGTGAACTACAAGCTGTACGGGCGAGCAAGAAGAATAACATGTGTGCACACCTGAGCTGTACGCTGATGTCATATTGGGGAAGTGCAGACTCTGAGGGTGCATACTGGGTGTTGCCATGGATACCACCTGTGTACTCAGTGATTGGCTGGATGGTGGAGTGTTCATCCTCTGAAATGCACATAAAACAAAGAGGTGTCTGGATGAATAAATTGATTCACCTGTACATAACGTTTACAATGTTGGACAAACAGAGCAGTTTTAGATGCCGGTTATTGAGATAGAATAGTCTGTAGCATAGCTGTCATTTCTGACAACCAGGAAATGTTTCCCAAGGTTTCCCTAAATACACTCATTGATTATGTATAGTAATTAAAAGGTTTTCGTTGGGCTACTAGTATAAAAAGTGTACAAGTGTAGTGCTGTAACCCAGAACATGTTATAATAAACCAGGAGTGTACAAGCTGTACTGTGAGTTACTTTAAAATTAAAAACAGACCTCCTTTAAAAGTACAAATACTTTAAAATTCCGCTATTACATAGGACCAAATCTAAAAAAGAAAAAACCTTGGCTCCTGATCTCGTCCTGTTTCCTTTTTCCAAACATTAATTCAGATTAAATCTACAGCCTTACAATAATAGTACAAACCCTTTGGATAAACACAATGGCACAAAAAGAAAATCAGGACTTCAGTCAGAAAAGCACAATTTCAGTCATGTTTTCTTCTGAGTTCAGAACAAAGTTTGTGCGTTTATTATGCCAGTAATGCTAACTTTGCAGTAAGTGAAATCGTTTTTTTTGTCCAAGCATGCTGCTGAAAGCATTTGAAACTCACCTATTAGGCCGTTGACTTAAATTAAACCGAATGGATATCAGTAATTGCTGTCAAGCTATATTTTACTTATTTATTTTAAAATGTTTTTTTCCCTTTTTTATTTTATCAGATTCTAAGAACGAAATCTTGACATACCCCTTGAATAGCATGAACCAGTTTCCTAGTTATTTTCCTGACATTTCTCTACACTGCATAGTTTAATGGTCTTTCTGTGCTAATGTACGAAAAATGAAGTTAATGATCAAGACATAAGCTGGACTAACTGTGGCCTCTAGATGCTTTAATGAGAAAATAAGTTCAAGTCATTTATCTTTTAACTTACCAAATTTCCCTCTTCCTCTGGCTGCTTGCAAGACAGAGTGAAATATATTAAAGAAATGAAAAGAATGCTGCTTATCAGATGACCTTATCTTAGTGTTTGGTTCTGTACTAAGCAACCAGTAATTCCTTCACAGCAACTGAGAAAATGGGTCCAATTCTTCAGTTCCAGTCATGCACAACCCTAACGAATGGACTTTACTTAATACTACTATAATGTACTTTTAGGAAGAATGGTCATTTTAAAATGCATTTTAAGCTAATTTACAACAGCTACAGCTCTACACAAACGCACAATTCACATTCTGAGACATGTTTGTGCATGTAATACAATTTCTATTGTTTTCTTTAGTCAATATGCATTACACCAAAGTGGAAATTGTGCAGAATTCGTATGACACGCAGTAGGGTTTTCGCGTAGAATGATTTCTCATGAGAAGTCAAAACAGTAGTGTTAGTTTATTAATGTACTGGATATAAACTAGAGATCTCACCAGAGCTGGTGAGATTTTACAGGATGGTGGAACAAGCACTCGGAGCTCTGGCTTGTGTCCGATGCTCGTGAGGCTTCCTGTAGGGGGCGCTGCAGATTTGGCTGTCGGGCCTCTCGCCATGGTGTTCTCTCCCTGAGCACTGATGTATCCATTAACTGAGAGCACACACACATAAGAGCAGCAGGACATGACAATGACAATTATTTAGTCAGTCTATTATACAAACAATTTGTATAAAACTACTCCATTTTTAAATAATATGAATATAAATCAGAATATAATGTACAATACAATTAATACAATAATATCACATGCAATATATATATATATATATATATATATAAATCTGGTGTGCAATATCAATATCATTATTACTCTCTATATGCAATATCAAATATTATGTGTAATATATATCCTGTGTGCAATAATATACATGTGCAATACACAAAAGAGACAATTCTGCACCTTTCTGTACAGTCAGTAGTTTTTTTTTAGTTTTTCTATATATTTTTATTCAATTTATATCTGTTTATTGACATTATAGTACATTGTATTTTATTATTATTTTATTTTATAATTTTCTTCTTATCCTATTGGATTTGTATCTTTTAAATATGCAGCTACTGGAGAAACAATTTCCTTCAGGATTAATAAAGACTTATCTTATCTTAAAATAAATATAAGCCTTAATCAGATTAATCAAGTGGATCTAATAATTGTGAAATAAAATCAGTATTAGAGTCAAGTGAAACACAGAAATATTGCACCATGCTATATGACCACCTAAACACAACATTCATTCATTCATTCATTCCTTTTTTAACCAATTTACATATTTCTGGATGTAAACTGGAGAACCTGGAGGAAACCTGTGTGAAGATGGGCACAGCCTACTCACAGACAGGACCAGACCTCACACGCTGGATCTGTGTGGTGACCGTGTCAGTCTCTATTAAACCGTGCTCATCAGAAACATCTAACATTAGACCATTTATTTATCTATTCTAAACAATGTGTTGTCTGATTAATCAAAGAAGCTAAAATTTATAACTGAATGACAGTGACACATTACACATTAGAGTATGTGAGTCTGTAAAACATTATTAACAATAAATAAAATTGGAACAAAAATACAGCATTGCGGATGAACTCTATCTAAAAAAAAAAAGAAAAGAAAACATTTTTGATTTTTAGAATCTTACGAGTCCATGAGAGTCAAGAGTAGTATGGGTAAAGAGATTGCTCTAATGTCTGGGGAACGACATCTCACATCCTGGCTGCATCAGATACAGGGATTAGGATCGAGCTGGCTGGGTTCACTCTCTCTCTCTCTCACTCACGTTCTCCATCCCTCCCTCCCTCCTGTTCAGACATTCACACGACTCTTACAATTACTTTCCACTGTATAAGCGTATTCTATGTGTATGTGCTATAGTTCACCCAGAGTGGTGTAGCTTTAAAGCTTCTGTACTGTATGTCATTTCTATGGTGTTGAGCTGTACCCCAATCCTGCAGCTTTAAGCACAGCTTTAAAATTTTCCTACAAAAATGTGAAATCTTGATATAGTTTCATCAAGTCTTACAACAATCATTGTAATCATCTTGTGCATCAAGTATTCAATTAATTATTAAAAACTGGATCAGAGTTAGTTGAATAAAAGTGCACATAAGCATACTTGAAAGTACAGGAAGAAAGAACTCACTTATTGAAGAGGAGTGCACACCGTTGGGCGTGTGGTCTGAAGAAGCGTGTACACCAGCTGAAACACACATTTAACAGAATCGTAAACACAAAAACAAATGGCTGTTGTGTTCCCCTAAAGAAATGCATCTTATCACTGTATTTAGGTCATTAGTTACAAAATAGCAAGGCTTGCTTTGGTCTAATAGCACATTTACAGTATAATCTAAAGTATGTCTTCTTCAACGCGCTCACACAATTAACCAAGAAGAGTATTTACAGTACTGACAATTTTTTTTATGAAAGGTAGTTTAAAAAAGGATGAGGTCAAACAACAACATCAGAATCAATTTGCTAATTTAACTTAAAAGGAAATGATTAAACAAATGTACAAATGTTGCGCCGAGAACTACAGTGGTTTAGCTTCAGGATGGCCGTGACTTCTGTTTTTAGAACTGAGATATATATCATTTAAGGGGAATTTCCCACATACCCAAATTTAATCCGGGACAGATACAATCTATAGATCAAAGGAAATTGCAGGGAGATCATCAGGAAGTTTAAAGTTTGAGTTCAGCAGTTGAGTCTGTCGCAGTTCCAAAAAAAATCACAGCCGTCTATTTAAAAATTCTCACCCACAATCGAAAAATTCGAAATGCATTTGACAACAAAGCATCATAGCAATTTATACGCTATTCTACGGAAGATGATTAGGGACACCGTAAACAATTTATTTGAGTTCTGACTTTTTTTCTCTGCATTTTTGTATCCTTAGTATTCGAAGGTGGGTTTTTTAGTGGCAGTTTGTAGAGTTTGTAAGTAGTTTGTGCCTCTTCATAGTGGATCATGAAGGCCCAATAACACGCAGACTTTCTGCAGCGTTGATGTGGACTGCTTTGAGACGTCATTACTGGAGCGCTTGTTAAAGTCTCTTATATGAGGGTCGAGCAAATCCAACCCTGTGCACTGAACACTGTGCTTTAATAGATACTACATTGCCTAGGGTGAGGCGTTTTACAGAAGTGTGTGGGAGGTTCAGAGCTTCTGTTGTCACAGGTATCTTAAAGATATTACACTAGTTAGTTCCGTCAAAGCAATCTGATTGGAAAAGAGGCCAATTATGTCTACGAGTGGTCATAATAGATAGCAGCACTTGGACGTTTAACTATATGCATAATATACTATACTCCCTCTCATGTGATATTGCCGTTGCTAAGAATCTAGGGCACTGCTAACAAGTGAGAAATATTATGTTTGTCTTGTCAAGTCTTGACAATTTATAACAAATTGTGGGGTAAATGTTTGTAGACAGTTTAAGATAGTGTAGAGTCATGAGTTGTGAAGTTAGTGAAGTAGTGAATGTTTGCGTTGTAATCATAGGTACATCATACTATTTCGCAGGTAACGATTTGTAGGTAATTTGAGGCATGTGATGTTACGGAGTTGAGCCACTTGGTCAAGAATTTTAATTTGGGACAATTCAGCATGCTGTTGCAAAAAGTTCAGGAATGTGGGAAATCCCTCAGTCTATCTTTACAGATAATTCTTTTCAATTTTATATTTCTCATACTGTATGAAAAAATCTTAGCAAATCTTTTATTTATGCTCCTGAACAACTCGACACAGTTTAAGGCAAGCTGTTCAAGTCTATTAGCTTTACTCACTTATTCAGAGAATACATTACAATCTTAGTTTCCACATGCAAAACTGACAGCATAAATATCTGTATTTGAAATGTGCCAAGCCCAATTTTGCCTCATGAGGAGCAGACCTGTGAGTCGTGCATGTACAGATCTCTGCAGCGTGTTGGAGGATGGAGACAGCATGCCGCCCTCACCCAAAGCTCCCATGTTGTTGTAGGAATGGACTCCGTGCTCAGAGACTGGTAATGCTAGAGGCATGGAAAAGCTCTGCTGAGACAAAACAGCCGGCTACCGGACAACCGGTGTGGAAAACAAATTGAGAAATTCAGTTAGAACAAGATTTGGAAGGTATAAAGCGTGGCAGGGTGCGCCGTTATAGGAAAAGGATCAACAACAACAGAAGTGTGATGTGGCCTGAAGTACAGTAAAGCACAGCCTGAGGCTGATTATTTTTCTTTAAAAGCACATCCCTAAGAATTTATTTCATTTATACAACAGCAGTTTGTCAACAATCACATACAGTGTAGCTCGTGAAAAAAAAATTCTATTGGGGAAAAGTTTATTTTCTTTTCTAATTGAATTGAAAAAGTGAAACTTATATATTCTAGATTCATTACATGGAAAGTGAAATATTTCAAGCCTTTTTTGTTTGAATTTCAATTATTTGAAATTATTAAAAAATCCAGTATCTTAGAACATTTAATTTCGAGTTTGAGTGCATTATTATTCATATTGAGTATAAACACCGTGTATCTTTCTGTCTAGTTCAGTACAAGCAGAGGAAGATGATCATCTTTTCATGTTCATTGTTACATGTCGTGTTGTGTAAAAATTAGTTATTACTTTTACAGTAACACAAACAGTTTCTTCGTTTATTTATGACCCTGTTTTTTTTTAAACTTAAGATAAAAAAGAAAATAAAAAAAAAAACATCTTGGGAAAAAGTTAGGAAACCAAAAATCACTAGTCGTGTTTCCTGACGACTTTCTGGAGCCCTCTTTAAAAATGTTAATTAAACATCTCTTCACATAAAGTGTCCTCATCAACAATTTTGTGTTATGTTGGTAAAAAAAAAAAAATCATCTTTTTTTTTTTTTTTTTTAAACATCTTTTTTTTTTAATTATTATTATTATTAGGCTTAGATTATGTGGAGTTGTGTGTGTAAGTTGTTACTCTAGAAACTATAACATATTAGAATGAAGGCATTAATATAAATTGTTGATCTGCCTTGCAACTGGAACTACTGGCAAGATTCAACAGTGCTTGTAACATTTATTGATTCATAAAATCTTTTATAGTCCATGTAATTCAATTGTGCAAAAAAAAACAAAAGAAACATTGCCTGGCCAAATAAAAAGTTGCATTTTCAAAAGGGTCATATTATTGGCCTGCATCAAGCGGATTAAAATTACTGCAATTTGGTTAAGAACTGTCCAACACATTGTCAAAATGGAAGAAATGTGGTCAGGAAAAAAAACAAGATAACTTAAACACTTGATTAAACTGTAACAGTAGAAATCACAGCTGTGTTTAATAGTTAATTGTTTATATAAAAATGTGTTTCCACACACAGTGTAATGAACACTGAACTCACAACACTGGGATTAAACAGCTGTGTGACCATTAAAAAGGGCAGGGGTAGCAGTAGTAGTAGTAGGCAATGGACTACTGATCAGGAGGTCTCAGGTTCATTCCCCAGCACCATCAAGTTGCCACTGTTGGGTCATTAAGCAACCCTCGACTTCTTAGATATAATAATGTAAGGGTAAGGGGGTCTGCCAAATACCGTAAAAAAAAATAAATTAAATTGTTTGTGAGACTAATTGGAAAAACGACTTCAACTTGCAAGAGAAAATAAAGATTGGACTTCGGAGCAATGGAAAAACGTCATGCAGACGGATTTACCCTGTTCCAGAGCATCATGCATAGTACAAGCCTCTAGATGCAGTGTTACGGTCTGGGGCTGTTATGTGGCAATAAAATGAAATCAGCTGATGACCTGAATGTAATGAATGACCAGGATATCACATCTAAGGATTTTTCTTCCTATTCGCATAGGCATATTTCAGGACTCAAATTGTGAAGGAGTGGTTCTGAGAGCATGAGGAATCATTTTCACTGCATTACATTTAGGCATTTAGCAGGTGCTCTTATCCAGAACGACTTACAAAAAGTGCTTTGAAGTTTCCGCCATTGTATAGGTACTTACACTGGGTTACTAGGTTAATGCATTATGCATTGTAATCAAAGCTAAATGTGATTGAGAATAGTAAATTGATTGAAGTAAATATTAAAGTGTGCAACTTTTGATACAGAAACATGATTTCTTGAACACACCATACCATTTTATGATTGCGCATCATGTTATCAAACTCTTCATTAATCTTCTGGTATTTCTCCTCTGTGTGTGGGGTGAGAACATACGAGCATGAGTCCACTTCTGGGCTATCAGAGCCACGATGCTCCTTCTTGTTAAGGGCCTGGTGGGAGAAAAAGGTAGAAAAAGGATTGATGGACAGTAAGAATTAGGAACAGTTACAATACAAAAAAAGGCACAAATTAAAAGCAGATGATAAAAACTTATCATTTTATTACAAATGCACTATTATTTATAAATATCATCAACCTAATTTTACTTGCAACATGTCTTTTCTCTCACTCTTAACACCTACAGTGGCTTGCAAAAGTATTCGGCCCCCTTGAACTTTTCCACATTTTGTCACATTACAGCCACAAACATGAA
>JAQQZT010000007.1:19939560-19950299 GCA_030068275.1 Clarias platycephalus | reverse complement strand
TGATTCATGTTTGTGGCTGTAATGTGACAAAATGTGGAAAAGTTCAAGGGGGCTGAATACTTTTGCAAGCCACTGTACTGTATGTCTATACCGCTCGGTGACTGTGAACTGTCCCTTACCAATCTTTCTGTTTCACTCACCTTAAATCAGCTTGTCTTCTAGCCAAGAACCCACAACGTTCTCTTTCTTGAAAACATTTGTGTGTTCAAACTTCAAAGATACAGCTTTATTTATAATAAAACAAAATGCTGATACTGGGGAGTTTTTTCCCCCAAAAAAATGTTAAATAAAATGTCACTAAATAATCCACTCCTTACTTTTGAAATAAATTCATGTGGAGTGGATGCTGTAAGCATCCATGTGTAAGTTGTTAATATAGGAGCAATATCCTACTAGAACGAGGAATGAGCTGTGCAGTGCATTAATATGAAAAAAATGAATCTGTAGCTTCTGATCGAACAGACCTGAGAATTCAGCAGCGCTTTGCATAGGCAAAATCATATGCCAATAAAATAAGCTGCTTATTTGTTGCATAATCTCACAATACAAATTTTTGAGATTTTAGATACATTTGCCTTTGGTAAGGTTGCAAATTGCATACATTTTCTTAACATGTTAACAATCAATTATCAATAAATTGTTAATTATTAATGTTATAAATTGTCTAAATCTATCTATCTATCTATCTATCTATCTATCTATCTATCTATCTATCTATCTATCTATCTAATGATAACATGATGCACTTTTTATAGCTGCACAATCCAAACAAATAATTTATGCAAGACAAATCCTTTAATCTCAAACACCGATTGACTGCCACTTCATGGTGTTACCTATTTGAATTGTTACATAATTTGGGCATTCAAGTGGCTCCAGGGTTGCCATATCACATAATAAAAATGGGTAGGTAGAGGTAAAAATCGCCTCTCTCTCTTTCACCTTTGAAGGCGCTGTTTCATCGCTGTTTGAAACAGGCTCAGGTTTAATTTCAAACAACGGCTGTATTGTTAAGCATTTCATGGAGGGAAGGCAAATCATGCCATTACCCATAATATTTAAGTTGCAAATACTAAGCACCATTTGGTTACTGTATGTAACGCAAGGCCATGCAAAATCTAGTGAAGTAAAAGGACAAATGTTTGCTGGACAATGAAGTGGAGTAAAAGTAAAAAGTGAAGTATGTGAAATATATGCTTAAGTACAGAAATGTATTTTTGGTACCTTCCACCTCTGACTATAACAGGCCAAATAATATCAGCACTACAATTCATATTGTAGCTGAACTATTGATTCACATAACTTCTTTGACTAAAACTAGCCTAGTATTTATTACTAACCCAAGACACATTATTCCAGCCGAAGATTATAAAAGTTGTCACTCAGCATTGGCTGCTTCTTTTCCAGAATGTCAATACTGTACCTTATTCCTTTAAAACTTTGAACTGCAACTGCGCGCTCTCCGGCTGTATATATTAACAGGCATGTGAGCTACAGAGTATTATTATCCAAAACAAACATTAGTGGGTTTTTTTTTTTCATTTTTAATCTGTTACATTCTTACCGCCAATTAATCAATCAAGAATTAATCATTAAATTCCTTAGCCTACACGCAAGATATTTTCACTTGCTAAGATATTTTTTAACAGTACCTATTTCACTAAAGGTTATATTATATCAGCTTTGGTGTGCTTTTTAATCATGTGACTCTGTACTCGTAGTATTAAAATAAATATACAGAAAAATAAAAGCAACAGATGAACTGCAACGGCTTTATAAGTAACTCTTATTATTATTATTTTTTAAATGTGCCATTAGCAGTGGGCAAACACACGCCGGGTCTGCCAAAAAACGCACGCCAAGTTCCCTTGGCTGAATGAAGCTCAGGTTTCCGTGTGTGTAATTTGGATAGCGATACGACTTTATTTTTAGAGTCCACCAATTAGTAGCACTTCCTTTTGATGTGTTCGTCAACACATGACTTACAGTAAAGGATGCAGTCTGCTCGACTTGGTCACAAGTCCCAACAGGCGTTACAAAAAGTACATATTGATTTTGTGTACATGTTCATTTCTGCCAAATTCAGCCATCTCCATGACTGGTCAGAAAAAAAAGGCACAGAAACTACTCTTCTAATGTTCTTCTGGATGTTAACATACTCTTTACAACACTTGGGTCCTATGCTAATCATTTATAGATCTCAGGGTGCTGGTGCCAAACATTAACTGTTTTACTTCTTCAAAAGGGATCAATGCAACATCCTTGTAAGTGACATTTATTAGATCGAACAACAGCAGCAATGGTTTAGGAACCGCAGAGAGCACTGGCTCACTTGCAAGGACAAACGGTAATGGACAGGATAATTTGCTAATAGCAAATGGAGCGAATGCTTGTGAAGGTCAGGATGGCCAGAAATGCCATGTTGTGATACTGGTCTGACTGACAGACTGATCTTTAATTACTGAAGCATCGAGGCTAAATGGGAGGACAGACCGTGCAGAAAATATACATTGCAGCAGCAGCAAAAACAATATGCAAGCCCACATATATTGCAGTTTCTTCTGCTTTATTATAATATGTTTATCTATTTTTATACAAGTCAGATTTTTTGGTTTCATAGGCCAACTTGAAACTCGAAAAAATTACGGAACATTGCAGACAAAATGCAATTGTTAATAATTTTAAGCAGACAATTTTGTTAAAAGTCCACAGAATGTGGAAAAACTTCCCTTTGCAATTTTTATACATTCTCTTTGGACAGATTATACGAAAAAAAACATACCCTTACTTTTGTCCATAAATATGCTCAAACATGCATTTAATGTCCCTGCCTCGTATGATGTCATAGAAAAACAGGAATGGGGAAAATTTGCATAGCCATAGCTAATTTGAATATCCATTGCTTTTCAGCAAAGTCCAATTTCCAATGCTTGGGTCCAATTGGCTAGAAAAATGCACTTCCACAAAAGGACATGTAGGGACAGGGGTGTTGTCCAGTAGCTCATTAGCATTGAAAGCTACAGGCAATGAAACAGCATGGTTAAAACAGGGAGGAAACAAGGAAATTCAGGGATGCCAGAGTGCATCATCTGAGTGGTATTTCAGCTGGAACATTAACAAACACAGTCTGAAGACTTCTAAGACTTATGTTAACTTCTAAAAAAATGTATGATATGGGACCTTTAAAACAGTAAACGTCTACATGTATTATCCCAATACTCAAGCAAATGAAACAGTGATGATTGAGTAAAATGTAGATATACTTTCTGGGGCAGTTATGGCTCGGATGTCAAGACCTTTGAGCTCAGACGGACACGAGTCCACGCGTTTGGCTCATAGTGTTTTAGCCAACCTTCTGCTTCCTTGATTCTACAGTATAACATGATGATGCTGTATAAAAGTGAACATGTTAAACATCTTTGAGTCTTTGAGCCACTCACCTCGACGATGTCCGAGTTGGTCCGGCTCTCGTGAGGCTCATTGTACTCAGTGTACTTGAGTAAAACCTTGTCCATGTCCGTGCTGGCGTACTGGAAGAGCTTGTTGGAGCTGTTGAAGATAATGAGTGCGATCTCACAGTCGCACAGCACACTCAGCTCGTACGCCTTCTTCATCAGTCCAAACTTCCTCTTAGTGAAGGTCACCTACAGCAGAGCACAACAAAAAAAGGAGTGTTATTAGGGATATATAATATGGTATTACAAAAAAAGTGTAATTCAGGAATTATAAACCTGCAACCACATAGCAATAAGATTTAGCTAATGTAAGCTGGGAAAGTAATTAAAAATCACTTTCAAATCTCAGAAGTGCCACTGGTCAAAATATACCCAACAAACAGAATAAAAAGACAAGATTTTTTGCCGTAAAATGCCGCTCATGGACCTTTAAAGTTCACCTAAAGCATGCAAATTATTGTTTAATAACTAGATCGACAAGAGATCTATTAATCAGATCAAAACCTCATTAATAAGCAATGTGAAAGCCACAGTGGTTCATGTTTTTAGTGCCTGAATTGTTACAGGTTAAAGGAAAATTTTAGATAATGCTCGTTTTGGGCCAAACTGTTACTTTTAAACCCTAGTGTGTAGAATAGACATGCGCTGATGTTCAACACCACCACAGCAGTTACACAGGCACACCCAGTGCTTGTTCGAGACTCGAGAATTCGTGTTCATGCTGCAGCGTCCTGCCCTTGGAGATAATAAGTGTGTAATGGCCTCATTAAGAGAGTCACGAGAACCCAGTTCCACGTCTTCTGTTCGCGCCAGTGTGACAGAGCACAGCTGTCAGGGTTGCCAGATCTCGTCATGTTCCTTGCCAATTATCACCCCTCCCTGAGGAAGGCTAAACCTGCCACCACTTCAGTGCCGAGGCGGGGACGGCGCGGCGCTGCGTGAGCGCTATCATCTGCGCCGGGCTGGCGCCATCAAATTCATCGCGAAAGACAGGTCCACGTCATTACTTTACAAATGCACGATTTAGAGAGGAAAGCACTTTTTTGGCCTTTCTCTAGCCATGCAGTTTAGCTTGTTATGAATCCCTGCGCTCAGCATTTCATAACACTTCAGTGACGCTTGACTTTGCTGTCAGCACTTTGTGGCCTGCTGAGTGTAAGGTTGCAGAGGGATGAACATTTTGGGGTAATTTCCATGGAGAATAATATGGGATATTAAATACAGCACATGTTGACCGAAAATATTGTTTATCAGGAATGTGTTACTCGTCTGTCCTATGACATTATTTATATGCACTGACTCCACAAGGCTGAAAGTGTCAATATGTGTGAGCGGGTCAACTATAAATATCAATAAGTCACATGTAGACAAGCCCTCGCTGCCAACTAGCATGTATGCAAATATGTTAAATTATATCAATAACAAAGGCACAGTGCCACTGATCTGAAGCAGCACTTTTACAGAGCGCCCTGCTGCTGTTTATTCCCCTTTGTTTAACTCCACCACTCAGCTGAAGAACACAAGTCTGGCTTGACTGACCTCAATATTTCTAGATATGATAAATGTCTTTGTTCAAATATGAACATTGTTCTGCTTTTAACAGCAAGCGCTTATTGATAATTTACAGCACTGTGTTTGGGTCAGATATGAGAAAGCCTTAGGTAATTAAATAAAAAAGATGCATTGGGAAAAAAAAAGACTGTAAAATATATATTATGCTGTATGAGCTGTATCTAATATACCATTCTCTGATGTGTGCGTATGTGTACCCACACAGTTTATGCTTCTCAAAAAGAAAATTCAACGTAATTAAAAGTGTTACATTTTAAAGTGTCTAATTGTAAGTAACAGTGTTACTATTATTACTGACGGTTCTGCTAATTAGTTAGTCGCAAAATGTAACTAAAATAAACATTATCAAATGCAAAAAAAATTTTTTTTAGATTTACACAATACCCTATAAATATACACTTTTTTCTTTGTCTTTCTTCCTTTATGTAAAAGTCTGTCTGAGAGAGTGGAATGAAATCATATAATATTCATGAATGTTATTAATTTCATGTCAAATGAACAGCCTTTGGACACAAAAAGGACATGTCTCTACTTCTAGCCATCTATAATGTGAGATACTCTTCTGGCTGTAGGCATACAGTTAATGAGCGCAGTAAATCCTCCGACCAGGAAACGTCTTATGCTCAAAAGTGAATTAGGTAACTCAGTAAAAGATATACGCCTAGGCAAAAATGGCATCTTATGGTCCTACTGGGATCAGCATGAGTGATTCAGTAAGTGGAATGGGTGACTGTTTGATTGATTGATTGATTGATTGATTGTGTGAGTAAACAAGTGAGTGAGAGGAGAAGTTTGTGAATAAGTAGGTGAGTGAGTGACTGACAGAGAGAGAGTGAACATGTGACTGAACAAATATGTACATACAGTAGGTAAGTGAGAGAGGGAGTGAGGGACCAGGGCAGTAAGTGAGTGAATAAGTCTAGGGTTGAGTAAGTGAGCAAGTGTGTGAGTTTTGAATGCATGGATGGGTAAGCAGGTCAGTGAGTGAGTGAGTGAGTGAGTGAGTGAGTTGGAGGATAAGTGAAAGAGTATTAGTGAGAAAATTGGTCATTGTGTGAATAAAGTGATTAAATGAATAAGTGAGGGAGCCGATGAGTGGTTGCTTGAGTGAGTGAGTGAATGTGAAAATAAGTGAATGGTAGATGAGTGAGTGGGTGAATGCTTGAATGGTCGACTGAATGAGTGAATAAATGGTTGAGTGAGGGAGTAAATATTTGAGTGAGTCAGTGAGTGCTTGAGTGAGTGAATGCATGAGTGAGTGAGTTGGTGAATGAGTGAGTGAATGCATGAATGAGTGACTGAATGAGTGCGTAAATGGTTAGGTGAGGGAGTAAATGTTTGAGTAAGTCAGTGATTGAGTGAGTGAGTAAATAGTTGAGGGAATGAGTGAATGAGTGAGTGAATGGTGGAGTTATTGAGTGAATGACTGAGTGATGGAATGGTTGAGTGAGTAGATAAATGAGCGAGCGAGTGAGTGAGTGAATGTGAAAGTAAGTGAATAGTGGATGAGTGAGTGGTTAAATGCTTGAATGAGCAACTGAATGAGTGCGTAACCGGCTGAGTGAGGTAGTGATGGTTTGAGTGAGTCAGTGATTGAGTGAGTGAAAGAATGAACAGTTGATGAGTGAGTGAATGGGTGAGTGGCCCATCATTTGAGTGAGAGAGTGAGCGAGTGAGTAAATAGTTGAGCGAACGAGGAAGAGACTGAATGGTTGACTGAGTGTGTGAGTGTGTGAGAGTCTAAGTGAGTGAGTGGGATATTTAGACGCCTGGTCTGGGAGGTGCTTCATGTCTAAAAAGGGCGCAGTGTATATCAAGCACATAATAAACCAAACTTGTGCTCTTCCAGACAAGATAGGGTTTGTTGTGCTGGCGTGAGGATTTATATTTAGAGCACAAGGCAGCTTGGGTGAATTCCAGCTTGGCTCTGCGGCTTCATTTTGAGTGATGGCCATCAGGGGTTAGAGAGAGAGAGAGAGAGAGAGAGAGAGAGAGGGTATATGCCTCGTCAGGCTGACTCTGACGGCTAATGAGAGATATGGAGCCGTTCGTTCCTCTAATTACTCCAACCACAGCACAGGGACAGCAGGTCCAGTGAGACCCAGGACAAGAGGTGCAGTGTGTGTGTGGGTGAGCCGCCTCCCAGTGCCACAGAATCAGTCTGCCTCATACTCGCTTCACAGCAGCCAGGGGAAAAAAGAAGGGTTAGTGAACAAGAGCCTAACATATCAGTACACAGTGATATTCAGATTAGATTCCTCAGTTAGTATTTCCCAAAGCATCTCTGAAGTGTCCATCAAACTCGGTATATGCAGGGAACAGAAATGCAGCGTTATAAAGTTTACTTTACATTTTTTATTAGTAAATGTCCGGTCATGATTTAAAGGCAAAACAGCATGAAACAGCTAATTCTTTGCTTCTGGTTAACAAACTGCAAATCAGGAATGTGCAATGTACAGTATCCTCGAAGCACATACTCTGGCACATGTATACATTCATATAGTCATGTTTACAGTTAAGGGAATTATCTGTGTTTTTTATTTAATAAAAAAAGGTAAATCTGCAAACTAGAAAATGCGACTAGTCAAAAAAAAATTAAAGCATAATTAATCAAAAATATTCTAAGAAAGCACTGGGTGATAGGAGGCACTAAAAACAAAAATCAGCACACAAGTGATCAAAATTACATCCCATATAGGAGAGACGCAAACTTCTGAACTCATGTCTAAGAAATATAATTGTTAATAAAATATATTCTATATAAACATTTTTAGCAGTAGAATATAAAAACAAGCCACAACACTTAGACAAGCCACAACACTTTATGATCTAAAGTACAGATAAACTAGCCAGCCAATAATAAACCTGCTATAGGATTGCGAACATTAGCACGGTAGCTCACCTGTCTGTTTCGCTCATCGACGATGCGGGTGATCTGGATCTTCTTACGGCCCATTCTCGCCACCTTGGTCTTATCTGGAGTCACTGGTATGTAATCTGGTCGTGGACGTTTTGTCAGCTAGCGTGTCCTTAGAGGGAGGTAACTTTTCATTGGTTGTATCCAATCCCTGTGTAAAATGGGGGAAAAACAAACAATCAACTGAAATAAGTGCTTTGTAAATCTAAAATGTATACAGTACAAAGTGCAAATGTCTTGATCCACCGCTCATTAAATGATGTAGATTAAATTAAAGTAATGGGAACTGATGTTTTAATTTGACAGGCTGAATAGATACAATTTATAAATTGGTTGCTTATGTTACAACATCAGCAGCAGCCTCATTTCCCCTCTCGTCTGTTCCAACCACTCAACATTCAGCATCACCAGTATACTAATCACCGGCCTGATTATGTCATCATCTGCCCCTGTTTCTCACTGGTTCATGCCTCAAGTTAGATTTTTTTTATGCTTGAATGATTCAACTGTTACTCTGTGGCTTAACAAACAAAAATGTTTTCTTCTGAACCTGCTCAGGTACAGGGACTGGACTGAAAATAAAAAAAATAAGTCCTTTAAGTCTACACACAAAAGTACAAAAAGTCTGACTCTTTGGAAGCAAAATATGAAGAAACGGGGGGTGGGGGCTCAAGACTTTTGCACAGTACTGCACATCAAATCATACAAATACTGTATATATGGTTTCCAGTGGGGCAAAATTGTTGTAATCGTTGTAACAAAAATCCCTTGCTGATCCGTCGTGAATGAGAAATTAATAAGTCATTTAATAATACCACAAGATCACACTCCGTTGAGTTAAGTGTTATATTGAGAGGCAAATTTGCAGAGAATAATATGGAAATTAATAATTACAATTCAGAATATATTATGCTAGCTGTAATATATTGTCATAGACCGAGGTCACAGGCACAGCATAAGAACAGACAATGAAGATTTATCAAAATGTATACACACAAAACACAAACGCAGGTACTAATCAGGAATATCATCAGAACAAGTCAAAAGAAAAGCAAATCCAATGACAATTATGAGAAAACCTTGACCTACATTGGCAACATGTTAGACTCTGATTAGATGTCTATTCTTATTCCTAACCAAATGAAGCATAATGGACTTTGTATTTTTCATTTTTTAAATTGTCTCTTAATTTTCCCTTAGGCAGTAAGCACTTACTTCGGACCACGCTTTGACCTCTTCTACTCAAAAAAATCATGCAGTGGTGTGAACTATGCTCAGGTAATCTGCACGTTCCTCCCCAGAACATTGAGTGTAATGTGTCCAACACCTAATAAGCATAACTTTCCTTACGTAAGCCATCTTTAGATCATAAAGTCACAGCCTCTATAGGTATGACCTTATAGACAATGCATGTACAGTAGCTTATCATACACTGTGATGTTGTATAATAACCAGGTACATCACCTTGCTTTAGCTCAGGCCAGAACTGTGAATGGAACAACTCCAAAAGACTTATTAACTAAGGAGCAGAAAGACAAACTGAACTTCCTTATCAAAGCAAAATGAAGAGATGGGCTTTGTGCGTGAAAGTTTACGGTTCCTGAACCTCCTACGCGGTGTGAAAACCAAACCATGGTTTACAATAGCAGCCTTCAATGAGGACGGCAAGTTCGTCCAACAATGAGCAATACTTGCATAATCAGCGGCTCAAGCCAAGAGTGCCTACAATGTAATATGTCATTTTCCACTCAACTCGTTCAACCTCAACTAAAAAACCAGCAACATCCCACACACTGAGTCCTGCAGACGCTCCATTGTTCCACAGTAATTACTGTTCTGAGAGTCAGCAGGAGCTGCAGGAATTTACTGCGCTCTGAATGTAATTGAAAATGTCAGATGAAAACAGTGGGTTATATTTGGAAGTTTTAACACTTGGCGCCTGACGAATGTTTTTTCGGTCGGTGGTCTGAAACCGAACCGTGAGAGACGATCGCATCTCGGGCGCGTTAGAGTGAGCAACAGCGGCTTCTGTCTCAACCGTTTTCACACCTTCCCTCTCATCTCCTCCGTTACCAGGGCAACAGATGAGATGCCATTAAACAGGACAGCCAAGTGTGGTTAAGTATGACGGGGTGTGGCTGAAACAGAATAGAGAGATTCATTAGCATATTCACACATGTACACTATGGATTCAGACGCTGTTTTGTAGAATAATGTAAAATATCGTGGTATGTCTCGAGCAGTGAGGAGCCAAGGAGAGCATAGTAGGTTAAATGAGAACAACTCGTTTTTAAAATGTAAGATTTTTAAATTAGGAATAATTTGATTACTGATCTGTATCTCAAACCATAACTAAGTTGATACTCTTGTTCATACAAATAGTTTAAAATGTACATTTTCACATATACTCACTCCAAATGTACTCAATCAGTCATGTGTTCTTCTCAAAGTTCTTTAAAAAAGTTTTTCCAATATAGTTTACAGATAATGAATCTTATAAACAAATAAAACTACTTTTAGTTTCACACACACACACACATACACTGTGCGCCAAATCATCACATGCTGGGGTCTAAACTCATCTAGTTGTAAAAGAATAAACTGACCCATTTATAGCTTCTTTTATACTCAGAATTATTCAACTCTTAACTGTTCCACATTTTGTAGTGTTGCAAACTAGACTGAACTTTACTTGATCAGGATTATACTTTGCAAATCTACATAAAAATAACTAATAATATTGACGTAGGGGAAACAGCAATATATTTTATTGATATACCCTGAGAGCATCATGT
>JAQQZT010000007.1:19916416-19939460 GCA_030068275.1 Clarias platycephalus | reverse complement strand
TACATAAAAATAACTAATAATATTGACGTAGGGGAAACAGCAATATATTTTATTGATATACCCTGAGAGCATCATGTTAAGTGCTTCCCTTCACACCTTGGTTGCTTCTTTAGCTAATCTCATCCTAACATGGTCACTGACTTTCAGTAAGAGTTAAATCCATGCCATAGTCTTTATCATTTGTAATAATACATTTGTGGGGCGCCGTACTACAAAATAATTTAGAAAATGTTTTGAGGAACATGACAAAGAGTTTGAAAATGTCTGATTCATGAACGCGCCACCTTGAAACTTAAAGGACTAATAGGATCTGCTGCAAGATACCAGAGTCCATGGCTTGATAGTTTAGTTTTGGTGAAACAATATGAACCTACACAATATTACGCAATTTATTTTATCGGTATGGCTAATCGCCGTGTATTCAAACCATACGCCTTTTTCCTTACACAGGTGGCAGCTGGTTGCACCAGAACTAATTCAGAGGTTTACAGCAATTGGGGCAAATACTTTTGTAACCGCAACTGTTTTTCAAGTCAAGTGGGGGTTTTATTGTCATTCCTCTATAAAGACTAGAAGGCTATAAAGTCCATTTCAGTTTCAAGCTGCAACACAACAAAATGTAAAAGATATCATGTTGATTATGAATTACTTTCTTTCTTCGCACTTGCAAAAGTTTGCTTTTACAAAAGAGCAGGTAGAAAGTTTTGCGCAAAGTTGCAAGGCAGACTTAATTGTTAGAAGCGACCTGGATATTAATATGCATGTAACCCTTATACTACATATATAAAGTTTCAAACAGACCTACGCTACTATTTTATAACACCGTCTTCATAAAAAAGACATGCTTATGATGTTTTAGACCAATCATTCATTTTGCACAATGGTATTATTCTCTCAATTTAGAGCCACATAAGTTTCAGTAGAAAAGAGAAACAGCAAACGTCAGACTCCAAGCACACCATAGCAGAATAAATCTTGGATAAAACAGTAGAGAATTTCTACAAATTAATTTTTAGGGCTTTGAGGATTCCAGATTTTCAGTGTATACTTGAAATGTTATAGTTTATATTATCACAAGTAAAAGTATGCACGTATTCAGGCTGTGTGTGAATTCCTGCCACTGTGTGAAAAGCAACCACTGCCATAAGCGTAATTCACACCTCGCATGCTGTCATTTAGTGAAAAAAAAAAAAAAAACCCTCAGAAGCATGTGCTTCACAATCTGTTAATAAGCTCAGAAGTGTTCTGATCTGGGAATGTGTATCTCCATGATAAAGGTTTAACATGTGGCTGCTAGTTATCGTAACTAAGGTTTAGGTTGAGATGAAGTAGCATCGTATGGCGGCACTTTAGGACGCAATTTGTGAGCTAATCACAAATCGAACAAATGCGCTGGAATTTCAGCTTACAGTACATGTATCGTAACTTATTTTTCCATATCTGGAAAGGGTGAAATCTTTCCCAAACCTTCAAAATCAAACTCTTCCTGTTTTACGATACAGAGCAGCAGCTGAACACACTGGGTGGAAGGCGCTCACTCGCTCCTTCCATTTACTGTACTAGCTCGCACACATTTACGATTAGTCAGTGTTGATGTGACCGACAGCAGATAAAACAACAGCAACCATTCTACATGCAGGAAGGCTCTATCTTGGACCTTTCGTGATAAATAGTTGTTGAATCTGCGAACTCTTCTCAGGAGCCATGAGAAGAAAAAAAAAAGGTGTCATGTATGTAGAGTTAATATACATGAAGTGCAAAGCTGTGAGAGAAGCTCCTCGAACTAAGCGAATCTACAGTACCATCTGCGTTTTTCTGAGTAAGATGGAAAAATCCTCACGTACATCATGTACATCAGATGAGCCACATGGGAGGGAAATGAATACAAAAAAACAAATCGTGTCATTCAAATAGCACTTTCTTTAAACAAATCAGATCCAATACACCTACAATGAGCTTATCAAAAGCCACACTTCCTGATTACATCCTATTCCTTGGCATATCAGCATTCTAGGGTCGATTAAGTTTTATTTCTTGCAGCGTGGTTTATTTACACAGCTACACGAGGGAGGTGTAATCTCATACACATTCAGCTCATAAACACACTCGTGGGCTTTTGGGGGAAAAATGGATGCAGCATGCTTGAGCACACTGACGACTGTTTGCTGAATTAACCACAGTTAACCATCACTATGAAGTGGCTATGCTTTTTCTAAAAATGGACGAGCGCTCTAAATTCTGCACCAGTATGAGTTGGCACACTGAACTAACTGCAGGATTAGAGCTTCAGAAAGAGGCATTTAGGAAAAAATGCAAACTGTTTAGTTATGGTACAGGAACTATACACGCCGAGGGTTCAATTTACTCCCTCACTTCACTCACCAGTACCGGTCTGGGACCACGTGTGCGTCCTCCGAGAGACATGAAGCCATCGCGTCCTTCTAATAGCACATGCTAGCTGAGAATGTAATGCAAGTAGCATCGTTTCAACGTTAAGTTATAATTTAAAACGTACATAGCTGGCTCTTAGCAGGTGCAACTTAAAGAAACTAGCTACAAATGCAGTTTGCTGATACTTTAGTTCACAATTTGTGCTTCTACTACATGTATAAAGTTTTGTTTATGGGTGTACGTGTGTGCATGACCACCTTGATAAAATATAATTTAGCTACAGGAAGAGGAAGTGCAAATATGCATCTACCATCGCAGAGAGCAAAACGCTGTCCTGTACATCAAATCAAGATTATTAACTAGGTCACAAACTTGACTGCTAATTTAATGTAGCGTTATATTTGCTATATTATCCATGGCATTCCCACGCAAGTTAATTTTACAGTTAATCAATTTAAGATAAAAGACGGATCGTTTCTTTCAACACTACTGTGCACAATACAGCATTCTGTTGCTTCATCTACGGTAAATCTGATCTTGTTTCTGGTCAGCTGGCGAGTGTAAAACCAGGCAAAGTCTTCTAATCTATTATCACTTTACACACTACTTTTACATGCTGGTTAAAAAAAATCTATAAACTCGTTTATTTCTTAAAGAGAAAGCGGAATCATTTTTAATCAGTTTGAAAATGGAAAGAAAACTGCCTAATCTGCATGTCCTCGGACTGCTAGAGGAACCCGGAGTACCTGGAGGAAAACCACCAAGCACAGGGAGAGCGTGCAAACGCCACACACACATACATAAAGACCGGGGGCGGGAATTGAACCCACGACCCTGAAGGTGTGAGGTTACAGTGCTAACCACTACACCACCGTGCTGCCAACTATTAGACTATATATAAAACAACATTTTACAAATCATTAGGTTCACTCGACATAAAGACCAACTTTACACCCTGACTCTGGACCAAACATACATTCTGCTGGTCCAGTTTTTTGTGATTGAAAAAGGACTGCAGAGAGAATCTCATACTGTATAATCACATGCTGAATTATACTCTCCTGGATGGCTCTGCACATTAGAGACACGTAAGAGACAGAGACTGTTAAATCTCCAGACAATTAGACAGATATTTATCGATATGCACGAGGCAGGAGCTGTGTTTTTGCATGTTTATGAGTGACTTTACTTTATAAGTTTACAAGTTCACTTCTGCCGGCATGGTGGCTTACGCGCTTGGTGGGTTTCTTCAGGGTATGTCGGTTTCCTCCCAGAGACATGCAGATTAGTCTGACTGGAATTCCCAGATTGTCCTTACTGAGTGAATGTTGACCGGAGGTCCTACCACGGATGTAAAAATAAGAATAAATACAATAATCACCATTGGCCTCCGCGATCCCTAGCTAGACTACAGAGGTTCCTAGATGGATGGATGGATGGATGGAAGTTCACTATACCTAATGATCTGGTAAGAAGACTACACACTTTCTCAAGAGCAGAACGCATGTAAGGTTGGCATGACAGGACATCAGTGAGACATGACTGAATAAAATGACTCCGCTGGTGAGGACATGTCTGTCCTCAGTCATAAATCATACTTTTTTTCCTTTTTTTTTTTTCCTTTGATTCATTCTACAGTAAATGCTGCATGGCAGCTTCATGCTAGGCCTCACTGACTAATTAGGCATAGTGCGAGTGTTTTCCACTATAAGTGGCGAATGACAAAGCAATGCTCAACAAAGATGAAAAACATCTGGGCTTAATTTGGAAGGCGGGAAAAAGTGTAATTACATTCTCACAGCCTTCAGAAATTCCACATTATTTACACATTTTCCAAAATTAAATAAAGAACACCTGCATATCTAATTAGCTCGGCAGAATACAACACGGTTTAACTGCTGTATAACCTTTTATTAGTGCGGCACACAAAAAAAACCTTTTCTCTAACACAAGAGACTGAGCTCATGATAGAACACACGGTCACGCTGACCCAAGCCGGTGACTTTTCCGTGTGTTTAGAATAAAACAAAAATATACTGGCTCTTTCCAATTACATTTCCAGTAATGTGCCCTCGTTGGTCTCTGTCTGTCTCGGTCTCTCTTCTCTGGAGCAGAAACAGATGTCAGGATTAAGCAATACGACGAGGAAGCACTGATAAAGCCGAGTTATTAAACTTACAGCAACAGCAGCAGCACTTTAACACCCACTACGACAAGTCCATTAAGAGCTGATTCACATGAACATCACCATCTGACGAAGATTACCAACCAAAAATAAAGAGCAAATGTGAAGGGCGTTCGAGTCAAACCGGGATTAGTGATGAAATTTCTCATGAATGAAAACTGATTGACATTTACTTAGTGTCTTCAAGCACAGTACTATGATGAGACTCTTAACCACAATGAAAACAAGGCTGTACTGGTGATGTGTCGTTCATGGACGATTCGTTCTTTTGGAACGAGTCTTTAACGTGACAGAAGAACGAGCAGTCTCGGAGAGTGATCTACTGGGTGCGCATGCGCAAAGCATCACAAAACCTCTGTAGGTTATGTACAGGAAACAGAAATGAGTAGTTACCTTTTGAGTCTTTTGGTCCGAATCGTTCATTCTTTTGTCACATGACTCCCATAGACGCTATGCAGTGCAATAGATTCAAAAGAACGAACGACTCGGAATAGAAGATATGAGAGGTGAGCTGCTCGTTCTGTTTATTATAATATGTACTTATTTCTGATCAAAAGAACGAAATGAACTAAATTACTCAAAAAAGATTTGTTTATTTTCATGGACGAGATTCAAAGAACCAAGTCACTAAAATGATCCAAACTTCCCATCACTAGGCTGTACGTCTATGAGGTGGCCCACTGCAGTCGTTATCGTGAACATTCAGCGAGTGAAACATCCAATCCTTGCAAATCAAAGGGATATATCTGTCTGTGGGAACTGTACACAATCATTCACCACTTGCACATTACAAGAACCAAGCTGGAAGTTACTGCCTCATCCCTGAACAGTCCTCACTCCAAGCCATTTCCACTTTTGGGTCATTAAGTTCCTCATTGACCAGAGTCTATGGGTGGGTGGCCTGGGAGGCCAGCATTTCAGATGTATAGCAGGCAGTCTGATCATGGTTCTGGCATACTGAGAAAACCTTCTCGAACGACCCCCTTGTAATTTTATATAGACACTAAGTAAAAATAATTAGTGTATTATATTAATGTGTTAAAAAACACTAATAAAATACACTAATTACACTAAACACTAACATACTAAATATGTTGTTACACTTATTTTTGTTGAATTTGCCTTTCTTGAGGAATTCTAGGATTTCTCTTTTAGAAACCTTTAACTATACAAATATCCAGTGATGTATTTGTTTGATGCATAACATAGCGCCACATACAGAAAAGCTATAGATTTTCCTTTAATAATTTTACAGAGAATTTAAAAGGGTTTCCTCACTCGTGGAGCCTCCTGTGATGCCTCTTACAGATTTATTGCCCGACTTATATATAACTCGGCTATAACACTCCTATTGTAAGAATTTACAGTAATCCTCCAGCATTTTCAAGCTTAATCTCCAGCACATCTGTAGCACACTCACAATTATCATGACATGTTTCACTGTACCAAGAAAAAAGAAAAACCCTGAGTTTTCTTCTTCTTCTTTTTTTTGCATTACAAACATACTGCTGCAGTGTGTTTCTCATCACAACTGGATAAATTAGTTTTTTTTTTTTTTTTTTTCCAGGATGGCTCCAGCCATCATATGGAAAGTTGCATAAAACTTCATAAGACCAGCTTTGGTACTATATGAGACTCCATCTGTTATATATGTCATTATACACAATACAATACTGTATGTTTAAACATTTATTAACGACTGCCCTCGTATATCCATTGCGTGAGATTTGAGGCAACAGATGTGGATCGATATTTGTTCTTTTCTCAGTACAGAGAAAAAAATGTGTCAAATTTCCTGTTTGTGGTTATCACCCATATGCTACAAACAGACTGCCTCCAGATTTGATTGAAAGATGCCAGAGTACTGCTTTAATGGCTACAGTGGTATTGCTTAGTGCTTCACTGTTCTGACGTATACTGTAGCATGCGCTTTAACATTATTCCTTTAGTAGGAATTTTTAGGTTCCTCCACACGGCTGTCGCTGTCACACAAACGAGCAGGAAGAGAGACGGACAAGAGCAGGACAAGAGATGGATTTCACTTAATTCTCAATATAGCACCTGGGGACACTCAGGGGTCCTTTTTAAATGTTTTAAAATTTAACCAAGTTATGTTTATTAGTGACCGTTTATAAATATTAAACAATTCGATTAGACTTAATGGATTTAAAAAAGGTGCTTTAAAGGGGACCTATTATGCAAAATTCACTTTTTAGTCATATTTAGCCATTCAGATTGGTCTTCAGTATGTAAAAAAAATACAAAAATAATGCAAGAAAAAACACATTCCCTGCTTTTTGTCCTTTTTCCATTTTTGTACTGGCCAGAGCTTAAACAAGCCAATTAGATTTTTTCCCCATGTTGTGACATCATATAAGAAGAGCCCCTCCTCTGGGTTGTTGCTCTGCTCTGATGTACTTACAGTAGCGTGGCTATGGAGCAGCTCATTTACTGAACATAAACATTAAAATGGAGCACTGTATGTGGAAGAGGTCTGAAATCAAGAGTTTTATATATGTATATATATAAAAGCATTAAACATTATCTAAGGGGTATTTCAGCCGAAGCATTACCAAACACACTTTGAGGGAGCTCTGAGACCTGTGTTAATTTGTTAAATAATAAAATATTTTATTATTTTTTATAATGTCAAATCTTATTAAACTTAAATATTGTGATTTTAAAACCTTTATAAAATACATAAAAGAAAACAAACAAAGAAAAACTTGTAAAAAGATTGGCTCCAGAATACAGTATGATTGTACACATTTAAATAATAATCCTAATATATTAACAGTCTGATTTTGTTAAAATAAATTCATGTGAAGCACTGTGGAATTTTCTTTTTATGTTAAATGGTTTCAGGCTGTTAAAAAAAACGTCTAGTCTAGTTCCTTGGAAACTTTAGCCGGTCTGCTAAACAGTTACAGCACTAATTAAAATATGTTCTGTACAACCCGATTTTAAAAGAGATTATGCATTTTAAAGTTGCCATTATCATCATTTTTTTAGATGAAAACTCGAAATTAGATCTGCTCCTGAAGCTTGCACTGATTTTACCCTGCTGCTTCGATCTCCCAACGGCTCATAAAAAAAACTTTACTTGTGCTTTCTATGTCTATTCCTGACCTGAGCTTGTTATTAGACTTTAACGTTACTTCAATAATAATGTGTATATTAATCAAAATAAAGATCTTAAACAGGCCTTCAATCAGACCAGAGAGATGTTCCTACAACATCTCACCACTTCAGACTTCACCACATCGTTTGACTCGGCGACCTAATTATAAAGGATAAACCTTGGATTTTACTGGATTACTGGATTACTGTTTCCTTCCAGGTAAAATTCGGACCTCTTCGCACTGAGAAGCCTCTTTTTCATGTTAAGGCTGAGTAAACAGTGCTAAAGACTCCCTACTGCGAGCACAGCCATAAATGCAGCTCTGGGCTGTAGTCTCTCTCCCTCACACTCACACATACACACACACACACACACATAGACAGACACATATACACACGCACATACACCCACCATACCCCTCAATCCTCCCCACCCCCCAGGCACACTCTGTATGAATTTACGCACTTTCCTGAGAGTCTGAGAAGCACACACAGGTTTAAGATACTCATTTAAGAGAATGTGAGCAGCGACGACTAAATAGAAATTTAAGTCGAAAGCTAAAAGTCGAGCTTAACCTTTAAACCATTAGGGTCAAGCAGTGAATTATATCTTGGAAGCACAATGAGAATGATGCAAGTGAACAAATCGACAGCATTTACTGTCCATAATACACCACTGGCATTACTGGTTTTTCTTCCCTATATTGTTGCAAAAATTATAATGACTTTTTTTTTTTTTAAACTAATAACACTAAAGTTATGGTGAACATTTTGGGGAGATGATGGTTAACTGGCTTCCACAAACAAGACACATCATGTTGACAACATCTGGAAGAACTCTGTTAACAAATGCACTGCTTGACCCAGTTTGTGACCGTCATTATACACAAGCTTATGGAGGACTAAACATGACATAAATATAAATAAATAAATGAGTGAATAAGTAAGAAAATATAGAAATAAATAAATACATAAATATAAGTTAGGAATACATTTAGCAATTTCCCAGGATATATAGTATTTATGTATTTATTTATTTCTATATTTACTTATTTATTCACATATTTATTTATTTAGAATTATGTCATGTTTAGTCCTCCATACAAGCTGTGCCGAAGTCGATTAATTATAAATGGACTTACAGGATTCTAATGATCTTCTGAAATTGTCATGAAATTTTATTACACATACGCAATGCTCAAAATTCTGCAAGCTTCTGCGCTCATGGAGACGAAGGCATGTCGACGCTTGACCATGACCCCCATATGTTCTTGTTGAACATCCCATTCTAATTTGAAATCCTATTTGGAACGTTGCTCTGGGATTTGAGCTCATTCAACCACAAGAGCATTAGTAAGGTCAGGCACTGATGCTGGCTGTGGAGGCCTGGGGTGCAGCCAGCGTTTCAGTTCATCCTAAAGGTGTTCAGCGGGCTTTAAATCGCAGCTCTGTGCAGAAAACACAACTTCTATCTCTCACCGTCATGCTGGAACAGGTTTGGGCTCCTCAGCTTTAATGAAGGTAAACTGTACTGCTACAGCATACAAAGGCATTCTAGACAATCATAGAAGTTTGGTGACGTCCATGCCTGGTCAAAGTCAGACATGCTTGGTGCGGTACAGTGCATGTAGGGCCATTATCACACAACTATCTCGGATGTCTTACCTACTTTAAGTACGCTTAAGCCTTTACCTTTTTTTCTTGTCATGTACTTATACTTTGTTTATACCAAAGTGTGCTTATGCTATTTATAGCCATGTTTGTATTTAGTACACCTGCTCCTCCTTAATCATTACTGATGATGTTTAGCGAAGGCAGCTGAAGCATCAATGCACTACTTACTGTAGGGGGCATTCAATCTGTCACTCAAGCTGCATGAATCTACAAAGTTGTTCTCTCGGCTGTTCCCAGTTTCCATGTTTGCGAGCAGCACTAAGGGTCCCTGCAACCCCAGGTGGCTCAGTCTGGGGCATTAGCTGGGACACTGGGAACCAGGGCGAGGAGCATATTACTGAGCCACCACATAAACCCACACTTGTATATTCTGACTGACGCTGATGAGCGTGGCAAAATGTGGTGTGGACGGCAAAAAAAACTTATATTATACTTCATTTTGTTTTTGCCTGCTACTTAATTTGTTCCACTTATAGCAATGGCGTTGGCATGACATCTTGGGTCATTGTGACCAATCATTGGTTGTCATCAAGCGAGAAAGCGAGAGGCTATTTGTACAAGCTGTTGCTACATATGAGTAAGTGGAAACTTTACACTCTCTATAGAATAGGTCTAAAAATGTTAACGAAAAGCACAAACCATCTCCTAAAGTCCTCCTTTGTAACTAGCAACGTTTGCATGATTTGGTAAATTACTCCTATTGTAATCGGAAACCTGCCAAGCGACATGACATCACTTCTAACTCTCACAGGTCAAAGGTCTCGGTGCAGGTTATTACCAGAGTGAATAGGATTGGCCTGAAGAAGAGGATTAGTGAATGACAATTAGATCAGGACTGAGCCATACTGTACACAAGGTCAAAAGAGTGATGGCCCTGAAACAAGTCGGGAAGTGAAGTAAGGCTGAACGGTCACCAGAAGAGAGGCGAGTGTAAAGGTAATATTTTAGGAGTTGCTTGCTGCGTAATTAATTATAAAGAGTGCTCTTAGCAATAAAAACATCAAACGCTGTGCTGATCCTCTTAGTTGCAAACCTGGATGGTATTAGAAACAGACCTGAGACATCACCTTATATTTATCATATTAATTAGAAAGGTTGAAATGATATTTTTAATATACACTATATCTTATGAAATTGTTAATCACAGCTTAAAGAACGATATGCACCAGCTCCAATGGTTTAAATAAATAATCTATACTAAACAGACACAAGCCTTTGGAGATTTTAGGAATAGGAATCCTGAGCTCAGGCTGTCCTGTGCCTGTTCTCCTCATGTCCATGTGGGTTTCCTCTGGGTTCTCCGGTTTCCTCCGAAAAAACATTGTGCAGATTGGAGACACTAACTCGCGCTCAGGATTGAAATGGTTTGCCAATTTGCACCTTTTACAACTGGTTGAAGTTAGTGATTTAAATAACACATTTCAATAAATAAAAATTATTTCATCACAGAGGCCTTTTATGGTCATGTAACTGCACTATATTGTACACTCTCATTCAAGTTTCACAACTTCTTTTGGATCGTCTGATACAACACTGTGCCACAAGCAGCTCCGAATACTCAACCCTACGAAATGTTTATTCATTTCCATTAGCTTCTCCTACAGTCATTTTCTTATTAAAAAAAAAAAAAAAAACATATTTGAGTCCAAACATGTCTCCCTGTATATACATATCCATTGCAAGTGGAAACTGAACCTGATAGTAATCTGACAGTCGAAAAACATGAATATATACCACATCAGAATATTATGCAAAATAAGACGAGAGACCGGTATTTCTTGTTTTATATCAAAACTTATCATTTCCTGTGAGTGGGGGGGGGGAAAGTCAAGGATCTGATTTTCGCAGTGTGAAACTGCCCAAGGAACCTGAGCTTTAGACCCCGTGCCTCAGTTGCTTTAGTTGCACTAAGCGCCGGTCAGGCACAGCTCAGTGCTAATAAAGTGCAAAGCGTTTTTTTAAGGCTCGCACCAGGGCATGGTGCCAGACCTCGATCCCTCGGGTTCGGACGCCAGCGCTGGATCTTAACAGTAAGGGCAGTAAAGCCCACTCAGGTCGCCTTCCAGATCTAATACACAGCTTGATTTGGCAAGCACAGAGGTTTCTATTTCCAATCCACAAAAGCCGGCTTCATACGACTACAGGAAGGCAGATTAAGGAGCTAATATTTGGAGACAATTTTATTTGATTTCAGTGTTTATTGAGTGTAGTTTTTGACTCGCGGGGAACCTAATTAGCATCAAACGTGCGGAGCGGCGGTCAGACGGGAGGCAGCCAGAGGGTTCGGTTTCAGAGCCGAAGAGGCAACGTGAGGCGAGAGGGAGGGGAGACAGGGGTTTAAATTCAGAGATAAATTAATTCCTAAAGTAGTGCATGTCTGAATAATGTTAAATGGTACTAAAAAGCATTGATCATATTTCAGTATATTAAACACGGGTAAATTTAATGACTAGTTACTGTACGTCCAGCTTCATATGTTACACAGCAGTAATAGCTCAGTAAGTGAGTGTTTGTGATTTGCGAGGTGGCGATTTAAAGTCTCAGGGCTACCAGCTGAGCCCAGTTTTGGGTCCTTGAGCAAGAACTGTGACAGCTCTGGACCGAAGACTGAATAATATATTTTGTTAAACAACGTTTGCCATATATTTAAATGTAAAATTTAACATTCAGTTTTTTTTCTTATTACACTACAATTAATGTGTTTAGAGTTTATTTGAATCTGTTTAAGTATAGCTCTCTAATTCTGTTTTTTTTTTAAATCTTTAACCCTAAAAGAGACCCTCATGAGAAAGTACTTTGACTTACTTTGATTGATTAAACTGTGACTTTAATTATATTTCATTGATTTATTGTTCACATTCTTTTTTGTCATCTTATTTAATTGACAAAATCACACAAAAGGTTAAGTAGATTGTCTACTGTGTAGCAATTATACTTTCAAGGTAAAGTGGTAGTAAATGTGATGATGAAGCTCACCTATTAAAGACCCTTTGACATGTCTCTGAAAAAAGTCAATTATTCTAACCAAGAATAAATGTTATTCTTACCAAGAAATGTCTGGCAGATTATACTGAAAGTTGAAGTGAGGATGGAGTGATCTGGCGTCTTTTGGTCTTCCTGATCGATATCTTCAAGCAAATAAAAAGAGGAAGAGAAAATTTTTTAAATGTTAAAAAATGACTTGATACTTTTTATCCTTTTATAGTTCCATGTTGCTGTCCAGTTTGATCCTATTATCACTAGCAGCTATAAACGGCTTTATCTCTGACTCCTTTTATCCTTACACAAACATTCAACTTTCAAAAATTTGGCATTTTATTCAGTTTGTTTTAACTAGACTTAGATTATGTAATAGAAATCACATCCAACTAATAAAACATTGGTCTTCAGAAATTACTTAAACATTAAACAGCTTTAATGGTCATCAGTGTTATTCATGTCTACGCGTTTCTGTATCACAATACGCTAAAAGAGAATTATTCTGCTTTTTCCAGCCAACAGTTTTATTCACAAAAAGTCCACAGCCTTTTACAAATGCACAAAACAATATAATGCCTTTAATTTGGAAAATAAAAACTGCTTGTGCATGTTGTAAGTGTATCCTCAGAGGTACTTCTTTCAATTCTTACAAAATATTGCAACACTCATCTGGTGAACTGAATTATAGAATTTCCTTCTGATTAACACAGCTATCCTTGTGCTTAATGGGGGAAAAAAAACTTGATCTTGAGAGCAAGAACAGTAAAATACTGCCTGCTTACACACACAGAACACAAAGTGTCCGTGCTAAAAACATGCTGAGTGTTGAATATGTAAGAAATAAAATACGATGTGGTATGTTGTTATAAGAAAGTAATCAAATGTGAGACGGTGTGATGCAGCCAGAGGTGAAGCAAGGCTCGATCATTTTTTATTTGCAGCATGTCCTGGAGTGTTTTATTCCTTTTATACCGCAGCAATTTGTCAGCTTTTTTACTTAAATTTTTTTTTTTTTTTTTTAGAACAGCATGTGGTACTTTTTATCCTTTAGAGCTGCATGTAATGTTGTGCTTCTGTTATCCATTACATTACAGCAGCTGTAAATAGTCATTACCTCATTTGAAGTTAATGAGACAAAAAAAATGCAGCTTGTTACCAGGAAAGCTTTTTTGTTCAAAAGATTTTCTCATAGCAGAAAACTCTCTCTCTGACACTGGAGACTCCTTTCATAAATTCTTATAGAATGCTAGTGATATTAATTCACAGTTCCTGTAAATGAGCTGTTACTATAGAACATATAAACTGTCAGAATGGCCGATAAAAATCTTTCAACACCACTTGACTCAGGATGGTAACGATTAATCATAAGTCGATTAACTGCTGCTAAGAATTTAACCAAATATGCACGTCTTAACCGATAATGTTTTGCGTAATATTCCTCCGTAGCTCTTATATATTTATTAACTTGTACACCACAAGGGGGCACAATTGCAATTCAGGTTGCACAGTATTAGACATTGTATTTTTTGCTGGCTTGTTTTTGAACGAGGACAGAGAGACGGACATAATTTTTTACAGCCTTATTGTTTTTGTATTGTTTGTTTAAACTATTAGGACATCATTAATTTGTCTCACATAACTAATTTGTTGTAATTGTGCCACTAAAACTGTTTAAAGAAAAGTTTAAGTAAATTTTAAAAAAAATGTGCATCAACTATCAGTTGACTACATTCAAGAACTGTTGTGTAAATGATCATCAGGACAAGTGTACTGCAGTTCTAGCAATGATAATGGTAAGAAACTCATTGCATATTCCTAGGCCCTCATAACTTTCATAAGAAAGAGCACAAGTGAATTTAAACTCAATGTATTGTGTTATATGCTTGTGTGTTAATATACACTCTGTGCTACCTCATGATTTAGAGCATGCACCGTGCTGCACGCCGTTTGTGTGCAGCGGGCATCACTCAGTCTAATCAGATTGGTCCTGTGCTCTAAATCTCGAGCAGACGGCGTGAGTTTCAGCCCTAATGTAATAGACTCACGGCTATTAACCTCATGGAGCATCAGGAATAACGAACACAGCGTACAAACACACTCAAAGCCAAGGCTATTTCCAAACCGCACAAATCTAAATAAAGGCTCTTGAAGGCTTGTTGCTATTTTTATTTCTGGTGAAGCCAAATATAAATACATCATTAATGAGGCACACAGCGGATGCAGAATAAAGCATTACGACTGCCAGATCAATGCAAGCGTCTGTGTGTGTGGAAGGCTAGGGCTTGGTAAAAACATTCAAGACTTTAAGATGCTTTCACGAGACGGAGTATTTTGCATAATATTAAAAAGAAAAAGAAAAACGTGTCGTGTCAGGTATTAAATGCATTTTTTTATTTAGCAAGAAAGAGTAATGCAACCGTGTATTCAGTGTTATTTTCAATTTAGATAGATAATGTGCTGTATTGTACAGAATGTCCCAAAAAGTCTCCATACATACAGGAAATGAACATAATTAAGCAATTAGTGTACACGCACGACACCAGATGTGTTAACACAAGCTCGTCACGAGTGGGAGAGTCGAGTCTGTGCGTGTTTATGAAATGGCAATCATGCAAAGGATGTTTGGTAAATAAAGTGACATTATACTAAATAGCGTTAATGTTGTAGTAATGTATGGAGACTCACTGGATAGATAGGATAATTAGCGATACTGATATCACATCGTCACACCGGCCGGCCCCAGTGCAGGAGCATCATTTGTGGGAATGGAGATGCACGATTTCACAGCAATAAGTGTCAGATTATGATATATAAAGCACACTGGGAGAGTAATTCACAGCATCATAAATTCACCACAGGGTCCTGCTAATTCATCATGTGTCATATTGCTGTATCGTAAAATGGATATGTGCATGATGCAAGTTAGAGTTTAACATGGTTAGACATTTAAACATGTTTAAATCATAGGAATGATGTCAAACGAAGACGTTTGAGTAACAGAAAAAAAACCATTTTAAAATATTACAGATATATGTAGAGAGGCTGAACTTGTTATTTTATATGTTTTTAGATTCCTTAAAGTTAACCAAAGCTCCTGATGCTCATAAACAGTATTCAGCAACTAAATTCGATAGCAAAGTTTGCTCTAATATATATGATGCAGAAATATATAAATAACATGCAGGTGAAAGAAAAAAAAAACATAGAAAAGCTTTGATACTATCGGGAAAACATATCATGATATCGATACTGTTGACAATATCGCCTGGTCCCCGAGCACACTGGTCTAAACACACAACTCTTAGACAAGACTAGACAAGTGACGGCTTATACAGACATACAGTGTCTCAGTCACACAAGGGCAGTTCGAACATCTCTTCAGTCATTCTAACTTACTTTACTTACCGTCTAACGCAGAGTCACGTTAATGAGAGACGTCGTGGGACTGGAAAACGTCCTGAGCCATTCTTCAAAACGACCTCTCGTCCACTTCTCTTCCTAGTGTAGCCTTAACAAGCCGAGCACTGAGGCGCTGATGCCGTGCAAGCCTCCTCCCTCCCTCCCTCTGTGTGTGTGTGTGTGAGAGAGAGAGAGAGTGAGAGAGAGTGTGTGTGTGTGTGTGTGTGTGTGAGAGAGAGAGAGAGAGACGCCGTTTTGCCCTTTCACGCATTGTCTATTGTTTTGCTGTTAGCTCTCAGTTTTAGCTCGCGCTCGGAATCCTGGAAGGCACCGCGTTTGAAATTGTTCACACGCGCCATCAAGTGCAGCACGATTCCAGTCGCGCGCTCACCAAAAGCCAGGAAATGTTCTCATGAACTCGCGCGCGCATCTGGCGGGAATTTTCATACCCCGGATTCCATTAACTGCAAGAACTAAGTACAGAAAACTCAAGATGTTCGCCCTGCACTTAACACAGCACATTTGGCAAACCGTTACCGTTCCCCGCCAAAAGTTTATGACTCGATTATAACCTGTCTGACGGTCTGAACTCAATCCAAATCTCGGGTGCGTTAAAATAATAACAGTGATAATGATGTTGGTGATTATGATGATGATGTCAGCTTGGGCCATAATGTGCACAGTCCTGGAAAGGCATGTCATGGAATGTAAAATCACTCAGCCAGCGTATAAATAATGAACATGATTATTGCAGGAATTTGAGTTTTGGCTTTGTGCCGGTGAAGTCTACAGATTTTTCTTGTTTGTTTGTTTGTTTGTTTAAAAGCCCCATATTTTACTATAAAAAAAGGATAACACAGGTTTCTGGTCCAAAGTGTGTCTGTTAATTCTCCTTCTGAAATACCCCTCAGGTAATGCGTTTTAATTTATACCTCACTCACAATTTATATTTCACTCAGTTCAGTGGATAAGGTGTTGGACTGCTGATCAGCAGGTCCTCAGTTCGAGCCCTAATTCTACCGTGCTGTCATTATTGGACCCTTGAGCAAGGTCTTCCACCCCCACCAAGCGCTCAGATGCAATCGGACATCAAGATGGCAAGTATGAGCGACAGACACAACGGATACACCTCCATCCGCCCAAAGGTGCGGGGTGGCATGTAGCCGGCCCATTTCACCATCTCCTCCAAATGCGATGTTTCAGTGTTTATGCAAATGAGCTACTTTTGTGTCACACCCCTCCAGGGGAAGATCACAATAGAGAAGATCTAATTGCCTTGTTTAAGTTCAGGGGAATACTTAAATTTAAAAATTAACTTTTCCCCTCACATTTGTCTCACACACACACACACACACACACACACAGAGAGAAGACCCATCTGAATGTCTAAAAATGCCTAAAAATATGTTTTAAATAATAAGTCCCCAATAATAAGGGATGAAATGTATGAAATCTCCTACTTCAAATCATCTTACATTTTTTCATCCATTTTACTTTTAAACAAATAAAATCCTTTGGCAGATTTAATAGTTGACCACTTCATGTATTACATTTGTCTCAGGCTTGAAACGCGACCTGGATAATTGATTTATTTGGGAAGTTTAAATGAATGTTCAGGGGAAAATCAAATTCAGCCAGTTTCCGAACAACCCTAGACATTGGACGCAAAAATCTGCCTTGGCTGATCGACTACATACAAGCTAAGTGTTTCATTCATTCTGCTTCATCTCAGTCAAGGTGCTGGTTGGATCTGAAGCCTATCCAAGGAACAATGAACACAAGGCCATAGTCCATAAGAGAGCACTGTACACATACTGTACTTATACATGGGATGTTGGAGAAAACTAGAGAACCCAGCGAGATCTTACATGGATGCGTAGAAAACATACAGAACTCCATACAGTATATACAGTAACCTGAGCTCTAGATCGAACTATTTTCCCTGGAGCTGTGAGACGGCAACACAGCTGACAGACTAAGTGATATCAGTGCAAATTTGATATTCCACTAAACTATTTAAGTTCATTTAGTCATCCTGGTTTCTTCAATAGAGGCTTTATTCGAGACAGGGTCACAGTGGTATCTAGAGACTATCCCAGGAATGCTGGGCGGGGGGTACATCTTGGATGGGGCACCAGTTCACACTCACACACTCATTAACGCCTAGGGGCAATTTAGAGACATCAGTCTACCAGCATGTTCTGCAAAGTGAGAGAAAACCAAGACTCGCACAGCCACAGGACTCCAGGGTGGGTGAAAAGTACCTAGGCATCAGAAATTGGTCCATTTATTACAAATTCATTGAAACAAATTGTACATGTACACTATTACAATTACACTATTATACTGTACATGTATTTCCTATTATATAGAAAAATGAAAGCAAATCCTAAAATAAAATTTCAACATAGGCACCGGTGGCGTCAACCAGTCTCCTCAAATGGAACGAACAGACTTCTGAAGGAAGTCATTTGAGATATCCTCGTGATCTGTGCCTCCAAGTCCTCCAGTGTGCAAAGCTTTGCAGGTCATTCTTGATGTTCATGTCGTCCCAGCCAACATCCTGGAAAATGCTGGTCTAACCACGCACGCACATTAGGAACAAAATGCGGTGGTGCACCAGTGATACTACAAGTTCTATAGGCATTAAATATTGCTTTGTTAATTTTCACCCTCCCTGTATTTAAGTTTGATGAAGATTTATTTAGTTTTTCTGTGAAGGACCACGTTCTGATTCATCTGTTGTTCACTAGCTGTATTTACCTGTGTGCTTTTTCCACTCAGTGCCAGATTGGCCCATTCCAGATCTTTGTATGTATTAAAAAATCTACTTAAACTTTATTTATCCTTAATCTGCCAAAACTGTCTTCTTTTCATCTTGGGGATGATCAATATAAACACCACTGTTAGACTTGGGCTCCAGAAACCACCTGGTATGCTGTGGACACTAGAAAGGACAGGTCTGTGCACAAGTGTAAGACACAACAGAGGAAATGCTTTTAAGGTTCCACTCCTTTTCCCCAATTATGTTTTCTTTTTTACAAAAAAAAAAAAAACGTTGAGACAACACCATGTAAGTGATTGAAAGAGCAAAAGAAAAGGTAAAAAAAAGTCAACATGTCTGCGTGTTACTTTAAAATAAAATTTTATTTCTGTTGGAAATTAGCAATCCTCTACAGAATCCCATATGCATGTAATGAGAAGATTAAATTGTAAATACAGAAACCTGACAGCAAATGCAACTTCTTGTTAACTTTCAATATTAAGATGTAACAATGGTCTAAAGGCATTTAATAAATGTGGACTAATTTTAAACAGGTCAATATAAAAATATTCTTGAACAGTAACTTAATGCTTCCAAATCTCCAGGAGCTTAATGGAAACATGGTGTTTCATTTATAATTAATGACAAGTGTCATTTCATTTCAGTCAAATGTGCATGTGGAAAGCTTAAGCTGGAAAAATCAATGACAAGCCACACAAAATCCTGAATGGCTTTGGATGTAGATATGAATGCGGATTGTGGTTGCGGCCATGAAGTACGTATTTATTACTGAACATCCTGATGGATAAAAGGAGAGGTTTAGCATAAAATAAATAAATTCGACTTTTTTCAGAACTAAAGTTCACCTTTAAAGTTACTCGTTGCTGTTACATTTGACAGGTGAAGACTTAAAAACATCAGCTCCATATCATCTTGGTTGGTTGATCATCCATATTGAACTAAGTAGAAAAATTATGTAAAAATTATTTGAATTGTATAACAGCATGTATATTATCCGTTTAAAGAGAAGTCTTAAAATCATAGGCCAACAGGGTCTACAGAAAATATCCCAAATGGAGATCAATCCTTACATGAATAAATACTAACGATGTTTAGTCTGAATTCAAAAATACACCATACTTTTCTAGAGTTTTGGGGAAGATCCGGCGAACATGAAAAGTACTTAAGGGCTTCTGTTAGATCAGTTAAAAACACGCTCCATAAAATGAAGTTGTTTATATTTTGAGAGAAAGCACCAATGCTGACTATTGAAATGAGGCCATAAGTACAAGTGGGTGCCAAAACTTTTACTGCCTTGGATGGCATCAAAAAAGTCTAAGGTGTCCACTGTTAGTCTGCGAAAGGTATCACAAGGTTCTCCTGGCACATCCCTCACGAAAGCACCATGATGGATGAAATGGTCGTATCACCCCTGCAGGTCAAACATCTGCAAACACTGGCTGGAGCAGCAATACGCTATAAAACTCACCGTCGTTCTGTTGATAGAGAGAGGAGGAGGAGGAGGAGGAGGAAGAGGTTGAAAGAGAAACAGAGAATACGGGAAAGAAGCTGTGAAATGGTGACATGAGAAGTTTCACCTAGACATTCCTGTCTCCTCTTTCTCAACACGTGCAGACAGAAACACACACCGATCCGTACTGCTGCTGACTACTACCAAGCTCTCTAGCTGCACTGGACTGGTCCAGACATAACTGGCCGACCGATTAGATCTCTTAATGCATGCCGAGGACCTGAGATTAGCCAATTAGCCGTGCTGATTGTGTTAGGATGGGTTAGGATGGGAGATGTTGATACAGAAATGCTGGTGTCTTGTTACTAATGGGCTGAGACAGACAGAGGAGCGAGACGAGCCCCGGACAGCCAGCTCATCATTTACCAACACGGATGTTTAGAAGAGGAATCAGGGCACCGGAACTGAGACGGTCATAAACACGACCTGCAAGTATGTATGAGTCAGGTATTGTAAGTAACAAAGAATAAAACAAACAGAAAACCTCTGTGCTTATATCTCTTTTTCTGATGGTATGAAACACTTGTAAGCCTTTTCATAAAATCTAATTAATAATTCCTCATAATAATAATAACAAAGATGTAACAAAGTGCTGTACTGTATAGACTTTCTTAAAAACCTAATCAGAAATCATAACTACACTTTTAAAAAGTATACAAACTGTACATAATAATAAAGCAACTTTAATATTTCGTAATGATTCTATGCCAATGTGCAACACTTTTTGATCTGACCATGAATTTAAAATGTCATCCTTGAGAAGTTCTCTAATTAATCTGGCAATAAGTTCTGATACACTAAGACATGTTCAACTTTTTTATATTTAGTGTACTGTACAGTATATATAAACACTGCAAAGTATACAGAAGCGCAGTGGCCACCAATTTGAGCGTTTGTTTTGTTTTATACTGTTAAATAAAGTTTTGCCTCTTGAGCCAGACCTTTGGGCCACCCTGTATAAGAGAAAATTGAAAATTGAACACCCCAAACTAGGGAAGGTTACCAACATTCAATACTATTATGGCACTATCTGAATTGCTTACAGTAGATTACACTAATTTAATTTTACTCCAATCGGTATTGCGGACTGTAATCAGCATTGTTCTGTTTTATCAGCCTTTTTGCAAATCCAATAACATGCCAAAAAATATATCACAATTTCCGAAGGGACAAATTATTGGGCTACATCAAGGATTTAAATTACTGGAACTGTGTTCAGAACCCTTCAACACATTGTCAAAACCTAGAACGATAGCGCTGGACTGCCAATGTTGTGGAAGAAATGTTGTAGGAGAAAAAAATATGAATTGAGATCACTTAAAGACTTGATGTTGCATTGTAAAAAAAAGTTGAATAGACATGTTTAATAGTGAAAGTAAGAGCAATATGATGAGAACTCACAGGATTGGAACTAAACAGCTGTGTGGCCATAAAAAAAATCACTTGTTAGTGAGACTAATCAGGGAAAAAAAAGACCTCAGTTTGCTAGGGAGCATAAAGATTGGACTTTATTGGAGCAAGAGGTCAAGTGGTCTGCTGAGTTCAGATTGATCTTATTCCAGAGTGATGATACAGTATACCCATCATGCATATTGACCACTGTACAATGATCTGGGGTTGCTTCAGTTGGTCAGGTCTAGACTCAGCAATGTTATGTGGCAAAAAAAATGAAGTCAGCTGATGACCTGAATGTACTCAATGACCAGGTTATCACGTCAATAGAGCTTTTTTCCCCTGATGGCACAGCCATATTCCAGAACTCAAACTGTGAAAAAGTGGTTCTGGGAGCATGAGGAATCATTTTCACACACGAACTGGCCACCACATTATGTGCTGTAATCAAAGCTGCACATAATCAAAGGTGACTGCATGAAATCTTAGCGTGTGTGCGACTCTTTTTTTTTTTTTTGGCCAGGCAGTGTAGATGCAATATATGGAAAAAGAACAGCGCAATGGAACACAGAGGAATTAATGAAACATCTGAATGTGAGAAATAAATGTGAAGAGCAGAAAGTTGCAAGAACAAAATACAGTAATCTTCCTTTCATCATCTTAGTCGGCTAACGTTATAAAACTTCCACCACCGGATTCCCCCTTCATTCTGTATGCGAGTTATGACTGGGATTGTAGCAGGTAATGTTTAGCAAACAAAAATTATTTAATGAAAATAATGAAATTTTACTATAATAGATGTTGTGCAGGTGACTTAAAGAGGGTTATTTCCTTGAAATGTTATCAGACGGTCTTGAGTGTGTAAACATGCGGTGGAGCTGAAAAATAAAACTAAAGCTTTGCTATAATTACAGTATGTGTAATGTACCTTCTTTTCTTTCTTATTGCTTAAAATTGATCTTATGAAATTGCCATTGAAAAATTGTCCTTCAGAACCCAGTATCGAATTCGTGTTATTGAATAATGTGTCCAGTATCAAAAATTCCTGAACCATGTATTGTTCGGCCCTTATTACCTCAATCAAAACTCTTAGGAAACGTGACTACACAACTAAAGATGAGATTGCCGCTGATTTCATTACTGCTTTAATGCACCCTTGTTGACTTTCCTTTTTTAACTTGAGCGCTTTTTATTAGTTTATCATTGCAAGTGAAATTGGCTGGATGAGTCCTTGGAGGCCTGAGGGTAGTCGACATAACGGACCGTTTCAGGAGAATACATTCTGATTGCATTTTATTTTTCACAACAGTAAATATAAATAAATGAATATGTAAATAGTAATAGTAATGAATATGTAAATCTATCTATATAAATAGATAGATAGATCAATAGATATATTTACCAAAACATACTAAAAAAAGGGGGTGGAATCGTCTTTTTAATGAGATAATAAGCTACAGTTGAAGCATTGTTTTGGATTTATGCGTAATTTCACAAAAACTAAAGTATTCCATGTTAGAATGGGAAAACGCGCCTCCGAGTGGCGCAGTGGTAAAGCGCTCGCCCTATCATCCGGAGATCGCTGGTTCGAACCCCGGGTGATGCTGTA
>JAQQZT010000007.1:19858318-19879566 GCA_030068275.1 Clarias platycephalus | reverse complement strand
CACTCCCATTTCTTCTTGTTGCATATTGAAGCTCTACTTGGAACCTTGTTAAGATCCAACCATGCAAAATATGATTTTTAGCCATTTTTCAAGTGGTCTTAAACTTTTGATCGGGACTGTATATATATATATATATATATAATTTTTTTAAAATCATGAATTACCATGATGATTGTAAATCACTTAAACATTTAATAAAGTTATATAAAAAAAAAAACAATAGAAATCACAGCTATGTTTAAAAGTGAAAGTAAGAGCATTTCTTCGTGCACAGTGCAACGTGAACTTGCAGGAAGGGTGTTAAACAGTTGCCTGTTTACAGTAACCAGGAAAAAAGCTTTAATTTAAAGGGGGCATAAAGATTGAACTTTGGAACAATGGAAAAAGATAAGTCCAGATTTCCAGGCCAATGGACATGTCCGGGTAAAAAGGGAAGCGCATGAATTGATGCATAGTGGCCACTGTACCAGCCTCTGGAGGCAGTGTTATGATCTGGGGCTGCTTCAGTTAGTCAGGTCTAGGCTCAGCAACGTTATGTGGCAATAAATGAAGTCAGCTGGTGACCGGAGGGTACTGAATGACCAGGATATCACACCAATGGACTTTTCTTCTTGCTCAAAGGAGCCTATTTCAGGACTTAAACTGTGAAAGAGTTGTTCTAGGAGAATCAGGAATCATTTTCACACCACATCGACTTTTGTAATCAAAGCTAATGGCTGTCGGGTAAAATATTGAAGTGTGCCAATTTTTTTTTTTGCCCAGGAAGCATATAATTATTGGCTTATAATTAATTTCAATTCATTAACATTCGTAAAATTAATATAAAAAAATTATTTAGTTTGTGCAGGTTTTTTTTTATGTTTATCAAAAATAATTGATCAATACCAACCTATCACACACTTTGTAACGGCAAAGATATTAAACCTAGTTACACTATAGCAAGGTCTGAAATCTGACTTCCTAGGCCTAGCGGAACCAGAAAAGACAAACAACAGCTTAACCCCGGAACCAATACACCGTCATTCAAGAACAAAATAAACCATATCGGGTTTGTTTATAAGGCCCTGCGGTTTTATTTTTATTTACCGGCTTATTGTAGCCTATATAAACGCCCCCATTATGTGGCTGCGCTACAACTTTACTTACAGTATATGGAAATCTTGCAAGATTATTTACTCTTCACAGTGACTCATTGTAGATGCTTAATACTAACCAAATAAAAGTACAAATATATTAATGAAGAAACGTGCCACAACACCAATGGATAAACATTAAGAAACATGACTAGAGAGCTTGTGGTTTAATTCCTGAGAGCCAATAAAAAACATCTACCAGCTTAATTTCGCTAAGTTGAGTTACTTACAGTATGTTTGTTTAATTAAGGTGCAAAATTAAGTCAAAATGTGTGATCATGACTAAAATACAATGAATTTAGAAAATACCAGAAACCTACAGAACATATTAATTATTAACCAACTAATAAGTAATAAGTCTTGTGAATAAAATGAATTCCTCAAAAAGTATGAGAGGTATGTGTTACATGGTTTTATGGCAGACCTTTAGAACAGTAGTTGTGCTGGTAGAGCTCACTGTCTTCTTTCAGCGGCTGCCAACGAAGCAGATAGTAGATGTGATTCCCATTAGGAGACACAGGAGGAGACCACTGAACCACCAGACTTGTGGATGAGTTGGAGTAGGCACGGATATCAACAGGCATGGTAGGTACTAAAGAAAGGAATATTAGGTTTAATATTCACACCATTTCATAGATCAGTATGCTGTCTTGAATTAGAGTACACATTCACTTTTTACCTTTAGGCTTGGTGCGAATATAGACCAACTTGCTCTTGGCCCCCAGAAGGTGTGTCTCTATGTCCCCTACTATGAAAGTTACAGCCTCCAAAAAGATGGCGTACTGCGTCACAGGTTTGAGGCCTGCCAAAAGGACTTCAGGGTTTCTGTTTTTGTCCAGAGGCAAGTCCACATCAACCACCTTCCAGCTGTCGGACCCACAACCATCCAGATCCTCATTCACAGAGATGTTCTGAAAAGGCCTGTCACAGAATGAAACCATCACACAGATCTTTATAGAAGTGAAAGTGATTTAATGTGGATAAGACATCTGTGCAAGGACGAACACACACTGGGACATGTCTTGAGGAGGTGAAGCATAGAGTAGTGTTACTTTTACCACCATATTAAACCAAATATTAAACATTACAAAGTTTGTTCAAGACATACTGGGATTTGTGATAAAACTTTGTTTAATGACGAAGGCATAATACTGATTCACATTTACAGAAGACTTCAGGCCCAGTATGGTGTGGAGACTCTTAGCTGCAGTGACATTTGAATGGTGCAAACATTTATAAAGAAAACTGTTCATCCGTGAATGACTATTCTAACAGAGGTGGCTCAGAGCCCACCGATGTTGTTCCTGTCAAAATTCAGTGTTCCGCCTGATCCTTCAAAACTGACATAACGTTTCACCAACTTGCGGAAGAGACGCATCTGTCTGTGAGAACTGTATACATAATCATTCATGCACACCACTTGCACATTACAGGAACTCTGCAGAGAGTTATTGCTATATCCCCTGGATCTCACTCCAAGCCTCTGCACGCGTTTGGGCCACTAAAGGAGTTCCTGGGAGGCCAGCGATCAGACGTGAAGCAGAAAGACCTTTTACCTTGATGGTGTCCAAGCACTAGTGAAATGCTAGGGTAAGTACATTAGTGAAGCAGGGGTTTACATAGAGAAATAAAGACAGTTTTTACTCTCATAACTGTTATTCTGCACAATCAAAAGTCCCGGTATACACCCTTCATATAATTAAGTCAAGAACACCATTTTAATTTTAAAATCCATTTAAAGTCATAGTCTTTATTACTAAGTGACATACAATAAATAAAGTAATACAATTATAAATTTAACAGGAAGGAAAACTATTTTATTCATTTGACCTTGCTATGACCTTGAATTGTTTGAATCAATCCCACGATCTAATCACTTTACACTGTAATGATTCCATATAAATTCTATATAAATCATATACACACGTTGGCCATATGGTATACTTTTGGCCATATGGTGTAACTGCTAAGCCAGGTACAAAAATTCTATAGAGCCAAAAGACTCACGCTTCTTTGTAGTACACTTCAAAACTGATGAGTCCTCTGTAACCTGGTGGTTGATAGCGTTCCCATGTCAATGCTATGGTGTTACTATCAGTGCTATTACTTAGCACTTTCAGAATTTTCAGTTTACCTGGAACACAAAAACATTTCAACAAATGTAAATCTAATCAATCCAACATCAGGTTCTAAACAAATTTAAAAGAGTTTGTAGTTTGAACACTCACAGTTTGCACTGATGCCATTGTTGCGGAAATCCTCCTCCACAAACTTTTCCTTGATGCCCGTTTTCAGCCACATCTTACGAATCTCGGACTTGCACAGTTGGGGGTTCCGAGAGAAAAACAGCTTCCCAGCATGAATGGTCAGGTTGTGCTGTGACCAGTCCCACAGGAACTGGAGTTTCTGGTTATCAAACGCTGAGAAGGCATACATGCTGCAGAAGAGGATAAAACCATCAATCTTTTAAGAAAAAAAAAAGACAAAACCTTCTGCTGCTATCATCTAAGCCAAACAGCTACAATTTTCCACATGAGCCTTGCTTGGTTCATGCTATAATTTGCACTCGTTTAATTTAATACAATTTAACAAATAAAGCAACAAAATTAAGCTCATGAGTGTATTTGTTTAAGGTATATCAGAATGATTACGCTACAGCTGAGGTCATACACCGTAGCCAAATATATGTAAACTTAGTTTTTTTTACAATAACTGACATTTAACCCTGGTAAACATTCCCTCTCTTTGGTCAGTTAGGATCAATATTTTAAGAAAGTGAAATGTCAGTTTGTTAAATGACACACAACTTTCCTAGATGTGTGCATGTTCTGGCCAAATGGGACCCTACACAAGCCGCACACAGACACAACCAGAAGTTTACATACACCTTTGCCAAATATATTTAAACTCAGTTTTTCACAATGCCTAGCATTTAACTCTAGCAAAAATTCGCTCAGGATCATTACAGTATAGTTTAACGTTAATATAAAGTTCAGTATAAGGGCTTTTATTTATTTCAATATGTTCATAGTGGTTCAGACGTTTACATACACTTAATATCTGGTAATATGGCCTTTAAATTGTTTAACTTGGGTGAAATGTTTCAGTTAGCCTTCCACAAGCTTCTTACAATACATTGCTGGAATTTTAGCCCATTCCTCCGGACGGAACAGGCGTAAATGCGTCAGGTTTGTAGGACTTTGTGCTCGCGCACACCTTTTTCGGTTCTGCCCACAATAATTTTTATTATTTATTGCACCACTATAATACAGTACATTGACTTCATTGTCCTTAAACAATTTTGCCAAAATCAAAGTATAATTTGGTCATTGTTCATTTGGAAGAGCCATTTGTGGCCAAGCTTTAAATGCAAACTAAAACTTGCAAACTTCTGACTTCAACTGTATATAAAAAAGCAGTTGTAAACCCATAGACTTTTTATCAGAAATTTCTAAAACTGTTGTAAAGAGTAACATTAGATGATCTTTTCATAGCATCTGAACATTACCTAGACTAGAAGTGTGCATATGTATGTATAGTGAATAAGACAAATTCTCATTTGCATCAAGAAATCTCAAACATAGTTCTAAGAATCAGAAATCAAAACAATTTCAACACTAAAATAACTATAAAAAACTTCAGAGTAAAGCAAGTATTCTGTTCTAATGCCAATAAATATCGAAACCCACAAGCGCGTAAAGCTTACTTATCGCAGAGCTCCTTCCCCATAATGTGGTTTAAACTTTTGAGGAAGGACAGCGAGCTCAGAGTGGGAGAATGAAAAATCCTAACGCATCCCGTCACTGTCTTGATGAGGCCCAAGAACTTCTCCAGCTCGGATGCTATGTTGTCTGTAACACAGAGAAAGGACTAAAGTGCCACCCAGAATCTGACAACAAGTGTTTCATGTAGGAGTGAAGTATTATACAGATACTTACTGCCACGGCGGATGTCGATGCGCAGGCTGCCGTTAATAACCGTGCAGTCCTTCAGGGACTGTGCAGCGTCCACAGAGTCGATGTCTTTCCCTTCGCACACCTTGTCGCACAAGCCATCACAAGCGCTGCAGAACATGCTGTAAGGGAAAGAAACACTGCTCATATAGGGGGAATAAAATTAGACCTGTTATACAGGATGGACTAATCCTAGATCCATTTAATGCAACTTTTTTTTCCTTTTCTTTGAGCTCATTTTATCACTGCACTGAAGGAGGAACTTAAGGGCTTTTTCACATTAGGGGTCGTTTACGAGAACACTTGACCCCAAAGTCTGGTTCATTTGGATTAGTGAGAACACAATCCGAGTATTTTCTCTAATTTATAACTTAAGTATTTTTATTATTTTTTTTACTTTTGGATGACTTCTAGGCCACGCTGTATAACCATTTAATGCAATTTAGGCTATCTTTTGATTTTACACTATTAAAATTTCCTCTAGGAAGTAAAATGCTTTGAGCTCTCGCTCACCCTAATTGTGTGTATAGATGCATTATTTATGTCACTCCAAGCATGACAATTTTTGAAAGACGTATAACTTATTTATTACTGCTCTACTTTATTATCGCCCTCATGGCGGGCTGGGACTCCCCAACAATTCTGTCACGCCCTCATGGACACCCCTTATAGCAGCAGTTAACAAATGTTTGTTAGTAAAATTTCAGCCTAAATGATTTGCCTTAAGCACTCCGTTAGTGGCTTGAAGCAGGTTTGTACAAAATAAATGTATTATTAAGATGACGCTAAACACTTCACTCAGTAATCTGTCAGTAATTACAGGAAACCCCCTGTAAAGCCGCGACTAACCCGAGTTGGGAAACGCTGCCCTAAATCACACTACAGCTGTTTCTCCCTGCAGGGGATGTGGGCTGCACTGGAAACCCTTTGGCAGTGTAATTTGCTACGGCTCTAAACGTGTTACTCTGCTACCGGTCCTGCCACTCGTACCTTTCAACTGTACACAACACCATGACATGGAGATATGACAAGCAAGATGGTGACACACACATGCACGAACACACACAGAATAAACACTTATGCTGAGCCCAGGAATAGATGTTTGTAATGCAATACGTGCGTTAGAGGTATTCTGCAGCTCATGCTGTATAGTCACACCTTTACCGAGGCATGTCAGGGTGTTAACGTCTCTTAAACTGAAGGTAGAGACCTATAACTTTAAAGTAAACAGCATGTGTATCTGGACAGGAATGAATTAGCATTAATCACTAATTACATAGTAAAAAAATAAGACGCCCAGTGCTTTTCTTCGCCTATATGCAGTTTGGATAGCTATTGTGTTGTAACTGGCTGGCCTGCTCCCACACTACATTCCACTGCCTGTGCAATGACGGTAAATCATTTTAATCTTGATTTTGTAATAAAATTGCGTTTCATTTTAAACTCCCAGGCTGTGTGCTCTTTAAAAAGGCTGGTGGGGGGTAAGGGCAGTTAGCACATTCCCTCCGCGTGTTACACTGCCACGAGCAGCAGTTTATATAGACGTGCCACTTCAGGGCGTCTTTGAGGAAGCAAATGTCAAAAGCCCTCATTCTGTGTGATCGGGGGGAACTAATCACTAAATTAGGAGAAAATTGGGAGATACTGTAGATGCGGGATTGTATCTGCTTCAAAACTCAACTCCAAAAAAGTGAAAACTGATCATTTGTAAATACTGACAGGGGTACAATGATACAATGATGTGGAAAGCAGTGAAATAATTTATTATTATTGGAGGTGATTAGTAGCACTGTCGCCTAGCAACCTCTCATCTAGAATCCGGGTTCGATTCCCGCCTCGGTGTGCATAGTTTTCATGTTCTCCCCGTGTTTGGTGGGTTTCCTCCGGGTACTCCGGTTTCCTCCCACAATCCAGACATATGCAGATTAGGTTAACTGGCGTTCCCAAATTGCCCGTAGTGTGTGAGTGAGTGTGTGAACATATATATATGTGTGTGGGTGTGTGTGTGTGTGCCCTGTGATGGATTAACACCCCATCCAGGGTGTACTCCCGGGATAGGCTCCAGGCCCACGGTGAGTGATGAGTGAGTGTAAACATTACAAATCTGTCTAGATACATTTACTTACTTTCTATTTCCTTAAAATTTACAGATCTTAATAAGAATCCATAGATTCATACATCTTAATCTTAATCCATAGAATAAGAGATTTTAACACCCTGACATGCAACGATAAAAGGTGTGACTATAGAGCATGAGCTCTCAACGTCTATTCCTGGCTCAGCGTCCGTGTTTATTCACACTACTGGTCCCATGTCTTACAAAGCTGCACATTAGCAGGATCAGGGGCCAACTGATCTGCTGATCGTGTGGTATTTGCGTCTAGAGATGAAAATAAGTGGAGACTGGCCTCTTGTTTCACACCACTGGTTTAAAGACCAAAGGCTACGATCGGGCACCGGGCTTCACAGAAAGTGTCGGTTCATCACCGCTCTAGATGCTGCGTCACATGTCTGACTTACCTCTGACTGTTTTCACGGTTAAAACCAGGCGGGCACTCCATCATGCACTCGCCCTTGTGGATGACGAAGCGCTCGGAGTAAGACAGGTGGATCTGGGAGCACGTTTCTAAGGTGATGCAGCGCCAGCCCTCGAACATGTACGTGCCTGGAGGACATCGCTCCACGCAGCGACCTTCATGGGAGTAGTGCTGGCAGGCGGTGCAGGCCGTGGTACTGTCTGGTGCTGTGCAGCTGCCCAGGCACTGTGCATGGCAGCACTCTCCCGATTCCGTACATGCCCGCTGCCCACATTGCTCTGAGCACACTAAGGAGAGGGCAGAGAAGAAAAAAAAGAGAGAGAGAAGACAGAAAAAAAAAAGTTAGCGTTCACTTTAACAGCACCAATTCCCACTGCGATCTCTGATCTATCTAGTCCGTGTGTTCCTTGAGAGTTACAAGGGCAGCATAAGAACGAGGTGAGGATTTAAATAGACTTATAGATTTAGCTATCAAAGTGCAGCAGAGGCCACAACAAATCCACCGCAGTCATTTGAGAGGACTGTTTTGGTTTTGTCAGAGGCGCCAGCGGCACTGCGAGTGAACAGGAAAGCCAGATGTTTCTCTTACGAACCCAAAAGAAAAGGTGGTGCTTTTGCTTTTCAAAAGGATGAACAGAATTTAAGCAGCTTGCATTGTGCCTGAATGAGAAAAAAAAAAAAAAAAAAAACTGCAGCAGGAAGAGACACTGCATATTTAAACATTAGAGCTCCTAACAAAAACCATTTCCCGTGCACGTTCTGATCAAACAGCTTCAAACAAAGCAATGGTTACATAACACGGAGCTTAATATGCAGCTCACTGATCTACAGCAAATCCATACGCATTCTTTCTGTAAGTTTATTTTGTTTCTTCTCGTTGTTATGGAACCATGAAGGAAAGGAAAACATTAGGAAATTACACGTGATGTTAAAATGAAGTTGGCGCAAAGTATGTGATTTGATTAATATTTAGTCTGCAGTAAATAAACTATCATTTCCTGAAACACAGAGACTAGTCCATCCCTATACTTGGGTTTAAACTGGTGGTACATTTGCATAAGAATCATTCTTAATTTCACACACGTGTTGTTTAAGGCCTACACAGGTTCTACATTCGCACTCAATTGATACATAAGCAGCATTGTTCGACAAACCCGCTTGCGTATCTTGTATACATCTGGAGGATTAAAAGCCCTGTCCTCGGCTGATGCAGACAGCTGTTTCTCTGAGGACTCTTGTGACTTCAGTCGCTCAATAGTTCAGGACTGGAGTTTCATACAGTCTACCTGGGCCTCCAATAACGAACTGGACTCCATATTAACGTAAACACATCTCCTGTTATACTGAACTTCCAGTCTCACACAGTATGACTGCAGATCAATCCCTGCTATCCGTTTCACCCAAATGAGGATGGGTTCCCTGTTGTGTCGGGTTCCACTCAAGGTTTCTTCCTATTACCATCTCAGGGAGTTTTTCCTTGCCACTGTCGATGTCGTCCTCAGCTTGCTCATCAGAGACAGTCTTATAATTTTGATTCATACTCGTTCACAACTTACATAATTATTTTGATTGTGTAAAGCTGCTTTGCGACAATGGCAATTGGTAAAAGCGCTATACAAATCAAACGTGCCTAATATGAAAATGTCTTTAATTTCTAAGGACGTCCTAAAGCACTATCACCGTAGGATAAATGTGGCAGCCACTTGTGGACACAGGCTGCTGGGGGGGCATTGTTGTTGGAGACAAAATGGAGACACTGTTGTAAATAATACAAGATGCTGCAATGTTTCTTCTTTTTGGTGTCCAAAAAGCAGCTTTTCATAATTTCAACAGGGAATATTTGATCCCTAATATATATTAGGGATGGGAATCACCATAATCGTCCTGGATTGATAGAAAACGTTTTTGATTTTGTTATGGTGTACTCTAAAACTAAAATCAAACATGAATAATTCACTCGAGAACGTTCTCTAAAAGATTAGTTCTACACTTAGGTTAACAATACAAAATAACTTTTTTATACTGTTAAACCAATACAAAAAAGTCTAATTATTTGGTAAATAGACTAAACCAAAATAACAAAAGGCAAAAATTTTTACTGAGCAGCACGGTTCATCAAATTATTCTCTACTCCCATAAAGGATCCTGTGCCAGCACCAACTGTAGGATTAAAGAAGAACTACAACCGTATTCAATTTAAAAAAAGAATTAATATTCGCAAGGTGTTAGGTTTAATAAGATGCCCAAATTATAAAGTTTGTAAAGAATTTTAGCTTGATGCGTCTGCCGCACTTTGATACTCAGGCCCCCAAACACGCACACGGAGGACAAACACACACGCATACATGACTCAGAAGTTCTCTGTTTATCATCAGCAGAGAGAGAGAGAGAGAGAGAGAGAGAGAGAGAGAGAGAGAGAGAGAGAGCATATTCAAGCTTCTGACCAGGTGCCGTGTCATTAAGATGTGAGAGTCATAGAGAGACTCATTTTACTGGTTAAACAAAGAGGTGTTCCAGTGGACACTATTTGGAGATATTTGTATGTTTATTCATCTGAACACAGGACATAGTTATAGGAAGTGTTACTTTATAAGGAAACACGATGAAGGAGTTGTTTCATAGGCACAGAGGCATGCGGAAAGATCATATATTATATTACACTGGACGAGAACAAACATACGGTACACACTAATGTATCTGATTTCACATTAATGAACGGAATTTACATTAAAAGGAAGACAGCAGGGTCACAACAGACGGGGGATGACTTGGCAAAATGTTACTAATAAGACATTCGGGCGAGACGTCCATGGTATACCAGTTAAAATCAAAACATGTACAGTATATATAAGCTCATTCCAGATTCACAGGTAGTTTGCTTAATCTGATGTTTTATTTTAAAAAAAGGGGAAGACTATGGATTTTATTATTTTTTTTCCACCTAAAATTCATAACTGCATATTTTGGTGATAAAGTGCGGAGCTGCAACACAGAAAGCTCAGCGGGTCGGAGGTTTGTGACTATTTTCAGTATCCTTCAGCCTTTTCCTTGGCCTCCCGATCTCTCCTTAATGATCGTCCTCTCGGGTGTCCCGCATGTACGGATCTAAACACTTGCAGCCACGGGGAGGCAATTACGGATTAATGCTCTCTGGATGACACAGAGAAAAATACTGCATGCTGCAGAAAGCAGTGTTTATAAAAACGCCGAAAAAGCACAGCCCGCAGGCTAAACACCAGGGTTTCTTCCTCCTCATTAGGGTCGAGTTCCACCTTACACACAAATCCAGTCCACAGATTCCACTGAGCCAGAACTACCAACCAGATCCCTCGCTATCATTCTAAATAAGAGCGCATTGTAAAATAAGAGAGAGAGAGAGAGAGAGAGAGAGAGAGAGAGAGAGAGAGAGAGAGAGAGAGAGAGAGAGAGAGAGGAAAAACTGATTCAGGTCAGAGCACCAGCAAGAAAAACACCATCTTTAGCACAGAAATGGCCTAGATTTAAATGAGCTCCTGATGAACATCGCTCTCACGATATCCAGCAGCATTAGTGACACACTGTGAGCTCAGATATCAACTCAGGTGACACCAAGATTGAAAGGAGGAAGGGGGGGGGAAATGAAGGAGAGAGAGGAGAGAGAGAAAAAAAAAAAATCCACCGTGGCGAATGAGATCGTCCGACAATTGCCCTCACAACACACTCCCTCTCAGTTCATGTGAACTCAGATGACCCCTGGAGGATTAAACCCAAACAAAGTGCCGAAGCGTCATCTTGCTGTAATGAAGGAGCTGTTGTGTGTAAATTCCTGACAGTGGAGCTCTAGTGGAGTTCTCCCCAGAAACTTTCCTATTGTTAATATATAAGAGGGCGATAAACAAGCGTTCTCTTGGCATTAATGATTTTGTGTGCGCGTGCGTGTAAACCTCACACAAACCCTTTCGGGCAAAACTTGACTAATTTAAATATTAAAGTCGATGACGGCATACAGTATGGAAATACTGCTGTGCTGAGAAGTGACACAGAAAAGGTCACTTTGAGTTCTGCCTCATGTGTTTTGGTGAATTATAAACTGGATATCAAATATCTGTAAATCAGCTAAAGTAGTCGATAGTAGTGTTAATTTTGTCAGCCATTTCCAATTTTAGTCTTAGTCCTGGGATAAATGTTCCTTTTAGTTATCACCATATTTAATCAATCTTATCCTATTTTTGTTTAGTCACGTTTTAGTCGACTAAAAGTCTTGGACATTTTAGTCTAGTTTTAGTCAATGAAAATGTAACCTTTTTGCAAAAAGATTATGATTAATTAACCCTACAGTCAATCTAGTCTAGCCAAAAGCCTTTTTAAAGGTTTTTCCACAAAATAATCGTAACATTTTAACATGTATCTTTCCATCCTGATGTTTTCAGCTAATTATATTTATTTTAATGAAACTTCACTCATGCATACACACATGAAACACTGGCATACACTTTGTGATACATCATGATAGTCTTATCTTTTTTCATCAACGATATTACATGCTGATTTCACTATTACTTCACTGATATCAGTGACGTCTCATCATCACATATTTGTCAACAAATATTTCACGTCATTATTTTCATTGACGAAATTAACACTAGTAGAGATTAAATTAAATTCCAAGATATTGCGGATGTCTACTTCAGGGATTAAAAAAAAATCTTTTATCATTTACGTCATAATATGAGCGGCGTTTAAGTTAAACCGGGACCTCTGATGAAATTTCTCATGAGTGAAGGCATAAATTTACACAAGTACAGTAACGAGTCTCTTAGTCGCAGTAAAAAACTGGAATGGTGCAAACATTTTAAACAAGTCCGTACGTCCCCGAATGAATATCCTGGCCGACGTGGCTTGGAGTCCACTGCAATAATTTCTGTGAACATTCAGCCAGCGGAATGCCTGATCCTTGAGAATTGATAACTTGTGGAAGAGACGCATCTCTGTCTGTGGGAACGCTATGCACAACGAAAACTATCTACCTGGATGGAATCTAAACACTAGTGAAATGCTTAATTAACAGAAGTGCATTAAGTGTAGCAGGGGATTATATAGAGAAATAAAGGTAGTTTTTACTTCCATGACTGTGTTCAGTTATTCGATTTATGTACAATCAAAAGTCCTGGTTTGACTTGAATGACCCATATACGTTACAATTTTTTTTTCCTACAGCAAAACACAAATAAATTTACTTATATAGATATGAAATGAAGCAGCAGAGTTTTTTCTTCTTCTTAAAAAAAAAGGCAACACTACTTTATTCCTAGCAAACGATTCACAAACTATGCATAATTGATACAAGCCTAAAAGAAATCATGACACTGATGATATTTGCATCACATCACCCACATCTACCTGCCCTGTCATGTCTCAGGATAATCGTTGTGAGCTGACTACAGCGGAAACAGCCGAAAGAGCTATAGGAGGGGCGAGCGCGAGAGTAATAACAAAAGCGTGATCAAGGGTTAGAGGTTGTTAGAATGTAGATAACCTTGAGGCGAGTTCCAGCAGGCCAAACAGAGATTTAAAAAAAAAAAAAAAAAAAAAAAGGACGATGCAAAGTGGAAATTTTCCACAGGAGATGTTTGTTACTTCTCAAAAGCTTTTTTTTTTGTGTGTGTGTGTGCATGAGGCAGCTGCTGAAAAAAAAAAGTAGGAAGATGTGACCATGATAAAACATGAGTGCAAAATACCTGCATTTTAATCCTGTATCCCAGTTAAAGGAACGAAACAAAGAACAATTGTTACAACACGCACAAGTTTTTTTTTTTGTGTGTCAGCGATAGAGGGGGAATTTCCACAAGGATGATTCGGAGTATTATTAAGAAAATCTCCACAAACAATTACCGTAAACAATCCCAGGTTATATACAGCATTACTGCCTCCCCACTGCTTTATAACTAAACTACACAAGCAAAAGTATGTGGACAACTGACTCCCACTCCAACTGAACATCTGGTTCTTCCTTAAAGTTTTGACACAAGGTTAGATGCACAGAATTGTCAAGGATGTCCTAGTATTAGGATTTCCCCTCAATGGAGGCTCAAAACCTGTTCCAACAGGACAACACCCCTGTACACAAAGCAAACTCTATGAAAACATGGTGTGCCACAGATAAAGTGGTGGAAATTTCAAGCTCACTGAACACTTTTCTTTCTTTTTTTTTTTTTTTGAACATTGAACTTATTCTAGGACTCCTTCCCTGACCTCACTAATGCTCTTGTGGCTGAATGATCACAAATCCACCACAGCCACACTATAAAATCTAGTTGAAAGCATTTTCAGAAGAGTCGAGTAGAGGGGGAAAAAAAAGAGACTAGATCTGTACTGAGATGTGCAAAAAGCACATATAGCTGTGAGGATCAGGTGTACTTTTTCCATAGAGTACCCTTACAGAGAGGTGACTATGAAAGAACATGTATGGAATTGTTTAGTAAACAAAAAAAAAAAAAAAAAAAAAAAGTGTTAAACAAGCCAGAATACGTTTTATATTTTGCATTATCCAGAGTAGCATTAACCAGATTTAGCTTTGATGCCAGGTTGGCGCACTTATGGCATTCCCATCAGGTTCACGAGGTAGTCACCTGGAATGGTTTTCAGTTTACTGTACATATGTGCCTTGTCAAGAGCCTCTTACCTTTTTAATGTGCTTTGGATGCTCAATTGTCTTGTGCAGACAAAGTGTGGGTACAGACTAGACCTATTAGTGTTACTACAACTACTGTACGGATCCATATTATGGCAAGAAACACTCAGTTAAGTAAAGAGGAAAGACAGTGCATCAACACTTGTGAAGGAAAATGAAGGTCAGTCGATCTGAAAAATCTCTCGAACTTTGAACGGATGCCTAAGTGCCCTCGCCAAAACCGTGATACGATGATAAAACTAATTCTAGTCCTGGGGACGTCCTGGGAGAGCTACCTCTGCTGCAAAACAATACGTTTTATTAGAATGACCTGACTCAGAAACCTCAGACTTGCAGCACCTCAGGCATGTTTCAACATCCAATGTTCAGAGGAGGCTACGTGAGTCAGGCCTTGATGGTTGAATTGCGACAAAAGAAACAATTATCTCGGAAGAACAACAAACAGGAAAGACTTTCTTGGGCCAAGAAACACGAGAAATGGACATGAGATCAGTGGACAACTGGCCTTTAGTCTGAGGAGTTTTGGTTCTAACCACCATGTATTTGTTATAGACGTGGAGAGGGTGAACAGACGGTTCCTGAATGTGTGCTTCCCACTGTGAAGCATGAAGGAGGAGGTGTGATGGTGTGGGGGTGCTTTGCTGGTGAAACTGTTGGTTACTTATTCAACATTGAGGGCATACTTAACCAGCATTTTATGCTATGTTATGTAAGAGCCATTTGTCCAACAAGGACAGTGATGGAGTGTGCTGTCTCAGATGACCTGGCCTCCACAATCACCCGATCTAAATCTAATTGAGATGGTTTGGGATGAGCTGGACCGGAGCGTGAAGGAAAAGAAGCCAACAAGTACTCAACACCTCTGGGAACGCCTTCAAGATAGTTGGAACACCATTTTAGGCAAAGGAGCCAAAAAATAAAAATAAAAAACAATGAATAAGAAGGTGTGTCCAAACTTTTGACTGCTACTGTACATACACCTGAGGGTTAACAGTATTGCATATGGTACTACCCATGAAAAATGTATATAAGACTTGAACTCTGCTATACTGCAGGCCTTATATTAGTCTCACAGTGCACTAGATGAATCATTTATTACATCAGGAACATGACATTGTTGTTTCTTGTACAGAAAAATGATACTGGCCCGGTATCAGATGTTGCTGTGGCAGAAATCCTGGAAAATGTTCAAACATGACGTTCTCTGTTTTGACTTACATGACAATCTGCCAATAACACTCTTGAAAGTCTCTACTTCAAGAACATAAATATATTTCATCATCCTGAAATGTTTTGCCTCGCCTTGCCTTGCCTTGGGTGTCTCGCCTGCAGATATTTGGTTGTGTAAGAAGGAGCCAGTTTAACAAACACATTGGTATAAAAAAAAACGTCAGTCTGCCTAGATATGTCTACGAGCTTGATCTTCCTCATACAGCCGAGGTCATACTCCAGTCCAGTTACTCTGCAAAAAAACAACATCATGATGCTCATGTTCATCACCAATTGGAACAATCCGATTGGATGAGAGGCACTGGGAGGTTTGGTTATATACATTACTCTACGTCCCAGGTCTTCTAACAATCATTAATTACACTAATTGTTGGTCACAGTATGGGTGAGATGTATTAGGTCGGTACTGTCCGCAGTTTTGAGGAGAGAGCAGCTACCTGTCAAAACCACATTCAAAACAAGGGAAGAACTTTCAGCAAAAAAACTAAACCAAAAACCCACACATTGTCAAGTTGAACAACACTTTCCCCTTAATAACTGCTTCTAAACTGTTTCAAATGGCTTTCATGATGGTTTACTAACTAAAGTTACAAAGCGAACTAGATTCTAACACAAGGCTGAATCCCAAATCTCTCTCTAACTCATAATCAAGAGCACTACTTGGAGTGTGGGACAAGGGATTGTAAGTGCACTAGCTTTCACTTTAACATTATCTGGGAATCAACCCCAAAACCTAAAAAAGATAACATAGCTGATAGTCTAAAGTGGAATAAGTTGAAATATAAAGAGAAACTTAAAATAATTATTGGACTGTCCCCAACCTCCATGGTTTATTCTCCTCATCTTCTGGCTAAATAATACAGGTAAGAACTACTTTCACTCCTGGTGAGTACACGACTCTTGGTCGCTAACTGTCGGTCGGTCATGGTTAGTTAGTTCTGACAGGTGACATGCTGGCGGAGCAAAATATCTGGTTAAATTAACAAAACTCTAAATCTGTTTATGATAAATTGTGTACATTTGTGGAACTGTTGTATAAGAGCAATAATACACTTGAGGTCGTGCTGGATGCTGTGATCAGTCCGAGTGCTGAAGACATCACAGCTGTCCTGATGTATGAAACCATTAAACCATGGAACACTATTAGGAATACCTACACATGTACTTATTCATGCAGTTATCTAAATCGGCTAATTATGCTGCAGCGGTTCAAGGCATCAAATCATGCAGATACAAACCAGCGGTTTAAGGCTACGGTAATGGTCACACCGATCATCAGAATAGGGAAAAATGTGAGCTCAGTGATTTTGACAGTGGAATGAGTGTCGGTGGCAGGCAGGCTGGTTTGAGTATTTCTATAATTGTTAAGCTCCTGGGATTTTCATGCACAACAGTCTCTTGAATTTACTCTAAATGGTGCAATAAAGAAAAACATCCAGTAAGCAGCAGTCCTGCAGACGGAAATGCCTCGGTGACTGACGGGAGAATCGAGCTGACGAAAATGCTACAGAAGCACAGAAAACCACTCTGCACACATGTGGTGAGCAGAAAAGCATCTCAGAATATAAAATACATCGGCACTTCAGGGGGCTTGGCTCCACTTCTCTCAGCTAAGAACAATGTGCACAGGGATACAGAAACAGCATACTCTCATGCTCTGAATACACATACTCTTTTGGGCCACAATGTTTATGTTCTTACTTTATTGGGAGGCAAAATTACACTTGACATCGCTACCAAGAAAATGTCTTCCGAGCAAATTTGTTTAGTCAACATCCTGTATTTAACGGATGTTGGAAATGTTTAACTTTCCAACAGAGCTGCTATACTCCCAAAGCCTTCTGACGATCTCTTGGCATCGACTAATTCCTTGACGTGCTCCTCAAACGAAACTTTACTTTCCGTTGCGTCAGACTGTGCAGCGCCGTGGAAGTCGCAGGAGAAGTTGAAAACCGTGAGCTACAACTCATGTTAAGCTTCGCATAACGTGCGCTGCATTCCCTCTCGAGTCCACTTTGGCTGATCATTTTAAAGTGCCGCCCGACTTTTACACGTTTAAAGCCCAATTCGAACAGGCTGTTCATGGTAGGGGCTTTTGTAGCTTGTTTGTGGCGCCACAAAATAAAATTAAGATTAGAAGAGTTAAAAAAAATATATATTTTCCTTAGCCAACACATAACGGGGGAAATCACTGTATAATATTTGCTCTAAAGCTTCCAGGAAATTGTACACATCTACATAATGCACAATATAACTCTGTATCCAAAAACTGCCTTATATTACAAAAAGGCATTTTTGGGGGAAAATTCCCTTTTCAGTCATTTTTAGGCAGTTAGGTGGGTCTCCAGTTTCAACATGAGAGGAAAAATCCTGCTTTTTGTCCTTTTTCCATTTGTGTATTATTGGCAAGGACTTAAACAAGCCAATAATTTATTTATTTTTTTTACCCCTGTTGTGAGCTCATATAAGATGATACTCTCCTCCTGCACGTTTCTCAGCTCTTTCTGCTGTTCTCTGGGGTGTGGACCGGCAGTATTTCAGACACTGAAACCGACCGAGGTGGGAATTGAACCCTTGACCCTGGAGGTGCGAGGCGACACTACTAACCACTACGACGTCGCGTCGCTGTGTAAACTTATTAAAATTTTTTTTTTTTTTTTTTTTTTGTGGCATCCGGTGCGAGTTACCCAAGAGGTCGGGTTGTTGGCTCGATGCCCGATTGTCATTCACACACTATGGACAATTTAGATGAAGTAAACTGACAAGTCGGACAAATTGTATTACCCCAAAGTGTAGCAGTTAAGTTTGATAGAAACCTCAAAACAAGGTTTTCAACAGAACCTGGGATCTGTTCAACCCTGGTGATTCATCCACCGGTCAAGACCTTGTGGTCTCCCTGGACAACAATCAGATCACTTCTTCTGTTACTGCCTGCAATCTTGGGGTAACTCTGGACGATCACCTGTCTCTTTCCCCACACCTTGCTAACTCCCATCGCTCCTGTCGATTTCTTCTTTACATCATCAGAAGAAATCACCTATTTCTTTCTTCACAGGCTACTCAGGTGTCTGTTCAGTCTCTGGTTATTTCAAGAACGGACTACTGCCAGGTCTGCCTCTGTCCACCAGTCGACCTCTGCAGCTGATTCAGGTCTCATTTTCAACCTCCCCAAGTTCTCCCACTTCTCCGCTCCCTGCACTGGCTTCCTGTAGCTGCTCGCATCAAATTCAAAACCCTGATGCTCGCCTACAAAAACTAAAAACGGCCCAGCACCCACTTACCTCTCAGCTCCAATCGCACCTCGCACCGCACCACCACATTCCCCTCCGATCCTCCAGCACTGCTCGGCTACCTCTATCTCTCAGTACTCGAGGAAGATGTGCATCTAGACGCTTTTCTGTTCTGGCACCCGGGTGGTAGAATGAGCTTCCTCTAGATGTCCGTACAGCAATCTTTAAACGACAACTCAAGACGTACCTGTTTCTTCAGTACAAAAAAATTCCTAACAGTGTTAGGCTGACTGATGCTACTTAGATAGTAACCTAGTAACCCAGTGCACGGATCCAATGTCTTTAAAGCATTTTGTAAGTCGCACTGGATAAGAGCCTCTGCCAAATGCCCAAATGCGAATGTAATTCTCTTTACTGTTCTCGGGCTTAAAAAACAGCTTTGATACTTCACTAACTGTACAGAAGTCGGAAGAACGGAGAGAAAAAAAAAAAACAAGCGTGAAAACAATCCAAGTTGTACTCTTGAGATTACAAGACAGAAAAATAACAGTACATGTCCTCACTTGTCTCCTGCGTTCTGACATCTTTGAAAACTCTCCAAAAGGCAATAATAATCAGACACAACAGAATTCCAGAGACCAGAGTTTACACTAAACATTTAGTAAAATCTGTCGGCATGCTGGCACGTATTTTCGTCATAACAATATGTCACAAATTGTTAGGGAAACCAAAAATGTGATCTATTCATTGCAAGTCATCCAAAGTCACAGCTGAATGCAGACAAAAACCGGGCTGTAAATCACACTTATATTACCATATTTGATCACAATCGTTTGGTCTGTGTGTGTGTGTGTTTTAGACTGGTGTGAATGCCCCAAAAGAAGCAATGTAATTGGTCATATTTCCCAAACTATTAACAAGTCGGTCTTTTACACCATAAATAAACAAACAACAGTTAGCAAATAAACAAACAATCAATCACCAGGTGTGAACAAATCAGATTAGCTAGTTCACCGGGAAAAAAAAGGAACAGCTCGTGTGCTGCTCAGTGCCATGTGTTGGTTGGCAGGAGACAGGACTGGGCTACGAAATGGCAGCTCGTTATCTCTGAACAGATTTGATCTCTGACGGTTTTAAAAGTCATTAGCCAAAGTTCCGGCTCGGAGACGTGACGCTCGCGTGTAATCGTACCTGGCCAGCAAAGCGTGAACTTTAGTTTTTCTGCAGACGTGCGCGGCTATGTGCAGTAAACACGAGAGACGTATGACAGCTTTTACGCTTGGCTTGGCTTGGTCAGTGTTTCCATACCTGCATGCTTCTGGATCATGGTGTGATCCACCACCAGCATAATATCGCAAACTAACCATCAACCTCCGGTAAAGTTTTGCAAAGGTCAGTATAGAGTACGGTTGTGAGGAAGGACATATTACTGAGAGGATTTCTTTTATGTGACAGGGGAAAAAAAAAAAAAAAAAAAGATTCTAATCTGACTGCCTGCATTACAGGAAAAGCTCATGTGATGCGCACCTTTATTTCGCTGTCCATCAGCTCTCTCTCTCTCAAAAACACACACACACACACACACATTCAACAAACTGTAAATCCAATCGGAAACACAGAATTTTTAATTCATTTTAGCAAACGCTTTAAATCTCCGTGGCCTGCTGAAAGTAATATGTAAAAGCGGCTTTCATAGAACAAGCGTCTTTGCTCATACCTACACAAAATACACACACACCGGCAACCAACAGCATCATGGCACAAACAGTAGAGCCATGGAACGCGGACCTCAAATCTTTTATTTTTAGTCAACAGCGTCACCTCGGCCTCGCTTCCCTATTAATTCAGGAAATTCTCCAAGTTCATTTGAGGTCTGTGCAGCTCTGCTGATCTTGGCTGCCACAAAGCAGCATGTCTAAGGAAATCAGGTTGCACTTGCTGGCACAGTGTGTCCTCTGCCTCTCTTCTTCTCTCTCACCTTCCTTAAACTGAGTTCACGTGAGGAATTAAAGACAAGAAAAGATTTTTATTATTTTTTAAAAGGATTTACAAAAATAATAATAATCAAATCAAGTGAAATTTCATCATCACTAAAACCTTTTTTTTTTTCCTTGCGTAAAAGAAAATGAAACACAAACAGCTGTCCTAACTTCCTGTGTCAAAAATGAAAATACACACTGAGGTTCAAGCTCAAGTTTCCTCGTCATTTATCTCCTGTGGCAGGGTGTCGCTCATCATCAACCAGAGAGCCTGTAGCTGCACGGAGAAATGAAGCGCACTATAAAGGTGGCAGAGCATTGTAAGGCTCGTGTCAAGTCAATGGATTTAAAAGACAAAAAAAAAAAGACAAAAAAAATCCGGAAAAGCATCTGCGGCTAATGTTAAGCAGCCTCACTACTGGAAAACACAGCAAAACATTTCCACTGACATGTTGAGGCATGGACGATCAAAAAAAAAAAAAAGGGGGGGGGGGGGCCGAAAAAAACAAATTATAG
>JAQQZT010000007.1:19736897-19770380 GCA_030068275.1 Clarias platycephalus | reverse complement strand
TATATATAAGGTTTTCAATTTAGAAAAGGAATAGTTGGAGTGCTGGGTTTGTGCCATGATACGACCACTTTTTAAGATTGCATTATCAGATTGTATTAAAAAAAACAAAAAAACTACATGATTGCATTGTTGACTAAACATTTGTTAGTCCAGAACCAAATACTTTAGAACCTGAATCCAGTTGCTTTGATACTGTAATGAGGCCTATTTTTAAATTTAATTAGCATTATTATAGGGTGCAAGTGAGACATATTAGCACCTGACAGCTTCAAGAAGATCAAAATTCCTAACAAATCTACACTTTGTGGCACTGAAAATGAGAACTAATAACCCATCAATGTAATCCATCTGTTACTACATGCACTTTCTATCTATTAGCAGTCAGCACACCTGTATGGTCAAAGCTATAATCTTGATAAATTTTTAAATAAAACTGTTAATTAGCCTTAGTTTTTCTTTCTTTCTTTTTTTTTTATGGTTTTTTTTTTTGATGGGGGGGAGGGGGGGTTCTTATTAAATATTATCATCAGAAACTAAATGAAGTGTGTGTATGCTCAAACCAAGTAGGTACATACTGCCACCTGCTGTATCGGAGAGCGTATAGGAGAATAGGGGGCGCGATCGTTCCTGGGTACAGTACAAATAATTCGTTCCTACAGTGTAAATGCCATAGTTGTCAAGGCTCAGCATCTCCATCTGTCCAGTTGTGTGTTCTGCAGCAGCATGGCAATCTCAAGTCTCATTTTATTTAAAAATAAAAAAGAGAAGGCAATACAAGCTATGGCGTACATTACATCAATGTCAAGCACAACCTGCCATTCTAGATGTGTATGCACTTGGCCATCTCTTCAGCGCTTGAGAGATATTTATCGTAATGATGTTACTTATTCTCTGTGCATGATGCTTTGTAAATGATCATTTGGGATATGACTTGGGGAAATTCAGGCATGCAGTGAGGAAAACAAAAATACGGATGCCTCCAAGAGCCTGTGGAAGTGCCTTTGTTTCTGTGTGCTCTATCAGAGAACATTAAGCTCATAAAACTGCAACTGCTCACTTCACACATATGTGCAACATTTTGTCCTGAAATTATGGTACAGCAATGATAGTGAACCATAGCTTAGCAGCAAGCTAGCCAGTGGGCAAATACAAGCTGAATTCATTACTAGCGATTACTTTGATGTTGGTGATTAACTTCTCAAAATGAATTGTATGATTAGTCTTATACATTAACCCAGTACTGTGTCTGTATGTTAACTGACCAAGAGGATATCCCGCTATTAACTAAACTTAAAGTAGAGAAGGAGGAACGTAGACTGTTCACGGTGTGGGCAGCCATGTTGATTAGATGTCACATTGTATACAAGAAAGGATCACAATGTAAAAGTTGAAATTTCAAGTTGCAGTTATATTTTTAACTGTTTGTATCTGTTGCAACTTTGCAGCATTTTCAAATGCAGCATTTTTCCTTTGATTAACCAGACTGTTGCACCATTTATACAAGGTGTCTGGAATGCGAGTAGGAAGCCGATTCACACCTCCATCAGCATACAATATGAAAACTGTAGTCAGACAGCCCTTAGCCAGGAAGTCTGTTCTATATAAAGTCTTTTGTGACAACCATGGACATGTGTTCTGAAAGTCTGATCAAACACCTTTCTCAGAACACCTTCATCTTTTTGAACTTTTTCTCACGTAGCACTGTTAAGCAGCTCCACACGCTTAGAGAAGAGTGTCGAGATTAACTTGCACTTCTCTATTAGCGACACAGAGGGAGGAGCTGTAGCATCTGGCCCAGTCAGTCCGCTCATGCACAACTTTATTCTCCTGGACAATGGATATGGACATTGCAAAGAAATCAATTACAGTTATAATATAGAAATAAAAAAGCTTTGATATTAATTTGTAGCTGGAGATGACTCAAGACTGATAGGATTTTGCATTTTGAAATGCTTTTCTGATAACCACGGTTGTAAAGAGTGATTAGTTGAGTTATACTGTAGCCACCCTGTCATCACAAACCATTTCAGTCATTCTCCTTCTACTGTTTTTTCCCCCTACTGTTCTGTGTACATAAACTCTAGAGACTGTTGTGCATGAAAAAATTACTCAAATCAGACTGTCTGGCACATTTTCCTATTTTGGGGAATATTAGTGAAGTAACTCTGACGCTCTTGTCCTGTATCTGATCGACATGCATTGCACTTATATGCAATAGTAGACAAAAGGTTTCCAGAGAAACAGGACATGAAGTTCTTTATTAGCAGTGAGCAAATGACCTCCTACACACTCAGAAGCACTTTGCTTGCACAGCTGATTAGCAGGGCAATCTCTGTATTCTTTCTCTGGGTACTCATCACACTATGGCCATATTTCAGGATTACTATCTTTTACCTCATTGTCTGTTAACAGCCATTGCAATCCTGATTGGAGTGGCTCACAAGAGCTCACTGAATTGTTTAATGAGACTGAAAAAGATGTGAGTCATATGCTGTGACCTTCACGGTCACGGAATAGTAACCCAAATAAATGCCAGTGGGAAATTTTGGAGCTAGACATTATTTGCCATGACCCGCTATCACCAACAAAGGAGTTCTTTTTTTTTTTTCTCTCTCTAGAGATGTTTCACAGACTTGTAGGATCTATTACATGCTTCATTGAAACTGTTCTGTTAAAAGCTGGAAAACCTTAGTCATTTTACATTGTAAAATGGAAACGAACAACATAAAATGACTAAAAAAGGTTTTCTTTACCAGAATAGCTTCAATGAGGAGTGCATCATTAATTCTGCCCTGAGATTACAACACTGGGACAGGACATAGACGAGACAGACAGCACAGATGGACAGAGGAAGTGTTGTGTCTGGGAACAGCTGCAGGTTTGTCGACTTGAAAGGTGTACTGTTTTGAAAGACTCATCCTCAGTCCCCGCAGACCCACACCTCCCGAGTGACACCAAAGGAGCAAGTTGCATTGCTGCAGGCAAATTTAAGCAAAACTAAACTTGTTTAAATTCATATTCGAGTGTAAGTAAATCATTTCGATTTCCCCGGAACTAAAAAGCCCTCTGGAGGACTATCAGAGCTCGCATTCTCCGTAATCCGCTTTCAGCTCAGTAGGAAGCCAAGATATTAAGTCTTGCATTTCAGAGAGATGTCCTGCTGGGTTCGGTGCTTGACTTTGTTTACTAAACAGCAGCATTAGAAGAGCTACATGGTGAGAATGAGTTTACTGTCCTGCCTGTCTTATTTTTTATCTCACCAGGGGACCTTCCTTCGAGGTGCTAATTACAATGTGATATTACCGTCACCCACCTGTCTGTCATTAGGATGTCAGGCCTGGGTTATAGATTTAGATTTTAAAACTTTAAAATGATACCAGATAGAAAAAAAGAACAAAGATGATTTATGAACTTTTTGCTTTTATTTGACCAAATATTTCGCAATTAATAAATAAAGTTGTACAAAATACAAAAATATAAATAAGAATATAAAAGCATTCACTATTTACAAGCTTTACAGTATTCACAACATTGCATAACTGAAGTCCTTCAATAAAAATGTCCCCCATGCCAGTTAGCACTGTCCATAATAGCAATACTGCTGTTGGGGAATCCAATAATCCTGAGTTGGAGACGAAGTCAAGCTGGTATCCTCTGCATTCTGTTGTATTAAAGAAAGAGATTACATATTAGTCATAATAAGTACCAACTTGTTAATACTTAAGCACATTTCTTAGGTCATTTGCAGGTAAGGGAGATTTTAATTTTAGGTACATACCTGACAATAAGGCATATTGAAGACCTCCTGTGTGGCGAAGCTTGGTGTTTGTGGAGAAGCCTGGTTATCATAGAAAGCTGGCATGTTTGCAGTTTGAATTGGCGCCGAATGATTCCCATGACCTGTTTCTTCTTGCCCAAGCTCCAGCTGAGCTGACAGGTAGGAAATGTAGCGGATGGTGAGGCGCAGAGTGTCAATCTTGGTCAGCGTCTGTCCAGCAGGAGCCACTGATGGAGGCAGGTAGGTCCTGAGATGGTGCAATGCTTTGGTCAGGTCCCTCATCCTGAGCTTCTCCCGTTCGCTCGCACTCTGGCGCTTCAGCCCAGGGAACTTCGACCGTGGTCGTCCGGTCCTCTTGCCCACCTTGCCTTTTTGCTTCTCTTCTTGGTCACTGTTGTTTTTCTGAGAGAAGATCTCTGGAAAGCTCTCCTGTCCTGATGCATAATGCAAAGTTGGTGGAGAGAAACAGCAGGAATCGGTGGAGGAAGCCGGTGAGAGGCTGCTGGAGGCGCTGTAATAGCCGGCATCGGAAGCAGAGAAGCTTTGCTCCAAGATGCCCTCACAGTGAAATAGAAACTCGGTGTTATCCTGAAGCTGGATAAGAGAGCTGGAGACATCCATGGTTGCTTGGAGTGAGGAAAGGTCTTGAGGAGAGGCTGTGAATCTGTCTACTGATGCTGGAGCAGAATGGAGCTCTTGTATATATCCTTTATGAGGTGTGAGGTGACACCTCTTGGAGCTGTTCTCAGGCCAGAGAGGAGAGGTGACACCACAGGCGGGGGTCCATGGGAAAGGGCAGCTCATCCAGGCTCAAGGCTGAGGTGTGAGGACTGCAAGAAACACCTAGCAACTGATCCTCACGACTAGGAAAATTACTGAAAGTAACGCTTCAGATTGAAAGTTTGGTATAAATATAAAACATACTATGTTTGGTGGCCTTATAGTTATTCAAGAAGATTCAAATAACCAAAATGAATATTCAGGTGTCTAGATTGTTTCAGATTTTTTACAGTTAGTAGTAAATAAAGTAGGACCTGTTCAGTTTGTTAGATATTATAATAATATCTCATTGTTGTTTCATGCACAGCGTACGTAGTACTGACTTGCCCTATGGTTCTGGCACAGGGGTTCTCAAACTTTTTGCAGGCAGGGATATCTTTTGGGATGTAATTGTAAAATAAATTCCATACACGTCCACAACATAGATTAATTTAATAACTAGAATGTTCATTTAAATATTTGTCTTATTATTGAAATGTGTGTAATAATATTTTGGCTTTTTATAATAGACATTTTTTCATCCTGAATGTACGACTTACAATGCCAAGGTCACTTGTTTGGGGTTTTGTGGATGTAAAGTGATAAGTCAAACAGACAAATGATTATTTTAATTAATATCTTTTATAGAATTTTATAGAACCATGTTTTGTTTTGTTTTTAGCAAACATTCTGGAGGAAAACTATTTTGTCATTCTCTACTCTTCAATAAATTTGAATGTCAAACATTATGAATGTGAAATCTCTGAACTAAATCGTAAACTGTTTAAGTTTTCATCTTTTTACATTTATAATTAATCCTAACTTCCATTTTGGCCTTTTACGATATATTATATCTGTATTTGAATAATTTAGAAAAGACCATATATTTGTTTCCTAAACACATGGTTAAAAACTTGAAAATTTGTTATTTACTGTATATACATGGATCAGAAATCAGCAAAGTAATTTCTTAATTTTCTAGTTTTGCAATCACAGATTTAACTTCTCTTCTACTCCACCACATTTTCATTTGTTCCGTTTTTCCCAGATTGTCATATTCTTCATTTGAGTGATTAGTCACTTTGATTGCCCCATGTCTTAAAACTCTCCTTTGGCAGGTGTTGAGAAATAATATGTTTATATCACTGATATGAAGGCCTTCAAAACTATCAGTAAAAAATAGTTCACTATTTCTTTGGGTTAGTAGTGTCATTGGTACACCTTTATTACCTTTAGTGACATGTACTGTTATTTAAAAGCTTTATACTAAAAGCTTTTACACTTTTAAAATGATAAAATACAATTACAATTAATTTGTAATTACCTTAATTTATTTCTAAAGGTACATTATTTCCACACATAGTATACTGGTGAGAGCTACTTATCGAAGGTACAACAAACGTACAGTTACGACTATAGGTCTATTACTGTCTGTGTGTGTGTGTGTGTGTGTGTGTGTGTGTGTGTGTGTGTGTGTGTGTGTGTGTAGAATGAAGGATCTTTGCTTTTCAATTTTCTAGCTTTTGTCTATTTGGACTTTTGTTTGATCTGTTTGATTTATATAGAAATAAGGAATGCTTATACCAATACACATTTCTATCCTTACACCCTTAATCCCAGTGTGTCAGAATAAACCAATTAATATATAAGCAGAATATAATAGACTGTGATATTGCAGCACAATTCATATTTTTATCTTCCCAAGAGGGTGAAAATTCCAGATAAATGTAAAGTTAGAAGCAATGTGACTACATTTTAATATCAGATCTTGTATCAAGTGTTAACTAACATGTTACGTTTGTTACTCATAGATGCAGAGACGTCCGACCATACTCAGACTTCAAAACATAAACACTGCACGAGCTGTTGTGGTGGGAACTTGGTTTAAAGTGGTGGAACAGGTCACTTCAAGTCATTCCCACAAACTAAAGTGTTACATTTGACTCCTGCATACCTAGGGAACACACACAGCACATGCTTTTGCATGTGCCCAATCTACCCCCACCCCCTCAACCCCCACCCTCCAACAACCCACCACCTTCACCAACACCTCCACCCCACCTCTAAAAGATCAAAATTCCTTCTCTTCCTGCATCCATTTATGTTTTTTTTTTTTTACTATATTATTTTTCAAATATTTTTTGAATGTTGATTTTATTTATTAAAGCTGATATATCATCACTTCACCACCGATATCTATAAAAAATATGGACTGAATCCTGTTCTGATTTATGCAACTGGAAACTTTCTCAAAAAAACAACTCAGTTGCCCTTGATGGATTAAAAAAAAAATTAGACACATTACTTTTTCAAATACCTTCATATATGAACACTAAAATAATCCAGTTTTTAGTAAAATTTGCTTTAAATACTTAAGTCTTCTTATTTTCCCCTGGTCTTTGGTGTGAAATGGCACCTCGGGACCTTTGACAGGTGTGAACCAAAGAGGGTCAACTTCCCTAAAACAGTTATATTCTCTCAGTCCTAAAGAAACAATTCCCTGAAAATTACATGAAGAAATCTAATCTAATATATTTGCTAATATATTTGTAGAAGAATGTAATCTTTCCCCTGAAAAAGAAAAACCTCACTATGACAACATGTGAGATGCTAATTTGGAGAGCCCCCTTTAAATGTTATTTAACACACGTGATTATGAGTTAATTAACATGTCAGCACTACCTATTTATGTCTTTAAATGCAGGGCTTGCCTCTGAAGATAAAAGACTCCTGTGTGTGTATTGGGATTAGGCTTTGCACATCAAATGCCATCGCCACTCAGCGCCAAAACAAACTAATTACTTTGATTCCTGTCATTCACACCACTATGTTCTATGCATTTGAAATGTGACTCTCTCACTTGAGGACAACATTAGTGTGGAAGATGGTGGACGTGGGGTGTAGAGGACGGATTTGTGGCTAGACATGGCAGTGCGAAGAACCTTTTCACATTCAGTTAAGCCTCATTAGTTACAATAAGCTTCTCTAGGCTATGACTCAATACACATCACACATTGTAAGAAATAAAAGTAACTTCATTTTTCTTGTCATACAATCGAACATTTAAAAATTTTTTTTATTATGAACTACCTTATACCTAGGGATGTGCATAGCTTTCAAACTAAAGCTTTAAATGTACCTCAGTGATGCGCTTTATATAAATGTATACAGATACATATAATAGTTTGTGAACGTATAAAATGTTCCCTTTATGGTATGAGGGAGAAAAAGATAAATTTGTTACCTTTATTTCTGGCTGTGTGTAATGTGCCACCCCAGCAACAATGATAAATACTTTTTCTTAAATACATGTCTTAAAGCACAACGGCTAGGTTTTCTGAGGTAAATAATTCATGTTTTATAGTCATGGAGAAAAAAATAGTTTTAAATCTTTCTCTTTTTCATTCTGCATTTCATTACCACATGATAAAATAAGTGTATAAAAGGTTTTTATATGATTGCCCGATAGCTAGCATCATAAAATATGTTAAGCTAGCTAGCAAACAGAATCCAAGCTTGCAGACAAAGTTTTTGGATTTTTCTTTCTTAAAAAAAAAAAAAAAAAAAAATTACTAAAGAATACTAAAAAGAAATAAAAAACACTTTAGAAATATAAAAACTAAATCTTTATAGCATTAAATTTAGCTACTATTTACTAGCACATGAGTGTCATTACTAATCTACAGGTCCCTTTTCTGTTTTCTTAAACTGTGTAGTTTATTCTGCTAGATTTTCATTTACTGTATTTTAAGAATATACTGTATATGATTATGTACCATCCCTATTTGATGACACACCTCACATATCCATGCAAATGTAGTTTAATCGCACCTTTTCTCTCTCATTTCCTTTTAAATCCGATTTGTAATACAAGTTCAAATGTGTTTTAGCACGTTACTTCAATGTCTACAAGAATTCTCTTTACGTTATTTTAGTCGTTTGATGAAAAAAAAAAATGAAAGGGAAGCAAATACAGACTGAACAAACATAGAGCTGTTGGCTAGCTGATAGTAAGGTTAATGGTTCACTAGTGGATCAATGTGTTAAACTGTTTAGTGTATTAGATGCTGGTAAAAATCAGAATAAACTTAATTTGCCATGTTTATTAATATGTATGAGTAATTAGTTTTGGTTAGATTTTAATTCTAACAAAGCAAGATAGAAATTACATTAGAAATTGTTACCAATTACTTTAAGGAAACGCAAATAAAGAACACTTTTGCGTCCCATTTAGCATCATGCAAATGCGAACCTCAAATAACAAACATGTCTTGGCTGTTGAGCTATGAACCATGAACTATGATTGGTATCAACTTGCCTGATGAGTGAGTTGGACACAACCACATTTGTGTGTGCATGCAGGAAGTACGCTTCATTTGTATAGTTTTTCCCTACTGAGAACTGCCACACTCCAGGTGTTCAGCTAATCATGAAGAATGTTGTAGTTGGATCAGGTGTGTTTGCATCAGTGAACACTTCCAACCTTGCAGGATAGTGGGGTTCCAGGATCTCATACCCCACTGCAGCCTTTATAAAAATAAGGTCCACAGGAGAGCATTTGGGAAAACATGTAGCTCGGTGTAATGGTTACAGTTCTGGGAACTCTTAAACAGATCTTTTTAAAAGCATGCCAAAAGATAATGTCTCACTCTTAAATTCTTAATCCTAACATTCAATATGCTTTTAGTTCCAGCACAGAACAATTGTAGCTACACTGGTCTAAAAGTAAAAAAATAAAAAAGGAAATGTTGGCCACGCATCATACAAATGTCTTTTGAACATTTATTTTCTCTCTCTCTCTCTCTTTCAGCAGACACAGTGAAAATTAAACTAAAATAAAAGGACATACATATTCAAATATGTACTGTATTTGTACATATACTGTACATTTAATGTCTCTAAAACCTGTCTCCATTGATAAAACAGGCCCAAGGACTCCAGCATAACAGAAATGCAAATAATCAAGTGAAATTGCTAAAACATCTTACCCATATTGAGCACATCAGTAGCATTAAACATGATCATTAAATGAACATGAACATACAGTAAAGCACAATTACCGTGTGCGCCTCCTGTACCAAGTGCAGAATAAAGTTAATTTAAGTACATCTCTCCTCTGCCTCCATGCTGACCCTGACCCATAATACCACAGTGATACAGAGATACTTCCCCCCTTGTCAGGTGACCTGTCCACCAGTATTACGTTTAGGGTGATATACTGTAAAGGCACATTTAAATAAATTTTTAACAGCTGCAAACCTCGAGCAATCATAGATTTATGATAAAAACATAGCCATAACTAAAATGAACCATGTCTTTGAAACAGTTACAACAATGTTTCAGTTTTCTTTTGAGTGGCAATACAAGTAACAACACAATTTAAAATAAAATTTTTTTAAAGAATCATGTTATAACTTGATATACCGAAGAAAAACATTGTAGGACATACACAAACTGATTCTGCAGGATATTAATGTTAAGTGTTCCTGTAATCATTAACACCCACGGTGTCGGCAGGCCGGGCATTTGAACTGTGCTTCTTGTATAATATGATAAAGCAATATACTAACTGAGTAAATAAATCATACCACAATAAACCAATACATATACTGTATATGCCACAATACTGTATATATACTGTAATTATAATGTTTATAATGTTTTGAACAAACAAGATTGTAAAAAACAAAACAAAAAACAGAACAGTTTTAAACAAAATAACATGACTAAATTGCACACACATTTAAAATAATTTACCTATATACTTATGGATTATATTAAAACTAATATTTTACGGTCACTAAAGAGCAGAGAGGTAAATAGTAGCAAAACTCTGTGCCTGTGAATTGTTAATGCCTTCCATGTCAGTGTTCTGGCGCCATCTTCTGGTCAAGATTATGTGTCCTAGTTCAGTCAATTTATTTATTGAATTTAAACAAGTGGCTCCTACTGAAGAACTAGAAGATCTACACAGAATACATTTTATATACAGTATATATATATATATATATATATATATATATATATAGTATATTAAATGTAATATTAGGCACAGTAGGCGATGTTATGGGTAATCATAATGTACAGTGTTGGGTGTAACGCGTTAGAGTACTTGGATTACTTTTTTGATGTAACAAGTAATCTAACGTGTTAGGTTCGCCATTTAAGTACTCAGTTATTTAGTTATTTTTAAAAAAAAATGTAATCCGTTATTCAGACAATTTATGTAATCCATGAGCCAGACAGCAGTCCTTCCCAATTCGTTAGACTGTGTGTGAAAGTCGTCCTACAAGCCCCGCCCTCAATAACCCGCACCCCCTCTGTTCTTCCTGCTGTTATACCCCTATCTCACCTGTGTGGTTTGACTGTGCGAGGACCGACGCGCGGAAAGATGGAAACCTAATCACAGTGCCAAAACTCGCAGTGAATCATGATGAACCATACTTACGGCCACCGCGCAAAATAGGGGTAGGGGTATTAGTAGTTAACATATTATGGGTCAAACTTTGCTGAGTGATGATGGTAGAATAATTATAAAGGAGTTTTCATTTTCTGCAATGGAAAAGTACTCTAACTAGTTACTTTTATCAGAAAGTGCTTGGTGGGTTTCCTCCGGGTACTTTTATCAGAAAGTAACGCTGTAATGTAACTGATTACATTTTAATGTAATTAGTTACTTTAAAAAGTGACGTCCCCCAGCACTGATAATGTATATAATAAATTGACTCATATTTTGCTTCCAAAGAGCAAGTAATGTAGTCTTGAATACTTCTCCAGTCTTCCTGGAGGACTTTTTTGGCTCTTATGTTCAATCCAGCCCCAGTACCTAACCAGTTTCAGAGACGCCAAACAGTGATCATTCAAGTATAAAAATCTACAGTATCTTAAGGCTTGAACTAGTGAGAAACAGCTGCAGATGATCCATCCAGTGATTAGTAGACTGCTGATGCTGAATGTTCAGTGGTTAGAACCGATGAGATTAGAATATAAGATTGCTGCTGAGGTCTCAGTAAAACATTTACATCTTTAATTTAATCTCAATCATGTAATTTAATATAATTTAATTTAAGATGAAGAAATCAGGGGTGGATCAAGATTTTTTTTCACAGTATTTTTTCACAGTGTGTATATTTCCTGACAAAAAAAGGAAAAAAAAAAGTCACAAACAGCATGCAATTTGGTGGCCAATACCTGCATGAAAATGCAAAAAAATACAAAAAAAAGGTTCATGTTTATGATAAAACTTCCAGGCATTTCCATGTTGTGATATTGTTTAGGTTTGATATGAATGTAAAAAAAAAATAGTCAGGATTGTTTAGTTAAAATACAGGCTTTATTATAAATATGTATTAAATATAATTTAGTATTTATTTTGTATTTACAAAAGACAGACGGATGACATACATTCATATAAATTAGTATACTTTTTTTTTTTTAAAGCTACATATTTAGACATTCATTTAAATGGACAACATTTTTGATGTCACAGTATGAAGGAGTCCATCAGTTTCAGTGTGTCAGTGAGTTTCATGGTAGACCGTATCGCAGTCTTCAGCTCCAAAAGGCTGGAGGAACAAGCTGATAGCCGTAAACCTGAAACAGAGACCAGAGGGAATATAAGTGATATTGCTCAAACAAAGTTTTTAAAGAAAGTAGAATTTTATTAGTGCTCTATGTTTAAACGATTTACTGATTTAATGCTGATACAGCAAAGTTTAAAAACTATCAAGAAGAGCCACTTTTAGAGAAAATTGCAATAGTTTTTTAATTATTATTATTATTATTATTATTATTATTATTATTATTATTATTATAACTGATAATTGATAATTGATTATCATTGCATTCATACCTGGCATGACTGTGTGAACTGAGCACACTGCTGCTGTTGAAATGTGTTTGCCTCTGGGCTGTAACTCTGATCGATCATTGGCTCTGAGAGCTGTGTACTGTACTGGCTCATGTCCACTCCTTGCTCTGAGTACTCCAAACTGGTTCCAGTCTGATTTTGTTCCCCATAATCACCATATCCTTGTCCCTCTCCCCACTCAGTACTTGTAGATCTGCACTGAAAGTAGCCCAGAATCTCCGGAGAGGTTCTCCATTCATCCCCGTTGCTCATCTGCTTCCTCTGAGACAGATATTCTTCACTGAGCCCAAGCTGAGCCGACAGGTACGAGATGTACCGGATGGTAAGGCGTAGCGTCTCGATCTTGGTCAGCGTCTGTCCGACAGGAGCCACCGATGGAGGCAGGTAGGTTCTGAGATGGTGGAGAGCTTTGGTTAAGTCCCTCATTCTGAGCTTCTCTTTCTCGCTGGCATTCTGACGCTGCTCACTCGGGTTCTTCAGCCTAGACCTCCGTGTCCTCCTGGCAAGGCCTGAGTGAGAACCTGGCATTTTGGTCATTTTGGAGGTGGCTTTTTGAGGTCTTGTGAGCTTCGGATGGTAAGAAGGAGAGCAGTTGAGGTCCATGGAAGGTGCTGGAGAGACAGTCTCAGGGGACGAGACGCTGTACAGCTCAGAGTCAGAGCTCGGGCTGCTCCACCGGCTGTGAGGATGATGGCTGAGGTTGGAGGTATCCATATTTGAGAGGCAGAAAGCGAATAAAGGCAGGAGAAGCAGGCTGGAAGGTTGGAGAGCAAATGAAGCTAGAGGTTTTTATGCTGGAGGTTTAGAGAGCGAATGAAGGCAGGACCGGGAGGCTGGAGGTTTTTATGCTGGACTCAGAGGTGTGAGGTGACACCTCTGCAGCTCCCATGCAGCAGGACTCTGTGTGGGAAAGAGCTCAGGGAGACTGCAGGAGTGGAGGTGTGAATTTTGACTCCTGTTCCAAACAACAACCAAGCACAGTTCAACTCTCAGGTCGAATTCAGCTTATTTGAATATTTTAATATTAAACAAATATTTGTTAATGAATGTTAATGTTGTAGCCTTGTGCATTTTAAAGATGCTTTTTAGAACAGCAAACATATTCATGGTTGACTTTTGTAAATCTACACCATACTGCAATATACTTATCATTTTAGATTATCATTTTAATAAATCAAAACAATTCTGCAAAGTTTTAAAGAGTTTTAAATATAAAAAAAATGCATTTGATCTTTTTGCTTTTGAACTCTCCTGTATATTTTTACATAAAAAAAAACAAAGACAAATATCAGTAAACTGATACAGAAACATCAAAAAAAGAAGGTCAACAGATTTCCTGAGCTTTGAGGTTGTATTTCAAAGGCTAAGCAGAATACTTGACCTTAATGAGGTTTAATTAAGCTTAATAACCTCCATTAGTGTGTTACACTTGAGGTGTGACATTTACACTGAATAGGGATCAGGGCGTCTCCAGATCTGTGAGTCAAGTAGCCATTGACACTGAAGCTGTGAAACGCAGCGTGCTTGGCCAGTCACGCGCAGAATATCTCTGCCTTATTTCATGGTTTAGCTCGGACCATTGAACCCGACATGGAATACTTTACACAGAGAGTGACAAGCAATGTTCAGTATTTATTATTATTGCTTATAATTATTATTGTTGCTTATAATGCTTATATTTTATTTTTGTGCAAGTGAAAGGTGAGTCATATCTCATTTTATTATTGATCAACTTTGTTTTTATATTACAATATGTTTAACATTATTATTTTGTTATATTATTCATTATTATTATCTCATGACATTATTTATTATATTACATTTAAATGGAACCAAGTTGTGCAATGATGCAAAAAAATAAAAATCAAAACAAAAACTTATAATCAATAAAGAAATGAAGCCCCCAGCTACAAACTATCATTAATGTATTCAATGTTAAATTTTTACATTTTAAGATTAAGAAAAATTGTCATTTTATGAGAAACCATAATGCAAAAATTCCTCTACCTTAAATTTTAGTGCAAACGTTTTAAAGAAGGTTGTAGGTCTGTGAATACCAATCCTGAGTAAGGTGGCTCTGAGCCCATTGCAGTCACTCCTGTGAACATTCAGCAAGTGGAATGCCTGATTCTTGAAAATTGACAGATATTTGGTGACCAACTTGTAGAAGAGACGCGTCTGTCTGTAGGAACTGTACACAGTTATTGCCACATCTCCTGTACAGTCCTGACCTTGTTCCATTTTCACATTTTTACATGTTTGGATTAAAGGAGTTCCTGGGAGGCCAGTGTTTCAATGTTTCATGGCTCTGGCGTACTGAGAAAACTTTTCTACCTTGCTGGTATCCAAGCTTTAGTGAAACACTGGAATAAGTACATTAGTGTAGCAGAGGATTATATAGAGAAATAAAACATGTTTTTAATCTCAGAACTTGTGTTCTGAAAGTCCTGGTTTGATTTGAACACCCCTCATGACTCTATTATAGTAAAGGTAACTGTAATATTTTTAATATGTTAACTTTAACTTTACACAGTCTTAGTAAAGGGACAAAACAGATATGGATAATGGACAAAAAGTGTTGAATAAAATGAACAGACCTGGCTCGTGGTTTTGGTTAAAAGTATAATAAAATTATGTGTTTGTGAAGAAAAGCAAATAAAAAAGCATTTTTCATTGTATTCATGTGTATGCTTATACAGCCAGGAAAACCTTCCTTATAGATTCCTAAGAAAGAAAATATTTAATGTTGGTTTTTACTTTTGTAGTTTAATAACACATTTTCTTATATACTTAATCCAGTGTAATAGACAAGAAATTAGCCACAGTATTTATGGAGACACTTCGAGATATGATCACAAGCAATAAGTAAAAGAAGCAGGTCAGATTATCATGCACCCAGGGTAACTCTCGTGACCTGACTCTGACCTATGCTGAAAAGGTCAAGCAGAAAGGCCTGATGAGTCTCGCTCTCCTGACACGTTCAGCCTCGGTTTTCCCGAAGCGTTCAGCACTGGGAAACCTACAGCCCTGTTCATCTGTGCAACTCATTTTTTTCTCAGGAATCTTCCTCAGCCTTTCTCTCGCAAGAAGAGTGAGAGACGCCAAGGCGATTCAGCGCCGTGTTGGGTTTGACACCTCCATGCTTTGGAGGGAAAAGTGAAGCTGCCACCTGTGTGTGTCTTTCCAGTTTTACCTTCCCTTCAGCAACTCATGGCAGTAGTCCTGAATAAACACACCACCGAAATGGCCATGCACATGTGAAACATGCATGTACATGTTTGCATATCACTTGGTTGATATTTAATACCAAGAATTAGAATTACATAGCAACTTAAAAACTACAGGTTTGTGCAGTGTTCCTTGGCAATGATCATTTGCAATTAAGTTCAGTTCTTAGATCTGACCTGACTTTAATATTGTATAGTATCAAAGGTCTGAGTCTTTGGTGTTCTTTTTTGTTTTATTCCTTTTGGGATAAATATAGTACCTTACCTACCTATCTACCCACCTACCCAGCCCATCCCCCAAGTAAGGAATGAAATGCCGCCAGCTGTGCTGTCATAGAAAATTAATAAATGGTGCTGCGAAGTAATGTATCCTGGCACGAAGCAGGTTTATTCCTCATTATAGCAGCTATAAACAGTAATTCCCTCACCCCCCCCCCCCGCACCTTTTTATATTTCTCAAAAAGTTGATGAGAGACACAAAACACAACTTGTCATATTACTATTAATAATTCCTGTGATTCCATAGCAGAAAATATAATACAGAAGAAAAATTAACATTATAGATTATGCTCTGACACAATCCTCTGAGACTCCTACCATAAATACAGAAAAACTGAAAAAACCTCACTCTATCAACGATCACACAGCTTTTAATTCGGTGAAATATAGTATACCCCCCCCCCTCCCCTCCCCCAGTTCTGCTTTTATAGAAAATCCATCAGCACCATCTGCATCATCATCTTCATCATCATCATCATTATAATCATCATTATAATCATCGTCATCTGACCGATCATACTAAAGAATTCAGATGCACAGTGATACAAAAACAAGCAAGCAATCCAATAAACAATCATTTACTCTAGCTACATTTATATCACAAAATAATAACATTAATGGAAAAACATATAAACCATAATGATAATGGATCTCATTCTGTTTAATCGTAAATACTATAGGGTGTACATGTACGATTTCACTTTATTAAAAATTTAAACAATGCTCGTAAACATGCTATGAAGACTTGCCTTTATGGAAAAAATGTTAGTAACATTTGTACTGTATTAATCATGTAGCCCTTAATGCTCAGATCATTTAGTTATTATTTGTTTTGCTGTTTTTAACATATTTAGGGCTCAGAATTGTGCATTATAGAGTGACATATGCTTTTGCTCAGTACAAAGTAGGCAATATGATGACCTGAATTTTACTTCATTTAAACCCTAATTTATTTTTTTTTATATAAAAAAATGTGCCACATGGATACACATGATCACATGTTTCCATGACCAAAAAATAAGAATAAGATGCCTTATTTCGAGAGTTCTACATTTTTGCGACTTCATTCCCATATACGGTAGTGGTAAAATGTACCCTTTATGAAAGTAATGATATCTTTTGTTCTACCTGACATTTCCAAAAACCTAAATGGTGTGTTTTTCTGACGTCTAAAGTCTCTCTGTTAACACACACCGGCAAGGCTTTCTTATAAGCACTATTATTTTTTCCCCATCATCATTGACCATATGCTGTGTTGCCGACACATACTGTATCTGTTTAAGAGTTTTAAAGTGACAGGATATTGTCACTTCAGTTATTCATCTTTTAATATTTACTAACTACAATAGAACCAACCCGAATAAAAGTTATGGGAATTAATTTTGTAAGCCTGGACTGCCTGCCACATCCTTATAGTCTAAGGGGAAAACCTGTATAATTTTATGTCTGATCTTTAATCCAGACTCTTAAATACCCTCAGAGAATGATAATGATAATGATAATGATTATGATTATTATCATGGTTGTTTCAGAGTATCTCCGCCTAACCGATTTCGCTCTCCGTTAAAGCCTCAGCAGAGCGTGTAATCCTCAGTAACCTTGTGAGACCTCTTGCTGACCGCTGCTCCTGTGGGAAGCTGGGAAAGTGTGTGCAGCATTTTACACCCGAGGTGTGAAGCAAAACAAGCTCTTCTTATCCCAAGCATTGTTTCTATTTAATTTATCTCCTGTGATGAACTTACAATTTCAGTATCCTTTAGATGTAGATTATGCGGTTATTTGTGGCCGATTGTTTTCTAGTTCATGCTTCACCAAAGCCTTAATCAATGACATTATTCATTTACGTTTCTAGCGTTTATCACACACAGGTGAGGTATCTTTTTGTTCCCTTTATTCTCAAATATAAGACATTTTTAACTATTTCCGAGCTCCAGATGTACTTTAATCACTGTATAATTATTTCTCATTAAGTTTACTGTATTTATAGAATCATTCTAATCATGCTTCTAATAACAAGCTGCATAAACCACCGCCACATTAAGGAGCTATATGATTTACCATATATATAGTTAACCAAGATCTCTCTCTCTCTCTCTCTATGGTTTAATTTTTCTTTAACTATTTGTTTATTTGTATGAAGAATACAAATATTCAAATACTATCACTAAACTGGATATCCAGATTTCATCTCACACCTTGGCTCAAATAAACAGCCACAGGCTGAAGTGTGATTTGTTCGCACGTGTATGCTGCTGTGTTTTTCCACCTGCCTCTTTCTCCTCTCTCTCTCTCTCTCTCTCTCTCTCTCTCATACACACAGTTCTAATGTGTAGTACAAAACAAAAACAAAAGTCAAAATCAAAGTTTAATCTCTTTATTTTATATCCGAAAAACATAAAGCTCTGATACACTTTCAAACATGAAATATAAAAACAGTAAATGAAGCTGTTTCGTCCATGGTAACCATTTCACTGCACTGTCCATACACTGTTGTACCTTTGTACACCCGTGGCCAAAAATGTTAAGATTGACCCAAATTTTCACAAAGTCTGCTGCTTCACAAAGTGTTCTCTGTGTTCTTCAGTGATCGTTTTGTAAGATGTTACTGTGGTATAGTGAAGTATATAGTGAAATTACATTAGGTTTATGCAAAGAGTGAATATTTTGCAGTGTTGACCCTGGCATGCTGTAAATCAACGTTTGGGCCACACCCTGACTGATGGCAACCCGTTCTTACATGGTCAATTACAATTGGTGGATTTTACTTTGTCCATCTGTTTCTTGAGGATTGACTAAAACTTCTCAATGGGATTAAGGTCTGGGGAGTTTCCTGGCCAAGGACTCAAAATTTCGATGTTTTGTTCCCCGTTATCACTTTTGCCTTATGACAAGGTGCTCCATAATGCTGGAAAAGGCATTGTTCGTTACCCAACTGGTGATTCTCGGCTGTCTTCTTAGGCAAAATTGTGAGGAAGCCCATCCCCTTGGCTAAGGAGCGACCTCACATGTGAATGATCCAGTATAGTGCATAATCCATTAAAATGATTCAGTCGCTACAAAAGATCAATGCTGTTTTTTCTATTGACACCCATGGGTGAAAGACGTCAGTAGACGGTAAAGTAGATGGAAAGAGGAGAGAGCAGCTGCCTGCCAAAACCCACATTCAAAACCACAACCCCAAATGAGGATGGGTTCCCTGTTGAGTCCGGTTCTTCTCAATGTTTCTTCCTATTACCATCTCAGGGAGTTTTTCCTAGGCAACTGTCGCCATCGTCCTCGGCTTGCTCATCAGGGAGAATCTTATCATTTTGATTCATACACATTCACATTTCATATTAAACTTAAATAATTCTTTTGATTGTGTAAAGCTGCTTTGCGACAATGTCAATTTTGTGATGGAAAGCATATCTCAGAAACACATCTAATAACATTATGCCATCTTTTTTTTTATTATTATTTTTTGGGTATTTCCAGTTTTCTCCCCAATTTAGTCGTGGCCAATTCCTCCCCGTCCCAAGGGGCTCCCCAATTAAGGCTACCACTACCTATCTCCGGATGATAGGGCAAGCGCTTTACCACTGCGCCACTCGGAGGCTTTCATTATGCCATCTTAAACAAAACTTTGTCTCCTTATCAGTGGCTTATTATTATTTAACATAGTAATTATTTATTTTAATAATGAAATGAAGTCATTTAGTCACAATATTCAGCTGTATTTCTTAATATAATTTATTTACAATAAAAAAGTCTAAACTGTATTACAGTACGTTCATTTGTGTTAGTGTACGCGGGGCGCCGGACAAACGAGTGCCTATGTACTGTAGGCACGTAAATGTGATTTGAGGCTGAGCTCTAATTGGATTTTTTAAAATCATCCTTGGGGTGCATCAATATTGTTTTTAAATATTTGGGCTCAAAAGATTGGACTATATTTACAGGCGATTGTTAAAAGTTTAATTTTTATTTTGTTTACGCCACCCCCAAAGATTTTTTTGGCACCAGCCGCCACTGCTCCTTATTAACTGCTTCTAAGTCATTCCGAATTGACTCTGAAACATTGACTCTGTTGTTTTGATCTTTCATTACTGCTAGTTAACGTGAGCACGAGCGTTTACCAATACACTGCGGCTGATGGTGTCCATGTCGTGGGGTTTGGGCAGGCAGATGTTTGTTGCAAAATCTCCCAAATAAATGTATAGAACAAAAAGTTTAAATGGTTCAAGAAATTCCGTTTTATTTCAACCACACAGACAGCAGCTCAGACAAGAGCATGCGCATCCTCAACACAGTGCCTGTGAGAGGGTGCGTTTCATTTTGGCCATTTTCACATAAGCCTATTAAAGCTTGCACCTTAACCATTAAAACAAATCTTTTGATATACTGTCACGTGTTTCTAATGTCTTTCCTCTATCAGGCATTATAATACTGAATTTTTGTTGTTCAGATCTTTTGTAACACTCCAACACCCTTCACATGTTTATTTTATACCACCAAAGCGATTTCAACAGATCAGTGCGAATAAACAGAAAGAAAGATTAATTATACAGTATGTGGATAATGATACAGGAAATGGTATACATTGGAACAGAGAGTTTTTAACATTCAATAGATAACAAAACTGTTGTAATATAATGCAACGTAAATAGTTTTAATATAAAGGCAGTGTTGTAATAAAAAGACAAGGTTTAACATGTAGTGTGCAGTTATGTATATTCTATTAGTATACTCTACAACTAAGAATATTTTGTTTATGGAAAATTGTATAGAAATTATTTTATAGTATAAAATAATAAAAAAAGTTTTGTGTCCGTTGTCAGGTGTGTGTCGCTGTGAACTCTTGGCACAGTGACCAGTCCAGTCCTTGTTATTGGTCAAAAATGACATATGGTGGATGCTGTTGGTTTTGTGTTTTAAATGTGCAATGCAAAATTTGTGTATCAATATTATGGTACATACTGGAATTGCTGCCTAAAACTTATTTTAAAAAAATATTCCAATAAAAAAAAAAAAACGGACACAAAATGAAAATATGCTGGTCACAAGACATACACAAATATAAACTATGATGACACTACAGAGGTACAGATGAAAAACAGAGATGAACTATTTCGACATTATAACATTATAATCCAGGGCCAGGGAATGCAAAAAAATAAAAATAAAAACTTAAAAACAACAACAACAACAACAACAACAACAACAACAACAAGCAAAAGGTTGCTGATCCAAATGTTTAAGAAAAACTAATGTTTTTTACGGGTATTTCAAAACCCACCACACACACACAAACACACAGCTTTGTCTTCAGTAAAAATGCGAATGGAATACAGAGTATCAGATTGTCAAAAAAGAGATCATGAATGTGAATAACCTGACCCATCAGTTATACACAAAGTACTTTTTTATTTGCATCTTTGATGGAGGTTTAAGTAGAGGCTGTTGTGTTTGGAACTAAAAAAAAAAATCGCTCACTTATACTAGTAGTAGTAGTAATAGTAGTATTAATAGTAGTAGTTGTTGTAGTAGTAGAAGTAATTGTAATAATAGTATTATTCACATAAAAAATTGGTAATTCCAACTTTCATTTTAATTCCTCCTTCACCTCACTAAGTTGAAATACTGTACTTACCTCCATTTGTTTGTGCTTTCTTAGTTTTTCTATAATCATATATCCTTTGTTAAGTTTCATTAGATTGGCTGTTTTTGGAAAAGCAACTCTGATTTGTAAAACTAATAAAGCAGTACAGGGTTAGATCAACTCCCAGGCAGTTTCAGGGTACGGCCCTTATTAAAGCAAGACCTTTATCTGCTCAGCTCATTGGGTTCTTATAAATCTCAATAGATAAACTGTCTGTCAAATAAAAACAAATAAACAAATAAACTATATGGTAAAAAGATTATGGACACCTGACCAACACATTTGTTGGATTTGTTTCCACCAGGTATACCGGTTTCCTCCCACAGTCCAAAGATGAGGCTAAATGACTTTCCCAAATTGCCTGCTGTGTGTGAATGCACATGCGAATGTTGACCAGAGGTCCTTTCAAGGTTGTAAAATGGGAATAAATACACTGGCCTCCGCTGGTCCCTAGTTGGACTACAGAGGTTCCTAGATGGATAGATGGATAGATGGATGGATGGATGGTCTGAAGCTCTTCAGTTTGAAGCCAGAGTTGTATGCAGGACACACAAGTTCTTCCACTCTACACTTAACACACCATGTCTTCATGGAGCTCATTTTGTACACATGCACACGACCAGGTTTTGTCATCTTAATTCCAGTGAAGGGAAATTGTAATGCAATAGAATACAATGACATTCTGTAGAATTGTGTGATGGGAATTTGGGGAAAGAACCAAATATAGGTGTGGTGGTCAGGTGTCTACATACTTTTAACCTTATAGTGTAACTGTAAGCTCATTTAAGTAAACATAATTTTAACATGTACACAATGAAATCACTTTTCTTAGTGTGAGAAGGTCAAGTTCCCAGCTGGACTGAGCATTGGTATGAGGCCTTAACATTTCTACAATTTGGCTTGTCGTTTGTTAGATAGTGGTTTTGTCGATTACTGCAGAATGACGCTACGTGTCTCAGGAAGCTTGAACGCGAGCAGGCCTCCGCATGCCATGGCTGAGAAGGACAGTAAGATGGGGACAATCTTAGTGACGCCAACAAACTTCGAGAAGATGAAGGTGCTAATGATGGCCGCCAATTTGCACAGACTGTTCAACACACCAAAAGCTGTCGCTCTGTAGAGAAAGAGAGAGTGATGAAAGTGCTCACTTGGGTAAAATGTTTATTACAGCTTCGAGCGAAAAAATATAAGTGAAAGTAATGAAAAGAGAAAGATAAGACTTCTATAAAGTTTGTTTTATAGTAACTACAATGTATTCAGACAACCTTAAAAAAGAAATGATGTATTTAGCATGTAATGTTATGGAGTATTTGGGTGTACTCAGATCAGCACTGAAAAAAAAGATTAGCATTAAAGCCACCTAGATTGTAGGTTCCACTTGTGTCACTGGGGCAGCTCTGACCACTTGGTCGTGGCTCCGTAGGGCATCTGGGGGTTTGCTATGGTGTCTGGCAGTTGAATGTTGGAAGCAGATCATTTGGGTTCTGTGGATTGAGGGATAGGGCATCCATTGATAAGACTTGCTTGTTCGGTGCATCCCATGGGTGCTTGATCGGATTGGGAGTTTGGAGGCGGGGTGAGTAACCTTGGGCTCTCTGACTGCTGGGCCACATGTGCGATGGGTGTTCTGGGGCCTTTCTATCATGGCCAGCATTGACATCATTGTGTGATTGTGTGGATTGATGTTATGGCTGATCATAAAAATATATATAATATTTCATAATATTTAATCTCATATTCACAAAATATATAAACAAATAAATAAATAATAGTAATAATAATATTAAAGCTGAAGTTTCTGTCCACAAGGGACAGCTTAAGCAGCCTTTGTGTGTTTCCTTGTGGAATACACACCAGCACCACCTGACAAGTGCATGCATGCTATGATCCCATAGTGTGTATATGATTGTATATGACATAATTAAAGTCTCAAAACACCCCCTTCAAAATGCAGCCTGAAATATACCTACAGACTGAAGCCAGGATGAGGAGAAACTGACATGGAGGATCTGTGCTCTATAAAATAATCGGAGAAATGAGCTCTACCTGTTGGAGGCTGGATAAAGCTCCACCGTTATAACGTCAATTCCGTTCCAGGCGGCTGCAGACGCTGCGAAGAACAGACATTGGAAGCTGATCACAGCACCAGGATTGAAGCAGAGGAAGAGGAAGAAAGTACAGCCAGAGGACACCAGCATGGAGCTTCCTGTGACCACACACACACACACACACACACACACACACACACACACACACACGTTTTTCTTGCTGTCCTTGTGACAAGCATTACAAGAATTATTAATGCAGAAAATTAATGCTATGCTACACCTAATCCTAACCTTAGTACCTTAGCGAATTAAAGGAAAATTTAAACTGGAAAATAGTGTTTAAATTAAAAGAAACAAACACAGAAATAAATTAAAAAAAAAAAAAACTATATAAAAGTTTTAGCAATCCAAAGATGAAAATATTCTTTTTTTTGTAGTAAACTTTAAAACATGAAAAAATATGAAATCAAACAAAAATATTTAATAATTCATCAAGTTAACATTTCAACAAAATTATCTTCTGTATTATTTTTTTTTCAACTAAACATAAAACGAATAAAATGATTTGCATTTTGGCATCTTGGCACTGACTAATATCATTGTCTGTGTTTTTTTCTTTTTTCTTTTTTTACTAAAATGCAATTTATGGCAATATTAAATTATAATTTAATCTGATATTTAATTTTAATGGCCTTTTAAAGGTATGTCGTTTTGTTGTACTAAACATAAAATATGAACGTTTAGGATTTTAGTAATTTGACTTTCTTTTTCCCAACTTTTTAAAACGAGACAGACAGACAGACAGACAGACAGATAGATAGATAGATAGATAGATAGATAGATAGATAGATAGATAGATAGATAGATAGATAGATAGATAGAACTTTATTGTCATTGCACAGTACAGCTACTTAGCAAGCTTGAAACTAAAACTAGAAACGATATTTGTAAATAGTTTTTTTCCCCAGACAAATCCCAATCAGGAGAAAGTAAAAGTGATGTAATTCACCTATAATCTTAATTCGTCCTATCTTGTCCATCAGGAGCCCTGCAATGATGTTGCCCGGTAGCACAGACAAGCTGCCCAGAAAACTGACTAAATAAATCAAGATGTCATTTTCCTCCTGGAAGTTTATATGGCAACCATCGTTGAAAGTCAGAAATGTGACATTGATGAAGTGGCAGTTGATGAAATTGGTATCCTGATATAAATCTGCAAAGAACAAAACAGTAAAGCTCACATAATTAGCAGGTGACTTTGGCTGATGTGCTTAAAATTGATTTTGCTGCTTTAAGTTGAACGACACTACCTGTGTGGTAGAAAGTAGTGTCTGTGATGGTGCAATTCTCAAACAAGGTGTCTGTTGATTTGATGTCCTCGAAGAAACAGCTTGTAAACTGGCATTCTTTAAACCTTACGTTTCTCATCTCCATGCCAACAAACCTGTTCACACCACACAATACACATAATGAGATTTCAATTAGATTAGATTTGTCAGAAGGAATTACAGTGCCACGTAATAATTCTAATGATAAATATGTAGAAAGGTCTTGAAAATATACATTTATTTATTTATGAAAGAGTCAGATTTTTGCAGATTTTCAGCTATGGGGAGTGTTCAGGACAGGAGAGTGTACAGTTTCCTTGCTGTGTTTTTAATGCAATTAATGACGATTGCTTTTTAGTCATAACTTTATATATATATTTTTATATTATTTGCTAAGTTTGTTCACCTCTCTGTATGTTTCTGTGTTCATTCTCTGTATGATGTATGTGCACCTACTTCATCTTACATAATGACTATCAATTCTTGGACATCATTAATAATGTGTGTCGTATTACATGCACAGTTATCCTTATTTCACTTCATTTTTGGCCACTGTGTACACAGCATAGTTTGTGATTTTTCATGAAGGAATGAACTTTAGGACCATTTATATGAACGCTAATTTTAAAATCACAGTTCAGTTTTTACATCACTAGACAAATTAAGGAAGGAGCCTGACTGGTAAACTCGCTCAATCTGGCAACACAACTCATGGCTTTACAGCATCATTATCTGGGTTGCTTGACTAGTTGGTCCACTTTAGTTGCATTTCCCATGCAGTTTATAATTGTTCTGGGTTAATTTTACAGGTTGAGCATGTTCAGACATGAACACACTCAATTTAATTTCAGTTATATTTATTGAAAGGGGTACATGTCTAAAAGGGGCTTAAGTAGCCTAGGATATGGACAAATAAAAAGAAAGAAGAAAAAGACGTACCAATCTTTCTCATAATAGCACTTCTCGTGAATCTGGTTTTTCAGAGAAAAGTTGAAGTGAAACCATACGATGGTGTCATGAGAAAATGTCTTGGTGTTAAGCTTATATTCTTCATACTGCAAGTGTTTTATCTGGTCAGGAAACCACACCGAAAGGCCGTAATAACTACAGCGCAAATGGGAACACAGCAGCAAGTTAACAACCACACTGTATAATGTATAAACCTGCAATGGAATATCAGGTAAGACACATTTGCCATGAAAGAACAATGATATATGAGGTACACTATTGGACAATTAGTGCAGGAGAAAAGTCATTTCACCCAAACGCCATTGAAAACCAGACAATGCCAATGAACAACCCGTGGAGTCTCAGGTTAGGTGCAGCAAGAGACATCAAGTTCTTTATCACCTTTAAAAATACATTAAGTGACAAATTAGAGAAGGCAGAGTTTTATTGTATAGTCAGGGTATGTAAATTACTGATTTAAGCTCGATTTACACTATACCTGCTTGATCAGGCTCAACTGTCTGACCATGAATCTCTGGAGGGCTGTACCAGTCTCGCTCTGGATCTCAATGAAATCATCCTCTTGAGTTTGAGGAGACTTAAACTGAGAAACCTGACACATGGAGAAACCAATAATTATTTATCCTAATAGACAATCAACAAGTTGACAAAATGAAGCTAGGTCCAGGATCTGCAAAACAGCATAATGCTAAGTGCTGATTGTTAGCAAGAATGATACATGACCACCCATATAGGACTTGAATATTTCATTCTTGGCATGTACACTCCAAAATTTGGAGGCCATTGTATTTTTTCCCATTTTGTACGACCGTAGTAGGACCTCTGGTCAACATTCACATGCACACATGAGCAATTTGGGAGTAAATCAGTTAGCCTAATTTGCATGTCTTTGGACTGTGGGAGGAAACCCACCAAGCATGGGGAGAACATTCAAACTCCATGCACACAGACCCTATATGGGAATCGAACCCAGGACCTGGAGGTAAAACATGAAGTTATAAAAATGAAAAAGAAAAAAAAAAAAAAAAAAAAAGAATAGTAATGTTACTTGTGTCAAGAATGCTATAATACAAGTAAATATATACAATTATAATGCCTTTTATTTGGATAGGTGGATAGATTGTGCTACAGTATGATGAGATTATTGGATAAGGATAATTGCGTTATTACAGTCAACTGGTTATTCATTCATGTATTTTTCTACACTGCTTATCCCCTAATCAGGTGAGGTTGCATGGGACAAAGCAAGGGACACCCTTTATGAGGTGGCAACCCATCATAGGGTACAGGTGCACTCACACTCACAATGCCAAACACAAGCAATTAGGAAACATAGATCTGTTTTTGAACTGTGAGAAGGAAGCAGATTACCCAGAAAAAAACCCACCAAGCATGGGCACAATGTGCTAACTAAATGCATTAAAACTGGAGGTGAGATCAGACCCCCAAACCTGGAGGCGTTAGGTGAATGTGGTAGGCACTGTGCCATTATACTATCTATCATTTTTCATCTATCATCTTTTTACAACTCATTAAAATTACACTAAATTCCTTTTTTATCTGATTTATAGCTTTTACATCCACATCTGTAAAATAATATGATGTGGTCAACTAGCCCTCGAAAGCCTTGGGCCTATATTTTAGATTTGACTTTAAATACATTCAAGAGTTTTCAGTAGTATTATATGTTCTATTCAGAGCAATGTAGAGCAAAAACAACTAAATATGTTAAAGGCCTATTACTTACAGACTGTAATATCTAAGCATCTATGATTAAAACCAATAATTAACGATGAAGGATTAATCTTAGATACTATGTTGTAGCCATTTTCCTTCATAATAACACATGCATAATGACTTACTGGTCATATTTTATGAACTGCTTTAAAATTCCTTTGTGCATCAAACAAATAAAGCACATAACTCTCACTATCTGAATATATATACAGTATCAAATCAACTATCTCGTGAAACCTCATTTCATGCATTGATCTCAGATTTAGCTGTAATTCACACACCTGAAACACTTTCTCTGGTTCACCCTTAGCCCTCCAGTTGGTGTCGTGAACATGTCGCAGGATCATCCAGGCCTCGTCATGCCTTCCATTCTGAAAACACAGACATTTACAGGCACAGAACGCTTACACATATCAATAGTGTTGCAGCTATTTAATGTTAGTCCAGGTTCATTTTAGAGAAAAAATACAGTATTAATATCCAAGGCCTGGTTATGTGGTTATGTAAGGCCATGTTTAGTTTCCCTAAAGAACAATTGAGCAGTCTAGTGGCACAATAGCTTGGTGCCTCACAGTGTGATCCTGAAATTGGGTTACCATCATTTTTTATCTTTATTATTGGGTGACCTTTGTACATTTACACTAGTGTAATATGATGATAATCCTCACCCTATATATTGCCCTTTTCTGTTCCCCATCCTGGCATAGTTAAGCAAGATGGTAGGGGGGTTACAGAGCATGTGTCACAATGTACAGAAAAGTAAAAACTTTTTTTCTACTTCTGTCTGGATCGGCATTACCTCGAGGAGGTAGCGTGGGCTCTCCGGCATAAACACGAGTCCAATTAAAGCAGCCACCGTGGGCAGGAAACACACCAACACAAACACTCTCCAGCTGCGAAAGTGGTGCCCAGTGCCCATAGTGAAGCCCCAGCCTGCAACACAAGCAGAAACCTCAGGTTAATTTAATACCATAACAAGGCCCTTTGATCTGAACTGTTGTAGGTGTGGAGATATTACTCCACGGTGTATCATGATTCTACACATCTGTACTCTATTACACACACACTCACAGACACAGTGCAAGGGACCGTAAAACCAAAATCAAACGGCAAGAACATATTGTGCCTAATTTTGTGCCGCCAAGATGTTAGCAGCATCATTTTTAAGATGATGTTAAAAATCCAGATTGTTTACTCATTGCCTGAGCTTAGCAATTAAGTTTCAGAATTGTGCTTCAAGACTTTGTTTAGCCAAGTCAAGTCGAGCTGCACTTAGACCTCGTGATTATTCTGACTCTTATATATAATAAGTATACATATAAATATAGATTAATATTTCATAAGTACTACAATGTAATCGGGTGTGCTTTTGGAGAAACGTATTAAATGACATGGCTGTATGTTGGCCTGACAAGCATCGAGGTTACTGTTACTATCTAACATTAATTATTTTCCAATAGGGGAAATGTTTTATTTCTCTTAATCTGCTAACTTTATTTTTTCTGTTTTACAGAATGGCGCATAGTAATTTATGACCCATCATATCAAATCAGGTATTATGTCACATTTTGCGTGATAAAATTTGTTTTTTTCCCATATTTTTCTGGTTGAATAAGTCTAATTTCTGCATCTGTCTGGTGCCTGAGATATGGCCAGTGCAAGTTTGTTTACAAGAAGGTCCATGAAAAAAATGTTGAAATCCCATTTTTAGAATATTTATAGAATATAAATGTTGATTCTGTGATGTAATAAGAAAGAGGGATCCCTCAGTCTCAATTTGACACCAGAATTTCCCCTTAAAATAAGTTTTCTAGCAGCACAGGTTTATAGCAAATGCTTATTTTTTCTATGACAACTGGTTAACCAGTTTTGATAATGTTAATTAAAGTGCTTTAAAACATTTAAAACTGATTGATATGAGAGGTCCTGCTCTCACTCACTTGCTCATTCATTGTCCATACTACTTAATCCTTCGTACATGGTCGCGGGGGGCCTGTAGTCTATGCCAGGAAACGTATGGTAAGAGTCTGGGTACACGCTGGACAGGGTGCAAATCCATCGCATAGCGCACACATACACGCACACACTCACACACATACTACGGGCAATTTGGGAATGCCAGTTGACCTAATCTGCATGTCTTTGCATGCACACAGACCTGGGGTGGGAAACGAACCCAGAACCTGGAGGTGCAAGGCAACAATACTAACCACTAAGCCACCGTGCTGCCATGAGAGGTCTCATTTTTATCCATTTTTGAGAAACATACACAAAACAAGTTCCTGACACCAGTGTTACAACAGCCATAAGAAGTTGTTCCGCCTCTCTTTCTTTGCCTCTTGACGTTAATATGACAAAACGAGCAAGTTGATATGTTACTAGGAAAGAAAAAAAAAAGTTCCAGAAACACAAACCTTAAATTTATAGCTTTAGTGCTGAGTGCTCCCCAGGGAAAAATTGTCATGTCAATGATTGTACATGTTATTAATCCCTTTATGCAAAGTGCCTATATATATAAAAGTGCTAGAGTATTTGGTAAGAATAGAAACAATAAATAATTAGGAAGACTGTTTCAATATTAGGAAATAAATGCAGCTGGCGCTACTGACAATTAATCAATACCCTCTGATGAATCCAGTTCATCATCACTGTGGTTTAAAATGTTTAGAATTGATGTTCATACAGTATAATAGGATTCAAAAGGAGTACAAAGTAGCCATTTTAGTACTCTAATACTCAGGGTTCATATCCCTCTTCATATCCTCATTCATATTTACCTGAACGGATGCTTCAAGTCTCGCCCTCTGATTTTTAAATGATAATTATGGTCTTTATCACCGTGGTGATGATTAGCATAAAAGATGCTGAAGGTTAATACTGTTATTACCATAATGAGGGATGATTCCCCAGGCGCTGAAGGAAGCGTACAGGCCTCCCAGCATCCAGAACAGACACAGCCAGCTCAGGTGCTCGCCCCGTTTATCCATGTGAAGGAACTCAGCAAAGTATGTGTACACAATGGGGATAGTACCACCTATTCTGTGGAGAACAAAGGAGCATTCGGGATAATTACAGTCATACAGCCAGTTAACACAAAGATAGACGTGTCAAATAAATTAGGCAGGAATGATAATCCAGTAGTGAAGTATTACTCCTTGAGGAGGAATGTCTGTTTAACACTGAATGTGCCACTCTTATTTGAAGCTCTGTGGCAGGAAAACATTGAGAGCAACATATTGTACATACAGTAACATACAGTAAAGTGGAACCTCGGATTGCGAGTAACGCGGTCTCTCCTCTTATTTCACACACATACACAAACACAAACACACACACACACACACACACAGCGCCTGCACGCATAAATGGAAACACTTGCCTGTCGGGATTTATTTTTACTTTTTTTAAAGGTAAAGTGCAGGTTAATTTGTGTTATTTTTACTTTATATTTTGTATTAATTATTTTTATGTATTAATTTTTTATTGTTTGCTTTGGAATACGGATTGTTTTGGAAAACGAATTATGCTCATAATCCAAGGTTCCACTGTATATAGGAAACCCATTTTACGTTTATCTTTTCTCTGACACATGATCGGTAGAAAAGTGTTAATATTATTATGCTTGTACACCCTTTTCCAGTGCATTATCTTAAACTTTGCATGCACAAGGAAAGCTTTAAGCTATGCTCACAATTATGTCACGTAATATAACACTGTTGGCCTGTTTCTTCATGAACAATAGTGCATTTTGGAAAAAAAGAATTCATAATGATTGATTGTAGCATTTATTGTTCTGATGTATTAAAGTCTAGCTTTACATGTAGTGTCTTTGCTTAATATTTCATACAATGGACAATGAAATCCCTGTGCATATGTGCGTTTACCCGATTCCTGAGCAGAGTCTACAGAAAAGGAAGAAGCCGTAGCCTGGGGAGAAGGAGGAGAGGAAAGAAAAGATGAAGTTGATGGCCAAAGCATTGAGGAGACACTGACGACGTCCCAGTTTATCAGCCAGACCGCCCCACACTATGGCTCCCAGCATCATCCCCACGTACACGATCAGACCTGCACACACACACACACACGAAGTATGAATATGCATGTATAACACATGTAAATGTTTTACAGTCTTCATCAAAGGAAAACCGTCACGCTAGTGCAAATAGGTCAAGGTTTAAGAATAGCATTAAATTAAAACCCTTTTACAGAGAAAATTTAAATAAAAATAAAAAAACAATATAAAATATTTCGTATTATTAAATAAATATGAATGCTGAAAACAATAACATTAAAAGCACATTGTAGAAAAATTTATATTGTTAAATGAATAGCAAAATTTTTTAAGTGTAATGTAGTATACCAGACATTACATTTTTTGATCCAATATTTAATTATCTTTAGTTTAGAATTATAGATATGAGGCTTATTGGATATATTGCTTTTGTGAACAGGTCTAGACCTGTTTCTATTTCCCACCTAAGAATCATTACAGAGTCATTAACCATAGTGATGCACGAGCATCTCAAATGTTCTGAAATATTAGCCTTCAGGAACTGATAAAGGCAGGGAAAAGGCAGTTCTTAACCACTAGAGGTCTCACTTCCACATGATTCTTCCACTCCTGTGAAAATGTGCGAGCTACAAACATTATTTCATAACAGACATTAATATGCACTATATCAGTTTATATATGGCGAAAATAAACGTCCAACCATAAAACATACAAAATTCCCCCACAATTATAAATGTAGTTAATCATTCAGGACCTGTTTGGTGTCTCAAGTTTGCTAGATTAGTGCTACAAGGCTAATGTTGCTAAATAGTTCGAGACGTGACTAGATTAATGTGCTGAAGCTATATTTTAAAACCTCCAACAAATTCTACAATTTAGTCAATGCTTTGTGCGGAAATAATGACACCTGCTGACTAAAACAAGTCCAAGCTTCAAAGGGCTGCTATAACTGTTTTCCATCCGTCCATCTAGGAACCTCTGTAGCCCAATTAGGGACGGTGAAGGCCGAAGGTGACCACTGAGGCACAACGTTCACACGTTACGGGAAACTTGTGAATTCCTTTTAACCTAATCTGTGTGTCTTTGGACTGTGGGAGGAAACCGGAGCGCCCGGAGGAAACCAAGCATGATGGATCCTCAATATGTGTTATCAGGTCAATTTGTATGAACCCAGGGAGCATCTTTTCAACATAGTGTTCCAGAGACATTCTTCTTCTGCTGTGATATGTACAAAAAAATATGATTACATATATTAAAAGAATTTATATGAGTTAGGATCTGCCCTCTCGTGCTGAGCTCTCCAGCTTCTGTTAGGCGTTATTCTTGACGAACATTGGTGAGATCAGTGGGAGTCTGGTTACCCGTGGGACCCGTGGTGGGCGAAGTACACAAAACAGGTTGTTGTTATTAGTCTTCCGGCTGCTCCCGTCGAGGGGTCACCACAGCAGACCATCTGATCCGCACACAACTTGGCACTGCCGCAACCATCCCATTTTATCCAGGGCTTGTGACCGGCACTTTCTCCAGTGGTTGGGGTTTGGGCATTCAGTGGGAATTGAACCCGGGCCTTGTGAGAGGCGGGAAAGCTGCTGCTAAGTCACTAACGCCACCGAAGTACACAAAACAGGTAATATTGTAGTAAGTCCTTAAAATAATAAAGCCCCTAAAATAATAACATAAATGTGCTTTATAGGTATTTATATCAATCAGGGTCCTAGTCTCTTACTCAGACTTCTCCACCTACTCCCTTCTGTGTTTTACGATGCACACACACACACACACACACACACACACACACACACACACACACACACACACACACACACACACACACACAC